>CAJQZJ010001638.1:4376020-4422150 GCA_907164525.1 Lophiomys imhausi
AGAAGAAGAAGAAGAAGAAGAAGAAGAAGAAGAAGAAGAAGAAGAAGGAGAAGAAGAAGAAGAAGAAGAAGAAGAGAAAGAAAGAAAGAAAGAAAGAAAGAAAGAAAGAAAGAAAGAAAGAAAGAAAGAAGAAAGAAAAAAAAAGAAAGTTAGGGGGAGGACTTAAATGGACCAAGGGACTCTGAGGACCCACCTCATGTGCCTGAAGAAGTGTGACAGAGGATGTTAGGAAAATGGTACCAGCAATGGGACATTGGTTGGATTGCTTGAGAGAAGACTGGCTTAAAAAAAAAAATCCACACAATAATGAGGCATTCATCAATCCAATGTAAGATGAGGGAGCAAAGTAGAAAGAAAAGGGTGGGTCTTACGAACATTGTAAGAGATAGCAGAAGAATATGGTGAGGTTTGTTGAGTAAGCCCATAGAGATGCCACAGACGCAAGCCAAGACCAACCTCACCCTTGGAGAGTTCCGGAGTCCTTGAAGAATAAAGAGGGAAACAGAGAAAATGAATATGCACCCACACAATGGATATACACACTAGAGTTTCTGCTGACCTTAATAACAGAGTGTAGATAGCACCCAGTGCCAGAAATTGATGTTTTTAATAACTGTTGTAATACCTGCCCAATGAAAAAGAAATTGAAAAATCCAGAAAAACATTATGAATGTTAAAAATATCTTGTCTCAGTGTGTCCCACAATATTCTCTCTTGTCCACACATCTTGCTTGCAAAAGTTCATTAAAATGACTCCTTGGTCTGGTATGAGGCCTCTGTTTTCTGCTACTTTGTCAGTACTGGAACCTCACTGGAACTCCTCTCAGATATGCTGTAACTGTCCTATGTCATGGAGATCCTGTAGTTTTAGGTTGTGGAACTGACCTCTTCTTGCACTCCAGCAGTTCATCCATGGGGTAGATGTTGGAGTGGGTCAACTCAAAGCCCTGGTTCTGGACCTGCAACACCCAAGGGACACACTGCAGCTTCCACAATGAGATTTTATTTTTTGTGCTGGGACAGATTGCAAAGGTGGAGGATGGGTCTGAGGGGAGGTGGGAGATGAGAGGGAACGGGGTGCATGATGTGAAATTCACATAACAAAATTTTTTCAATTAAAAAAATACATTTTTAAAAAGAAAAAAAATCTCTTTTCATTCTGCTGCTCAAACTGTCATGACGCAAACAAGGCCAGACACAGTCACCATCTGAAGACAAAGAACGTAGACATGTCTGTCTTCGTCGTGCCTTACCCTAAACATTACCTGGCCTTGAGTAGTCCAGAAATTTCTCTCCACTGATCCAAACAACAGACTGTATTGTGAGGGAATGAACACACTTCATCTTGTCTACAAAAACTTAGCACAGATGTTTAAATAGGTGCTTGCGTGGATGTGCTTGCGTGGATGTGCTTGAGTGGATGTGCTTGCGTGGATGTGCTTGCGTGGATGTGCTTGCGTGGATGTGCTTGAGTGGATGTGCTTGAGTGGATGTGCTTGCGTGGATGTGCTTGCGTGGATGTGCTTGAGTGGTGTGAAGGTGTGTGATTTATGCATATTTATTTCCTTCTGCAGGAAAAAAAATTGAAACACTGTCACCAGTAAGCAGCACCTTTATGTTAATGGCATAACCAAAGCAAGTGCCACACACTTTATTACTTTGAGCAATAATCTGGCAGCAATGAGTGAGGGAACCTAAGGTTTGAGAAAAATGACTGGATGAAAACTTAGAATCAGAAAACATGGGCCGTCCACTTGAGATTTCTTTTTTTGTAATTTGGAAAAGATTTGTATTACCACAATGATTCCGTTTTAGTGAGGGTCAGTGAGTGTACTTTCAGGGACCATTGGTGACATGGTTGATTCCATGAACCGGCTTACCTAGACACATGGTCAAATGTTCCTCAAATGTTACTCTGATACTTTAAAATTGTATTAATTTTTATTTAGTGTGTATATTTATTTAGTGTTTGTGCACTTAAGTGGGCGTGCTCACATGTTTGTGTGCATGTTTGCATACATAAGCATACACATGCTTGTGAAGACAAGCTTGAGGGAGTTGACTTATGTTAACTTAAGGTTCCAGGGGATACAACTCAGGTTGTCAGGAGTGTCAGCAAGTTCCTTTACCTGCTGATCCAGTTCACTAGTCTTCCTGTGATTGTTTTTAAAGAAGTATCAATATTTAAATCAGACTTTTAGTAAAGCTGATTTCTATTCATGATGTTGTGAGCCTTATCTAATTGATTGAAGGTCTTATTAGAGAATAGGTGGCCTCCATGGACGAGAAGGATGGACTTGCACTATCAATCTGCTTTGATTCAAATGGCAAATCTTCCTTGGCTTTCCAGCCTACTGGTCTTCTTCGTAGATTTTAGCTATCCAACCCACTACATCTGTGTAAGTCAGTTCCTTTAAAGGAAAATCCTACATGCATATGCTATACTTCTCTAAGGGATCTTGACTAATGCAACTGTGTTTAAATTTTTGTTAGATAGATATTAGATAATTAATATTCATTCTCCAAAAACAGCTGAAGCTGCCATCAAGAAATTACACAGTGGAGCAAAGTATGTTGTAAGGACAGCTGTGTCTGAAAGGGGTGATTCAAGGATCAATGAAAGGGATAAAGGGACTCTGAAGTCCAGGGTGGCAGCCTCATTCCTGTATCATCACACCAGCACTTGAAACCTCTCCTTCTCACGTGCCTCTGCTCATACTGTTCTCAATCCTTGAAACAGCCTCCACTCTGCTCCAGCTTGGAAGTGAGCTTGTGTCTGCAGAGTGCTTACTAAGTGGCCTATTATCAAAGGTCCCAATACATACAAAGTCTCCTCTTTAATTGAGTACTCAAACTTTTGTTCATGCAAGGGACCCCTACAAGAAGTAGTCTAAAAGGTTCCCAAGAGCCTCCTTGATGGTTAACAAAAAAAAAAAAAACAAAAACAAAAACAAAAAAAAACAAGGCCAGAGGCCATGTTCCCTGTTGCAAAGAGCACAATAAAATTTCTTCGAGTCACACGAAGAGATTGGGAGGAGTTGAAAAACCAGGTTCCCTGGATAGTTCAGGGCTTCAAAGAAATTAGACCTTTTCATCTCAATTCTTAAATCATTATCAAGTATAATACTCTCATTTTATCTACAAAAAATTATTTCTCAAAATATAAGCACTGTAGTTGAATTTTTCAAAATGGGATCGCTGGGGACAATCCAGAACTATCAGTTGTCCTCAAGGCTACCAAAATCAGCCTGGGTAATAATGTAACCTGGCTCTGTGTTGCGGTAAATCTTGATTATCAACTTGGTTGGCTCTGGAATGCACAGAGACACACATCTGGAAGGGTCTCTGAGGGCATTTCCAGGAAGGACGGACCCTTCACCACAATGGGACATCTTCCAGAGGCAGCCCAGCTCCTCCAGAGGGCAATGCTGCCTTGTCTGCTTGCCTTTGCTCCTGGCTTGTGAGGACATCTATTCCATAGATGTCTTTGTTGTCGCCATCCTTCATAGCATCAGAATCTAACTTCTCCAGCATTCCCATGTGGACAGAAGATAGCTCTCCAGAAATCCCACAGCTTTGAATACCAGACTAAGGTCGCATCTAGCTTAGTGGGCTGTACAGTCCTGTTCAGGGTTCTCAGCTTCTCAAGTGCAGATGGTCATTGTTGGACTACCTAGACCCTATCATGCAAACCAGTCTCGTATCCCTCCTAGTATATGCATTCAGTTCTGGTCCTCTAAGAATCCCCGAAGTATACAATAGCATGGTCCGTTACCGCACAGTTTTTTTTTTCCTTTTCTTTTTTCTTTTTAGAGGCTCCATGTCTCATGACACAAGGGATTGAGACTATTCTCCCTCCAGTTGTTCAAGGAAGCTGTCAATGAGGGAGGGACTCCACAACTACCACATTGTGTCCATGGTGCCAGCCTCATCTCCCACGTCACCCCAACGCTTGGAACTCACCATGCCCATACCTGGAATGGCCTTTGTTGTGTTCCATCTTGGAAGTGAGCTTGTGCTTCAAGCCCCAACTCAACTTCATCTTGTTGTAACATCTCTTCATCTTTCCAAAGACTGGATCAAAACATGAACGAGACTAACAGGAATCTAAACTACCTAGAAATGTAATGAACCCATTTGCAGCATGCCATTTTTTCTAAATATCCGTGGTCTTTGTTCTCAGCATTTGTCTTGTAACTGCACTTGCATTCCCAACATGACAACATGTCACAAGGTGTGATTCTCAAATACTAGGCTTTCACACATCAGCCATACGTTGTCCTAACTATTGAACATCCGTAGGACTATTTACTTAGTTTAAATATATTTTTCTTAAATTGATATTTTTGAGACTTGGATACATATATTTTAACATTTGATTTTCAATTATTTATTTTAAGATCAAACACAGAAAGGCATAAACTACATGTTTTCTCTCGTAGGAAGACTGGATTTAAGTGTGAGGGGAGTCATAAGACTAGAAAGGGAATGAATGTATGAGAGGAAGGAAAGTTCTGAAAGAAGTGGGAGGACAATAACAAGGCACATATGACAAGAAAAAGCAGAAGGAAGGACTATTTAGGGTCAATAGAGGATTAGGAGTGAGGAGGCAAAGGAAGCTGAAAAAGAACAAAGTATAATGACATCTGTGTATGAAAAAAACCTCAGAGAAACCCATTACTTTGCATGTTAACTTTAAAAATAAAATAAATTCATTACTAGAAAATAATAGCATGTTTCGTCTAAGTCCAGCATCCCTTGTCTTAAATCAGAACTCCTAAAATCAGATGTCTAAAGCAAACTTTTTAAATTTAATAATCTTAAATGTTAATATTAGTAACTTTAAATATTAATACTAATAATATAAGAACAATATTATTGAATTCTGGCTAGAAACTGCCACCTAGAAAGACTTTGGGCTTGAGGTCTACTTTTCCTTTGTTATAATGGGGCAAAAGTACACAAGAAGGCTGAGTCAAACTCTACTTGGAAGCACTTAATTTAGGTATCATTTAACACATCATTTTTCTACGCAGCAAACCTTACACCCTGTCTCAGTTTTCTAACAAATAAAATGAAAAGGCTGGTCATTTTACTCAGAGGGTTTATGACTTTAAAAAGTATACTTTACTTTTATTATCATTTATTTTCCGTACTCTAATTCTTTTTTTTCCTTTATTTTTTATTTCTTCAAGTTACATCTCAATCGCAGTCCCCTCCCTATTCCCCCCTCCAGTCCCACCCTCCCACCCTCAACCCCCCATCCTCTTCCCTTTTTTTTTTTAAGTTTAAGGTATATCTTATTTCCCCTACAGTTTCCCCTTTCAGTCCAACAAATGGCTCTTTCTCTTATAATTATAAATACAATACAAAACAACAGAGATAATTAGGCCACAGTTATGAGGGTTATATGGCTTAGCGTACATTCCCAATGTCCAGTCCATATGTATTTGGCACCTGACTTTAACATTCTACTATCTAACCATATCTAACCATCTCCATGAGTTTAAAGTTCTATATCTGACTCAACATTCATACTAACTTGCAACACAATTTTAAAAGTATCTTCTTAGATCTATAACATTCTCTTGACTCCTAAACAACTCAAAATTTAATTATGAGACTCTAGCTATCTGTTCTTCAATCACCTCAGAGACCTGAGAGGGATAAATATATCTGATTTTATAGGAAGTACAGGGCCTGCAGCTTCCCAAACTAAGAAATGACATACCAGTGGCTGCCTGGACAGTTCCCATTTTCTCTCCATACATTACAGCATCGATCTTCAGTCATTTGGCCCCGTTTCTCTGACAGACATTGATTGTAGAGCAGGAATTATGAATGACTTACCTACCCTGTCTTGGCAGAGCTAGGCTGTCAACTTACCTGCTTCCAGGTTTTGTCCTTTTTGGACAGCATTCTGTCTACAGTTGGAGCAAGGGACTTTTCCTACCAAGCGATAGGCTTGCGACTAATTCAATCATCTCCCACTGGAGATTCTTCGATGCTCATCTTCTACTTGGGTAGAATAGGGGGTGCTGTCAGGAGTTGATATGTCTTGATATAAAAAAATATAAAGTTAAGAAAACATCTTTGAATGCCATATTCTGCAGATCTCTTGATGTTTTTGAAGAGGCCCTATCTATCTCTTATATTAGGATAAGCAGATGTTGCTTGTCTCTTAGCAGCTTTATTTCTGATTAGCTTAGAAAATAACTATAATAGGCTGTCATAGTACCTAACAGAATGACCGGCTTGCATAACTATTAGTTTGCATTTCTTAATTATCCTAAACAGTTTATGACAGTTAGTAGTAAAAGGCCGAAACATCACATTTCATTTTTTTTCTTTACCTCCTAACCCTTCCATCCCATTTCTCTGCAGTGGGGTGTCCTTATATAACAGTCCCTCATCTCAGTTGAGAGGTCGTATGAGGGCCAAGAGCCTCCTCATTCATTGGGGGTCTACGGGGCAGTACCATCAGTGAAAAGTGTCTCATTGCCCGGGAGAGAGAACTAAAAAACAAACAAACAAATAAGCAGACAAATAGATAAAAAAGACTAAAAAATAGAAAAAATATTTAAAAATATATATAAAAATAAATAAAAAAATAAAAAGTCTATGTCCAAGTTCCCTTTGGTGTGTTAGTTGTAGTATCGATACCTTCTACTATATAGCTAAAATCCTACTATAAATGAATAGATGCCATATGTGTCCTTCTGAGTCTGGGTTAGCTCACTCAGGATGAGCTTTTCTAGTTCCATCCATTTAGCTGCAACAGCTCATATTAGCGAATTAACAGCTAAACTGGGTGAATTGGAAAAAAAAAGAAGCAAACACTCCCAAGAGGAGCAGAAGGCAGGAGATCATCAAACTTAGGGCTGAAATCAACAACTTAGAAACAAAAAGAACTATACAAAGAATCAATGAAACCAAGAGTTGGTTCTTCGAGAAAATCAACAAAATAGACAGACCCTAGCCAAATTAACTAAAAGACAGAGGGAGAAAACACAAATCAACAAAATCAGAAATGAAAAGGGAGAAATAACAACAGACATTGAGGAAATCCAGAGAATATTTGGATCCTACTTTAAAAATTTATACTCCACCAAATGAGAAAACAAGTGAAATGGACAATTTTCTTGATAGATTCCACCTACCGAAGCTAAATCAAGATCAGATAAACAGATTAAACAGCCCTATAACCCCTAAGGAAATAGAAACAGTCATTAAAAATTTCCCAACCAAAAAAAGCCCAGGGCCAGATGGCTTTAGCACGGAATTCTACCGGACCTTCAAAGAGGAGCTAACACCAATACTTTTCAAACTCTTTCACAAAATAGAATCTGAAAGAACATTGCCAAATTTCATACTCTAATTCTTTTAACACCGTGTTTTAAGCTCATACCAGGAGACTGGGCTTGATGAAGACATCCATGAAGTTTACGATATTTCTTTCCCCTTGAACACGTCCCTCTTTTCAATGATAGTGAGGTGAATAAATGCATTTTTATTTTGAAAGATTTAATTAAGTAAAGACACGCTCAGCTTGGGTATGAATCCAGGACGTTTCAACCCCCACTCCCGAACCACACACCAGTTAAGATTGAAGTGACAATTTCCAAAGTGCCCACAAGAGGGCGCTCACTTTTTTTTTTAATTCCCGAGGAAAGATCCTGGTGGGTTCTAGTCTTGAAGTTAATTGTAGAGTCTGTACCCACTTTCTGTTCACCCTGGAACAAGTGCCTTGAGCCCTCAAGTTGTCTCTCCACTGGCTCACACTTAACCCTTGCAGTGATGCCCCTCGCCTGCCATTACTAAGACTACTTTGCTCACAAACCCACATCAATTTGGTTTCTGTCTCCAGTATTTGTTTTTTTGACATTGTAGAAGAAATCAAATCCAAGTTGGATGTTGAGAAGAAACACGGATTTCTTTAAGTGAATGGATTTGTCTTCCCATCTCCCCGTCGCTGTGGGACGTTCAAGCAGTTTACAGCAGCTCCCGGGATGTAGAACCTCTTTCCAGGATCAACAGGAGCCTTGGTGCAGAAGGCTTGGAAAACCTAGCACGTCCCCTCTCTTTAGCACATTGAGTTTTGGGGTACATCCCTTTCCTGCAAGTTCTATGTTCTGTATTCAATCTCTTCACCTCAGACACTGGATCACACTCCAGAATAGCCTTCCCCCAAAGAAAGAACAACCAAGAGAGTCACCAACCTCACCACCTTCTCTGCCTGGTTCTCTTGGGGATGGCAGAGCCCCTTCCCTCCAACTCTCCACCCACAGCTTCTCTTCTCCCCTCCCCCTCCTCCCTGCCCCGCCCCGTCCTCTATGCCCCGCCCCCTCCTCCCTGCTCCTCCCCTGACCCTAAATAGTCCTTCCTTCTGCTTTCATGTCATGTGCTTCATTTTCTCTCTTTCTTCTCTTCCCTGTCTTTCAACTATTCCTCTTCTCTGTAACATGTCCTTTACACACACACACACACACACACACACACACACACACACACACACACCCAACACTAATGTCAGCAACAACATTAAAGACAGAAATTGTTAATATGTCCAGCTGTGCAAAGACACACCATGACCGTTGAAGGTGACCCCTCTCTCAAGAACACTTATGACTGGAGCAGAAAGACCAGGGGACCAGGTGTCGCCCCATTTTTCTGGGACTCTCCGCCAAACTTCGCTTTCTGAAAAGGAACAGGTTCGTTTTATTTATCTTTTTAAGAAAGGTGTGAGGAGTCTTTGGAAGCTGCGACTTTATGCAAATACACCACTCAAGTAGAAGGCTGGAGGGGAGAGTTATTTATAACCAACAGGCATTACACATGCAAAAGGTGAAACTGTGAATCTGAGGCTCCCGGGCGGGCGGATGCTGTCATGATGAGCACATCTTTGCAGTTAGCTATTTTTGTGGCACACAGTTCCCATATCTGTTAGATTCTTTTTCCAGGCAGGCAACTGTATAAGCACCCAGTGATTTCAGAATGACCACGGATATTCCTCTCCAGCGGGCTTTTCCTGACCTGAAGTCGTCCTGGACACTAGCCTTACCACCACCTGAGCTTCATGGACAGATGCACCCCTGGCTTTCTCTCTTTCTCTGTCCAGGAGAGAAAGCAAGGGGCGCATCTGTCCATGAAGCCCTCCCCATCATTAAGGGTCCCTTTCATCTTCACATTGACTCCTGGAATTTACAAAGAGAATGGACATTTCACCAGGAGTTCTTGACCCATACTCTGTTCCTAGCTCACCCTCCTTACTAATACAGACCATTCTCCAGCTTGGAATATATGTGAATCACTGCAGGAAATTGCTCCCCGCCCCCAGTAGGAAATGGAGATAGTTCACATCAAATGTCTCCACAGCTCGGGGGATGACAGTTATAATGCCCTGAAATCCCATTTTCTTTGTGACACAAACTGGGAAGTAAGTTAAAAGTCAATTATCGTTTAAGGGTAATTGGGGCTATAAAGCCAAGTTCCCGCATTCACTGCTGGAGAGCGGTATCTCACGGAATGATATGGGTCCAGGCCTCAAAGCAGCCCTTCATGTTGAGGATAAAGATGAGTTGAGGATTAAAGCAGTTGAGGATAAGATAATCCGTGCTATGCATAGCATAGCATCACGCCCGGCCCGGCCCGGCACGGCACGCCACGGCGCCCAGAAAACATAGCAGTCACAAACTTGGAGAAGTGTAGGAAGCTTCTAGAATGTATTGAGACAAAACATGCTACAACTGCACCTGAGTGGGGAAGAGGTGATTTAAGGTTCGGGCTCCCCGGTGAAGGCAGCCAGTAGTAGAACAGGGAAGGGGGTAACTACCCACCCTCCAGTCTGGGCCTGATTCTATTCTGCAGACTTAGAAACCAAGGACCTCTCAACTGGGAAAGAGTTGAAAAAAACAAAAAAAATAGGTCTTTGGTTCCATCTGATGCAGTTCATCAGGGTCCTAAAGAGGAGGGTGGACGGACTATTTTTATCTTTTCTTTCTTTCTTTTGTGAAAAAGTTGTCACAGATCAGGTGCCCAAGGAGGGCTTGTTAAAAGAAGCCTTGGAATACTGTGTGTGCAGGGGTTGCCCTCAACTGCAGACACGCCAGGACCACATAGTGCTGCTGCAGTTCCCTGTTCTCTGGGTCAATCCTACCCACAGGAACTTCCCAACCCCGTGCCTCTCACGTAGCATTCCCTCCTCTCCATTCTCCATTTCCAAAAAGGCTTTTACTTCCTACCTCCCTGAGAAATTGTCCCCCCCCCCCACTGTGCACTGCTCTGTACATCTTAAAGCTTCGCACATAGGGCAGTGAAGTTTCTCTCTTTCTGCCTGTCGCACGCTCTCTTTGCTTCTCTAGAGGTGTATTTAGTGGAGCACATAGTAGGTCCCTCATCAAATGATGCCTTCATCAGATGATACCTAACATCACCCGGCACTGGAACAGGCTAGCTCTGGGTTTCTAATGTTTGTGTCTGAAAGGTAAACATCACTGTGAAGTACTGACCACACAGGATTGAACCAAGCCCAACCCCCTTGCAAAACCAAATTGGTTTCATTTGAGGACAGCCACCTCTCCAAGCAGATCTCCAGCCACGGGGCAGCATAATGTGGCAGGGTTGAGTTTCCAGCTGGCCTCTGTCTACACTGGTGTGTCCGTGTCTTCAAACCCCCTTGAGAGCCAAGAGAGTGCGAGGCAAGTCTGACTCATTTCCATCTCCCCTGGGAAACCACACCTGGAGAGAGATCCATGGAAAGACAATGTCTAATCTGGGTTTTTGTGACCTCCTTTCATAATTCACTTTCTTATCTCTTGCCTCGCAAAACCACTGAGAAATAGGTATAAACTGTATCAACAAAAGATCAGAACTCAATTCTCTACGGCAAAGGCAAGTAGACATTATAAATAGCAGAGCAGCCGGCTTGAACCACGCAGCAGCCACTTACCCAGTCGAGGGATTTGAATGACATCATAACCAGGGAGAGGGTATTGCTAGCCAGCTGGTATTATTTGCAATAACGCACATAAACACACACACAAAATAAAATGGAGAAAGAAAACACCGCCATACCCCCCCACACATGCACACACACACATGCCCCCTTTACACACACACACACACACACACTTATGCAAAAACAAAATATGAAAATATGGCCAATGGGAAATAGTGTGTGCCTCACATACTGTCTCCTTGGGGTTGAGGAGATGACAGGCATCCAGCTTTGTTGAAAAATAAGATCATTTTCTTTTCAGTTGGTTCCAGAGCTCAGCATAATCTTTTTCTCTACACAAAGCATGATACAGTGTCCTAACGGGAGCCAGCCCACTGCTGCCTGCCCATCTATAGGTTGTATGAGATGAGGTCATTCCCCTTGTTTGGCAACTAGGGCAAGGGGCCAGAGGAGCACTGACTTTCAATCTAGTTTACTCCGGTCATTTCAGGGTTAATATCATTGGACTTTCTGGAGGGTCTCTCGGCTTCCTTTTTTTATTCCTTTTTTCCTCTTCAAATTTTGTATTTTTCCCTAAAATGTAAAATTGCTCCCGTGTTCCATTTAGATCCTTTAATCCTGGTAAGGTGTATTAGCAGACGTGTGTATGTACCTTCATGCCCTGTGGAAAGTTAATCAGAGAACAGACCCTATTTTCTATGGCAGCGTCAGTATTTAATGTCTGCTAACCCTGTCAGTAACACACATTCTTTTAAGGGGGGGAAAAAAAGGCTTCTGTGCTCCAGTTTTTAAAAGCAAAGGTATGATGTTATTTGTCACAGTGCCCAAAAAAGTCCTTACTCGATAACTTTGCCAGAAGAGGGAGAGAGAGGGAAGGCGAATGTTCCCCCAGCTGTTTCCTGTCTACAGTGTCTGTGTTTTGTAGATAAATGTGAGGATTTTCTCTTAAATCCCTCTTCTGCTTGCTAAATCTCACTGTCACTGCTAAATCCAGAGCAGATAGAGCCTGCGCAATGGAATAAAGTCCTCAAAATTGAAATGTGACATTGCTCTAACATCTCCCATCTCTCTGGATTTCTTTTTTTGCCTCGTTATTCCTGCTCACCAATTCATTTCCAGACTTTGTACTTCAGAAGCAATGGGAAAATTCAGCAGTCTTCCAACTCAGTTATTTAAGTGCTGCCTCTGTGATTTCTTGAAGGTAAGTATCTCTTACTTTTTGAACTCATTTGGGGAATTGCGTTTAAACTGTGTGCTGTTTTCTTCTGTCCAGAAGTGTTCTTCGCGTCAGAATTTGCATTGTTTCAGAACTGGGGGTTATTTACAAATTGCTGAATGTGCAGTTCTTTCTGAGCTGTGAAAAGAGCTCCAGGAGGTGAATGTATTTGCAGAGGTATCTGTACCGGGTAGAAACTATTGCAAGGTACTTCCGCCAAACCCTCCACTTCCACAGGGCTTCCACGCTGCCGGTTTTTTTTTTTTTTTTTTTTTAAGAGATTCCTTTAAATCTTGCCTATGGCTCGGGGCTAGAAAGCGCAGATATAAACTCTGGGTGTGTTTTTTTTTCTTTCACAGGTGCCGGTGTTTGCTTCTTAAGATCATGTTCCTGTGTGTCTGCGTCTATGTATGTGTGTGATTTGTCAGGACTTTTATTTACGAGGCATGTCACAGATTAAAAGTTACATTTTAGATGATAGGAAAGCTTTTTAAATATGCTTTTGGGAGCCAAGAATCGGGAATTCTTTGCACTTATGCCCAGAAAGTCAAAGTTAAAGTGAACTTTAATTTGCTTTTCTGAAACAGCTCTGAGACAACTTGCTGTCTTTGCACATTCAGGAAATTTAAACAGATCCACTCTGTGCTCAGAAAGCAGGAGCACTCTGGCGGCTGCTTTTCCAACTTTTCTCTGTGGGAAGGGACTGTCGTGGAAGACTGGGTTTGGGCTTGGATTTTGGAGGGCAAGGCTCTGCTCTAACACTCTAGGTGTGATGTTGTCCCTTTAGGTGAATCTGGCTGCTGCCGCAGCTGTCAAACCACTGACTTCTCCTTTCCGATTACTGGCCCCAGTTCAAGTTTCCATTCTCAGCAAAATTATATCCTCCCAGACTTTTTTTTTTTTTTTTTTTTTTGCAGTTTGCAAGCACTTTTAAGCCTCTGTCACTGGCTCTTCAGAGGCAGTTGCCAGAGGGCTTACTTCATAAAAGATCTCAGTCACAGAGTGTAGCATTTCTTTGCCTGCTTTCGAATGCTTCTTAGCTAGGACTTTTCTTAGGCAAGTGAGTGGCTTGGGACTTAGGGAAACAACCTTGTCAAGCACCCATTTCTGCCATCCTTGGGATGCCAGCAGGCTCCAGCCACCTTACAGGAGTGAAGTAAGTGAGCGTTCATATACGCTGTGTGGTCTGGCAGCTGGGATCGGTGTCTCACTATTAAAGAGCCTCATCCCAGAGACTGTGGAATGTTACCTCGGCACTCACATTGCAAGTTCGGGAAACTGTCTCCAAATGAAACTTCCTTTCCTTGCTGCGTCTGTAGAAACATTACAGAAGCAGAGCTAGCAATACGCTTCAACTTTTTTTTTCCCCCTGCACTTGCAGCCGGAGATGTTTGAAAGGAGCTTCTGTATGGTGGTCTCTGAAACGTAATTCAATGGGTAGAGGTCAGCTCCCTGCAGCAGGGCACTCAAGGCACTGGCTGACTTTGTACTCTGAGTCCTAAGGTATTTCCCAGTGCTTGAGCCAGGGGAAGGAGGGGGAGGGAGGGAAGGAGCTGGAACTTGGATCGCTGTTGTGGGTAGCCAAGAGAGATAACCATACAATGGAAGTCAGTGGCTTCACCTGGGGGAAGGGGTTGACTCAACTCCCAGCTGTGCAATTTGCTCATTGTTTGAATGGACAAAAGGTAGTTTACCCAGGCTCACAGCATACCTGCCTGGGTGTCCAAATGTAACTAGATGCTTTCCCAAACCCCACCCACAAAACAGCACATGTTTTTTAAGTCCTCTGTTTTCTATTCACATCAGCCTCATAATACTCACTCTTACCTGCTGTGAAAAAGACCTGGAACATACCAAAATGACTACACCTTCAGTGAGTACCTTCTTACGACTATTGCCCTCGCATTTTTTTTCTGGGCATTTCCACTGTTGTTCAGACATCTGGAATCAATTGATACCTCACTTGTTTGACAAAGAATGGTCTTTGAAAACGTGGATTTGTTGATGATCTTTGAGGAAAATGTTCTGAGTTCAGGATTGGGATTTTTTTTGCCCTCTCTTTCTCAGACTCTTCCTGGCCCTCTTCCTATCACATCTATGGCTTCTCTGTACTCGTTTTCCTTGTGGTTGACGAAATAAGAGGCTGAGGAAATGGAGAACATATGGGGAGACTTGTTTTGAATGTTTTTAAGACTGCTAAGCAAGTCCGTTATTGTTTTCTGTTTGGGGAACATGAGGGGATAAACTTTGACTCTCAGTGTGTGTACTGAGCAAGTCTCTGAGCTAAAGGAAAATGCACCAGAGGTCCTAGAATTGTAAGTACTGATATTTATCAGGCAATGTTTTTCAGGATAATTCTATGTAGAAAGGAAAAGGAAAAATTGGTTAAAGCAATTTTCAGTTTTTCAATTCTAGAGATTCAAATGTCCTGCTGGACTCAAATGCACTATTCCTTAAAAGAACTATTAAAATGTAGCTTGGGACAGGTCATGCCTGTCTAAATTTACAAATGTGAGATTGAGTAATAGTTCCTGTGGAGTCGGTCCAAACTAACCATTGCAGGTGCCTGGTCTTCACTACCATCTGAAACTCAGCAGTGGTAGGGGGCAGTGTTTCAGAAATGGGTTTGCTGGAGTATTATTCATTCTAGAGCTGATCTGTTGCCAGAGTGTAGGGATGTGTCCTCTAAGACCAATTATGGGGATTATGGGGCTGCCCTTTCACGAAGAACCATGAAACCCTGTTGGGTTAGATTTGTTCAGGTTTCCATGAGAAATACCCACGGGGAAACTTCCCTTCATTCTTTTCATAACTAAGAGAAGTGAGTAGATATTAGCTCATTTCCAGAAAAACCCGTGTCTTTGGTTGTGTAGAGATGGAGTGCTTCCATGCCAACATCCTCCTAAGAAAATGTACCAAGGGCTTAACTTTGGCCATATCTCCTTCTTAATGGCAGGTCCTCTGTTCATGATGATTTGTAGGTAGAAAGCTCCTTTTCATCTCCAGCTGCTTGACAATTCCTAATTAAATATTTGCCTTGTGCTAGCAAGAAACAGGGGCTTGGGGTTCCTTGCTCCCTCCAAATGCTACGTTGAGAAGATCTGGCCTCAGAATTGGAAATCTATTTAAAATAATTGAACAAAACTTGGCAGTGATGCAGAACTGTTGAGTTGGGGGTTCATACAGGTCAGGGAAAGTGGCCATAAACTAAATGTCTGTGAGTCTCCTTCTCCAAGCAAGATGGGATTGAATGAATTTGCCCCAACTGTGAGGTTCAAAAAAGTCTTTGAAAAATTATAGCTTCCAGTGTACCTCCATGACCTCTTTTATAGGGTGGTTCACCTAATACTCGGTTGGTATTAATCTCTACACTGCTGAAAGAATAAGCATCTGACAGAGGTGAAGCCGCTCACCTTGGGAGAAAATAGATGCTCTCCCTCCCTTCCTTGCTCCCTCTCCCTCTCTAAAAAGCTATTATGATATCTTTTCATTGTACCCTTCTGACCAGTCTAAAATCTTCTTAATCTATAGCCAGAGAATGATGCCCTGGTTAATTTAATATTCTGATCAATAATAACTATATGTACCATCTGTAGACAGCCAAGTTTTGGAGCATTTAAATTAAAACAGTTTGTCTGCAAAGCTGAGTGTGGTTTAAAATATTTGATAATTCAGATGTTCTATCAGGCTATCAGCATGGCATGGGAATCCTCCCACTGAAATAATTGCATCTTTTGTCACCCAGTAAATGTTTGTAGCCTCTCTTCCCCCCCCCCCCCGTTTATTCCTAATAGGAACTCATAAAAACCTCAGGAGGACTTCTGAAGGTCCAGTAGCAAAGGTACTAAACACAGTTTGTCTTGAGGTCAAGAGAGGCTCAGGTCACGACCCGAAGAGGCACTTCACACCACACTGCTTCTAGGTCAGATAGTTTTGATGAACGATGACAGATGACAAGGGAACACTGAGAGTCAATGCATCCCGGTCCCACCCTCTCAGGACCCGGAAGGATACCTGACCCTCGCTTTGTTTTCCCTCCGGCAGATGAAGACACACATCATGTCGTCTTCACACCTCTTCTACCTGGCGCTCTGCTTGCTCACCTTCACCAGCTCCGCCACAGCTGGACCAGAGACCCTTTGCGGGGCTGAGCTGGTGGATGCTCTTCAGTTCGTGTGCGGACCAAGGGGCTTTTACTTCAGTGAGTAACTCTCCCACCTCATCCCGCTCCCATCCCCCACACCCTTCTCTGTGCTACTTGATTCTGAACTGTATGCTTTTGTGGATTTACAACTGCAGGGATTGTACAAATAACTATCAGCCCATGCCTGACAGCCATCTTCAGGCTGGGACATACTTCACCTTAAAATATGCAAAGCATTTCAGCCGGGTTTTGGCACTTTTGGGAGATTTAGGGCAGACTTTTCTTCCCTAAGAGTTTGTCTTTAACATCCTCTAGGATCTTCCTCCAGATTTTATGGTCTACCCCTCTCCTATTCCTTCTAATGAAGAAATAAGACAGAATAACCCTGGAGTGTCAGAGAGTTTGTCCTCAGACCTTTCGATCAATATATAACTATACACAAGCCATGCAGGACTACTGTAATTTATATTAAAATGGTAAATATCCCCCAACCTAAATTCATGTGACCTTGAGAAATGAGTTGAATGGAGAATAAATTAGATGTCTCCATGCAACACAAAATCACCATGAGGGGACCAAAGGTGATCATTACCTAGACATGTTTGCAAGTACATAGGTTTTTCTGTAGCCACACACTATAGTGGTATACCACCATGTCCTCTATCCAGATTGACCTTGATTTTTTTTTTTTTGTCGCTACTTTCCTTTGATATAGTCCTTCCCTGGGTATTTTATCCACCTAGAAGGGAGACTTTGAAAAATTCAAAAGCACGTATCTTATGAGTAGGTATCAGACAATAAGAAAGTCAGAAGTCAGTGGAATGGAGACAGAGGAGTCAGCGTCTGTAAATAACACACCCATAAGTGAGTGATCACTTGAAAGAAATCAACTTCACACACACCCATCTCACAGTATATATTTAATCCATTGGAAAACTGTAAGACAGATGCGAACTTTATGCATTTCCTTGGAAGTGGGAAGAGTTCCTGGAAATGGGGGCATAAATCATTCGACAGGGTTCCTGTCACTCAACATGTCGACAGATTATTACCTCAGTGGCCCACCAAGCACAAGCTCTGCATAGCTCTTGGGATGATTGACATTCTTTAAGTCTCTTTTGTCTTCTTGCCAAATGTCAGTCTCTCTTGAGGCAGGTGCTGGCTTGTGTGGTGTGTTGTGGAATGTGTGTGTGTGTGTGTGTGTGTGTGTGTGTGTGTGTGTGTGTGTGTGCGTGTGTATGTAAGAATGAAGTAAAAGTTTATTCATACAAGTTTGGAGATGTGCAAGTGTACTACTAAGGAGACTGGTAATGTGTATTTATCATGGTTTTGGCAAAATAGAATAAAATGAAAAATAAGACAAATGACAGAATACCATCAAAGAGTTGAATGTGCTTTCGGCTGTTTGAATGGGAAGTTTTCCACTTTGTGCTTCCTGCCAGTCCTTTATTTGAATAAATTCGCTTATTATTCTGGCAACAAAACAGTTCCATGTAGTGCTCTGTTGTAGGGTAAATGAATGAGTTCATTAGGTTGATCTTTTTTTTAATATCAGAATTGTTTCACCTTTAAAAATCTTTTATATAAAGTAAACATGAGACATCAACAAAACTAAACAATGAATTGTGATCATTCCATAGTTTGCTGCAATGGATCCATGTTTTCATTTTGAAAAGCATTGGTGGTTCTTGCCTCCAATTCCCAAGGACTCTGTCTTCCCTTGGCAATCCACTTGTCCAAGTTCCTTTCATGACTACCAGATCCTTATATGCCTATGATGTTTGCATGAAAACTAAGACAAGAAATAATAACTCAGTCTTAGATAACTGGACTATACATACACACACACACACACACACACACACACACACACACACACACACACATATATATGTCCACACCGACAACAGAAACCAATTTTAATGCACTGAAAAGGTTTTTGCATTTAATCACTGTGAGGATCAAATTTCAGTAAATGTGTTTAAGTTGTGTTTTAAGACTTAAAATAAATCCATATAGCCTCTTGATATTTATAGCACAACTCTGGATTTTAAAAACTGGCTTTGTGAAACACATGCCATTGTCAATTCTGCCATTAAGGGTGTTTTTAAAATCACATTCTGCCTTATTGGATTCCATAAGTACAGCTAAGTCCCATGTCTGCCTTTGTTCCTTAAGCACAAAGGTATTCTCAATAGATTCTGGTCAACCCTATAGTCCTTTTTACCTGAGAAAAGCTGGTCCTTTTAAATTGCTTTTGTTTACTTCAAAACACTGGGAAGCATTTGTTGTGCTATAGCATGAGGTATAACTGAGATGGCCAGAGATGAATGAGAGACTGACTTTGTCTTTAAAGTACTCAGAGTCTAGTTGGAGGTAAAAATGTAATGCATATATCATATGCTGTAAGAGAAAATGAGCTTGGAAGATAAGGTTATGTTCTTAATGCTTTTCCTGAATATTCCATCTCATTTATGGCATGTCTTTACCAGCCTGTGCCCTCTAAGTGAACCCCTCAAAGGCCATAACTTTCTGTCTCTGAGGATCAGTGTCAAGGTGAATGTCTAACTGATGCAGGAGCTGCTGGTATTTATCAGTTTGAACTGGCAAGACTGAATCCAAGTAAACTTAATAGAACTGCCTCTGTGAGACTCTCCCAGTAAGAACTACCAAGAATTATGACTGCCAAATACTTTGAAACATACTTCTCACCTTTTTGCCTACCCAGTTGTTTGATGAAACTCTTTTTCCTTTTCCCACCAAAAGCAATGTATATATAACAACAAGAACTTAGAAGCTGTGCTTTGGCTACCCTCAAGCTACACTCATGGTCTTTTTTTTTCCTGAGCCAATTATTCTTACAGGCCTTAACTGTTGTCAACAAACTTTATTGAGTTTCCTTTTCATCCTCTGAGATTTACTGTGTGTGGCAAAGTCGGTGCTAAGCGTTTACAGTTCTTGAAGCACCTTTTAAAGGGAAGTACTCTTCACATTTCTGTTCGTCCCATCGACCCTTACTGGATTTTGCTCTTATTTTCAAAGTTTTATTGAGCACATATCTTTTTTTTTTTTTTTTTAGTTTTAAGATACTTCAACTCCACTTTGGAAGTATGTATTTCTCTTAATTGTGGAAGGAAGTGTCTGATCTTGGTTTGCTATTTAAACATCATAAAGAAATTTGCTTCCATTTTTATTTTATTTATTTTTGGATAATACAAAATATTTAACAAGAAAGGGTTTTGAATCCTATTGGAACTGTTTTAAGTTTGTTGTTGTTGCTGCTGCTGCTGCTGCTGCTGCTGCTAATTCTTGCTTTGTGTAGGTTGACCCAATTTTGCAAATGAGCACCATTTCCCTTTTAGCCCAAGTTCTGTTAGAGCACAGCAGACACAACCTCCTGGATGATCGGTTGTGAGAATCTTCCCAGCATAAGTAGAGCAGTTGATCCAAAACTAATGCAGCTTCCCCAGACATTTTACAAAATGAAGGCTCCAATGAAGAGCTAATTATGGATTCTTCCCCATGTGCTGTCATATAAAGGGAGCATGCCACCCAGGCTTATGCTCTCTTGGTCCTTCGAGGAGAGCAGTGCCATTGTGTGTGTGTGGGGGGGTGCTCACTAGGAAAGACTTCTGGATTAACTCACCAGTGTGGTGAAACCCACCCAGGAGACACCCCATTAGAACTTTGTTTTGTCTGAAGCACACCAATGGGGAAAAGGAAATGAGAGAAGTGAAGTTTGCCATAGGTATAATTTTTTTTTTTGACAGCTTTGGTGATTAACCGTTTTAACATGCTGTTTGGGAACTTCTGGAATTTTTCTCCTTTGAGGTATTTAAGAGGTTGACAGACAACCAACCATCTTGAATGGTTTCAATTAAGAACAACCAGAAGAAAGAGAGGTTCTGGGGTCCTTTTCAGTTTTAAGAGTCTATAAACAGTCCCTTAAATAAACTGTATATGCTTTACCTCGGGCAGTCTGGGGGAAAGGAGAAGTAAATCAATTAGAAAAGAAAGTTGGATACCCTTTCAGCTACCCCAGATTTATGGCTTTTGTAAAACATCCCTCCAATGCGTGCTTATTAAGACCAGATCTGAATAAACGAATGACATTCTTCATGTGTTAAAGCATACTGTTTTTAAAGAGTTTGAGTGAAGCTTTGCAATTACTTTTCATTGTTATTGACTGCACAAACCTTCCTAGGTTTAGGTTATTATTGTGAACTTGGACTTCTTTACTTGACATGCAGAGCTGAGAAAGCTACCTCCAGACCCATCAATCATTATTTATGTGACTTTGGCAGGCGTTTAAACTTCCTGGGATGAAATCTCCCTGTCTATAAAACAAGGAGATTTTGTTAAAGCAAATGACCTTGAACTTTAACAGACTTGCCATCTAGGTTGTGAGCAGTAAGCATTCGTGCTGTTGGAGAAGGGAGAGCTCTGGATTTAACTAATGGCCTAGGAACATTTAGCTTCTTTATCTTCTTGCCGTCGTTTTGGTTGGTCCCCAAAGGTAGCCAATACGATCTCACTTCAAGAAATAAGAGCCAGCTGCTTGGCTTTATTTTAATTTGAGTTTTAGTTCTCCAAGGACAGAACAGAAACTCAGACACGGCCACTAAGTCCCAGGTCATAAACCCAAGGTTGTCATTTCTTTGTTATCAGGGACGATCTGATAATTCTCATTTTTGCACTTTCACTCGGCCTTGGTGTTCAGAGCAGTGAGTGAATCTGTTCATTATCTCAGAAGAGGACACACAAAGTCTTTGGGCAGCCTATGAGATACAGCCTGTGGAATGAAAGAAGAGTGGCACGTTAAAAAAAACACACACACACACTCACCATTAGCTTTGCTTTGGGCCAGTGTGGATTTTGAACTCCATTGCATATGCATTTCCTTGCACAGCAGCCCTCTTGGGAATCCAAGCATGCATTTGTGTGAGTGCTGGTCCAAATTAAGGGTGAGTAGGGTCACTGCCTAGAAAAACTATTCTCTTTGAAATTGATACATCTGAAATTGACCTTATGACCTTGCCCTCATTAGTACATAGAGCTAATAGGCCACAGATATTGTTTGGGGGAAAAAACCTACCAGGCTTTTATCTTGACCCTCAAATGCTTGCTACTACTTTTTAAAATATACCCAAGAGGACTTGGGTGGAGGACTAAGAAGATGATGGTTTCTGTGTGGAATTAGAAAATAGCTTTCAATTTTATGACATGTTAATAATATTCATTAAGACTGTCTTCTCCTGGGTCGGCAAACTATAAACAGGAGAATGAAGGGTTCCAGACCAAAAGTGTGGCTTCTCTTGACAAGAATCCACAGTTAAGCCTTAGCTCTGCAAGTTACTTAGTGAGAGACCTTGAGTAAGCTACTTAACCACATTGTGCCTCAATTTCTTCATCTGTAAAATGGGACCAGCCTTATAGTGTTGATATTAGGGTTAAATGAGCTAATGGATTAAACTATGTTAGTTTAGAACATTGTTTGGCACATAGCACCATGCTCATTAACTAGTGTATTTATCTACTCTCTTTGAAGAGTCAGTTGCAGAATTCACTGTAAAAGGTAAGATATCTGAAAAAGCCCAGTTAGCTATATACTCATTTTTTTTTTCTGCTTGGGGCAGCTGACAAAATTGTTAGTAGTAACAATCATGCACATAGTGTTACCATTAATAACAAGGAGAATGATATTCAGCAGGTCACACTTGTCACAAAAATTTGAAGATGTAAAGCCAGATGTGGTGGGTCAAGTCTACAATTCTAGTGTTCCAATAATCAGGCGTGGGAGGCAGAGATGGGAGAACCCTTATTGTCATGTAGTCCAGCTAGTCTGATAGATACAATGACAAGAGACCCTCCTCAAACAAGGTGGGAGTCAGGGACTTACACCAGTGGCTGGCCTCTGACATCCACACATATGTTATGGCACACATACTTGTACTCACACACAGAATACACACGCCATACACATATGCATGGACACACAAAATGAAATCAAAGGCATGGAGATTTTGAAACTTCATGGATCAATAACTAAACCCTCTACTTCTTGTCTCCATGAAATACGCTCATTTGGTCACTTGCATTGTTTAGAAGCCCACAGTCTTGTAGCCTGGGGAAATGTACCCCAAGTTCTAGTCATCCTCTGGAAAATAAGGGGCAAGAACCCTGATATAAAGCAATTGGTTTTCAACATTTTCTTGAAATGAGGCCTAGGGTGGTGTATATCCATGTAATGAACTTGTATTTTACCTCTGGGACCACTGAGAATAAGAGGATTTCCTCAGAGTAAAGTAGAAAAATTTCCTTTGACAAAACTTGGAAGCAGGTAAGTCGACAGCCTAGCTCTGACAAGACAGGGTAGGCAAGTCCTTCATAATTCCTGCTTTACAATTGATGTCTGTCAGAGATACTGGGACAAAAGGCTGAAGATTGATGCTTCAACGTTATAGAGAGAAACTGGGGATGGTCCAGGCAGCCAGTTGTCTGTCATTTTTTCAATTTTGGAAGCTGCTTGCTCTGCACTTTCTGTTTATTCAGATATATTTATCCTTCACAGGTCTCTGATGTGGTTAAAGATTATATAGTTATGGTCTCACAGTTAAGCTTTAAGTTGTTTAGGAATTAAAAGGATGATCTAGGTTTAAAAAGATGTTTTTAAGTTGGTAATGCAAGTTAGGATGGAAACTGAGTTAGGTATAGAACTTTAAACTCATTGAGATAGATAGATAATAAAATATTCTTATTAGTTGCCAAATACATATGGATTTGACATTAGGAATGTATGTTATACCTTATAATTTTCATAATTGTTGCCTAATTGTTCTTATTGTTTTGTATTGTATTTATTGTTATTAGAAACAGAGCCTTTCATTGGACAGAAAGGGGAGATGTTGGGGAGAAAAAGATACACTTTAAATAAAAATCAAAAATTAAAAAAAAATTCTTTGATTAGAGATAGTTGCTGTACAAGAAGCTCCATAGTTCCCACTCAGATAGAATGCAGCCCCTCTCCTGTGAGAACCAAGATTCGTTCTGCTCTGGGGACCCTCGCCTGTCACTCACTGGTTTCATATTCTTTTTACTCTATCAGAAAATCCGTCAGAGCCAACCCCATCTCTCCAGAAGCCTTCCTTTGGATTTCAAAGCCCACAGCAAAGAACCAGACACACTGAGAACAGGCACAAGGTCTCTCCCGAGGAGTTTTCCCACAATGGCTTTGATCTCCCATGTAGCCAGATGTCCTTGACAACCATGGTGGCACATTATCCTGTTTGCACTGAGTTGTGAGCCTGGCACTGCTCCATCCCACACCTATCCTTGAAACCTCATAAGCTCTTATATCCCAAAGAATTATTTGGGTTGCCTAGAAAGTTCAAACCTCTCATTAGCTGCTAGACTGAGGAGACGACGACTCTCTGAGTTGTGTTTGTCTTTATCTATATGTGAGATCATGTTTAAAACATAGCAAAGACCTGTTACTTGACATGCAGTTCCCTAACTGTAGCCTATGTAATGCATTGTTTAGTCTCACATTGGCTACAGCCATTTAAAGAAGCACTTGGCAGCCCTAGTTTTTCATTTTTGGCATAACTGCCCCTTTCAGTTTTCCACTGAACCTTGGATACCAAGAAAAACCCTTCACTTGCTTTACATCTGGCATATTGCTTTATGTAATTCACCAGGCCCTTTGCATGAGGCCCTCTGTATTTGTCCTAAGGTAATTAATGGCTTTGCAATATTTGATCAGCAAAAGCAGGGACACAAAGAGAAATTGTGCAATCCCGAGGAGACCACACAGTCTTTTAAATTAAAACCTTTTGCTTTAAATGTGCAGGCATTTAGAATAGAAGTTTCCATTTCAAAAGAAAAAAAAAGTTACGCTGAAATCCTCAGGATACTTAAGAACCTGATAATTAATCAAATAGACAAATTTCTATCTCCCTTTTAAAGCTACCAAATTATTGAAAGGAAAGAACATTAAATGCTGCTACAAGCTTGGGAACCTTTGAAAAAGAATCTTGTGGACACTAAAACAGAAACCCAGAGAGAAGTGCTGTGTCCAAGGTCAAATAGCTAATTAGTGGCGGTAGGTGATCTGTTGATTCCATTTCTGATCCTGATGCAGCCTTCCTCCACTTAGTTCCATTAATCACACCTATGAGAAATATCTGGTAACTTAAAATGAGCAGGGGAGACCTCAAGTCAAGTTCATCCAAACGAACAGTCCCGGGGGACCCTTCATTCTAATAAGCTCACCTGAGAGTTAACAGTTTTTTTCCTTGGGGCAGAAATGCTGTAAATTAAAGACATCCCCTGCCTGTCTATCTGTATATATGGTGTGGAATGCCTTCAGATGTGCTTTGGACATTGAAATCTACTTAAGGTTGTAATTTAGACTGTTATTGTATATTATATTCTTCTGACCCTCTGGCTACTCCTTCCAATGTCAACTTTGGTAGAAGTGCTTTGGAATGACTCAGCAAAGTTGTGTTCTTGGAAAATTTGAAACAGCCTCATGAGTTGTAGGATCAGCTTTTTTTTTTTTTTTTTTTTTTTTTTTTTCTGGAGATTTCTCTGTCTCATGCCAAAAGAAATTTACACCTGATTTTTTTTTTTTTTTTGAGACTCTTAAGCAAATACTCTATGAATCTCTAAGTGGCTTTCTTCTTTGTTTGTGGCCTTTATGAGGTACTAGAAAATGTTGTCTCAGGGGCATGTTTAAGGTAAAGTTTGGCTGCACTGCGTAAGAACTATCAGGCAATTCTGTGTTTCTCGGAAGATGGCACTAGCTCTGTGCCATTTACCCTGATGAAATGGATCTTTCATCAGAAACAAGCAATTTAGAAAGACTGTTCGGAGCCAACCACAGGGAGCCAACCACATGGAGCCAACTCCTGATAACCCATGAAACTAGGGAAAGGAGCAAAAGAGTTAGAACTCCGTATGACACTAACGTGAGGACTTTGTGGCTTTCTCTTCTTCCTCCTCCTGTCCTTTCTGAAATATGGGCCAGGTAACATGTTCTAAACTCTCACTTCAGTCTTAGAACAGCCCTTCCTTTCCCAGGCAATGCTACTGGCACTGGGAGTTTCAACGGCAGAACCACTGATGTTTGTGGTCTTGTAACTTCTGCTGCAGGAGCGGCCTGTCCAGGGCATTACAGTAGAGTTAGCGAAATACATTTGGTTCCTACCCATGCCAGGAGTCCCATTCTCCCATTGTAATAAACCCACATTACCCCGCAGGGATTGCCTAATATATCCTAATAATAACTCAGAACTACTGGACTAGAAAAGTCTCTAGAAGAGGAGTAACTAAAGAAGTTGAGGGACATCATGCATAAAATTTAAACTAGCACACCACCTAGGAAGCTTTCCTAAATGAAGGGATTATGGGCTCACACCATGGTCACCAAACTAGGGGGTGATGGTCCGATGCCTGGAGTAAGCAATGAGAAGGGTCAATGGAGCCTAGAGAACGTTTCTATGGAAATATGCCACTCTTTCTATAAGCTGTGTAAAAAGATTTTTCAGGCTTCCCTTTTTCTCTTATGGCTATAGAACCCATTCGTTTCCAGTAAGAGAAGTAAGGGTAGAAAGAAACGGACCAATGCAACACTGTAGGCTCTACAGTTAGACTGAGAACACCTGAAGCCAGAGTAAAAGAAGCTAACTACTTTCACCTCTGTGACCTCTGTTCCTTCCTCAGACCCATAATAAATAAACTCTCTATTCTTCACTAGTAAAAGGCCTACCTCAAGATAGATAACTTTTATTTTTCTCCTCTTTTGTGGGGCTTTTCCTGAGCATCATCATCTGAACTTTTGTTCAGACAGCCAGTAGTCCCATGTTGGGTCTGGCCCATCTCCCCTACTGAACAGCTCTGTGAGGTTGGGGAAGTCACTCTGACCTTGAGCCTCACATTCCTCATCATAAAATGTGAATAAAAATATTAAGCCTCAGAACTCCTTCAAGTCTCAGCCATAGAAGGGCTTCAGAAACTTAAAGGGCCATCAAGATATGTGACTATTAACAGATCATATGAGATACTTTGCCTTTTTTCTTAGTCATGGCTGACAATTTAGCTCAATGGCTCAATTTCTGCAAAACTTTCTGTAATAATTATAATCTAGAAAAGTTAATTCAGCCATGTATTCTCCTCTAACATCTTAATTAAAAATAACAGCATGTCGGTGTCACTTACCTAGTTGTATTTAGAATGGCCAAAAGCTAATCACTGCTTGGTTAGAGTGTTCAGTGGGTATCATCCTTCATTTTCTCTTGTTGGAGGAAGCAAGAATGGGCTGAAGATGAAGCCTATCACTTAACCACACTGAGACTGCTGAGAGACTTTGTTCTCTAGGAGGTAGTCAGGTAGCCACTGAAGTAGCACACATCGGCAAAAGATTTCTATTCCTTCCAGTCAGCTATTACTGAGTTCTTCTTAGCCCCAAAACATAGTATTCAGCAGAGGGAATTTATTTCTAGTCTGAAAAGTATCCCTGTCTTTCAAATTGCCCATCCAATGTTCTTTTAATCATTGTCTGACTTGGACAATGATTTAAAAAGCAGCTTTTTATTTAAGTGTGACTTTGATGTAATCAAAAGTTTTATTATCGTATGGACCAATAACAAGATAGTTTTTCTATCTCAGAAGCTTTACAGTCAAGCATTCCTAGAGACACAGATTTGATGTAGTAAAAATATATTTGAATCACACAATGAAGTATTGGCTACTGTTGCTGTGGATTTTTATCCTATTTTATAGCATGCTGAGAAAGACAGAACTGAATTTCCATACATTTGTTTTTCTGCCCTTCACAGTAGCCAGTATAAAGTACCTAATAGAACTCCTTATTTGGCACTGAAAACATCATCCCAAAATCTATTTTTTTTCTTCCCATCCCTAGAATAAGCCCTTTAACTTTACATTGGTTACGACTGTCATTGTGTATCCAGACTGAAGAAATAAATAGAAGAGTTGAATCTTCAGGTCCACTTGAGATATCAGCTCGGAGGTTTTCCTCACAATTGAAAGCTCAGCTCAAGACTAAGTCAACAGGGACTTTTCAAAGGCTACCAGACACTCACCAAATTTGAAAACCTAACTTTTGCTCCATTCTTCTCTCTTGATCTATTCGATTTAATTAACAGAAGCCATTACAGACCAGGGGAGTGATGAGCCCCTGGCCTATAATCAGAAAGATAGATAGCATGGACAGGGGATCCACTCTTAGCCAATATCACAAATAGTTTCTATTCGCCAAAGCAGAACTGAGGAATTGGAGAGCTGTAAAGAACCACAGACAGCAATCAGATCCAGAGAACCAAGGATCAGAGAAAAGCTGGTGTGCACCAGATCTTAAGGTGGACTGATGGGCAAAGCAATCCAACCATCCACATTCAGTCGACAAAGCAATCCAACCATCCACATTCAGACGACAAAGCAATCCAACCATCCACATTCAGACGACAAGGCACATTAAGTGTAACTTTGAAAAAACTCAAGTAAAATAGTCCTGCTGACTTCAGTCCAAGTCCTCACAATGAACTGCTAGGCCACATCTTCTGGTTAGTGAATGAGAATAATCATAGAAACTCCAAGATCTTCATCATTCATCATTTCTTGCAATTTCCATCAATCAGCTTCATGAAGTCTGTTTTTCCCCCATCAATGTGACTATAGCACACTACAGATAACTTCATAAATCTTAGAAATTTGATATATTGGAGGCTTCAAAAAAGGAAGGGAAAAGGTTAAAAGGTAATTTTTTCTTAGTCATTTTAATGTAAATGCACATTGGCTGGTTGGCTAGTAACTGCATTTTCTATTGGTTGCTGGTAGAAGCCACCCAAAGCAAAACGTGTGTACAACACAGTCTCGGCATTCCTGACTTGCCAGTCTTCCATGAAGAAGCTTAAGTTTTCCTACGTATTTTGAATTTCATATTTCTTTCCATTAAAGTCTCCAGTTGTTCTTAGGCTTATTTAGTTTGGCAGAAGGTAATGGTGATTCATGTAATGAAGAAATTTGAAGGCAAAGCTACTGAAAATGGATCTAATTTCTTGGGGGAAATTTGGGAGCAAGAAATTAATAATTTGTCTACTTTTTTTCTGGTTTCATTAGCTGCCATACTGCCAGATATGGCTGCTTTGCCATTCCTGAAACACATAACAACCCTTAGCTACAACTATAGCTAATATGGTTAAAGGATAAAACTACAGTTGGCTTATTGTCTCATTGTTCTTCGCTGAACACCCTCAGATGCCTCAATCAATGGTATTTAGTGAAAAAACAGGATCAAATGGAAACCATTTTCAGCATGTCCCTTCCTATGGATCCAACCACTTCACTGTGTTTATCAGGCACAGCAGATGTTCCCTACAAAAAAGATGACTGTATTTTCAGCACAGATGCAAATGCCTGTGATTATACCTTAGAGTTCCACTCTCTCAGCTTAAGTATAGAGATAGTTCTGTGTGTTTGGGGATTCTTTCTTTTCTGCTGGACCTTACCTCTCTGTATGGAACAGATGTCTGGAAATAACATCTTAGATGATCAATGACATAATCACCTAGTAGGTGTCCCTTAAAGTAGATTTTGGGGGTCCTAAAGTTGTAGTAACCCCAAAGCTTTGAAAAGCGAAAGTGCCCTATGTCCTGTAGGCTTACCATGATAGTGCTTCTATGTGAAATTATGGAAACGTATCTTAATAGATAAGCTGTAGGCCGGTAGCTATGTAGAAGTATTGTGATGAATAAGCTAAAGACAGAGAGGAGCTCACTTCTAGTTGATTCTGAAGCACATACCTGCCACTTGGAGTCTTATAGTCACTGGTTGGTGATTGGTTTCAAAACAAATGACTTTATCGCCACCACATAAAAAAAAATGGCAGTGCTAAAGAATAGGGAAACCTATGTCTTCAGGAAAAAAATGGATGTGATTGATAGATACAGAAAATGTTCTTTATCAAGAAGCAATCTCTTGTTTACATTGGGTCAAGTTTGTTTGATTAGCAAATGCTCTTAAAGATGCATGTTAATGTTGCTTAGAGTATGAAGGTAGGTCTGGAGGCAGGCTGCTGAAAACACCCTAGGAGCTTATTAGAGAGGCAGGAGCAGGTGGGTTCTCGTAGCACCCACAAATGTCCTCAAATCTGCATGTTAGCCAGATACCTTCGGAGATTGTATGCACAATGGGGTCTGAGGAAACTTGTTCTAAAAAGTAATTGGTGGCATTCATTTCGGAAGAGAGAGAATAAAATCTCAGCAGTGCTCAACTTCTACTGAAGCTGAATGATGATGTTAAAGCCAAACCTGTCTATGATGCCTACCAAAGGACAAAGTGAGGCAGAGGTACCTAGGCCCTATTCCCTCAAGTTAATGAAATTTCTTTACAGAGGAAATACAGAGATGCTGTAAGGATAACCCTGTGGCCTGATTTTCTGTGAACTAGAAATTGGAACTCCCAAATGCTGCGGCTGCAATTTTCAAACCTGTAACTGGTGCCAGGAACTAAGCTCCAAAACCTTATGATATTGCCAGTTTCTTTTTCAACAGTTACAGTTTTCAAAAATAGCCCAGCAACAGTGTTGTGGTGTGTGTGTGTGAGTGTGTGTGTGTGTGTGTGTGTGTGTTACATACATACATTGCATTTGTACATATATGTATATTATATAACATTGCACTGAGTAGGAAAATATGTTTCATTCCTATCACTTTGCCTCCATAATTATGCCAGCTGGATTCTCACATTTCTATTAGTCTCAGCTGACTAGTTCCATCATGGCTCCTATTTTAGTTCAAGAGAAATGATCAAAAATGAGAATAGTGTGTCTGTCACCTATCAGAAGGCAAAAGATAAACTTTAAAACTGTGTCTCAAGGTGATACCCAAGATTTCCCAGGGCCATTCTAGAACGTGGTAAGTGTATATTAATACAGACCCAGGTATATAGAAGCCAGCTTCCTGGGGATATGGCACTGTAGCAGAGAGGGTAAAGCTGAAAGCAAGCCAACTGGAACAGCTATCCTCTGAATGATGCCAGAAAGAAACAAAAGTGGGGGGCTTTAAATCAGACAGTTAGAAGACTTTGGATCCACTCAAACTAAAAACCCAGTAAATGCAGTGATTAAACTTCCTAGAAGAGGAACAATGATCTAAGATTAACCAAGGCATTCTACCTCTGAAATGGGTACTGGTGAAATCTTTTCTCTGTTTTTCAGGGAGAAACACAGACAATCAATACAACATTCACTTTTATCACATGCATTTTCCTTAAGCTCTTGGAAGCCTCTTGAAAGTATTCAGTCTAAGATAAGCAGACATTGTTCTTAGACTGAAACTTTACAGTTGACTTGTTTAGACCCAGCTCACACTATTTGAATACAATGACATCCCTGAATCGATACTGACCAGATAATATCTACAGCCTTATCGAGAATGAGCAGTTAGCATTGCATCTAAATCTCTTCAATGCTACTTTTGAAAGCTCCAGTTAGATACGGAGCTGATTAATAGTTTTTGTTGTTGTTAGCCCTCTTACTCGGTACGTTGATAAACGCATGCGGAAGTTAAATTGCAGCAGTGGCTAGTTTAACTGTAGAAACACCCACTGAGCACCTGCTTTGTGATGAACAGTATCCAAGGAAAGATGAAGCCTGCCTCCAGAGAGGATTTACTCTTGTGCATAAGGACCCCTTAAATACAATTTTACAACCCTGATCAGATGTGAGTGTTCCTTCCATCTCTGGTTCCATCTTTTGATTTCACCATTGACAGAATGCTCTCTGCTTAGACGTGAGCTGGTAACAAGAGGGTTGAATAAGCGCAACTACTGTGCTCACCCAGTTACAGTGAGCAAGTGTCACAAGATGCCAGTTGCCACTCATAGAACCCATCCAACTATAACTCACATACATGAATTGTTATATATGCATGTGTATTTATAATAATCAAAATATTTTAAATAAAACCAAAAACTGACACAGTCTCTTGAAAAATAGGATAACATACAATGGCAGGGCCTGCTTTCCTGACTGGCATCCCTTGGCTGGAACCTTCAGTATATGGACTGTGACCCTAGTCCTCACCATAATGTCCTTGAAGGGTTGCTTCATTCATTTATACACCCATCTGCCTTTAGCATGGACTCATGCCATTTCTTCTTGAGACATGCAAGAGCCCTTTGGATGGTAACTATCCTCTTGTTCAGTCCTTCATGCTCTTACTTTCTTTTTACTGTCACCCACACACTCAGCTTGCCTCCCCTGATTCGTAGGAATACCACACAGGCTCTATCTTTTGCACAACTCCGTCGATTTCCCCAGACATACCAAAAGAACGAGTCATCTAGAATTTGTAAGATATCAGGCTCTCCTCATTGAAAGAAGAACCCAAGTCTGAAATCCCAAGTATTTAATCATTTAGAGATCATCAAAGGGATGCTCCTTCAAGAGCAAGTGGACAATTTGGCTACTGGCCTTGTCAAGCAGGAATGGCCAGGTTCCCAGCCAATGCCATGGCTGGTTTATGCCGTCGCCCAGCTTGTTTAGGACAGTGCACACCATCAAACCTAACTCTTTAGACAAAGCAAGCTGTAGCATTATAGTTTGTTTTGCACCAAGATCCATAACAGCTGTTACCAATTCACTGGAAGATTACACATGTATCCCTCCAACCAGTCCCATCACTATTCAGATCCTCCTCATCACTCACCAAAACTATTGCAACAGCCCTCCTCAACGATTACTCTGTGTCCAATCTTGCTTGACACCAGCCATCCCACCCAGGAGATTAATCTTTATAAACACAGTTCTAATCACTTTATTCCTCTCTGAAACAACTTTCCAGTGACCATGCACGGCTAGATAAATTGAGCCCAAATTCCCCTATTTGACAGCAAGGCATGTTAGAGAAGGACGACTTTTGGACTTTCTCCAGTTGAATTTCTTAATGTTTCCCTACAGCGGGACTCACAAACCAGTAGTCTGTAAGACACAGCCACTCGTGTCATAAGTATTTTTCTTGGAAGATACTGTGTTTTTATGAAATTTTGTATTACCTGCCAATATTTATTGAAGGGCAATTCTCTTCATATTAGCATGTTCTTTCTGCTTCCTCTAAACCTCCACTTCTTTATATGACTTGCTTCAATCAATGAGTCGCTGTATCAATTGACCCATTGAGTCTACAAATGTAGACCCTACATATTCCAACACCCAACCTACATGACATACGGCCATGTTTTGTTTTTCTGAACTTTCCTCCTGTTCTCTCAAATTTCACCTCCTTTGTAAAGTCTTCTAGCAGATGCCAGCTGTCTTCTGAAACAGGAAGGCAATATTACTCTAGAAGCCTTTATAATATGTTCCATTTCATGACTTCTGTTTTGTTTGTTTGCCTGTTTTTGTTTTGGTGAGTGTCCACGCCTTCCACCATCTGCTTAGAAAACAAGGTCCTTGAAGGTGAGAGCTGTATTTTATTAATTTCTGTAAGATTTCCCTAACTCCCTTGTGCACAGTATGTTAGTGTTGCATGGAATTCATTAAGTTACTCACTTTTCTTTAGACCCACAGGCCTAGGTTAGTTGTACATGTCCATAGGAAGGCAGTAACTCATTTAAAGTGCAGATATGACTGGGTTGGATGATCGCTCTGGACTCTTAGGCATTTTCAAGGAGACAGTGAGAAGCAACATATCGAAAGAAAACTGCTGAGAGAATGTAGGTAAATATATCATGAACCTTTTTTGTTGGAAGCTTGCTATGATCTCCAGATTAAAACACTATGGCATCCCTCTCAAGGAGCAACTTGTTTAGAATTATAGGAGCCAGTCCATCCCAGGACCCCAACTGAAAGTTGTGTACTAAGCCAATGCCAGAAAAAAACACAAATTTCACAGGAAAAATGAAATGCAAGCACTCTGCCTCCTAAATCCCAACATGTCTACTTCTATAGTTTTGGAGTACCTATGAAGAGACCCTAATCCCTACTTTCCCTGAGTACCTGGAGAGACAGGCTCTCTGTAATCTAGATTGTAGAGTCAATTTTATGTTCTGGAAATGGATTCAACATGATGAATTTTGATTAGTAATGACCAACTGTAAAATGCTATAGAAAAAGAAGAAAGTCCCTGTTATAATTAAAGTCTGCAATATTTCATGACCTACCATTTACTTGTTATAGAGTTATAATCAGCAAGAAAGCTGAATGACTAAAGTCAAAGAGCTCAATACTGTTAACAGGCCCCTATCATATTACCAAGTCTGTTGTAAGGTCCATCAATCAGGATTAAAAAAGCGATCCTTACCTATATAATGAATAAGTAGCATAACCTAGTATTAAAAATGATACATTAAAATAGTACCATTCCCTTTTACCTTCCCATGGAAGATTTCAAACCATGTTGTTGACTTTCCAAATCAATATCAAGAATTTTATTTTACTCTCTTTATAAATAATCATGTAAGAGCTTCCACTGATAACTTAAATACAAGATGCATTGTGTTACTTCTGAGCACTCCTTGCTGAGATCTTTGGTAAGGTTAAGGTTTGGATACACTCCTTGTCCTGAAAGAGGCCAGAAATACCACATGGACAAGCTTATCTAAGTTGGAATTGACTAGAAGATTACCTAGCAATCCTCCAGTCTTTCTTTAAAATTCTCCCTAGCGTTTTAAGGGCCAGCTCACCCCCTATCTCTGTCCCACAATGCAAATCGGTTCTGAGGGAGAACACATGTTAATTTCTCAAGGCTAAAGGATGTTTTTCCTGAATGAAGCAGAGACCCAACTCTGAGTGTCATTGAAGTAACATTTATTCCACTACCAAAAGACAACAATGACTATAAAAAGGAACTCTTAGCTTGAGGTTAAGAACTGCGGTCATCATGAAGGGCTCTGAAGTAGCTGGCTGTGAGCTGGGAAACTTCAGGCAATTTTATCCCTTTAAAACAGGGATACAGTATGGACATCCCACCTGTCTATCAAAGGATGTTAGATGGCATCTGTGGCATAGTTACCAAATTCTGAGACTCGAGGCTCACTGCTCACTCCAAAGAATTATTTGCATAACAAGTTCTCAGACATGAAGGAGTATTGGACTATAATACATGGTGAAAGTTCGTTAGCTAGGCTGGCCTTCATGCACCTTTCTTTAGAGCTTGGGGGGCTGCCATTTCTTATTCTGGACCATGTATGACTTCTTCTGACCGGAATGACAAGGGCAAAGATGGGAGTCATTATATTACTGGTCAGTCCTTTGCACATTCCACCCCACTTAAGTAGGGATAAAAGGTCAATTAGATACATCTCTCGGGCTACAGAAATGATCAAGGCTGTCCCTGCAATACATTTCCTTCAAAAACTAGGCTTTTGTTTCAGGGGAAAATTCCCACAGAGAAACATGGAAAGTGAAGAAGAACTATAAATAAGACTGTCATTTATGTCAATTATAAATAGATTTGTTCTCCTTTGATTAGAAGATTAATGGTAGCCAAAAGCCTGCACTTGAACAGAAATAAAGGAAGAGCCTCTCCCAAAATATTATTTCATGCTAACAGGTTTGATACCTGTTCCTTCCTGAGTTAGTTTCTCTGACATTCTGTAAGTGAAGACTTTTCTTCTCTTTTCAATTTAGAATTCAGCATAGTCTTCGAAGTTCATTTGTTCACACTCAACAGTTTTCTGGCTCTCTCCTTACCCTCTAGACTAGACAAAGTACTTGTATACACCCCTTATTAAGTTAATCAAATGTTACTGTTACGAATTCAAACTTCAAAAGGGGGTAACGCTATTTCCTCAGATGGTCCCAAGATGGCAACCGTGTGCTAATATAGCAGTTGTCCCGCTAGTGAAGAAAATTCCTTGCCAAGTTACTGTGTACATGCAGGCCCTTATAAACATCTATTAGTAGTGAGTTAGTAATAATAATAATATTGTATATTATAAATATAATAATTATTATAATTGTAATAAGCACATATAAACATGACTGGAGGCTGACAGAAAAGAGCAGTAGGGGCAAGCCTACTTCTCACACCGGAACACTTGCTAGATAAGGAATGATTTTCCTTTCATTCTGAAGGGAGCGATAGCCAGAGGGATCACAACTCTTCATGACTGGCTTGCCAGTCCCTTCTTCTCTGCTTGTGCTCATGACTCATCTTTTCCCAGTGTCGGGGTGATAAAAGGCAGCTTCCTATCCTCGCTGCCTGCTGAGGTCACCCTGGGATGAGGACAGAGCAGCTGGGTGCTTCTGTCTTTTACTGGCCTCCCCTCCATGCAGCGCAGTGGTATACCATCTCCTCTCTGGTAGGATAAAGGGGTAGGACATCTTGCCCAAGTCTCCCCATTTTGGCCCATTAAGGGTTTTGACTATAGCCACCCTACATGGGGCATTAAAGAAGGGGCTGTATATGAAGTAGCTGGGAGGTGAGGGCTAATACAGTGGGCAGGTGATTCCTCTGGGAAACTCATATACACCTGAAATTACCTCTTCTGGTTTCCCTGTGGGATATTTTCAATGAATTTAGCCCATCAGTTAGAAATTCACTTCTTGGCAAAAAAGAACAACAGCAAAACTGATTGGGTTTTGGAAAGCCTGCCTCCCAGCACACAAAAAAAATTATATAAAACATTTTAAACATAAATTCTTAGAACTGTTGAACAGGTTGCTTTGTGCGAGTTCTCTCTCCAAGTGACATTGCCCAACACCTCAGCTCCCATCAGAAGTCCGGCATGCTGTTGTGTAATCCAGACCCACAGCAATGTCACTTCACTAACTGCACTTGCTAGGAAGTCAAGTTTTGAGTCAGAAGTTCCAAGCAGGCCCATTCCCCTGAAACTTGAACCCCTCATTCCTCTTCACAGTCAAAATACCTTTTGCCCTTATAAGTCAAGACTATCAGATCTAGTGTTTTCCTAATCAAAATGTAGAAATGGCACCATGGGTGGCTGGAGCCATGTCCTCCATTCCTTTCTTACCCTTTCCCCACAGCCCAATCCAAGATTCTTCAGGCTCAGCCACAGCTAAATTGACGAAGCAATTAGGGTCCTTTTGTGGCCAACACTCAACCTCCCTGGCAAGCATTGCATTAATGGCAGGCTCTGACTCAGTGGGATGTGAAGGCATGGGCCCGAGTACACCAATTTGTTCCCAGACTGTTAGGTAAACAGAAAATACCCTCTCATCATCCTTGTAAGATGTTTGGGCTGCATCCAGTAGCTTGACTTTATATCCAGTGTTGTCCTCTAACTTAACTGGCCTCCTGATGAGGAAGCTTTCACCTCTGCTGAATCATTTATCTGGCGAAATCTACGAACAGCTTTCATAATTGAGGATGTGAGGCTTTTTTTTTTCTATTCTTAAATAAGCTGTCCGAGAATGTGCTTGGAGGCGTCATAAAGAGAGCCAAGTCCTGGCTGGCTCACAAAGGTGGAGACGGCCTTTAGACTCAGTGTGGTCAAACATTGGCACATGCCAGTGACCAGCTGATGTGAGTGTTTGTCTTTTTCCTTTGGTATTGCTGTCATCTTTCAGGGAAATCTAGGAATAGCAGAAAGATGAGTCTGCCCTCCCCCTGCTACATGTCCTCCTCTTTGAGGATAAAGGAGAAGCCCTGCCACTCTCAGATACTATGTGTCACTCTAAAGGGTCAATCTGGGGCTTGGTTACCCTGAGGGAAAGTTCTGTGATATACAGTGAGAATCCCTATGTTCCTCTGAAATGTATAGCTGGTGATTAAGATAAAATGTGGGATTTGATAAGTGGCGAGGTTCTGGCAAGATAACATGAAGGAGAATCTAGAGATCAAAGTGTGGAATGTGTAGTTGGGGCATTCGACACATCTGGGCAAAGACATGTTAGCCAAAGACATAACCTGGTACACCATTTACATTGAAGAATAATTGTTTCCACATTCTGAGCTCTCATTATATGCATGGCACTGTTCTAAACACGTCTGTGTATCACTGACACATTTTATTCTTAGCCACCTCTGTCAAACAGGAAGTATCATTATCATTACAAGTGAATTCTCTGAGAAACACAGAAGCATACAAACACTCATGAGAACATGAAACTCTAAAGTGTGACAGTTAATGTCCTCACTCAGGCAACTAACCTAGGTACTCACCATGCCTGCTAACCTTCATGTCTTTCGTTCTTGACTCTCTCTTTCAGTTCCTTTTCTAGGTAACCCATAAGGCTGAGACCATCTATTCCCTGCTTAGTATATTCTCTTACAGCATTAGGAAGAAGCAGTTCCTTCATACTCTGGGCATTTCTTTGTTTGTACACAGAAAAAAAAAGACCCCCATATATACTTGTAACAGAGTTAAGTATATATTTATTCATAGATTTCATCCAGCCAAAACTGATAGCCTACTCCTCTGTATAACCTCAGAATTCAAGACAATGTTTAGTACTTAGACACCACACAATTTAAAATTTCTGAATTAGGCTGAATGTCAGAGCTTCTGGTTGAAGCTTTAAAAACAAGTGCTTTATGTACAATATGTCTTTAAGATTATCTTTTCAATTCATACCAAAATTCCCAAACAAATAAATAAGTACCTAAGAAATGCTGAGCCCTTCAGGGAACTCTCCCATTCCTTAAAGTCTATAACCCATAAAAAATGAGTTTGAAAAGGCACAATATAGACATTCCTGGGCTACAACCAAGTGCATCATTCCAGGCTTAGCCACACATGCCCATAAAAGAATGTCACGGACCACACGATACTTCTAAAGGCAAAACTGTGTCACATTTGGATGGTTTGTCTCACTAAGGGCTATGGGGCGGCAGGATTTTCTAGAAGGCTTCCTTCATTCTAATAAAGTTCTCAGCTTCTCAACCTCTAACCCTGAAGATCTCTGAGGGAGATTTTAAAATACCCAATTTAACTGAAACCTCTTTTTTTTCCACATGGAAATTACAAGTTTTCACAGGGTACGATGTGTTGCCAATCTAGCATTTTCAAAACTAACTCTTCTGCAAGGCACTCACAGTTTTCTTTTTCAAGACCATGTCCTTAAATTGCTTTGTGACATAGTTGTCCCTAAGGTCCCAGTGTCTCTGAAAGATTCCAACCCATGATCTCTCTCTTTCATCCAAATCTTTCTGGTCCCAATATTTTTTGCACTATGGATGAGGTTATTGGTTGGAAAACACCAACACCTTTTAAACATACACTGTTAATGTTTGCCATTAGTTGTCTCAATTCAGCAAGTCAGTAGTAAGTAATAATAAAATAACAATAGTAAGAATGCCACATGGCCTCCAATGATCTAACTAACCAGACCAATCTAACGCAGTCAGTGTTCCAGATGGGCAATACTTCGGAACCTTCCAAGTGCATTTCACTTGTCATGAGAAGGCCTCCAATTCTGTAAGTGTCAAGAAAAGGTATTTTGGCACCCTGATCTAAAACTTTTAGAAGAACTAACTCCATTACCATCTTTTGTAACCATTACATCCACCATGCTTTGTAAGCAAGCAGATAGACAATGATGACAAAAGGGGTAATGCTCACAGTTCATGTTTGAGGGTTAGTGAACCCAGAGCAGTCATCTCACATCCTTGAAGACAGACTTCATAAAGAAGTCAAGGGGACTGATACGAATTTACTACTGACCAAGTCAATCCCTAGTCAAACCCATGTCTGCATAATTTCTGGAGAAATACAAGCTAGACTAGCTGTGTGGAACCATGGACAAAATTCCATACAGGAGACTTTGATTCATTAATACAGCATTTGAGCTTAGCTTTTTTTCTCACCAGAAGGTTTTGTGATTCTACAAAACCCTTATCTTGCTTGTCTTTAAATACCATTAGAATAACCTACTAGAAAGGAACAAGAACTTCCAAGGTTTCTTTCAGTGCTAGTCTATGACTCTTTCTCCCTAGAACCCAAATCTTAACTCCAGTAATCAGAGGCTTAATAGGAATGAACTCAAACCCACTCTTCTGCCAACCTACCCAAGGTATTATGAAAGTCTTATTAAAATTAGACAGAATAAATCAAAAGCAGATGAATAGATGCAAAGACACCATATTGGCAAAGAACATGTAAATATGGAGAGTTAAACTAAAAGTATAAGAGAAATTGAGATAATGGACCCAATAAGTTGTAACAAAGTATATAAATATTTTTTAAAATGACAAATGTATCGTCTACTTGTATTACATGTAAAGAATTAGAGAGTGGTTACTCTTAGCCTTCAAATGGAGGGTAAAGAGGAGATGGAAGAATCCCCTCAAATCAATATTTTATCAGGTTTAATTTAGTGTCAGAGCCATTCAGTGGCCATTTGTCTCCATATGGAGCATTATTTGGTGGCTATGTTTCTATTCAAGGCAAAAGTTGCTTGTGCTATGAGGCAAGTGAAGCTTTACAAAGTCACAAAACAGATCCCAAAGGAAAGCACCATCGCTGTCATATCCAATACGGTCACTTTGCTCTCTGTGCTATTTTCTAACTCTTTGTCATGGAAAGAGCTTGTGTCAAAAATAGAAGTAGATTTATTCCAGCCTAGCCAATGTGGCTGCTGTTAACAGAACAAATAAAACAAATGCTGGCCAGGATGTGGACCAACGAGACCCTTATGTACTGCTGATTGGAGTGTAAACTCATTTAGACACTATAGAAATCAGGATGGGGGCTCCCCATTAATTGAAAAGGAGATCTACCATATACAGCTATACCACTCGCGGGTACTCCCCTGAATGACCTCAAGTCAACATATCACAGGGATAGTTGCACGCCAGTGCTTGTTGTAATGCTGCTCACAATAGCTAAGCTACAGAACTCAACCTACATGCTTAACGACAAAGGACCGGATAAAGACGATATGGTATATACGCAGTACAAGAAGTAAGTTATGTTGCCTACGTGAAAAGGATGCAATGGAGGATAATGAAGAGAGCTTGGTAAGCCTCAAGGATAAATATCACGTTTTTCCTTCATTATAGTTCCTAGATTTTACATAGGTACATCACACATGTCTATACAATGTGAGAGTAGAAGCCAAGTTGTCTAGAAGAGCAAAGGACCTAATGAAGGGAAAGAGAAAAATATAGTGGGAAATACAGTCAAAGAACAATATGTACTTGCATGAAAATGCCTAAATCACACGGTGCCTTGCAGAAAGAATAGACACAGTGAAAATTAAAAACAAAACAAAAACAGAACTTCAGAACTAAAGAATTGGAAAAGACCTTCCACCTCATAAAATACCTCTGCAGAGAAGGCAGCCGCTTCCTCCACATCCTGAAAGAGGCCTGTGCTGACATTTCTCAAGGGATGGGGACCAAAAGCTACTTCGCTGCCCCTCCTATTCTGCAAACAGGAAAGCACGTCAATGCGACATCACACTAACCAGTGGGACGACCACTCAGCAGATCCCTTCTCTGAACCTTCCTTGTCTGCACCTGCTAAGACACTTAACTTTACTTTGTCCTGTATTTTAGTTATCTGTGGGTTATTTTCTGCTCTTCTGAATCATACACTCCTTAAGGATCACATTTTTGGCTTGCCCATCCATCTTCCCAATGCACAGGATTGGGGATCAGTGCCCCTAAACACGGCGAGCAACCGATGGTTTTGCTTGTTCTTTGACTAGTGCTGTTTCTAAATTGATTAGCAGCTTAACTCTGCAGGAAGGCAATTAGGTTAGAAGTAATTTTGTCATGCTCACTGAGTTGGATAGATTTGGGTTCAGTTAACTTTGGTGTATGCTGTTTTTATTTCTTTACAGGTCTTTTATAATAAAATTTAGAAACAATTTTTAAAAATTAAAAAGAAAATAATTTTGTCAGCAAGCATTCAAATTTCCTTATTATCTAATCCACTGAAAATCATTCCTGACACAGTAGATGATAAATAAGTATTTTGGGGGTGAACTTATGAATGAATGAATAACTGCTCATGGTGGTTGCTCTTCTCTTTCCCTGTGAAGCACAAGCCTGTCCCAGAATCACCTGTTTTGTGCCTCCTTTTGCTCTGTTCATGTATTCTTGATCTATTGTATGCCTTCCCAGGATCTCCATACAAACACATCCTAATTCAATAGGCTAAAGATGGAATGACATCATTTTAGGCACCAGTAGCCTCCCAATCATCTGTTTCTTTCTTCATTCGAGAGGTGAGAAGAAACATTCCACCAGGATTGCCCTGGCTTCACTAAGATGAAAATACACAATCTCTCATATGTAAGTTTTAAGCTACAGAGTTCTTTATTATCTGAATTATCTGTTATACAAAGCAGTTCTGTTCCACAACATCCTCAAGAATCCAACTCTTGGGCTAGTGAGGCAGCAGATAAAAGTGCTTGTCCTACAATCCTGATGACCTGAAACCAACTCCCAGAAGCCACATCATAGTGGAAGGAGAGAAGTGACTCCACAAAGTTGTCCTCAGATCTTCACAAGCATGCTGTGGTATCTGCAAATAAAATATACACATGCGCACACACAGACACACAGACACACACACACACACACACACACACACACCATAACACACAACACAACAATACAACAACAGCAACAAAAATACAGTTTTTTATATAAAGAACCCCGCTCTCTCTGGCATTTTATTTCATCATCCTGTTTTGTATTCCTCATCTGTATGGCCACAGATGATTGCTGGGGATTCATCATTATATCAATGCTATAGCCTACAAAAGGATGTGAGAGAGAAAGAGACAGACACAAACACACACACACACACACACACACACACACACACACAGAGAGAGAGAGAGAGATTAAGATCCACACAGAAAGTGCAGGGAGAAGGGAGAAGATTTCTGGTTGACCTTTAAGGAAGAATCCCAAAGCTCTTATATGATGCTTTTTCTTATATTATATTATGTAGAACTTGAGAAAATGGTGAAATATAGCTGCAAGGGAGGCTGACAAATGCAGTCATCTGAAGATTAAGAGTTCTATTATCACAGGGAAAAAATGAAAATGGATCCTGAACAATGGGTAGAAAAACTGTAAGAATAAATCCTCTTGAGTTCTACAAGTTATATGAGTTATGTGTCCAACCTTGAGGAACTGTAAAGTCACAGGCTCTATACTTCCATCTTGCCTTTCAGCATCATTTATTGAGCTGTTTGATTTCAGAACCATTTCTGAAGCTATACAAAAGTTGAAACCAAACCTCTTTCTTAGGTTCCTGTGGAATGATATGGGATGATTGGTGATGCCTACACAGAAAGGCAAAGAGTCAATGCTCAGATCACATTTATCGCTCTTATAATTCTGCGTGCATGCAAGACTGGCTTTAAATCAACCTGGGCATGAGAACGTCCCCAAAGTTCCAGACAGCTGTGTTTCTTGAGTAATTTCACACCCTATCCATTCACCAGATGCCTTTGAGCAAGTGAGCAGCTGCTAGAGAGGGTGTCATTATCCTCATTTACCCTTTCCTTCCCATCTTTGTTGGATGCTATTGAATCAGGCAGATGAAACTAATAAACTTCTCAGAGATATAAGAAACAATGATTGGGATCAGAAATATGCAAAAAATGAATAGAAAATCATACAGAACAGGGGAGGAGTCTTTTCAGAATGCAGACAGCATTCCTTTCCTTCTCACCTCCTTCATCCAGCCAGGAAAACTAATATGGGCAGTCACTGTAAAAGAGTAAAGAAAAATGTAGCTTTGTAACCTTGTTGACTATGCCATGTCAAGTAAATGGTAAAGAGGTGTACCAAGATTTTTTTTTCTTGTTTCATACTAAATGACCCTTAGAGGATGTTCTAAGAGGCAGTAAGGTCTTCCTGTTAACTTCTAACTAATCAGGAAGTTTCTACTTAAGGTAAAAGGCCACATAGTGGAATGACTTGGTGCTTTGAAGCATCCCAGTCTGAGTTCTGGCTTAACCATTTAATAAACAGTTGAGCTAGAGACACATTACTAAACTTTCCTAAGCTTCAGTATTCTCAATAAAAATTGAGGCAAATGCTGGTGACCTTATTATAAGATTCTTATGAGAGATAAATGATATAGTCATATCTAAACCACCCAGGTTTTTCAGTCTCCTCAGGTCACAGACCTGTCCAGTATTTACATAAGATGGCTTATGCTTTCTCCCTGTTTTCTGTTTTGTTTTTTTTTTTTAATCCTTCTAAGTCATGCCATTTTACGTGCATCTTTCCAGCTGTTTTCCACTTCCCATTTTCATGCTTGGCTTCTAGGACTGGCGTCCTCTTGCCTATCTCCTTTGCTCTAAGTTTACCCAAGCAATTAATAGGAAGACACTGGAAGGAGGAAAATCACAAATTGTTGCAATTTTGCAAATGGAATGGGCAGTAGAAAGCAGAAAGGGGCCACAAGACCTAGAATACAAGACTTGCAGCAGTAGATTACCTATAGAAAGAAGCTAAGTGAGTAGATACCATGTGCATCCTTCTGAGTCTGGGTTAGCTCACTCAGGATGAGCTTCTCTAGTTCCATCCATTTGGCTGCAAATTGCATAATTTCATTGTTTCTGATAGCTGAGTAGTATTCCATTGGGATGGAAGGGTTAGGGGGTAGAGGGTGGGAGGGCAGGACTGGGAGGGGGGAAAGAGGACAATATGATAGAGATGTAACCTGAAGCAATAAATAAATCAATTTATTTTAAAAAAGAAAGAAGTCTGGATAAACAAGAAGTGGCAAAGGTAAAGATTTGACTTGGGTCAATGTGGCTTTAATTGATGGCAAAGATACTGATTTTGGTTTTAGACTTACTGAACCACAACTAACAGGCAAGTCCCATGGGTCATTAGGATAATAATCCAAAGCTGAGAGAGGACATCACAGAAGAACTGGCTTAAAAGTTTCATTGTACAAGCAACAGCTGCAGCATACCCTTCTACTTCTACTCCATTCAGCAACCATAAATGAGTAAATTACTTTTTTTTTTTAATGGAAAAGAATGATCTGAAGAGATAGCTTCAGTTGGTAGTATGCTTGCATTGAAAGCAAGAAGACTAGGGATGCAGAAGCCCATCACCCACATATAAAGCTTTGTGTCATCATGTACCTGTAACCTTAGCCCAAAGGGCATGGGGTGTGGCTGAGACAGACAATCCCAGAAGCGCATTGGTTAACCAGCATTGATTAACTGAATCAATGAATTTCATGTTCTTGAGAAACTTTGCCTCAAAGAATAAGGTGGAGACTCATTAAGGAAGATTTGTGGTCTCCGTATGTATGTGAACACACTAACAGTACATATACCACACATACAACATACCATATGCACACATTTTTTTTCAAAATAAGTATATTAGAATGAAAATTACCATTTTGGAGTTTAAAAAATGATTGCATAAGTGATCTTCTAAAAACGTCATCTTTTGGACCGTCAACTGAGCATCTACCTATTATTATTTTTGAAATCATAATTTATTTCAAACCACAAAAATATGACATGTTGCAACTTGTATAAGACTTCTGATGCTCTTGTCTCAAATGCTTCCATTGTATATGAGGACAACAACAATGCTGCCAGTAATTCTATTAGAATGTGTGTTCTTGTTTGCTTACAATCTCACTTCTAGTTCAGCTACTGAAGATATGATTTTAGATACTTTATCTTCATCAAAAATGTTCCTTCTAACTAAAGTACAGACACAGGTAACAAGGAGACCTTGTAGGTTAAAGGGTTTAGAATTCAGTCCAGTGCATTAAGAACCAGCTGGATTCCTTGAGAGTTATTTTGCCTTCGAAGTTCTTAGTCTAAGTAACAAGGGGATAGATCCAGACCGGATCTTAAACGTCTTGGAGATATGGCATCTCATGATTATGTCCAGTTGCACCCAGCTTCCAATCCCATACAAGATGGAGAAGCTGGCTTCTCCAGCATGTCAGGATCCTCAACAGGACAAAAGCTGCCCTCTCTCTGTGGGGGCTTCCAGAAGGGAAGCAGCTGAAGCAACACTATCAGTTTCCTTCCAGTACAAAGGAGAACAATTGAGCTCTTCCCAAGGGAAGCCATTCAGATTTGGACAGTGTGGGGTCTGTCCTATGCTGGGAATGGAGGATTACTGAAGAATGGGTGTGCTTAGTGGCCACAGTTCTCTAAACACAGACTCAAAGATGGAAGGAAAGCCAAGAGGTCCTTAGGTCCAGTCCCCTGCCTCTATCTAAGCCTTCCAAAGCAGATGGTTAGAGATCTCCAGAGTAGCAATTACTCAGCTTCCCACAGGCACTGGCTCAGCATGTTTCCTCTGTTTGATCAAATTCTGCCTGATACTAAATAGAAATGCATTGGATGTAGATTGAGCCTGTTTATCCATGCCTAGTCCTCACGGGAGATGAGGAAGAGTGCCACGAGATCATAACCTTTCCTATTCCTTGCCACAATGATTAAGTCACCTTGTTTAGCCTTGTTTTTCTAGGGGACAATATATTTTAACTTTGTTTTCCATCCAGCTAATCATTCTGTAAAAAATCTCGCTGGAATATCTCCAGCTTCTCCCAATGAATCTTAAAATAGAGTGAAATCCGAGTTCCCACTCTAATTAAAACCTCAGGAATGCCAAGTTTTATGGAAAGATAACTCTCTAGCCTTCCGTTCCTAACCCCCCTGATGAGCCTGCCTCACATTCCAGTGTGCTGTAGTACTATCCTGCTCACCCAGAGCTCGCATTCCAGTGTGCTGTAGTACTATCCTGCTCACCCAGAGCTCTCATTCCAGTGTGCTGTAGTACTCTCCTGCTCACCCAGAGCTCGCATTCCAGTGTGCTGTAGTACTCTCCTGCTCACCCAGAGCTCGCATTCCAGTGTGCTGTAGTACT
>CAJQZJ010001638.1:4422550-4478853 GCA_907164525.1 Lophiomys imhausi
TTTTGCTGTAGTGATTGTGATACTGCTTTTTGCCAGATGGAGCCCATTTCGGTCCATTTTAAACATCTTCCTGTTTTCCATGACTCCGTTTTGAAGTCACTAAAGATCTCTTCAAACTCTAATCCTACCATCAACCATTTTGAAGATCAATTCCCGGACTCGAGGCAATCTGAAAACTATTCTTTTCTATTATTTGTCATGAAAGAAGGATTTACACCAATCCTGTGAAGGGCTGGAATATCACTTATGTCTCCCATTCCCCGTGAACTTGGCTTGGGTGTGAAAAACAGTGAAGTTCTCCCCTCTCCATTCGCTTACACAATGATCATCTCTGGCGCACTAATGCTGTGTACTGGGGACACAAGAGTAGGCAAATTGACTTTCCCTATCTACTCATTAACTCCTCTATCCAGGTATTAGAATGTGTTCTGTGCAGAGTTAGTCTGACTGCTGTGGACGTAGCTGTGAACATGGCTTCAGAGAACTCACGTTCTAATGGGTTTGAGGGCAAAAGGAGCCAAAGTACAGGTCAACAAATAAATAAACAAGAGCACATCAAGTTTTGACAAGTGTCTTGAAAGAAACAACAGGGTTATGAAGTTGAGGGTGTGGGCAATCTTAGGTAGGACGGGCAGTAGGGGACCTCTTTGAGAAGAATGACCCAAGGACATTGCAACTTAAGAAAGTTCTGATATTCTGAACCAATCCCCTTTAGCAAACTAACCCTTCTGTTTTCTCTGACCCAGAACTTTTAATGTTTGGTAACTCATTATTCCTCAGTTAATTATTAACACGGCCAGTGGATTCTTTCAGGACTTTTAATCAAATGTGATACACGGGGAATTTTGAGATTCAGAGAGGTAATGGACAGTCCTGAAAAATGGGATTATTTTGTCAGTGAGTGCAGAACAAGTGACTTCAGTGTCATTGGATAGACTTCTTCACCATGGAACATCCTATGAGGCTCAGCACACTTAAGACATATTTGCAGCCCCTCTGAAGATTTTTTTAAAATTTTTAGCATGGAGTCTCTTGAACAACAAATACTCTTTGATGAATGCTGACCTAAAGAAACATCTTGGATCTTTGGGTGTCTTTTAACAATAAAATTGGCATTTGGGATATGATTCCTGGTGGGGAGGCAAGCCCTGGATGTCTGAGAAAAGTTTGCAGAGGGACACAGAGCGCTGACTGCTTCAGTTTCTCTGTGAGGCTGGGCCCACACTTTCTCAAGTTTCTTTGGATGATGGAGCCTTTTGAACTTTTAAATTTTCTCTCTCTTAGAAAATCCACAGACGGCTGGGCGGTGGTGGCACACGCCTTTAATCCCAGCACTTGGGAGGCAGAGGCAGGCGGATCTCTGTGAGTTTGAGGCCAGCCTGGTCTACAAAGTGAGTCCAGTACAGCCAGAGCTGTTATACAGAGAAACCCTGTCTCAAAAAACACAAAAAGAAAAGAAAAAAGAAAATCCACAGACATGTAGTTATATATCAAGCGAAGGGTTCCGAATATAAGCATAGACTAGAAGATTTCTAAGGACCTGTCTTTTGCTGCAATTTGAATAAGTCTTTGCTTTTGGGTCATACCAGCCTCTAGACTGCGATGGTTAGCAGCCTTTGAACATTTGTGGACCAGGCAAAGTGTTGTACCACCCTTCACACATCCTCAGTAAAGAGGATGGAAAGTATCTCAACACAGATGCCAGTCATCCCTGGGGATACATAACAGACTTCTTGTTGTACGAAGGGGACCATTTCCACCTTATCTATCCCAGAAACAGATCTTTGAAAAAGATGTGTGAAATGTCCTAGAGCGACAATAGAACATAGATAGCTAGGAAAACAATGATTTAAAACCCCGAGGTTTTATTTTTTTGTTTGTTTGTTTTTTTTCCCCCAAGGGGAAAATTGCAAACTGGGACTTGAAAGAAGTTATAATCACCACACCAACCACAGCTTCTGTCACCCTTCTTCATGCACCCAGTCTGGAGCTCCTTCCCACAGGGCACTATTTGGCTTAAAGCTGTGCGAAGCTCCAAGACAGCTTCATGAGATGGGCTTGAAACTAAATAAAGTGTCATTTGCCTTCTTCCAGTCACTTCTCTCTGGAAGCAATTGGATTAATTAACCCTGCTTTTGTAACAAGACTGATCCTAAGACTTACTTGAGACATGCTGATACCTATGTATATAGTGTGACTGAGAAACAGAAAGCAGTAATTCTTTTTGTACAATCATATGTCTCCTGTTGGTAGCTCCATGTTGGTTCTGTAAGTTAACATCACTGGTATATCTGTCTCCCACCCTCTTTTCTGACAGTTCTGAATGGTCCCTGAAAGGATGTTTTGATGATACAATTCTGAATGTGCATCATAAACCTACTCTGCATTTTAAATTTTTTTCCTTCTTTATATTATCCTGGTGGGTAATAAAGGTGGAAGGCATAAAAAAAGCAGGCATGGGTTCTCGTGAATCCTGTCTTCTGGGCCTAGTTTTACAACTGAGCAGAGTGGCTAGAATACCCACTATAGAATTTTAAAACCTAAGAAACAAATGGAACTCAGAAAAGCAGCATTCAGTATGAAAGGTGTCTCTGTGTATCTAGCTTTGTGTTTGACTAGGGGACTTGTCAAGGTTCTTATTTCCTACCCTCAGACCCGGCCTCTTTGTCTTCAGATACTAGCTGGAATCCAGAAAGACACAGACTGAAAATAAAAAACACAGCGAAGGGGGAAAGGTCAACATGTGTTTTTTGTTTCATTTCAGTTTTTTCCTTTGGAAGGTTTTGATGTTTTTTTCCCCTCTCTGATTTGCAATAAAATTGGTTCTGCTACCAGACTAACATATGGATACCTTTACTAGGCAATCATCAAAGGAGATATGGAAACATTCTGACGTTTTAAGAGTTTGAAAGAGGTCTTTCTCAGCATGGCAGTTCTCAGTGGCTCCTTCTTTCCATTCTTCCTGGACTTTAGCAATATCTGGGCATTACCCAGTGCCATTATGTGACATCATCCAGTGTCACACAGAAGCAGTGGTATCAACTGAGAACTTGAAAATGTAAATTCTCAGGCACTAGCCCAGACTGGCTGAAACAGAGATCCGAAGCATGTCCCATTGACCCATGCTTTAGCCCCCCCCCCAGGTGATATCAATGAAGGCTTAAGTCTGAAAACCACTGATGTGTGTGTGTATTGTTGTGTATCCTAGAATGTGTCAGTCCTCTTAGCCACTAGCTGCTTTAGGAACCATCACCTACTCATGAGCCAGAAATCCATTCCATCAAGAACTTTAAGGACAGGATCGAGAAGCAAAGACCTGTCATTTGAGAGCAAAGGAACTTCCATATTCATACACCACTCAAGCTTTGCTTTGTTTACCTATACAATGGGAATGATTCCATGTACTCATGGGGTTGTTGAAAAGGGTAAAGGACATAAGATGTGTGTCAGCGACTTGTACTGCCAGGCCCTCTCTGGATATAGCTGCAGAATTAGTTGGCTGTATGGATTGATAATGCTTACGTACATTATGAACTACAGGTTCCAGGGGCTTAGGGCCAGAGGCAGGAACCATAGGTCTTCTTTGTCCCCTTCTACATTTGGAGCACCAAGTCCAGGCACATAATGGTCAATCACTGACTCTTTGTTGAGTGACATTGACTACACTTGTTAAGTGTTTAGTAGTGCATCCATCACAAACCTTGTGAGGCACCTGTCTCTTTAGGACAAGCCCTGAGAGGTTCAGTAGTTTACTCGGGTCACACAGCTTGAAAAAGCGGAACCAGTCTCTCAACTCAAGAGTAGCAGCTCTAGTAGCTCCATATGCAAACCAGTTTCTCCACAAAACCTCATGCCCAAGTTGTAATGGTGATGGTTAGTAAAGTGATCTGAGGAGATGTCTTTCGGGGTCCTGCTGCCTTCCACCTGCTGCTCCAAGCACCCTTTGTGCCTTAATTTGAAATTACCTATAGATACAGGTATTATTGTGTCTTTAACAGAAAGGACCTTGAAATATAGACACTAGCCCCAATACTTTTGAGGGCAGTGTTCATTTGATTCCTATTATTGTGAGTGGTGGTGGTAGTGGTGGTGGTGGGGATGGAGGTGGTGGATATGTGGTAACAAATTCAAACCCAGGACCTCAGACAGCTGAGGCCAATATTTTATTGCTATATCAAACCGAAGGTAAAGGCAAATATACAGTTGACTTCTGCTTATTGTCTGTTTCACGTATCCAAAGAGGTTAACAGAACCAACACAGAGCAGTGTACACACCAAAGCCAGAAAGAACTTCTCCATGCTATACTGAGGCTTAAACACCCTCTCTGAACAATTGTCATTGAACCATTAAGTTCAGCATCCCTGTGACCATTAAGGTTGCCACAGTCACTAGGATGATAGGTGAAGTGATCTGTCATCTCATTTGTATTTTTTTTTTCTGAGAATAGTATCCAGACTACAGAGTAGGTACAAAGTAAAAACCTATGAATGAATGATGTGGTAACAGAATAGCAAATATGGTTGCCCAGGTTTTTGTTTAGGCGGGAAGTGAGATTGTCAGTGTCTTAAGTGTCCTCCACAGAAGGATGAACAAGGGACTGGTTCTCCGTTGTCGAGTACCTCGGCTCAAAAGAGACATAAAAGCAGTGTCTTTGTTATTTGGGAGGGGAAAGTCTACCCTCTTCCACTGCGGTGTTGTGTTACCCTGGCAGCTGTGACCCTTGAGCCCACCCTAGAGAAGAAACCTCATAGGTACATAGTGCTTTTGGAAAAGTGAGAGCCAGAATAGCTTGTCATCAATTTCATTTCCTTGGTTTTTCTCCTACCTAGTAAACCTTTGAATGCCAAGCTCAAACTTGGTTACACCCCATGTTTCCTTCATAAGGAACAGCACTAGTAATTGAAAACAGAAAGTGGTGCCTTTATTCTAACTCATGGGATGCAGGTAAGTTTCCTGTTTGAGTACTACCTCTTAGCTTTCTCCTTCCTAACACTAGGAGAAAATCTGGTTACAATTATCTGCTTTTATGGCTACATTTTTTTTTCTGGTTCTTATGGTGGAAAACCATTTCATCAAAATAGGACTGTCGGATAATATCCTTGGACTCGACAACACAATTCCTGAGCGTCTATTCTTATCAATGATCCATGAGTAGAATATTATCTTTACAAAGACATCTAATTGCTGCATTAGTTAAGATGATATTAAAACTGGAAATAATCAAAATATCTAGTAATACAACAGTGTTTGAAGAAACTAAGGATGATAAATCTACCCAATAAAATATTCTGCCACTTTAAAAGTATAACTATGAAGATCAGGTGCCATCATGGGAAATGTTTTCAATAAAACATTTAAGTGGAAGGAATATAACAATACATTAAATTTTGGCTATGGTCATTGCTTTATCAAAATTATCTACCTACCTCTGGATGAGAATGAGGAAAAATTACAAAAATAAAATGTAGGTAATGCGATTTGTTGAGATATGCGAGTTATGGGTAAAGTCTCACTGTGTTACTGTCAGTTAAAGTTTGAAATCCAGTAAGATTGGAAGTGTGTCCAGCTATGCGATGTTCAAAGACATCTCTCTCAGGGGCAAAAGCCAGTGTTCCCTTCTACAAGTCACCAAAATACCTAGGAGAAAAAAATGTTTAATGCAAGTACTTGAACCCTTGAATTGAAGGCTCAGCTAAGAAGACCTTACCTATCCTCTTTGTGGAAATTAGCATCATGTGGTATGAAAGTCTCACTAATGGTACCAACTTCAGGAGGTTTTTATCACTAGAGAATTCTCCCACTTTTAGACTGTCCCTAGGAAGGTGGCCTGACCCTGCTGCTAACTAGACTAAGTTACTACTTAACCTTCATAAATCTGAGCTTCCAGATACGCTAAATGGATATAGGCATAATGTCTACCCCCATGTAGATGTTATAAAGATATAAATAAGATGTATAAAGTGATACGACATGAAAAGTTTAATAGAAATCACTTAAAAGGGAAGGCGCTGTCAGCTATATGTTGTCTAAAAGGCTTCTGTTTTCCTAAATGTCACAATGTTTAATGGATTTATTATAAGTCTGGGTCTTTTATAATGCTCTCTGGCTCACTTGCTAGTCGTTCTCCTCTGGATGTCAGTGGAAGTATTGTCTACACTATGCTGCATAAGTCAGGTTATTGAATTTAGACTTCAGACTAGGTAGCATAGCCTCCTTAGCAACTCTGACCTCTGGAGAGAGGCAGCATTTCAAGTCAGGTAGAAGACTTGGAGCAGCACTGGTGGAGATGCCTCAGATGACTATGCCAGATGGGGACCGTGAGAGGACTCACATGCCAAGAGCCACAGCCAAGGGCTAGAGAGGAATTTGGGTTAAAAGAAGAGCATTAGGCCATGCACAGTCAGTCTGCGAAGAGAAAGAAGCAAAGGGTGATTTGTGGCCTGTTGAGCACCAAGGACCAAAGAAGACACAGATGTTGTGAAGAATGTGAGGAATTTATGATGGGTCATGGTCCCACTGCAAGAAATGTCTGCCAAAGGCAAGTCTCCTTAGACCAAGTCTCTCATTCAGTGAGTCCATTGACTCATCAACCGACCTTTAACTGACTATCTTCTTGATCCAGAAGCACAAAAGATGATGAGAACTTACGTCAGTGGGGGAAATGGATTGGTGAGCCCTTAGAAGTAGATGAGGGTGTTCCTACACCATCCTTTTCCTATCACTATTTTCTTTCAAACTCATCTTATGTGGCTCAAGCTTACAGTCCAGGTGTGTTTGATTTGAACATGAAGTGATGCCCACAGCTTCATATGCCTAGGTTCCCAACTTGTGGTGCTGTTGACTCGTGATTGGACCATAAATGCATTAGCTTCATGAATGGATGAATCTGCTGATGGCACCTAAATGGACTGCTAAAGGGTAGGGCTTGGTTTGAAGAAGGAGCTCCCTGAAGCACACTTTTGAAGGGTGTGTCTTATCTATTCATCTCTCTCCCTCTTTTTCCTTTCCTCTCCTACTCCTCCTTTCCTCTTTTTTCTTCCTCTGTCCCTTTCCTTCCCTCTGTTTCTCCATCCCTTCTTAAGGTATAATACATTCCTTCACTGTGTCTTTCTAGCATGATACTTTCTGTCTCGCCACAGAAGCATCCTAAAAGCAGCTCAGCCAGCTAATCATGAACTGACACCAGGAGTCAAAATAAATCCTTCCTCGCTCAAGTTGTTTATCTCAGATATTTCATCACAGCCATAACAAGATACCTAACACAGTGAAGTCAGCCTGAGGTGCTCTCTGCCTGCTCTTAGCAGAATGCCTACTACTCAAAGTCAAAAGCTTCACTTCTCCCTTCCATCTCTATCATGTTGAAATGGCTAGGAGACCTGGAGGGTCCTTTCTTCTCATTAGACCATTTATAGATGTAGTTCTTAAGGATTTAGCTTGGTGGAGCCTGTGTAGACCATACCCATAAACAGGTCACTGGACTTTAAACTGTTCTTCCTTCCAAGATGAGAAGCTGTGCATGGGATGATGAGGAAGACAGCCCTGAAAGGACAGCTGAAAAAATAGAATGAAAGCTGCCCTACTGCAAGACTACATATCAGAAGAGACCATTAGACCCCCATTCCCTGTTAAAGTAGGGGCAGAGTAGATTGTACTTTAGTAGCCCTGGAGCTTTCCTAAACCTAGATCTGAACTAAAGTAAGCAAATGAGTTTTGGTATAAAGAAGGGTTTCTGTATGGCCCCCAAGCAGTCATGCTGGCACAGTGTCCCTGCACCAAAGTTTCCTCCCAGCTGGGTCTCTTATTAGGTCTCACATTGCCTGTTCTCCATGAGGCCAACTTATTCAGCAACTGTGAATAAGTTTTGCAAAGAATTGGAAAATGACTTCTTCTGAGGCAACAGTCTCTAGTTCTCAGAAAGGAAATTCACAGAAGTGAGTGACTGGTCAGAAGGCCAAAAGGCCATTGCCTCAGACCAAGTCCCAGGGCAGAGTGCTGGAGCCATTCTGTGTTTAGGCATGTAACAAAAAAAAAAAAAAAATGATTTCTCTATCCAATATTACAACCCCAAAGTGGCTTTTCTATGCTGAGTTTAGTAAACATAATTAAAAGAATCAGAATTTTTTTCTTGGTGGATAATTATATTTGCTAAAAAAGCATTTAATGAGTTTGGGAGTGTAGGCATGCTATTGGTCCCAGATGAAATAAAGATGAAAATAAAGATGAGGGGACATCTTCTAACTTGGAGTCAAGCTATTACTTGACTCTCCTCTCCCACTTTCACTCTTCTCTCTCTCTCTCTCTGCTTATTCACAGCTCACCTACTTTGGGTGGGGCTGGGTTGGGAGTGCAATGGCTCAAAGCTAACATGCTCCATGACAGCCAAAAGCTTGCTGACAAGCCCCTTTAGACTCTGACTTTGTTGCAATGTCCAAAGACATTTTTTGAGCTAACATGCAAGAATTTGAAGAAAAACACAAAGGTCTCTTGATTATATTTAAGAAATCAAACTCTAGAGAAAGGGGGTTAATAATCAAGGCAGCAAAAATCCATGGAGAAAAGTAATAATGGTCTAACAAGTCCACTTCTATCTGAAATACCCTGAAATAATTATCTATTAGTATATATCTATAAGATAATATCTATTGTATTTATATACTATAAATAAACCATCTGGCTTCAATCTGTATGCTTGCTTGGCACTTTGACAAATAATATAGTCTGACTTGCTTAAGACTTTTTATATATACTTAAAAAGTTTAGAAACCTTAGAAAGAGTTGAGTAAAAGAGAAAAAGTTCTTTCATAGAGAGAATCAAAGAATAAGAGAGGAGGGAGAGGGAAAGGGAGAAGGAAAGCAAGGGAGCACCTGAAAAACCCGCTACCTGATGCTGTTCCCTGGGACAGCATGGTGGCCTGCCTAGGAACCCATTTTACATTATCTATGGTGAAATGCCATGAGCTGTAACTAGTCTTTTCCAAGGAAACTGCACGTGATAGGAAGAAACCATCACACAGAGGGTCCACACACCATTGAGACACATTCTGAAAACTGGGGAGGTAAACCCCCACTGAGTACCAGGAAGTTAAACACTCTGATCAACAATATTCATAACTTTCCTGCCTATGGAAGCCACTTATTCACCTTGTGAAGATGAATCGTTGTGAATAACGGTAGATATTAATAGAGTAATAGTAAAATAATAGAGTAGCAGTAAAAGGCCCATTAAAGGGGGATATTTACAAGGCTAGAGAGGTGGAGTAGTGGTTAAAAGTACTTGATGTTCTCACAGAAGATCAGGATTCCATTCCCAGCACCCACATGGTGGCTTCGAACTGTCTGTCACACCAGTTCTAGGTGTTCCAACACCCTCTTCTGACCTTCATGAGCACCAGGCATGTTTGTTCACATATATACATGCAGATAAAACATTCATGCACATAAAATATAAAATAAAGCTTTAAAAGAATTTCAGGAATTTTTTTTTTTACAAAAACCCTTCTTTATACCAAGACAAGTCTGCAAATTCTCAATGAAGTGAAAAATATTCCTCTTCATTAGCATCTTGGTTATCAATATGTAGTTTGTTTCTTCCCATTGCTTCAATACCTCCAACAAATAACTTTCAAGAGAGTTCTTTCCTATTCTCCCTCTTACACTTCAACCCTCCCACAATGGCCTCTGCAATCCCTACAGATTTTCCTTTGTCGCTTAATTGAGCATCAGAACTTGACATTTTCTTCATTATTGTCATCAAGCCTCACATTGATCCTCCTAACTGTCCTTAAACTGAGCTGATGAAACTTTCTTGTATCCAAAACTAGTCAGACAGGAAAGAAACTCCCAATTCTCTCATCAGACCCCTCTTCATTGCTGCCTTGCCCTCTCCAGAAATGCATTCATGTGCCATATGTAAATATTATTTATCCAAAAAGTGGTAAAGCATAGTCAGCTTAGTGCTGTGAAGAGCTGTGTCTTCAGCTAGGGTGTCTGATGCTATCCCAAGTTTAGTTTGCTCACAGGAATGACTCTCTGAGAGTCTGGGTGACGTGGGCATGCATGAGAGGGATCTAAGGCTGAGATCCAGTATTGCTTTCAGTACACCACATGGCCAACTTTCTCTCCCGTCTCTGCATATGGCTCAGCACTGGGTGCTATAGAAACACTCCCTGGTAACTTTCAGTTGGAGGACAGCACTGTCGACACACCAGCATGAAGAGGCTGTCACACAACCTCACACAACCCAATTGGCATCTCAGTACACATCAAGCAGCTATTTATGACATGTGACACCAAAACTGTCTCCTCCTGCCCACCCTCCTCCTTTCCTCTCTTGGTGTGTGTTACAAGTCTGTCATTGACTCTGGCTGCCTTTTCATCTGCCATAGTGCCAAGACCTGCTGCTGCTGCTGCTGCTGCGGAGGCCGTGTTCCAACAGTTTACTCTCTGGTGTAGGCCTGGATTTCCTTCTTTTCAGGGCCTCCACCTCTCAAGACTCTCCCTTCAGACAAGTCAGACTTCCTCAGCAGCTACCTCCCCCTCTTTACCAGCTACCCCCCCCCTTTACCTGCCATACTGACCCTGCTACACCCACCCCTGGGAAAATGTCTAGATGTGTCCCAAGAAGGGGGAAAAAAAAACCTGAAGGGTGAGTATAAGGAGATTGACAGGGATCAGGGCCTCTGAGAACACAGGGCAGGTGCCAAGTTGCAAAGAAACGAGAAAGCGTGGACTCTGGAGTGAAACTAAAAATAAAGAGAGTGTGTTTTAACACCCCCCCTTGGCCAACTCATCTCCCTATGGCACCAGCAGAAGTATTGGCCTCTGGTCTTGAAAGTCTTGTGTTTTTACCACAAGACTCCTATCACAGCTGACAGGAAACTAACAATTACAGTGTGTACATAAATAATATTGATGGCAAGGCTACTATCTCCAGATTAGAGCCAGACTGCAACAATTTTTGTCTCAATCTTTGAGAGAAAGGGGGAAGGACAGTGAAGCTCATGTATGTGACTCCTCAGAACCCCTTCTTATTCTTTCTCTCACAGTTTCTACCACATCCAGGCACAAGTCCAAGATGCAGTAGTCATTAGTGGTCTGGTAATACTGGATTGTTGGTGACTATTCATTCCCAAACCAGACCTGGCGGGAAGGAAGCCCTACTTTTCAATTATTCAAGGAGGGAACTACTATCTAATCCCTAGCCTAATGTGAACTCAGCATGACATGAGCTTCCAGCCTGATAGTCACTAGTGAGGAAAAATGACACCAGTGGCTTTCACTATCAGACCAAGAAAGGCAAGTGTATGGGAGGAGGAGAAGGTGAGCAAGAGAAGACAAGTACAGTGTTTGAAAGTGGGAGGGAAACCTCTCTGTCTGAGTGTTCGCCTACACTCATCTCATGCCTTGCAAATTGTTTTGAAGTAAGCTGGATACTGAAAAGCAATGGTTGTAACCAGTAGACTATTTGGGAGTAATCAGAGGTGGCAATAGGCAAAGATAAACTTACCTGTCATGTTGTTAGATCTGACTGGAGGATCCATCCTTGCCATTAAGAGTAAGTCAGGGTGGTTTACACAACATAAAGTTTAGATAACCTTTCAAGGTAACAATATTTATTCACCTTAATGTAGGCAGCCTTGTCTATCTAGAAAATCTGCTTCGAACAAATGTTCTTTTGGGGGTATGGGGGAGGCAGGAGAAATACATTTTAAACAGTAAGCGAGGAGACAATTCTTGCCCAAAGTTCTGTGTTAATCAACATGTCCCAATAATACAAATATTCAATATTTATGTAGTTCAACACTATACCAGGCATTAGACAAAGAGCTACTGAATACTCTCAGCATTTCTAGGAGATATTTTTGGTATAGCAAGTCCATTTATGAAGATCTGACTCTTAAGAGGATTTGGTCCATTCCTAACTCACTCAGTAGGGTAAGTGGCAAACACTAAACTGTCCAACACTGCAGCCTCTGCCCTAACTACTCAGTCTACTGCCTCCGTCATTGACGTGATGGGTATTACTGGAAGATCAGTAATGTGTGGTAAATGGAAGAAATTGCCTAATTAGTTAGTGGTAGTTAATGTTACATAGAAAGCCCCACTGAAATAATTCGAACATAAAAATGACCTCTTGCCATTTGATTTACCTTTCACCTTGGTCATTGATAAACCAAACACCCCCTTAGGACTGTAGTTCTGAGCCATGAAGCATTTCTCTTGCCATGGCTGTATCTATCTCCTTCAAGCTGTGGAATGAGCCCCAAACTAGTAAATTCTGCTGTCCTGGGAAGATGCTCATCCTCCAGGGCATTGTGCCAGGCTAAAATAATACATCACGTTGCTTCCCACTCTGTCAGACCATTTCTCTAAAGAGTCTTAAAGCAGTTATGTTTCTGCTTTGAATCTCAGTTGTTCTTGCCCCTAAGCTTTGCAGTTTAACTCGCTGACCTTTGAAACAAAGGGTAACCGAACAGTGTCCTTTCTATACCAGCCCTTAAATTAAGGCTTCCAAAAGAACAGAGACTCTCGGGGAGGGCTCAGCCTCCAGATACTTTATTTCATTCCATTTAGACCCAGAGATACATAAACATTGACACAATTGGGTAACAAGGAGACTTTGGTCTTTGGCATTACAGGGATTTAGAAGCTGAGAAAGGGTTGCTGAGTGGTGGAGTGAGATGGGTCATATAGGGTCATGATTCCTAGAAAAGATGACCTCATCCAACGAAGCAGTGGGGGGACTAGCAAACACTGCCAATTAAAAATTAACACAGGCCAAAAGTGAAATCGATGCCTAAATTTGATAGGTTGTTGAGACTGTTTCTGACACATAGTTCATAGAAAAGAGAACGTTTCTCAGTGTCCACTTTGACAGATGTCAAAGGTCAGGCTTTGGAAAGATCCTTCCCTGGACATCATGACTGCTCACAGGCATCTAGAAAAGGATCCATCAGGTGATATTTGTAATACAGGTTTTAGACCTTCCTCAAATAACCCTAACTGGAAAAACTTTAATATTGATTATGATTCGCTTCATTCTCTGATGCATGTGAGTATATGAGTACACGCCCATGCTATCGTAAATAGCTAATGATGGGTCCAACAATAAATTCTCTATCTGCATCTTTACTAAGCACATAGACATGTATATATTATTAATTTATTTAAATTAAATATGACTCCTATAAAGTTTTTAAGGAGTAAAACATTGACTCTCGAAGACCTCAAATGTAAGTACTATGGATCCAGGAAATATCAACTATACAGTGTTTTATCATAGTTTCCCTTATATTAGGAATTATGAAAGAAGTATTTTTCCATATAAAGCTGTCAGAAGTAGGGAAGATTGGAAAACTTCCATTTATCAAAAAAAAAATTAAAATGTTGCCAGGATTTGTAGCATAAACTTACAATCCCAGTACTCAGGAGCCTTGAGTTCATTTGTTCAAGGTTATGGCCAGTCTGAGCTATGCTGCAAAACCCTCTATCCAAAGAAACAAAGGAAGAAAGGGTGGAACAAAGGAAGGGAGCAAGAAAATGAGTGAGGAGAGGAGGAAGCAGGGAAGAAGGGACATTAAAATGCTAAAATGTAGGACTAGAGGCTGAGTTCAGTGGTACAATGTGTGTTCAGCATGTGTAAGATCCTCAGAACAACAACAAAACACCTATTGGGCAGCTGCAACATTGCTTCTTCTATAATTTTCAGCGCTTTCCTACTAATATCCAATGCAAATTGATGTCAACTGGATTAATTTTTATTAGATGCAGTTGCTCACAGACCAATACTAACTTAAGAAGCCAATCATTCTGACTTATTCTGAATTGTCAGGGAATCTAGAGATTGTCAAAAAAGGAACTTGTATAAGAAAATGAATTTCCAGTTCCTACAGGCCCAAACTCTGATATTTGGTTGCATAATCAATCTTCAGCTAATAAAAGTTAAGGGCAGATTGCTTATTATCTAATTGCTTATTATCTAATCTTTTTGTTTATTATCTAGTAATTCCATTTATATTTTCTTTTTTTTTTTTTTTTCGAGACAGGGTTTCTCTGGTTAACAGCTCTGGCTGTCCTGGACTCGCTTTGTAGACCAGGCTGGCCTCGAACTCGCAAAGATCCGCCTGCCTCTGCCTCCCAAGTGCTGGGATTAAAGGCGTGCGCCACCACCGCCCGGCCTCCATTTATATTTTCTATCAGACTTGTGACTGAGAATTTTCTAGGAATAGCCTCCAAACCCCAACTTGAATTTTCTTGCCTCTTCATCCTGTTTAATCAATTAAAAATTAAATTAATTTATAAAAAGAAAGAATCTACATTGGTCCCTTTTCCTCCTGTTGGTAAATATTTTAGAGAATTGTTGTAATCCATAGAGGAATAAGTATATATCTTCAAAACTAGGTATGTTTTTATGTTGAAAGTGTTTGCATGTGTCATTATTTAATTATTGATGCACCAAATTAATATTTCCTCCTTCCAATAGCAATTAAAAAAAACCTTCTCAATATGCGAAATAGGAAATTTCACAGGGAATCAAAGTAAAGAACAGTGTCTCAAGTACAGTCTCAAGTATATTTCCAGAAACTGATGGGAAACACAAACCTATGCAGATTGGTAAAAATAGTTTACCCATGAGGAATGACCAGAACTCCTTTCTCTAGAAATGATGCCCCCAGTTAAATCTCAGAAGTGTATACTTCTCATAAGAGATGGAGAGGAGTGAGTTGCTTGCATCCAGGACAGAATGTGATACTCAGCTAATTGGTGTGGTTCTGATGATGGCACAGTTCTGCCTAAAAACTTTGTAACTGGCAAGTTTGCCTTGAAGATTGTTGAATTATCCCCCGACCATGCATTATTTAAAGGGCAGTGCTGCTATTATAGAAGCCATCTGTTGAACCATTGTTTAAAATACAGCAGAGTGCTATGGCTAAACATTATGTATACTCATAGTAGACTCAAAGTCTAGGATAAGTGGTGGCCAGTTTGTCTGGAAAGTTGCCTTTGGTCTACATGCTAGACAACCTCTGAACCAAAACTACTGTCAAAATAAGTATAGTACTATAAATTTTAAATGTTAAGACTTTGTCAGCAATGCATCTGTGGAATGCCACACAGTCTTATGGTTAAGTATACAGACAGGGTAAGAGAATCCTCATATCGGGTCTCGTTGTAAAAGGCACTATCCCAGTCACGTGTTTTTCACTGTTGCATTGGCTAAAGACAATGAGAAGTGTTTTGGAGTTCTGGAGAATACAAACGATAATTAGAAAATGGATTTCCATCCTCTAAGTTTAAAAATATTTGAAACTCTTTCTTGAAGACAATGGAAGTGTTTCCCTGCTAAGCTGAATATTTAGCCAAGATTTCCTGTAGAATTTCTGGAACAGAAAGGACCTCGGCAGTCACCTACTTTCCAATATAGGACTCTGTTCCTAAGGCCAGGACAGCTATCTGTACAGCCTTTACTTAGCTGCTTCTTGCAGTGAGGAGTTCATTACATTTCAAGGAAGTCTGTTTCCTTTAACTCATTTTTTTTGTTTGTTTAAATTATTTAAAACCACTGTGTTAAGGCAATTTTGTCTTCTGCTTGCCTGATAATTCTGATTCTGCCAATCAGAATAAAAAAATGTAACAAGAGTTTTTAGAAGGAATGATGTAACTACTAGTCCCATCTCATTACAAAAACAGTCGAATGACTGAAGTTTGCTGTAATTTAGAGCTGATTAAGATACTCATATCAAAATGTGCTAGAGAAATTTGCTTGATCACCTAGTTGATAAATTGTATTGCACTAGGCTTTCTGTTTTAGACTGTAACAGTAAATACTAAAATTTAAAAGAAAAAAGGATTTATAGGATGTAGTTGAAGAAAAAAAACCTAAGACTTTGACCCACAACTGTGGTCCCTCAATTGTTGAGAGATGATTGTTGAAATCAAGCTTATAGGACACTTCAAAGGATGAATTAAGCTTTAAGAAGCAATAGGTAAACATTTGTTATATTCACAAATTCTGAATAAAGTACAATGAGTCTATTGTAGTCATTATCAAGTGAAAAAAAAAAACCCTCTAGAATTGTGGCAGCTGGAACTAACTCATAGTTGTATTCATGGGAAAATCCACATATGTATACCACTACTCCAATAGCATTTAAAAAAAAAAGTACAGATGTAAAATAAGATCCGGCTTTTTAATTGAACATTATATAAAAGCCCCAAATCTCTCTGCTTCACAATGCATCAGTCTGTGGACAGGGAAAGAACAGCTACTTTATAGAATGAAGTACATCAAACTCTAAGCTCCTCCAGGACACATAGGAAGCTAGGAGCTAAGCAACTACGCTCTCGTCTGCTGTGGTGATGATTACTATCTCTTTCATTTCCTGAAATGTCTCGTGACTGTTGAGAGTCACCAAGAAGGGGAATGTATGGAAATGCTCTTTGCTATCCCAAGAAAATGGCTAGCATCTTCCTCTTGAGGCAAGCAAGGATCGTAAAAGCAAGATTAAGTTAGAAGTGCTTGAGATGGCAATCCTTAATAGGTCCTAGAATCCCCAACCCATTCTCCTCCATTTTCATCCCATAAGCCTGAGTTATGAAAACAGTTGTATCTGAACTGGCCAAGTTGGAAATTTTCTGGAAGGACTTCTACAACTCTACTCACAAACATCAAATAGCTATTTCATAATCAACAACTAACTCTTTATGTATGCCTTTTAAGAAATGTCTACTATAAGCAAAAAACGGTCATCTATAAAGGCCATTATTGTGACAGGTAGAGCAAAAGAGACAAGCTTCTTTCCTCCTTTACCCCTACCTGCAGAGAGAGCCCAAGTGTATCCCCTAGTCTTAACTGGCCAGCCAGTTAGAAAACTATGCAGAAGTCCTTTGTGGATTATAAGAACCATGCACATCCATTTGTGTCTTTCCTCTAATTTATAGTCCCAGGAAAAAAAGTATAAAAAAACCCTAAAAACAGAAACAAAACAAAACAAACAAACAAACAAAAACATTGTTTACATTGCCCAGGGGACCAGCTAATTTCAACTTGCCAGGGCCTGGCTGGCAAGCAAAAGCCCTGAGTCCAATTCTATGTTAGTCTTTCCTCCAACGGCAAATAAAAGCTCTGCTGAAACTACATGAGGACCAGCTGCCTGGTCCCTCCAAAGGCCCACAACCATGAGAACCCACAGGGTCTACTCAGAGAGAGAGAGGGAGAGGGGGGATGGAGGGAGGGAAGGAGGGAGGGAGGGAGAGAGAGAGAGAGAGAGAGAGAGAGAGAGAGAGAGAGAGAGAGAACCTTCCCAGAGAAACCACAAATGAATTCTCAGTAAGTTACTACCTCCAGCTGCCCTGAGAATAAACTTTCCTTATGTGAGGAAGCAGCATCAACATTCCTGTGCCAAGCATTAGGAAAACATTTGGGTTCTTAGAAGATGCCATGAACAGTTGGCCTCCCCAGCAGTGAGGCAGCCAAATTAGTATGATATTGCCAGCCATTGCCATGGTCCTGATCTCCCCCAGTGAAGAATTTGAAAATATAGACGGCAACCTTGATTTTCAAAATCCCATTCTTGAGTAGTGTATCATCATTTATGTGATTATAAGTCTTTATTTAATGACATCCTTCTTGGATTGGGAATTAAGATTAAGCACATATCAGGTTGTTAATTGAATTCTTGCAGTTCACAAATTTCTTTCATAAAGCCTACCTATCAATGGAGAGATAAGCACCCCATCTCCCAAAGGGTGAAAAAGAGAGGAGACTAGATCAAAATTGTGGCCCCTAAGACAACACAACTTCACATTTTGTATGTTTGATACACGACTATACAGGCAACATTTGATTTAACAGAAGTTTTATGGTGACAAAAAGTGATAATTTAGGTCCAAGTTAAGCTCTATGTAAGCTTGTCTTACCTTTTCTTTTAATTCTGAAAGCCAGTAAAAGTGTGGTCAAAACAAGATCAAATCAATCCAAAATCTACTCACCAAGTAAAAAGGTCTAATGGATTTGCAAGTATCAAAGGAGTTTTGATATCAGTGTTCCCAATGGCATTTAGTCCCTTCTGTCCCAGTCTAATAGTTATGCTGTAAGGAAACAGAAATGGTTGCTCCAGGCTTTCTTGAGTGACTGGACAAGCCCCTTTCCCACTGGCATTGTAATTAGTTCTGAGTTTTAAGGCTGCTGAGTATGATCAATAGCAACAATGGTTTTTTTTAATAATTCATTTAAGACCTTGGGGAAGATCCTCAGCAGAAGCAAATAAGTAGTTAAGACCTCTTCTGTACCAGGTGCTTGCTGTACATTACTCACACATTATTTCATCTTATCCTCAGTTATGACAAGAAAGATGTTATTACCCATTGCACAGTTAGATTGAGACCTACAGAGCTTAAGTGACTTTTCTGGAGTTATACACCTATATCTTCTGGGTTCCAGGAGACCTTTGGGTTTAACAGCAGGTAGATCAGAGTTTGAATCCTGACTCCTCCAATTTCTTCAAACTCTGAGCCTCACTTTTCCCATCAATAAAATAAGAATATATTTTTAAACTTAAACTCTGCTTATATGCAACTTGATTTACAATACAAATAGTTGAATGAAAGAACAATCGAGCTGCCCTCTGTATAAAACTGTGTTTGTTATAAAATTATTAAGAAGACTTGGTTTTTGCAGCATCATGTATTAAAGGGTGTTCATGCTCAATTGCTTGAGATAATGAACAATTTAAATACATTCAGTTGATTATTACACAGTATATGTGAGTTCCAAAGTGTCATACTATACCCTCACAATATATACAATTACTTTGTCAACTTAACAAAAAACAATGTTTACAAAATTTTGAGAAGATTGATCTGTGATTTTGTTTTAACTTGCACTCTTAAAGGCCTCTCAATGAAGACAATAGAAGGAAAAGTGATAGGACTGGACATAGACAAGATCCTTGAATGCAGGTTGTTGTGAACATGTGCAGAATTAATACAAATGAAGTGTATGGCAAATGAATTCTTATGGATGAGCATGCTATCACTCCAGGGAACATGTTGTGATCCAGAAGAATCTACTTGGGCAGTCATTATTGAGGATACTTCAAGAAAAAGAATGGCATGTTGAAAAAGTATATAGACTTGAAGTAGGGAGAAGAGAGGCATTGGGGGCTAGATGGAAGTCTGTGAATATAGTGTCTAACAGCAAGCCATTCTGATTTGTGCAGACAAGCCCACAGGCTATGGCTCCAGCATCCGGAGGGCACCTCAGACAGGCATTGTAGATGAGTGCTGCTTCCGGAGCTGTGATCTGAGAAGGCTGGAGATGTACTGTGCCCCACTCAAGCCAACAAAATCAGCTCGCTCTATCCGTGCCCAGCGCCACACTGACATGCCCAAGACTCAGAAGGTAAGCTCACATGGATGGAACACAGCCATTCTTGAGGGCTCTGTAATACATGGTGCAGGGGAGAGGTGGGGGCGGGGCAGGGCACAAATGGAAATTCTGTCCTATGTCTCCTAGATGATGGATCAAAAAGATCCAATCCCACAAACAGGATGTATTATGGGCCCATCCTTCCAATCTACTCAAAATTATCTTTTCCACTGCCTTGGACAATCCGACACTTGGAAGATGGTGGAAAGCAAGGACTTAAACCTGTCAAAACTCAAGTTGCCCAGTGAGGCCTTTGGGCAAAATAGCATACTAAGTCTTAGTTATCAATAAAATTGAGATAATGATAGTATGTACTGCAAGAGGTTGTCAGAATTAAGTAAGCTGATATACTCTAAGATACAGTCCATGTACAAGTGGAGTGCCACAATTGTATCTAATAACAAAATTATTAAGTCCTGGAATCCTACAGTGCTCTAAATACAGGTTCCCTACTGGGATCTATTTGAAATTCACAGTGGCAATTATAGATTAAAGTAAAAACACTGAAAATGGACATACTCTGTTTAGCTGTAGGAATGCTTAGATGTTTCTAATGATCAAAACACAAGGCATCGTTTGCTCAAACATTTATTATAAAGAAACCTCAGAAAGATCATCTGTGCCATCAGAAACAGATAAAGCATCTGATGCACGTTGATAGCCACTTGATACACTTGTGAATGAATGAATAAGTGAATGAATGAGTGAATGAATGAATGAATGAACGAATATATCAAAGCCTAAGTAGAATCATAGTTCTATATAGAAATGAGAAGATAAAAGAAGAAAAAGAGAAAGAAAGTAAAATAAAGGAAAAGCCCTCTCTTACGTATTTTGAGGAGGTCTGTTGAAAAAAAAAAAGTGAGCATGTAGATTCTGTCATTGTAGATTCTGTCATTGAAACAAAACTAACATTGTGCATAAAGCACAAGAGATCCCAAAGTTTACAATGACACTGTTGCTGTTTCCTGGTCCTAAAGCACAGCTGAGGCTGAAGGAGAACTCTGGTGCCTCAGTATGGGTGTCACCCCAGTGAGCTACTTCAGGGGATATGAAGGAACTGTTAAGGGCTTGTTATACAGAACACAGTAGGCACAAGAGTCAGCGAGAACGCCAGTGTGTGAATGAAGAAGGGCAAAGGAGTGTTCATTCTTTCTAGTTGAAGAGGAAGTGGGCATGAGAGACTAGTCTCAAAGCTCTGGAATGTCAGTCCAGGGACCTGAGTTGTAGAGCCCTCTCCAGCACCTTCACTGGCTCCTGTTTCCTATGGAGCCCAGGCATTCTGGGCAGATGCAAAGACCATCTATTCTCAATGCAATTGTTTCTGTGATGTTTGCAGTCCCAGGCCCTATCTACAAACAAGAAAATGAAGCCTCAAAGGAGAAGGAAAGGTGAGCCAAAGACACAGCCAGGAGGGGCACAGAAGGAGGGGACAGAGGCAACTCAGCAAGTCAGAGGAGATGAGGAAGAGGAGAGTGGAGCTAGGAACGTGGAGCTAGGAACTGTGGACACAGACCAAGGAGAGAAGTGGCAGAGGCAAGGATGATAGAGGAGCACACAGCAACTCAGAAAACAGACAGATAAAGGAGATGAAGAAAAGTAGTCCTGACCGAGCTAGATAACGTCCATGATGGAAGTCAACATAACCTGCTATGGAATGTGGCGATTACACATGGAAAGAATGGAAAACAACACCCCAGAAAGCACAAAGTGAAAAGAACGGAACGTCATCATCAACACCACCAACAACAAATTAAAAAGCATGCCAACAAGACACACCCTTCCCCTTCTTCAAAAAGTAAATCGGAGTAAAAGATAAGCAAAGAAAGATCACATCTTTTGCATGTAGTCTAAATTTTGCACAAATCTGTTATAGAAGAACTGCCCATGTCAATATATGTTCAGAGTTAAATATTAGCCCTAAATTCGCAGCAACACTGTATTGTGTCATGGAAGTTCCCAGATTTCTTCCCTGAATTTCATTGGTGGCCCTGCTTCTTAGTCAAGTCCAGGGTTTAGGCCAAAGAACATCGAGTATTTACAAAAAGTCCTGTGAGGCGACCTTTAAAAGATCACTGAACTTTTTATTTTGTACTGTGGTGTCAGATGTAAAAGATGTATTAGCTATGGCTGCCATAACAAGGCAGACTAAGACTAAGTAGCTTAACCCACATTCCTGTTTTCTTCTCATAGTTCTAGAGCCTGGAAGTCCTCATTCAAGCCTCCTTTCTGGGTCTCCACAATCCTCCTTCCATGCATACTTCAATGCCTAAATACTATGATTTCATTAAGCTATCAGTGAGACTAGATGGGGTTCACTCTAATGACCTCATTTTAATTTGATCATCTCAATAAAGACTCTGTATCTAAGTGCACCCCATTGTTGAGGTACTAGTAATTGGAACCTTAAACATGAATTTGGGGCTAGAGGATAGCAGTTAGCCCATAATGAACATATCTGATATAAAACTATCATTTAGTTATATCTCCTAGAAAAAAAAAACCTTTTAATTTCAACTATCCATTTGTTCTCTCCCTCTCTGCCTCTCTATTCCTACATACACACATACGTACTCACACATATTTTCACAATACATACTCACACATACACGTATTCATACATGTGCTCTCACACATGCTCCCATACACACCACACATGCTCACACAGTCACACACACAGGCATACACACTCCCACACACACTCACATACAAACATACACATACTCTCACACACAGTCACATGCGCACACTCACATGCATATATTCACACACAAACACATACTCAGTCATACACTCACACTCTCTCACACTCACACACACATACAACTCAAACACACTAACATACATACATATTCACATACACTCACACACACAATTCACACACATACACTCACACACATTCACACACACACATTCACACACACACACACGCAGCTAGATGTTGAGATTGCAAATTCTATGAGCTTCTTCATTAGGCCCCTTAGGCCCATGCTATATTAGTGCTGGTAAAGGCCTCCAAAGCCTTTTGATTCTGACTTATTGTTTTAAAGACCAGGATACTGAGATCTGGACATAGGTGGGAATGCACTTGGTTTCTAAGCTTCTTCTAGGCAGCAGACAGAAACAATTAATCAGTGAATCAAATACAAGAAGAAAAAGGGCACAGAATTGGACATGGGAAGTCTCCCCCTGATTTAATATTTTTCTGCCAGAAGAAAGGGTGCAAATCTTATCAAGAGTGCTCGATCTCCTGAAGTTGAAGAAGGTGACAGTCAGGTTACAGAAGGTGTGTCTCAGTGACCACCTTAATTTAATCAGGACAAGGAAGATCTTCATGGAGCAAAAAGCAGAAATCTCAAGATTATCCAAATTGTGAATTGCCACACTAAGAGATTATAGAAGGCAAAGGTACTCCACCAAGCTAATGGTGACCCTTTGAGGTGGAAAAAAATGAGTGAAAGCCACAAGTGAAATATTTCATCTATGTAACCTACTTCAAAGGTACTTCTCCTGGTCTGGAGAAGCATTCTTCTTGTTTAGTTCTTTCTGTTCCTGATAATTTTTTTAATACTCCAAGATTACTTTTCCTCCATGGCTCACTGAAAATCTGGGATATCTTCAATATTACATAGGTGTCCAGAGCTCAAAATAGGATTAAAGGTTTGATTAGAAGCCAGCCTTTCCAGCATCATTGCAAAGTCAATACTTGATTATCAGTAGAAGCTGTGTTCCGTTAAGACAATACACTTTGGGGCCAACCTCAGGTAAAAGCTAAGAGACACTAATGCCGCCTTAGCAGAGCCTTCAGACACAGACAGCTCTTCAAGAGGCTGCAGTTCAGCAAAAGACTTCACAATTTATGTCCTAGGAAAAGGTTGGGTGGTTGTATCTATAAACTTCATTCTAGGAAAACGTAACGCGATAGGACTTCCTAGGTAAAGTAAGCTCTTATAGCCCTAGACCATGTATTTGAAATAACATTTCTTCTTAAAATAGTTTTTGACCATTTTAAAGCAATCCTTGACCTGCCTACATGTCATCACCATGTAAAAGGAATCATGAAAACACAATCAAGCACTGTCCTTTCATCAAGCAATTCTTCTTTCCCTAAGATAGTGAGGCAATCACAGAATAATGAGGAAAGACAAAGGAGCTTTGCTGACATCTCGCATGTTTGAAATGTCCTTCTTTAGTTCGAATTGAAATTGCTCAAAGACTAAATGCCACAGTTTGTGATTAGGTAAATACTTCACAGTGAATGTGAGCTATCCACTCATTGTTTTCTTGAATTAAACAAGAGTATGAATCCTTCTTTAAAATTCTCGCATTTCAGCTTCAAGTGTTTCTGTTTCAAGTTAAGGCAAATTGACACTTTTTGTTTTAAAATGATCAAAATATGTAAGGGACCATAATTCTAAGACAAAGATCTATGACGGTAAATGTCTAAATGAGCTGGGTGTGGTGGTGGATGCCTCTAATCCCAGCACTCAAGAGGCAGAGGCAGTTGGATCTCTGTGAGTTCAAGGCCAGCCTGGTCTACAGAGTGAGTTCTTCAGTAGCCAGGACTACATAGAGAAACCATGTCTCAAAAAAGATAAAAAAACAACAAAAAAAAAGGAAATATCTAAATGAGGCATAAAGCTTACAAGTTGGCAATGCAAGATAGTGTCATCAAGAACACAGAACTCTGTCAGACTGCCTCGGGTGCAAGTCAAAGCTCTTTTCCTAGTTGTGTACTCATGGGAAAATGGTCTAGCTCTTCTATGCCTCAGGTATCTATCTGTCAAATATGAGAGCAACTGAATCTATCCCATACTGTTGTGAGGGCTTACTGAAAGTGTATATATATATATATATATACACACATCTGTATTTGTGCATATATATATATATGTACTCAAAATGATGCTTACACATAGTAAGTACCACTGAAATACTAGCTAGTATTACTGTACTTCTGGAAATTAGAGCAATAGAAAAGTCTCCTGAAGCAGAAGTGTCTCATATTGTCAATCATGTCAAGTAAATGTTTGACAACAATTCTAGTGAAATACATATTCTCCAAATTATTACAGAAGAGCTCAGAAGTCTAAGATTCCTCCCAACCTAGAGAAAACCTGATTCTGTGAATAATTCCAAGTAAAATGGTTAGTCTAATGCTTGCACATGAAGAACTGTTGATATTTATTTTAGGGTCATACAATGAACTTTTCAGAAAACCACCATTTTTTTCTCAACCAGTTAAAATCAAATGGAATACGCCTTTTCATATCATAGTGCTTGAGGAAAATTTAATTGTAGCATGTGTTCTAGATCTTGCTAGCTTTAAGTAAAACTGCCAAAATAAATAGAAATGTGGGATATTTCTGGGCTCACACAGCTTCTGGGACATTTTGGTTCCTAGGGCTGCAGATCTCGTACCATTCATCAGCATCTGATCTTTGAAATGTCTCTTAAAAACAAACTGACCTTATACAGCTTTGAATGTGTGCGGTTAAGATGTAAGTGTTTGCAAAGATCCCAAAGAGTAACTCCTCTCCTAGCATCTCCTGACCACCTCCCTCCAACTGACAGTAGAAAGGAAAGAAAACTTCCTAACGTAACACAGCCTGCAAGTGCTCAGGCCCGTTAGAGTCTATAAGGGAAGAAAAAAAAGCTAGTCTTTTGATTTGCCTGTTAGGAGAGAATACAGCTTTTTTTTTCTCTGAAATATGTAATAGTTAACATGATGTTGGCTTTTCAGCCAGAATGAAGTTGAAAGCCCAAAATTAAAGTGAGGGATTTTGAAAGCAAAGGAAAGATTAAAGTTTTCAATGGAGCATAATCTCTTTTTAGGAGTTAAAACCCACATCTATGCATGAGAATATCTACTACAGAATTTACCTTAAGTGTTATCTCAGGGCTGAAAGGCCAGTTATTGGTTCCCTTGACTTAGACAAGAAAGGACACTTGATGCTGGTTAGAGAAGATTTTTCAGGAGCCACCAAACACGCAGGAATGAAATCAGCTTCTCTCCCAAAGGCCTTATTGAAATCAGAATTCTCCCCTGCGGCCCACATGTTTGGGAATCCATCTTTAATAAGATTTCTCAGTGCCACTGGGGCTCATCCAGCAACCAAGATATATAATTTAGAAATGTCAACTTGGGTTTATACGCCAGAAGACAGAAGTGGATGCCGCAAATACCAGGGAACCAATGAGAGCCATGGCATAACAGATCCGTGAATCCATGCCTGCTATACAGCACATCTAAGAAAGTCCTTGCCACACCAAGCACACAGAAACAACTCTGTCACCTACTGGATGAGTCACAAGAATTAGGGACTGGTTTTGGACAGAACTGCCTATTAACCATGATGGTTGTAGTTTTAGAGAGCAGTAGTCAGATTTTAAAAATAGGGGGTTGCTAATTGGAAATGAGAATACCATATGTACTTGCAGTTGACTTTAATTCTAAGTATCTTTGGTAGGAATTGGGAATCTGTCATCCACTACAGTAAACAGTCTTGAGAGAAGAGAAAGAGGCATGTGTATGTTCAAGAGAGCACAAGTGCACATGTATGTCTATGTTGCATGTGTTTGTGTAGTTTTGTTTGACCAGGTAGGGTTTGTGGCCAAATGACTTTCTTAAATCAAGGGCAGATACCACGGTAGGATGTAAATTCCTTTGTAAACATCACTTGTGATCCACAAAAATCTCAAGATGCCTTTGTCTTCTGAAAAAAAAAAAAAAAAACTCTGGGTTATAGTCCAAAAGAAAGGGTTATCCAGGAAATAAAGGGAACAGTTTTTGGAAGGGCAGGAGGAAGTTGGTTTTGTTTTCATAGTAACTTTTAGGGAACCAGGGGCTTCAACCAATTCTCACCTAATGTATAGAGAGTAATCTATAGATCTCTATTATCTGTGGGTCTCAGCAGTTTCCCATATAACAAAGTTGCAACTTGAGGAACTTGGTCCAAGGCTAATACTTGACCCCACTGTTGGCTCCATGCATCCAGTGAACGCTCCTCCCACCACCCTGTTGCTCTCTAAGATTAAGATTGTTAGCCACAACTGCCCCCAGGCTTCTGCTACCTCTTTTCCTTTTTCTTTAAAAAGTTTTAAAATTCTGTCAATTTATGCTGGGGGAGGGCATACACCATGCTTGTATGTGGTGGTTCGAGAACAACTTGGCAGAGTTGGTTCTCTCCTTCTACGGTGACACTCCTAGGGATCAAACTCAGGTTGTTAGAACCAATTGCCTTCACCCTCTGCGTCATGTCTCCAGTCCCTCCCCTCCCCATTCTTAGCTATAAGTCTCTAATGCCCTCTCCTCACTCCAGAACATCCACTTTCATCCTATAACAGTGCAAGCATGATAGCAAATATTTTTTCTCTTCTTTAAAATGGCTCCAAAGTTTCCAGGGAAAGACCAAAAAAATTTTTAAATTTTTAAATCAAACTTAAACTGGCTGAATGGCCCTGACTTCCAAGCAAGAATTTGTATGCCATTTTTTTTTTTTTTTTTTTTTTTTTACAAAATTCTGTGTAAAGTCTAGAAATGTTCACACGGGGCTTTGTGTCTGGCCACACCAAGAGGTTAAGTAATCAAAAACCAACCAGCCTTGCAATCTGTGAAAATATGATGGGACAAAAATTTTCAAAAATTAAAATCAAGAGTATGGCAGGTTGAAGGCTTGGGGAAGAGTCCTAGTCATTTGACAATTATGCACTTGGGAATGTCTGGTGTTGATGTCGTGGCAAGGTGTGTTTAAAAGTTTATGGAACATTGCAAGACAAGAAAAAGAGAACGTGTGATGGAGGCACCATCTGCCCGGCATCATTGGTGTTCTTTTGTCAGTAATAGTTGACCTAGTCACTACTAAATGCTCTGTTTGTCTCTGTGAATAATATCCGTATTCTTCAGATGAGTACAAGGCTAGGGGTAGAAGGTCTTTGAGTACCACGAAATCATTCTAAATTTTCAAAGCTGTCTGGATGAACTGCTGTTGTAGCTTGTCCTGGCATGCAAAAGCACTGATTGGCATTCTCCATGCTGAAGACTCCCATCAACCTCAAAGAGATGCAAATCACTTCAACCTGTCACAGTATTATTTTGTTCATCCTAAAAGTTTAGGGAGAGACTTCCAAGCTTCCAAAACTTCTCTCAATCCAGTGAGAAGGAAAATTCAGAACACAAAGTTTGAATGTTCTGCCCAGATTTGTCACACACTCAAAGAATGAGTAGAAGAGAGCAACACCCTTTCTTACTAACCCCGTGAACTTTTCACTGGTGCATTGAACTGACACCAGAAGGCTTTTCAGGGCCTCAGGTCTCTTGAGGACATCACGATACAAATTAGCATGCACACTAGCTCAACGTTAACATGAGTCATACTCCAGTTGGAACAATGGCGTTGTGAAAGAATGAGGAAAAATAACATCAAAGGCAGTTCTCAGGTGAGAAGTGCAAACATTAGTAAAATTAGCGGAATCTGGTATTACACTTTTGAAATGTCACATTTGAATCTCTCAGCAATTCTAAAGTAAACTCCCTCACGGAATGATAGTGTGATTAGGCTTATTTATCATCACCGCCACCTCCATTATTGTTATTATTGTCACTACTATTATTATTTGAATTTATCACAAATAGAAGTAGCTGAACAACTTGTCTATAAAATCCAGTCTAAACAACCTTGAGCCTTCGAAATTTTGCAATATCCTTCTAGACTGTTAGAGACAATACTTTGTGCTGCCTGGAGAAAACATTTCTTCAACATTTTCTTCTTCTTTTACTTCCCTCTAACCTTTAAACCATTCACCATTGGTTTCTTTTCTTTTCTTTTTTTTTGAGTTTTTTTCCTTTATTTTTTATTTCTTCAAGTTACATCTCGATCGCAGTCCCTTCCCTATTCCCCCTCAAGTCCCACCCTCCCTGTTGATTATAAAATCACCAGTGGTTTCTTACATCACAGGAAGATACACTGGAAATCAAATCAGGTGGTTATTTGAAGAGTGAGAGATTTGTTAAATCAGGTTAAGCTACATCAGAAAATAATGATAGGATGAATGTAAGTTCCTTGGCTCCTGAGCATCCCTAGGGGACACATTATTTATTAAAAGATGAAAAGAAAAAGAACTGTGGGCATGCTATCCCAGCCTTTGAGGGCACTCTGCAAATCCAGAAAGCAGCTAACTTTGTTCATAACCCACAGAAAAAAAGGTAGCATTCTAGCATGGAAAGTGCTTTGGTAGTAGTAACTATTAAAACTTGAAAATAGTAATAGCTGATATTTATTCAACACTTAGCTATGGTAAAGGCTTTAGTGAATCCCTTCATTTAATCACCATAAGCCTGGCTGGTAAATACTATCATTTTTCCCTGCTGTGAGGTAAGAAGATAAACTGAGAAAGGCTAAATGTCAAGATTTTGCTCTCATGTAGCCAAGTCAGGACACACATGCAAGATGGATCCCAACATGTTAACTAGGCACCCCACTACTTCTTCCATTTCTTAGTTAACATTGATTATACCACAATCATCAGTGTAAGTTCTGAGACAGGAAAGAGTCCTGTTATATTTTGCTTTGTGAACATAACAAGTGACCATCCAGTGCTTGCTGGCCTAAACTGTTCGCTTCTGCAGAAGATGTAAATCAACATAAACAAGAAGCTGCATTTGCTATTGGCTTTTGTGTTCTCAAACACCCTGCTTGAGTTTGGGGAGGATACAAAGGTCAAGGAAATGCAGTCCCTAGTCTCAGGAGCCTCCCTTTAAGTGGGGACACAAACATGTACAGAATTTACTCTAACAAAGGTAGTCACACCAAGACAGCATATAAGCTAGACTAGAATGGATTTGCTAAGAGCCAAGTTCACAGAATGGATCCAAACTCAGTGTCTCTGACAGCGAGTGTTTTTACACAGAATGATAGTCATCTCTATAGGCTAAATAAAATATGTGTACTAAATTTGGAGCAGCCAATCAGCTGACTCGCTGAGGTCAGTGCTTTCACTAGAAGATGAAACTGAGGCAAGAACAAGTCAGTCATTGTCCAAAGTCACGCAAGTCTTGTGCAGTAGGGGAGCTGGGATCAGAACTAGGCGTGTGAGGCCATGGCTTCTTGGAGGCAAATGAGCAAAACGTTATTAGAAGAGATGCTTATGTGAAAGAAAATAGGAGGAAGTTTGGTAGCTTGAGAAAGCCAATGACTAAGCAATAGTTTCCGATCCCAAGAAGTGAACAGAGAGAGGGGAGCTCAGGTAGAAATGCCTAAGAGTAATATCAGGTGTTGAGAATGGTGTAACAGCCATGAGGGACTACTTAAGAGAAAGTTGACCACTAAAGATGTACGTTTTCCAAAAATGGGCCAGTCCTGGTATTCCCACTACCCTCAGACACATCATAGGTGAAGGGTCAGCCTGGAATAATCCAAAATGTTGAAAGAGAAAAGTCATGGGGAGGGAGAGGAATAAATATCCATTCTCATAGCATTAAAGGTGGAAGAAGATAGTTTCAAAAAAAAAAAAAGTCAGAAGTTAGGCAAACTGGCACTGTGTCCCATATGTCCACATGTGTGCCTCTCTCCTAAAGAGTCAGCCATACACAGCAGGAGCACAGGCCTCTCAAACTGAGTACTTTGTTCTTGGATTTTAAAGGCCCATCCTAATACACAGAGTCAATATCATGACACTCACTCAACTCAGCTACCAGAGAAAAAAGGCCAATCTGAGTGGCCTCCAATTTGAACTTGGGATTCCTTCAAGTTAAAAGATGTCAAAGCTGATACTGAGACATCTAAATCATCCTCCAACAATCCCGTGTGCCCCCAAGCCAAGCAGAAAAAAGAACTACAATATAAACTTTTCAACAAATGAAGAGTTGATGTCTCACTGTTCCTTCTTCTTCTATTTGCCTTTTTGTGGAGAAACTCAATGCTGTGTTAGTACTTTGTGATGTAAATAAGCCGCTAATATTCTATGATGGGCATTATTTCCCCAATGCTTTTTTATAGGATGCCAGGGCTTTCTTAGACTATGCCCTACAATACTTAACTTGTTTGCAGTGGGTAGAAGATAGAAACACAGCCTATTGAAAATATCAACGCTTCCTTCCTGAACTTTAAAGAGTCTATCATCTTTCTTTTATATTCTGCCCCTTAGGCAACCCCTTGCCCGAAAGAGGCGTGGTGAAAAATACAAAGTAATAATATCCAAGGAGTTAGCTCTCGCTATCTTAAAATACTTCATTTCCAGAGCTCTATTAACAACCATGCAAATGTGGCCTAGCTGACACTGTGGTCAGGAAGGACACCCATGCTATTAGCTAGAGCCCTCCACCCTGATGTCCTGCCTTCCTCTATAAACCAGCTGGGGTGGTGGACAGCTAATGACTTTATGAGCTACCACTATTAGAAAGAGGTCTTTGGGGGACTAGGCTTTGTCTTACCTCTTGGAGTGGTAGGTAGCAGGTCACCTCCAGAATCAGAGGGAACTGCAACAAATCCAAACCAGAGGCCCAGTTTAACTATAAGAAATAAGCAAGTTTTTTTTTCTTAACCCTTTCAAAGCTTCAGACCCCTTAAAGATCAAATGGTTGAGGTGCCAGTGCCCATCCTGAGGACTTCTAAGAGAATAAGTGGGATCACATATGCAATGCACACATATGAACTGATCCTTAGCACATGACTGATGATAAAGTGGTTGGCTACTGTTATTTGTACTCTTGGTTCTAACAACCATCTAGGAGGAATCTAACAGCTCCTCTGCAGCCTTAGGCATGTCACTGAGTATTAGCAAGCCTCAGCCTGGAAATGGAGTGGCTACACATAAGGTCACCTTGTCAAAATGGATGTGAGGAGCCAGTGGGAGAGTTTACTCAACTGTAAAGCCTAAGCAAGTGTCAAACAAGATTCTTGTGATGTTTACTGTTATTAACCTTTGATGATCTTCACCCTCAAAAGGGCTACAGATAACTTTTCAGGAGAAAATTCGAGAGCTATGGAAGAGAATAAATGGCCTCTATTACAGACTAATCCCTTCCCCAGCTCATTCCTTAATAAGCTGGTTAGCCCTTCTTCCAGAAGAGTTAGTTTCTTCCATCAACCCCAGTGAGCTGGAAAACGGGCATTTTTTAAAATATTCTTACCTTCTCTAGTGTCAATAGGAAATAATATTTACTCACTACTGTTTTCCTTTCAAAAATCTGTCTGGTTGCATACTAGAAACAGTTTCAGCTGGTTTGTTTGTCTTGGACAAGCTGCTGAAGTGAAAAGTTGTTGCTTGGCCGCATGTGAAACTGTTTCATAACCATTCGAGAAGTGCATTGGAGGCGGGTGCCAGCTCTGAGGATGGCGGCTTCTAACAGGCCTCCGCTTGCAGCCTATTGTCAAGGGTAGCCAGCATAATTAAATTAAAGACACTGAACTAAAGCAACAGATGCAACCAAGACCAAGTCCCTGAGTGCTTTTGTTCACCACTGTCATTGTCTGCAACAAAGGAATCACATGCACATGCGAGAGCTTGGGAAGAGAGCCAAATGCAAAGCAGACAACACAGCTGCTTTTAAATGGGTTCTCCAAGCCTGTGTGCTTGGGAAGCATGCTACTTAGGGCAGTGGTGGGTGAGTCTCAGCCCATAGCTCTGCTGGATGCTGAGACAGACCCATCACATAACCACCAGAGGACACTTCTGCTCGACCTAACCCTGCCTCCCTTCTGCTTTCAGAGAAAAAGAAAGACCCTCATGCGTTTAAAAAAGTAAAGTATACAAAATACATGAATGTGTTCTTTAACACGTTTGTAACTCAGCCTGAGAACCAGGGACTCAACAGATCATGGGATTTCCATCACTGTGACCAGTTCATTCTTTAATTGTTTTAGTGTGTGCATTTTAGACTCACCATTCTTTATTTCTAAGCTAGTGTGCATCTTAAATAGGAAAAAAAATTCAAATTCAAATTAGTATACTTCCCTCCTTGTTAGTTAATTTGGTTAATAGTTTTGTTGAATAGTGCTGTCCTTACTTACAGCTATTTGAAGCAGATGGTGAGATGAATCAAATGGGCCCACACATAAAATTGCAAGCTGTATGGAAACTTTAATGATTTCACTCTTCTGCCACAAGATGCCTTCCTTTCATTTGTCCAGAAAAAAATGATTATAAGAAGCAGAATAAGGTAGAGAAGTTCACTAGTAGCTTAATATCTACTGCTTGGCCCAACAACAAATGTGCATTGAGTGAACTTCATAAGAGCTGTATGCTATAAAAAAGGAAAGTCTTGGTAGTTTTAACTGATGGCATTTCAAGGTGGTCTACTCAAGGTCCCACTTTTTTCTGGTCTGTTTCTTTTCCAGTGGCCATGGCTACTTTAAAGAATATTTTTTATATAATGCCACCTTTCTTCTGTTCTATCAGTATGATAGTGACCATTGATTCACAAAGGGCTAGTTTCTTTTCATGTTTCCTGAAGAAATCAATGGTAGAACATATTATGTTCCCAGTAGTGCTGATCAACATGTATCAGAAAAATCACCACATGCCTAAGAGTCTTGGTTGATAGGTATTGGTTCATATTGGTTGGTATTGGTAACATTCATCACTATTAAATGCTTTTGCCCTTTCTAAATCTCTACAGTTTCTTAGTTCCCAACTTTATTGAGATTGAGTGGGTGGATATTACCTTAGGTAGGGGATAGTTTGGCAGTTCTGGCTGCCAGTGTGAGAAAGATTGTTTGATCTTGACAGAAACATGTCCTACTGAGCTTTAACAGTAATGAAACAGATGGGTCTCTGCTCTCGTAGGAACTTCTGCTCTAAACAGAATTGATCTTCCTTCAGGGATAGCTTTATTTGTTGAGGAAGTGATAATGGTATCAACTCAAAGAAGTTGGCATTTGGGCCTTAAAATTGTTCTTTTCCGACTACTATGATATAACAAGGGCAGGAGAGATGGCTCAGTCAGCAAGGAGCTTGCCATGAAAGCATGAGAACCTGAACTCAGACTCCTCAGCACCCCTGTGAATAACTGGCAGGCAGGCATTAATGCTTAGGGAGTAGGGGTGGAAACAGGCAGATCCCCTGAACTTGCTGTTCAATACTCTAGCCATGTTCAATAAAAAGCCTGTTTCAAAACTGATTGCAGGTCCACAACTGTACCCATATACACAGCTGCATACACACACACAATACATACACATACACACATGAAGACAAAGATGCATGATAGAGGGGAAGTGAATAATAATATGTAATATTCATGTTGATTATTCGCTCTAGAAAAGGGTCTTCATGAATACTAACTCCTCAGTCTTTTAGCTACTGTTGGTCTCTTTTATGGACGAGGAAACTGTTACTTTCACAAGTTCACATGGCTGGCAAGTAGAAGAGGAGTAGGACTTCAGCTCAGCTCAGGATGTTGTGATTTTTATCTGATTTTCCAGTCTTCTGCTTCAAAAAATGCTACCTCTCTCCTGGGGGGTGGGGATTTAAATTTAACCAACATTCCCTTTTTACAAAACAGTAATGTAAAACAAGCTGTAACAAGACAACAGAGGTAACCTCAGAGTCTGATGAGTTCGGGATGTTGTTGTTGTTTTGGTTTGGTTTGATTTGGTTTGGTTTTGGTTGGTTTGGTTTTACTCACTGGGAAAAAAAAATATGTTCCAGTCAGAAGGTTAGAATTCTTAGCAACTCCTTCCTGTGAATGAATGTGGGACAGAGGCATATGCAAAGAGTGGCATCCTGGTGTAATTATGAAGCAATGGTATCTATGCTACGAGAGCTCCTGTGATAAGTCAAGTTTGGTTGAAGTAGTAACTAAAGGCTTGTCCATCTGTAGTTTCTCAAAGAATTCAAGACTTCAAACCTCCCTTTCGCCTGGTTGGTGAAATATAAGACACAAACAGCTGAGAGCCAGCAGTAGATCTAACTGGATACAGACCTAGAAAAGAATCAGAACTGGTCTCCTACCGCACAAGGAGAAAGGGGAAGAGGACTCTAAGTTACAAGAATGTACTGTGTATCTTATAAAGGACAATAAGAGAGTGTGAATGTTACCGTCATAAAAAAAAATAACGAATTTGTAAAGGTATTAAAATGCTACTTACTCTGTTTTGGTAGTTACAGATTGCATATGAATATCCAGATTACCTATCACGCAGTGACTAACAAACACAAGGAATGAATGAACTGCTTAAAGACATAAATGGATATGTAAGACCACAGCAACTTAATGTGCTTTTTCTTTCTTTTTTGTAGGAAGTACATTTGAAGAACGCAAGTAGAGGGAGTGCAGGAAACAAGAACTACAGGATGTAGGAAGAAACCTCCCCCACCCCCAAGGAGTAGAAAATGCCGTGTCACCGCAGGGTCCTTTGCTCTGGAGGAGCAACCTGCAAAACATTGAAAAAACCTACCAAAAAGAAAAAAAAATATTAAGTTCAGTAACATTTCAAACATGGGCATTTCCCCCAATGAAATATACAAGTAAACATTCCAATGGTGTCTTTAGGAGTGTTTGTTAAAAGCTTTGCACCTTGCAAAAGTGGTCCTCGAGTGGGTAGATTGCCATTGATCATTTATCAATAACGTTCTATAGAGAAAAATATATATATATATAATTATGTATCCTACTCCCTGCCTCTCAAGAGCCGAAAATGCATGGGTGTTGTATAGATCCAGTTGCACTAAATTCCTCTCTGAATTTTGGCTGCTGAAGCCCTTCACTCAGCAACTGTGTACAAGTGGTTTGTGAACCTTTCTCTCATTTTCGCTTCTTCCCATGTAGCTCATGCTGCTTGTTTTAAAGAATCTAAGAACCTTGTCTATGTCCATCACCCCGCCCTTTCCTGACATTTGTATTTGTTGAACTTGGCCTCCTCAAAAGCAATGGCAAATAAGGAGTCAAATGACCCACCAAGTTTTAACCCAACTGATCCCATCTGTGGCATTTGCACCAAATATAAGTTGGCTTCATTTATTTTAGACACATGGCTTTTTTTTTTTGACATCATGTTACAAGAAAAACAAATAGAGTGACGATAACTGCAACTTTGAGGCCAATCGTTTTTAGGTGTGTGTTTGAAGCATAGAACGTCTCTTAAACTCTCAATGGTTCTTTCAAGTGATAAGTTAGTATGTATCCTAATTAGCAATTCCTCTCTTTTTATTTTTTCCATATAGAGCACTATGTAAATTTAGCATATCAATAATACAGGAAATATCAAACAGTATGTAACACTCTGTTGTTGTTGTTGTTGCTCGTTAGTACAATGGTGCTATTTTGTAGTTTGTTATATGAAAGAATCTGGTCAAAACGGTAAAAGGTGAAAGCGAAGCAAAAATGAAAGCCTGGAGCCTAAGATGACAAAATTAGGAAGAGAACTGAAAAAAAAAAAAAATCCATCCTCTTGGAAGTTGCAAAGGCCTCCCCAGTTACACCTTCCAAGAGGAATTTAAGTCCACTAAGACACACTTACTTGGCTAGTCCCGAGAGGAAGCTATGGAGTGGGAAAAATAAGAGGCTAGGGAATTCTAGGAGTCCTGGTTTCTTTTTATCACCGAAGAAATAAATATTTACAACCTCTGCCACACAGACTCACCACTGTGTGACCTTGGTCCAATCACTCCACCTCTCGGTGCCTCAGTTTCCTCATCTGCAAAATGGGGGCAAATGTCATCTACCTACCTCAAAGGGGTGGTATGAAGATTAAAAAGATAGACCTTCCGAAATTTGCTCTGGGTTTCCAGGAGGGTGCAACATCACAACCCTTGAATTGCTGGGATGCAAGGAATTCTGTAAATAACCCATTGACAGACAATGTAGCTCCAAGGATCACTCATTCCCTAGTCACCAGGATGTCAGTATGATATCCAAGTCCTCCTTAGTGAAGCTGTCCAACTAACTAGTGATGAGCTAATGACTCAGTCTCTCCAACATCTGCCAAAGTAAGAGGCATTTGATTTATGATTCGAGTTTACTTCTGCATTTGAACTTATGACTATAAAGACAGGTGAAAGAAAAAAGGAGAAAGAAGAAGATCAGATCGTAGTCAGTTAAAGGGCAGTTAATTATTCCACTTATCCACTCTCATTAATCCTTCCAGACACTTAGTATCTAGGAATAACTCTCATATTATCAATGACACTCTACTCAGTTTGAAAACCACATTTCCTTCCCCTTAGCATATGAAAAAGGCCTAATATTCTTAAATTTTGAAGTGATATTTATTAAAGTCACAAGTTACTTTAGTGGATCTAGCCTTATCCTTGCTTGTGTATGCGCATACTTTTTTTATTTTGTGAAAATATGCTGGCCAGAATCGCTACTTGAGAGGCAAAGTTTTCCTTCTCAGCCCTGGGGTCCTCCCAAGTGTCTGCTTAGAAGGAAGAATCCAGTTTCCTGCAGATGTGTCAGATACATTCAACTGGGCATTGATGATCAAAAACATCTAGAAAGTATTCTCTATTATGAAGCAAGATTGTCTCCCTCTTTAGAACAACAACAACAACAAGAAAGAATTATCCAATATTCACATCTTATTATCTGCAGCCTTGATTTTCTTTTGCATGCTTCCTTGATATTCTTATAAAACATATATGAAAAACAGAAAGAACTTCTTTAGTTTTCCTCCCACCAGATTCCTTCTAGAATCTGAGGAAATACAGAAAGTGTTTTTGAGTAAAGCCCTCAGAACTATTTGACTTAAGAATGTCAAGCTGAACATTCCTGATTACCGTGGAGAGATGTAAATGGAACAATAGGCCAGTTTTGCCATCTACCTGTTTCTCAGAGGTGGGGTGGGAAAAGCTGGACCCTCCCACACCAAGGGTGGCACTTCTGACTTTTAGTTCTTGTTCTCAGTGTGTACCTTTTAAAATAGGTGATTCCCAGAAACCCCTCTAGGTGATCTTCTACAGATCTGTGGGTTCCCTGCCATGACTAGATATGGAGATTCTAAGTATCTATCACATACTTTTTCATTTGACTCTATACACAGTTACAAATTCTCTCAGCGAAGAAAGTTTAAATATGTAATTCTTTATCCAATGCATAATTCTCTCCAACTGGATCAGAAATCAACTAATAAAATTAATTACATTAATTAATTATACTAATTAATTATGCTAAATTATCATTATACTTTCAAATAAATGAACACTGTAAAACAAATCCATATGAACTCTGAAAGCCAACTGATCATTATATGATGAACCAGAATAGCTCAAGATTGATACAAAGGGACACTTAAAATTTTACAACTCAAAATTTTGTAAACTTTGCTATTGAGCTAAATTGCTTTAGTGCCTAGAAGTGGGGAAATTTTTAAGAAGTTTGCAAAAGAACTATAAATATAGGTAAGAAGGAGTTTTCATTTGATAGGCTTATTCCTGATTTAGTTAAAAATAGTCAATTACCTAGGTCAAATTTTGACCCTACTCTGCAAAGAATATCAAGTGTTTGAACTTTGTAAGATGAGTCAGTTCCACTGAAAAAGTTAATGCATCTCTCCATTATAATCCACATTCTTAGGGTAAAAAATACTTAAAAAAAAAACCCTATATGTACCTACCTTTCACTCATGTACACACACACCTACTTACCCTGGGAGAATCCAATTGGAATAGTAAGAAGGAATCGTTTCCTTGGAAATCTTATTTTTTAAAAAGGTAATCCTGCCCCCTTGAGACTCCTCCCCCTTCTTGGAATGTCAATGTGAAACGTGGTGTGTCTGTGTAGGAAGAACTGTCTCCTACCCTAAGGCTCCAGGGTTTCTGCTATGGGTTTGTGCACTTGGGAGGATGTGCGGAAGGCAAGATACAGCATGCTTTGCTTTCCCATTTATTGTTTGACCAGCTATGCCAATGTGGTGCTATTGTTTCTTTAAGAAAGTACTTGACTAAAAAAAAAAAAATGAAAACTGAAAAAAAGAAAGCATAGACATATTTTTTTAAAGTATGAAAACAACAATTCTATAGATAGATGGCTTCATAAGATAGCATTAGATCTAGTCACTACCTTTCAGCTTTATATCACTCACAAGTAGAATATTGTTCACCAAGTTGTGAGTTTGGGGGTTCAGAGACAGAGGATGGAAAATGTATAAAGTCAGAAGACTCAGTTATTTCATTGGCTCCCAAATTTAACAAATTTAGCAATACTTTACCCAATCTGAAATGTTGGTCAATAGCTTGGATTAAAACTAGAGGGAGAAAAAGAACTTCTGGCAAATGGCAGGAGAAGAGAATTAAGTTACTTCTTGCTTTTTTTGTTGATCATTGGGTGTCTTATTGATTTTTGATTTTGGTTTTAGTTTTAGTGTGTGTGGGTGGGTATGTGTACATGCGTACATATGTATGTATGTACGTGTGTGTGTGTGTGTGTGTGTGTGTGTGTGTATGTGTATTCCATTCTAAAACAAATGCTCAGAAACTGGAGAAAAGAAAAACAAAGACTTTTAAGAACATAGACTTACCTACTACTAGAAACAGCTTCTGCCACATCCTCTGGGGTGCGCACTGATTTCTGTAGAAGCTGTTCTTCCATCAGACACCTCAAAGAGTGGCTGCTGCCCTACAAGTAGTCATGGCTCTCATTAGGAAAGCTTGGAAAGTATTTTGTTATGAGATGGGGATTATCTACTGACAATGAAAGAAAAGAATTTATGAGAAATTGTTGAAGAAGATGGCTAGCAATCTGTGATGATTTTGCTTTGAGTTGGGTTTGGGTTTTGATTTTTTCTTTTTTTTTTTTTACTTTATACAATCTTTATGAATGAAAATTTTAATGTTCAAAAATGACTTGGACTTTTTTTTCTCTTTCATAATAGAATGAAAGATGATAAACTCACGTGGACTCCTTATAGGCTAGCTAGAAATGTACCGTTTGACTTACTGAATCGGACTGTTTTAAATGTTCCTTTCTATTTTCAATCATGAAAGATTGTCTTAACTTATTAGCATAGGCCCTGTTTGGTTCTCCTCACATGAATGGCTATTCCCATTAAAAGAATGTGGATTTTCCCATGTTTTCAAAAGATGGACGATTAATATTAAGGAATTATTTACTTTAGAATACAGTAGAAGAAGTGTGAGTCTCTGTCCCCACTTCCCACAAAGATCATGAAGTCCCGAATTGGAGGGGGAAAAAAACTAAGGGAATTTTTTTTGTTTGTCTTGTTTTCAGTGCTAGTGCTTAATCCTATAGTACAGATTCGCTTATTGCTATTGTGATATTCTATAAGATTTTCCTGTTAGTTATTGGAGATTGATACATAGATACTTTTCTGTGTTGTTTCCATTTAAAAGAAAGGAGACAAGGCTGTCTGAAGCTTGAGTGCATAAGGTACATAATACAGATATCAATTTAAATTACCAAGTCATATCTGATACAATCCTTTCTTATCATTTTAAGAAAAACTTTCCCAGATAAGACAGAGGCCCTGGGGTACTTTTGAAACTGTCTTTGTTCCTCCTAGTCCTTTTTAAAGTTTTTCCAGTGTCGGCCTCAGAATTTTTCAGAGGCTAGCCAGACAAAATCTCACAGCAAAAGGACTATCTTTTAAAACACACATTTTGCATGTTCCCTCTTAATGAATGATTACACTGATTTTGACCATGATTTTTTTCCTCTCCACTTATTATTTTCCTGTCATTGACATGGGTTTTTAAGGAGAAAAAAATCATTAACAAAAATCGAGAAAGAATTACAAAATCCAAATGTCACTGCCCAACTGAAATACAAGCTAAAATGGAAATGCTTTCTCCTACTTAAAACCCAGACTGAATCACCCTCAAAATGACCTTTCACAATTATTAGAATTTGCCTTTGTTTAAAATGTTCAGGCCTAAAAGTCAGCATTATTCATTTTCTTTTGCACAAAATGTACTTGTGTAAAGCAGGAAAATGAAAAGAGAACTCTTAAAAACCCCTTCCAAAACATCCACTGATCCCACTTACCAGCTCATAGCAAAGTCTCTCCTGTTGATTTATCTCCTAATCTCAATTTGTTTGAATATTTACCTGTTACCTACTGCTAAACACACACAGCAGGGGAACTCTAAAACCTCTAAATACTCTAAAAACTCTAAAATATAAGCTGTGTATCCGCATCTTATCTGTGATTATCACAATATTTATCTGTGTCTATGTATCATTAAAATGTCTATACAAAACATCAAAAACTTCCAAGCATCATGCAGTTTATATTCAGTTAACATAAAAGCTCCAAATATTATATCATATTCGATCTCTTTTTGTTAAAAATTTAATGAGCTATGAGAATTTGGATTACATCATGCATTTTGCTTCATTTATTCTTTTATTACACTTAAAGGCCAAGTGTGATAATTAACTTACAGACATTGAATTAATTTCTGTACTGAAACCTAAAAGTAATAATTGGTCATTCATTGTATGTGTTTTATTTTAAAAAATCTTCTACCAAATTAATTCTGATCGTATTTGAGATGATTATTATTCAATTCTTTATGGCAGAACAATATCAGTCCTAATTACTTCTAAAAATGTAACTAACTGAATCATTATCTTTCATTTACTGTTTAGTAAGCATATTTTGAAAATGTATGGCTAAAGTGTCACAATAAAATGGTATATCTTTCTTTAGTAATTACATTAAAATTAACCATGTTTGATTAATTGGTTCTTTTGGTGTAGTGTGTCATTTCTTAAAATGTCTGCTGGTCTATAACACTTTTGTTCTTGACAGAAAGTGCAACCCATAAACACAAAAATATCCAGAATAAAATAATCATACGTCATAGAGATATCTTATAGAATTTATGATTACATATTTCAAAGGACTTGTACAAAGAATAAGTAAGAGATGTATGCATTGTAAAATGTATGTATGACCCAACTGTGCAAGCATTTGGGGAAAATATTTTCAAACCAACAGGTCCAAATACATCTTATAAGGGACATAAACAAATAACACTGGATGCATTCCCATACAAAAAGATTTTGTAAGAATATCTTAGACCTTCATATAGTCCAGGAATAAACAATTCATACAGATAAAAACGTGTAATTTGGTCATGAACACTCTGACCAGAGACTCGGAAACAATCCATCTGCTTTTTCTTCAACAGTTTGTCAAATTTGTTGAGGTCTCAATGGTGGATGGTTGAATCGGAGGTTCTGGAGAAAATAAAATACGTCGTTATAGCCTGGAGTTACATGACAGCAACATACCTGTACTTCTTTCCTTCCAACTCACTTTAGTCAGATAACATGAGAGATTCCAAAATTTTGACAACTCAGAGTTGTTGAATAATAAGGGAAATGTTATTGGCATGTATTGGGCAGGGACCAAGATGTCAGGTGTTTTGTATAAATGATAGCCTGGTTATAGTTATCAAAGTGTAGAATACAACTTCAACTTACTATAAGTTCCAAGTATTTTTCCATAGTTTTTACTTAAGCTGAATACCACAAGGATGAAATTGCCATCTAATTAAGGCAAGGTCACAGTGACTTTGGTCCATTGTTTGGAACTTTACCAATTCTTCTCTACCACTTTGGAAAACAGCATCAACAATGGTGACCCTCACTGGGTTATTTGAAGTCTCCATTCTGCACCAGCACTATGCCACTGTAGTTCTTCACATGGTTACAAACATCTGACCACTTCACTATGTTTTACTGTGGAGTCGAGTCAGGCATTTCCAGGTGGGGTGTCTTGTGCTGTACAGTCAATTTATTTCTCCCTGTCATTACTGCCCATGCATCATGCATGTTTCTCTCCGGAAATTGTGCATGCTAACATTTCTTCACTTTGTAACAATAGTGTATCAAAAATAGTCATTATTAAAGTGGGGGGGCTGTGGTTCTGATAAAGCTGAAGACCCCGAGGCTATCAACTATGACTCAACCTAGGTCATAATGAGAGATGGGTTGTACAGCATTTGTCCCTAAGCAGTGAAGCTTTTTCAGTGCAGAGATGAGCTGAAAACAGTCTCCTGTTTATAGATAGAGACAAATTCTCCTTGGTATCCAACAAATGATAATGATTACAGTTAATACAACATCTGGTTTCTAAACATTCTTCCTCCACCCTGTCATGGGCTGAGATGACTTTGAAAGAATACAGCAATCACTAAACACACAACCCTGTCATGGGCTGAGGTGACTTTGAAAGAATACAGCAATCACTAAACACACAACCAGGTGTAAATTGGATTTGAAACAATTGCAGCAGTGCAACAGCAGCAGAATTTGCCCTTGAATTTCAAGTGGGTGAGGACACGGTCCTCTTCTTGGCTTAAAGGAAGAGCTAAAGATGAAGTAACTCTCCTGTTCTTTCCTAACTCGGTTTCACTTTTTGAACCTAGTGGCCCCTGCCTTACTCCCAGCATCCCGCAGAAGGGACAGAAGAAAACGTTTCTTCTTCCAAATGGAAATCTGAGGCTAGAGTCATAGGCTCTAGTAATAGCAACTTCTCTATTCACATGCTAGGAAAAGAACTTAGCATTGCACCCCTTAAACATGGAACTATTCCTCCCAACCTCACATCTCTGAAAGAGGAAAAGGGAGTGAGGTGGGGCTTTTGAAGGAGAAAGCAATAAGAGAAGCAGAGACACTGTTCAAGACTGTGCCTCCCTGCCTTGCTTGGCTGAGGACCACAACTTCAGCCAACCTTATGTAACCTAAAACATGCACAATTATAACTACCCCAGAATCAAATTTCTCTCTGCTTTAAAGGTCATTTGGAAATAGACATTCCTATCTTCCTCCCACGGCCAAACAGATTGATTCTCTTATACTGTGAATACAAAGAAGCTGCCTCTAGTGTCTCTAGACACCAGGATAATAGTAAAAACTACAGAGAAATAATCTACTACTGATTGTGTCAGACTGTGCTGGTTATTTGTTTTCTCTCACAATTATTTCTGAACATTTTTTTTTAAAAATCTGTTTCCACAAGGACCTATATTTCATAGCACCCCTCGTCTCTGGTTAAGTGTGGCCAACAGGAGGCATTAACAAAAGATGGAAGACTTTAGGAAAGAAAGCAGCAGAGCTTCCCCCCTTTCTATCTTTTTCAAAGTGGCGTTTTCATGAGTAATTGCAGCTCTTCTTTCCACAGTCTTTGCCTTCCAGAAAAGAAGTACCTGTCCCTTCTGAAAGGCCCATGTCTATCCTCATGTTGGTTTCCCAGATAAAAGCAGAGTACCTCTCTGTCTCTCCAGCCTTGGACATGGTGATTTTTGGATTTTTGGGTGCATCTTTGGGTTGCCTCTTCTTTCTTTGACTACTCACCTATTTATCACCTCCATTAAATTCTCTCTTTAAATATGTAACATAGTATCTGCTTTCCTCAGGCAACCCTACACAATAAAAAACAGAAACAACAGGGAAAGAACATTAAGTGCTGAATCAAACAGATTGTGGGGATCAAGTGTTGCTCTGACACATTTACTTAAGAGCTTTGGGCAATTAAACAGTTACTATGAGACTCGGTTTCCTCTCTTATAAAGTGTGCCTTGTATCAGCATGAGGATTAAACATTACCATGTAGTTGTTCCTACATGTCTAACCTTGGCCCTCTGCATATATGTTATATCTGTGTAACTTGGTGTTTTTTGTGGGCCTCCTTGCAGAGGGAGCAGGAGATGTTTCTGATGGTTTTGGGACCCTTGTCCTCTTATAGGATTGCCTCGTGCTGCCTCAATATGAGTGGAGGTACTTCATCTTATTGCAACTTGATATGCCATGTTTGATTGATATTCCTGGGAAACGTGCCCTTTAATAAAAGGAAATGGAAGAGGAGTGGATGAGATTGAAGCTGGGAGGAGAGGAGGGACAGGAAACTGTGGTTAAGATATAATATATGAGAGAATCAATTAATTTTACAAATCAGAGAACTTAAGGTTGAAATTGGAGAATAATGACATGGGATGACAAAAATCTTCATTAGGCTAAAATAAAGATATTTTTACAAAATCAGAATCACCTTTTTTTTTTTTTTTTCTAAATAAGGAGCGATTTAAAAACACATGTCAAAGGTGTAGCATAATAAAGGACATCTCTTTAAATACATTAAGCTTTATGGAAAACACAACACTCTTTTTTAATTCTTCTTCTCTTTGTAATTTCTCTCTGGCTGCAAAACCACTAGGCCAGCTGAGCACTCATCTGCTTACTAGCTCTTATGTATTTGGCTTCTGGAGACTGTGTCCCTATTTTCTTTTTTAAAGCACATTTTTTTTTTTAATATTGAGAATTTCACACAATATATTTTGATCATATTCCTCCCCAATTCCTCCTCCCTCTAACTCTTCCCAGATCCACCCTCACCTCCCGACTTCTTCTAACTTCACATCTTTTTTTTTTTTTTTTAATAAGCTACCAGTTCTAATTTGTGATGCCCACACACTCATGGGTTTGGGGGCATCAATGGAGTGTGGTTGACTTACTGTACTAAAGCCACACCCTTAAAGAAAACTAAATCCAATCCGAGATCAATTGATTACCCCCATAACATTCATGCCGCTATTATATCTATGGTCAGATCTTGATATACCAGTCATTACTTGTAGATCACAAGGCTCACAGTTTGGTACAACTGTGGCTGATGACTCCCCCCTTCCCGAGCAGCCTACATAGTACCTTCTAGTATATGAAGGCTAGAAAATAGGGTAGAAGGCTCCTGGTAGGTATCAGTTTTATGTCTCCACGCCAAAGTGTGAGCTTTGTGTGACCAAAGTGTGTGGTGTCTTCAGCAACAGGGTGTTATCATCAAGTTCTTGTGGGAAACTAAGACCAATGGAAAACCCTGCATTCTTTGGGATGCTCCTGACCAACAGGAGAGGAGATACCCCACACCTGGACTTTTTATTTGGTAGCCTATTGCTTCTAGAAGGAGTATTGTCCCCTGTGTAGGGTAATTCCAACTAATTAATTATTTCATTAAAATTATTAATATTTTAATATTTAAATACATATTTAATGATTTTATATGTATATGAAGTTTATAAAATATAGGTTTCCATATGCATTTTCAAATATTCTTAGTGTTAGTGATCCCTCTCCTTCTTCTTTCCTTTTCCGCACCCTCCCATCTCCAGGGGAGTCATATGAGCAGGAAAGTGAGAATAACTGTCACTACCTTCGTTATCACTACTTCTCTTGTTGTTTTTAAGAATGAGAAAATTGTCAGTTATGGTGGCATGCACATTTAATTCCAGCACTCAGGAGGCAGAGGCAAGTGGATCTCTGTGAGTTTGAGGCCAGCCTGATCTGTATGGCTAGTTTCAGGTCAGCCAACGCTATATAGTAATATTCCTGAATGAAAAGAGAGAGGGTGAGGGACAAATTAAGCATGTAGAATTCTCACGATAGAACTGTCTCCCTTGGTTTTCTCTTGTCTTTCCTATGTACATACTGACTCGTGACCCTAATGTTTCTAACACTAAGTGACCATCTCTTCTCCACTATTCCAACTCTGGAGAGAGTACTGGTATGCATTCTTGTACCATACAGAAAACACAGACTTCCTAGTCAGGCATTTTCTTGCTTTGCCATTGTACTTCTTCCTGTTTCCCTGCCCCAGCCCGGGCGGTAGAGCTACAATGCCTCACTATTGTGATTTTCAATGTCTTTGGTGGTATCAGGATATCTTTATTTATCACCCCAATAATTGTTCCTGCCAGTGCAATCAATTCAAAAGAGCAATATATATATAAATAACTTGCTTCTTGTTATTCCCAAACACATAAATTTCTTTCAACCAGCTTTATTAAATTCATCAGCATGTAACTGGAGTTATTCTGCTTTTTATATTTGCATCTATTCCACAGCATAATTGAAGATACCATTCTTATTTTTAGTTACCTATTCAATGGTATTTGATGATCTGGTTTCCTACTTCTCAGTCTTAGGTGGTTTAATGTCCCCACTGTAACCAACTTTAACTCCCTGAAAGAAAAAGCAATATGTTTTCAAGTCCCTCTTAAACTATGAAGATTTCTTATGAGTCTTTCAAGATATATGAAATATTCTTCCAAATCTTATTTGGGAGGGTCACTCCTATGAGACCCTGCAAAGAATCTATTGGCTGAAAAAGTAATTTGGGGACCTCTAAGACTGATTTTTGAAAATACAGTATCCACAGAAACAGACTCAGATACTAGGCCAGCAAGCACTATTAATGCTATATGTGGCAGGAGTTTTCTGGAGACATATCTCAGGGGCAAGTTTAGAGAAGTAACCATTCCTTTAAAGGCATGGTATATTTGATGCTGTATCCTTGTATGGCAACTGTACAAGAATTTCGGATGGCAGTTTGTATTTCTCAGAAAGAGTATCCAGCAAGGTAAAGCAGCCTGGAACAGTAGGGAGAAGTCTGTCAGTGAAAGTTGTGCTTACAGTCTTTGGGGCACACTCACACTCTCCAGGATTTATTTGTACATTAGAAAGCCAGTTCTCAAAGTCAAACTAATAATCCTGCAACACGGATGAGGGGGCCTTTGTGGCAAAGGCCCATGTACCCCTGGATCACCTCACTGGCCAGGAAAGGCAGATGGGAGTGGAAATGCACGTGGCAGTTCCATGTGCTTCTGGTTATGAGGCTGTCTCTGAAGATATGATCTCCCAACCGCTGATGGAGAAAGACAGAGAGTGTTTCCCAAAGAGGCAGCCCAGATGAACCCGTCTGAACCTGTTATTCCAGTGGCTTTAATGGACAGCACATGACCACTCGCACTTTCTCACCGTGCCTCTTGGGATGATGCTACAGAGTTTTGACATGATTTAGATGGGATTAGGGGTGAAGTCTGTGAACCATGGAGTGCTATTTTCCTCTTTATGAAACTGACTGGCCCTTCTGAGGATCAAGCCCGTGACCTTGGGCTTGTTAGCACTTTACTTCAACCACGCCCAAAACAAATACAACTCTGGAGCCAGAGGAATATCAAACCACACATAAGACTGTAATCAAAGGATCCACAGGGAAACATATAAAGCAAACACATTCTTTATAGGCAAAAAGAACAGAAAGTTTGGAAAGAGCCTACATTCTCTGACTCCACTCCTCATCTCAAGGCTTACGGGTAATTCCCACTTAAACATCTTCTAACATTTTGTCTTCAACTCATTTTTTCTTTCTCAGTGTCTGCCTTGAAAAGCAGTTTCCCTATTTGGAACTTGCAGCCTGTGGCACCATCACTCAGTGACCAGTTCAGAGCCTTGAAGTTGTTCTTCACAGTGAATTCAACCTTCCAATACACATTTGCATTGCGCTAGTCCAGTAAGGGAGTTGTTCAAAGGTCTGCCATTATTTCTACCTGCTCCTATCTGTCCCAAAAGCATCGTCTGAATCCAGACCTTGTTGCCTTCCATAGAGTTGTAATAACTGCCTACTGGCTCTACACTCTCCAATTCATTGTGAATTGAGTCTCAAAAGTACGGCTGATGACAGCTCAAATTCTATTACTACCCAGTGGCTACTATTCTGGCTTAATTAATTTTTTTCTCCAATGTCTATTATACCTTAACTATCCATATGCATCTTCCTTTGTCATATGTCCTCTCATTTATCTCCTTTTCCTTTTCCATGTATTCAAAGGTTTGAATTTGAATTTGAGTTGTCATTTCTGCTATTCTAGGCTGCATCGGACCCTGTGGATCCTTTTTCTATTGAATTCCTGGATTCCATATTGCAATATTACCTAGAGTCTAGTTCTCCACTATCTAACACTAGGTTGTTTAATTCTATGAAATTCCTCTCTATGAATCATACTACAAATTCATGGAAGGGAAAATTTGGCTCTTACATCACAGACATGGACATGGTTTGTATAAACTTTTCCTGAATAGATATGAAAAAAAAAATCAGTTCCCTCCAGAAAGGGCACCAATGACAGACCAAGGAAACAATTCTACCCAAGTCTGGCTTGGTGGAGCAATAGAGGTAACTTAAAGGAGCATGGGTAACTTCATAGTGGCTACACTACAAAGAGAGGCCCCACATCTCCTCTCAATAATTGTTAAGTGCTGCCATATCCTTAGGGAGACAAGAGGCTCTTCCTTGAACTACCTCCTTAGTCCACCCATGTACTGCTAAATGAGCCCCTGCTCCCCTCCATAGACAAATGCTAGTGGACTCAATCTTGTAAGAATCTCACATGAGTAATAACAGCTTCTCTGATTTCAAGACGGCATTCCACAACAAGGTATTTACAAAGTTTAAAATAAAGAAGACAGGACTGAATTACTACTATTAATTCAGCTCTTCTCTGGGGCCAGGCAGTGCAAAAAGGAAAGTGAATGTCTTCAAATTATGTGTGTTTGCGTGCACATGTTCATTGTTTATTTGTAAGTACACATGTGTGCACATACTTGTAGGAGCCGGAGTTCAACCTTGGGTGTTGTTTCTCAAGTGCCACTACCTTGGCTTTTTTGACACAAGACCTCTCACTGACCTAGTACTTGCCAATTAAGCTATGCTGGCTGGATAGTGGGCCCCCAAGAATTCACTTGCCTTGGACTCCTGAGCACTGGGATTACAAACACACACCACTATGCCTGGTTTTATGTTATCTCTGTGGATCAAACTCAGGCCCCCATGCTGGGATAAACATCAAGTGCTTCAGCTGAGCTATCTCCCAGCCCTAGGACATAGAAATTTTGCAAAATAAATGATTCCCCAAACCTGACTAGGAAATATCATGCCATTATCTAGGACTTTCCCCTCCATATAAGCCTTGCCAGATTTACTTCCCGTTTTGAAATCCTTCCTGTCCCAATCTTCTGTGTGGTCACCCTCTCCACTCTCTTCACCCTGTCTGATACAGCAGGACATGCATTCTTTAAATATTCGTGGTGCAAACATGGATATGTGTGACTGTAAAATACCAAATCACAAAGACTCACCATGACAAAAAACAACAAGAAAAAGGTGACTTTTCCTGGGGACACGTGCACATGTGCATAAATGTCTGTTCACCACAGATAACCAACAAAGATTGACCAAAGGAAGGACTCCACTGATGTCTAGCTTGGTGAACCAATGAGTCCATTGGGATTACTTATTTACAGGAACATGGAGGACTCAAAAATGGCTGCATTATCAAAAAGACTGCCCCAGCATGGGTTTCAGGATGCTGTATCCCTAGTGTACCCCAACAGGACTTGCAGCCAGTTCAGCTGGTCAGAGAGTATCCCCTCCCACCCATTGTTGCTCCTTGTTTAACCACGAGGAACGACTTGAGTGACTTACAAGTTTCAGGAACTTCCTGTGAGTTAGGGATTGTTTACTTCCTTAGCTTTACACAATTTATTTGCTTTCTAAGTCTTAACAAACCTTGCTCCAGTATGCAATATTCCAATTCAGAGGAAATTGCCAAACAACACTAACTTTCCCACTTGCACCAAAGACTCTCTTCCAATTTTCCAGACTTAAAAAAGTCATGAGTCTTTATCTTTCCTCATGGTCAACCTTTTACCAAGTCTTGGGCAGAGTCCTCTCTTCCTTCTATTTTCATGCCACTGCCTTAACATCTCTAAGGACAGCTTCTCATAGCTTCCTTGCCGCCTTCTCTCTAACTCCCTCACAGTACCTCTGTTTTTTATATCAGTTTTCTTAATCTACTACGAGAGTCAAAGAGTGAAAAGTCTGAGTTACATTTTTTAATCTTTCTTTCTCTCTCAGTCCAAATTGAATCCTTTAATCTTTCTCTGAAAAATGTATCTCAAATCTGATTCCCCATTATCTTCATACATACATATATCACCATAAAGATGTTCCCACTCAAATTTTAATTTGGCTCTTTACTAATATGGTAAGGTGGGCTGTATCCCTTGGTAAGATATACTCAAGTCTCCAAAAACCCTTTATATACCAACGACAGTGGGTATCTGGAAATGAGAGTCTTCTTGGGTGAACTAGTTAAGACTCTGAGGACATAGTCACCCTAGACCTGAGTAGGCCCTACATTAAGTGATTAGGGTCTTTCTGATAGAAAAGAGGAGGATTGGAAAAGAGGGACACAGACATAAGGAAGAAGCCATAGGCCAAGGGTGACAGAGACTAGTGTGATGCTTCAATACACCCAAGGTACCAGAAACTGCTAAAACTCCACAAAGCAAAGAAGGTTTCTTCCCTCAAGTCTTCAGAGGGAGGTGTCCCTGATAGCACCTTGATTTTATGTCTCTGGCCTCCAGAACTGAATCTGTAAGGCAGAAAACTCCCATTGTCTTAATCAAGTCGGGTTGTGTTCCTTCATTTATGGCAGCTCTAACCAACTAATGTTCTGTCCCATCCCCCACAGTCTGTCTGTCTACTAAGTTTTAAGAGACATTATCAACTATTATAGGCTCAGACTTAGCCTCAAACTCACTGTATGTCAAGGACATGGTCTTCTGTAGCGTCAGCCTCTGAGGGCTGGTTACAGGCACAAGCCACCACATCCAGCTCATGATCTGCTCTTAAAAGGGGGACTTCAGGGTCTCAGATTCTTCATTTAAAGAATGTAGTTTAAATTCCATCCTAACAAGTAGATAACTGCAAATCAATAGTCAACAACTCTTCTTGGATTCATAAAAAAATAGAAGAGCCCAAGACATCTTAGCCCCCAAGATTGGAGACAGGTGAATATAAACTCACAAGCAGAAACTGTGGGAGGAGGGGCTAGGAAAGGAAACCATGGACTGCAAATGACTGAGCAATGGGGAGTTGGCACTGACCATGCTAGGACTTAGAACCTCTGAGGCAGCTTTAGGACCTCCCCATAGTATTCCTAGATTAACTGTTGGAGACTCAGCCAGGTTCTACCAGAAATACCTGAGAAAAGTCATCTTCTGCTTCCATCATGGAAGTGGGCATAGTGTCAGGATACACTAGCAAACCAGAGCCTAATCTGTTAAGAGTGAAACTTAGTTTCCCAGATGAAACTGTCTAAGTGAAGCACCCCTCAGCAACTCTGCCACTCCTATAGGAAAAAGAGAGCTTATGGGGCTGAGAGTCCAGGACAATGACTTACTAAACACCAAACTTCATCACAGGACTATGTGCCATCTCACCTCCCCAATGCATCACATATTCACAGTTCTGAAAAATTGACCCAGCTATCAGCAAAGATTTGTGGAATGCATGGCTGGATTGGTAAACAGTTAGGTTGAGAGCTGGTAAAAGTTAGATTAAGATTTTATGAAAGGTCTAAGATTATCATCTGAACAATTATAAATGTAGATAGCAAAAGCAACCATGCTGACCAATTCCCATATGTCAAGCAGAAACAGCATGGTACTGGCATAGAAACAGACCAATTGATCAATAGAATCAAATTGAAGACCCAGAAATAAACCCACACACCTACGGTCATTTGATTTTTGACAAAGAAGCCAAAACCATACAATGGAAAAAGGAAAGTATCTTCAACAAATGGTGCTGGTCTAACTCGATGTCAACATGTAGAAAAATGCAAATAGACCCATATTTATCACCCTTCACAAAACTCAAGTCCAAGTGGATCAAAGTCCTCAACATGACACCAGACACACTAAATCTAATAGAAGAGAAAGTGGGGATAAGTTTTGAACTCATTGGCACAGGACACAATTTCCTGAACAGAACATCAGTATCTCAGACTGTAAGACCAACAATCAATAAATGGGACCTTATGAAAGTGAAAAACTTCTATAAGTCAAAGGACACTGCATTAGAACAAGATGGCAGCCTACAGATTGGGAAAAGATCTTTGACAACCCCACAGCTAACAGAGGGCTAATATTCAAAATATATAAAGAACTCAAGAAATGAAGCACAAACTAACTAAATAACCCAATCAAAAATGGGATAGAATTAAACCGAGAATTCACATACACACAAAAAAGGAATCTCTAATGGCCAAGAGGCACTTGAAGACATGCTCAACATCCTTAGTCATCATGGAAATGCAAATCAAAATGCTTCTGAGATTCCATCTCACACCTGTCAGAATGGCTAAGATCAAAAACTCAAGTGACAGTACATGCTGGTGAGGATGTGGAGAAAGGGGAACACTCCTCCATTGCTGGTGGGAGTGCAAACTTGTACAACCACTTTGGAAAACAATCTGGAGACATGTTAGAAAGTTGGGAATAGTTCTACCACAAGACCCAGCCATATCACTCCTGGGCATATATCCAAGAGATTCTCCACCAAACCACAAGGACATCAGCTCAACTGTGTTCATAGCAGCTTTATTCATAATAGCCAGAAACTGGAAACAACCCAGATGTCCACAACCAAAGAATGGATGAAAAAACGGTGGTACATTTACACAATGGAATACTACTCAGCTATCAGAAACAAGGAAATCATGCAATTTGCACCCAAATGAATAGAACTAGAAAAGCTCATCCTGGGTGAGCTAACCCAGGCCTAGAAAAATACACATGGCATGTACTCACTTATAACTGGATATTAGCTATAAAGTACAGGAAAACCATCCTCCAACACACAGGCCCAAAGATACAAGAACCTAGCATAACTATCTTATGAAAAATTCCACCCAGCTACAGATCAAAACCTATGCTGAGACACACAGTCAAACATTAGGTGGAGCTCTGGGAGTCATATACAAGAGGGGGAGGAGGAATAGAGAGACCTGGAGGGGACAAAAACACCACATGAAGATCAAGAGAACCAACCAACCTAGGCCTCTAGAGGCTTACAGTGACTGAAACAGCTAACAACAAGCATATATAGACTACACCTAGGCCCTCTACATATATATAGATGATAGGCAACTTGGTCTTCATCCAGATCCCTTAGCAAATGGAGATGGGGCCTGTCTCTGTCATGAACTCTGTTGCCTGTTAGTGGAACTCCTTACCCAAGCTGGGCTGCCATGATGGGCCCCAGAGCAAGAGGAGGCTCTTAGCCCTCATATAACTGATGAACTTAGTAGGGTTGAACTGTAAGGGGCTCCCCTCATCCAAGGAGGAAAGGAAAGAGAGGAGGAAGAGGGTGGGAAGTTGGGATAGGGATAGGAGAAGGGAGGGGGCTGTAATCAAGATGTAACTTAAACAAATGAATAAATATTTTAAAAAATACCCTAACAATACAACCACAGTGAGGGTGCCTGGATAACTTAATTTTAGGGAACATTAAGACCCTCAGAATGTTTGTGGTCATAAACAGAGAGAAGCTTTTACAAAGAATGGGAAAAAAATCTTCATGAAGCATATAGTGGGAATCCCAACATCAACTATTAAATGAAAAGCAGGGTATAAAAGAATATCCAAAATAATATATCACGATATGATATATACACAATGGTGAACAAAACAATTTGTTTCCTGTTGAAAGGATAAAAGCTGGGTGGGTGGGTGGGTGGGTGGATGGATGAATGGATAGATTTTTTTGAATCAAACATATATGGTTTATAAATTCTATTTTTGTGTTTTGGTTTTGCTCCATTAAATCTGTAATGAAAGATGATCAGTCAATAAAATAAGCAGTATTTTTTGTCTCAACAAATAAATTAAGAAATAGTATGCATGAGTAGGTTATCTTTGATTCCTTGTTCCTTCTTTGCAGGTATTTCTCTAGCACACTGGCCTGCTCTGTATCCACTGCTGTTGTTCTAGTTCATTACTGGAACAAAAAATCTAACTGCATATTAGTACCTTGTGGGCCCCACTCAAAGTAGCTCAGAATGTCTGGAAATTGGGAACATAGAAAATCAATTTTTAACAACTTCCCTAAGTGATACCTTTTCCAGTTGATATTTGTCCACATCTGGAATCCTATTTGCCATATATATATATATATATATATTACATATATTTATAAAATAAAAAATATTTATGTATGTATGTGTTAGACTTCCTTGAGTTTAGAAACATTTTCAACTAACAGAGAACCCTGTTATCAACCATTTACGATCCAGTATGCTATCCTCAGGGAAGATAACCAGGGCTAATTTGTGAGGAACAATTAATACCTATGGAATGAACAAATGCATAGATAACAGCTGATCCCAAAAGAATGGGTGGAAAGGTGCTCCATTCAAGTAGTGCTCTATAGAGCAAGAACTTTGCATATCCTGTGTTGAAAAGCTTCTAGGGAGAAGAAAAAACCCAAGGCCAAGGGAAAGTTGTGTAAGACGGCTATGGAAGCTTGGAAAGAGTCACATATGAAATAAAGTGTCATTTATTATTTTCTAATCACAATTCTATTCAATGAGGAGATTTACCAGGGAGGGGGCCCTGGTCGGAATAAAGATGCTTTATTAACTAAAGAACTCAGTAGACATTATAGTAGCCAGAGCTTCGCTGGCCTCCCCTAACTGCCAGCTGTTTCCTTTCTGTTGAATGGAAATAGAACTTTTTAAACCTTCTGAACTCAATATGAAAATATTTTTTCCAGACTCTAGAGAGCATGAACAGGTCCTTACAAGAGAAACGACTCAACAGAGACTTAATAACGCATCCCCAGAATACAAATTCAAGTGGCCAGACATGGAATGTTCATCAGCCTAATGATATTCACAGAGATATTTTTATGCTTAATCAGACAAGTCTAGGGCAGCTTTTGAATACGGAAAGGATGATACACAAAGGTTGGTGCCAATTTCTGGTTATGCACTTTGCTTAAAAATTTACTTGGACTCACCAAAGTTTTGGTGGAAAGGGGGTCTTGGTAAGACCACAATGAAATATAAAGAACTGAAGGTGATGTTACTTCAGTTTGAGTGCCTGGGTTGTAAAAGGTCAGCTAGGTGACAAAGTGACAAATTCTCATGACACAATTTAATGAGACTTTGCAGATTACAGTTGGAATCAACAATTTCCATTACTATGTCTTGGATAGAGAAATGCTTTGAAATCCTCTATTAAAAGCAAAATAAATGATGAAAGCATAAAAATTAAAACCTGTTTCTTTCTTTGCTTTTACTCTAGAGGTGCAAATTTGGAATATAATATAATTTAGAATTTTTAAAGAATACACAGAATATCTTCTCACTGAAAACATTTTTTTCCAAAATTAAAAGAAGTTGTCAAAAAAAAAGAAGTTGTCAGCCTTCATTCGCAATGAAAAATACCTTAGAAATAATGGTATCCCACCACTGCAGATTTGAGAATCAAACTTAATTTTTCTATGCATGTTCATACTGGGAGCAATGCAAGATCACAGACTTCCCCTGAATGGGAAATTTTACATCCTTTGAAGTCTCTTATTTTCATCTTACCAAGTCATGTGTTGGCTTCTAGGAAACACCTGGTGGGAAACAGGAGGGAAGACCCCATAAAAATCTTACCAAAGTTAAATCACTTGAAAAAAATCAAATTTTTCCTTGGCTAAAGTAATTTGGTTTGGCTTTCCACATGACCCAAATTCACCAGATAATTACCAGTTTTCTGTTTCTCTTCATGTCATTTTGGTCTGGCCTTTGAATCCTGGGTGTACCCACAGTCCAAGGAATTAACTGAAAATTTCCCCTGACATTATTAAACCCATATACCATGGATTTTAGGCCTGCTGCAGGACCCCAGCTTTCCAGCACCAGGAAATATGCTCTAGAGATTGACACAGGCCTCCAAGTCAGGTCAAGGGGGAAAAGTTCATAGAATAGACTAGTTGAGGTTACAAACTACATGAAGGTAGAGATGTGCCTGTCTTAAGCACCATATATCCCCTGTGCCAGCAGTGCTGGTGGGCACTAGAAATGGCTCCGTATTTATTTAAAGGATAACAGAAACGGCTCCATAACTATTTGAAGCATCTACTAGTCAAGGGGAAAAAAAAAGCCAAATGGATAGCACCCAAAACACTGAGATAATGAAATATACCTCCTGTTTTGGTTATTATAACCTGACAGCTTCTCATTCCTTAAAACACACACACACACACACACACACACACACACACACACACACACACA
>CAJQZJ010001638.1:4491982-4512283 GCA_907164525.1 Lophiomys imhausi
TCATTGGGGAAGAATACACCCTTAATCCCAACACACTAGAGACAGAAGCAGGCAGATCTCAGAGCTCAAGGTCAGCCTGATACAAAACAAGCTCTAAACAGAGAAAAACTTTGATCCAGGGGTGGAGGAGAACATCTTTAATCCCATCAGTTGGGAACCACACGTCTTTGATCCCAAAACGTAGAATGCAGAGACAGGCACATAGGATTTGGAAGGATTTAAGTTTAACAGCTACTTACAAAAGGCAGGCTGCAATTCAAACAAATTGTCCTTTGAGATCTCAAAATATATACACTAAAGGTTTGTTTAGCTCCAAAATATCAAAATAATTTCTTCTTTAATCCGGATTGAAAGGTAATACTTTATATATTGTCAAAAAAACAAATTTGATCCAGGAAAAATATTACCTGACACCACCCCCCAAAAAAAAAAGGTAATTGTCCCAGAGTTAGGATTAGGGCAGGGCTCTGTTCTTATCTTTCCAGGTGATTTAAAGCATCCATTCAAAGAATCCATGGACAACGGAAACCTCATCAGAAAACAGATCAGACACCAAAGAAGACGAGTGGCCCAGATGATCCAGCCTTGCAGACTTCCTCAATAGCAGTTTCCTCAAATGATTCTATTAATATTTTTAACCATTTTTCCATTCTTATTTGGGCCCCAAATAGGTTTACTACGTCCCAAATCAGCAGGAAGTCATTTTAAGAGAACAACGTCCCATCCCCAGAAGGTGGGGAGGGTGTCCCCCCCCTTTGGTTATTTGATAGATAGAAAATTTTGATGATAGAAAAAAATTTGATGATAGAAAAAAAATTTGATGATAGAAAATTTTGTTATTTAGGGGAAAATACTACAAGCTGTTAAATGGTCTTGTTAAATGGGTTTTGAAGGTTAGACCCAGGGACTTCTCTCTTTTTCTTTTCTGTATCCTTCTTTCTCTCCTATGTAGGAGTGAACAGACTTGAGAAAAATGGGACATAGACATAGTATAGGAAAGATCAAGAAAAAAGGACAGATTATTGAATATGGCCTTAGACCTTTGTATACTGATACAAAATTAATATTATATTTGGCTAAACTGGTATTGATCATTGTATATTAATGCAAATTTAAGATTGTATAGGGCTACATCGGTATTGATCTTTGTATATTGATACAAAATTAAGATTATATTTGGCCACAATGGTACTGACCCTTGTATATTGATGTAAAATTAAGATTGTATTGGGCTACATCGGTATTGATCTTTGTATATTGATACAAAATTAAGATTATATTTGGCCACATTGGTATTGATCTTTGTATATTGATACAAAACTAAGGGTAACGCTTCTTAAAGGTATTGTTCCTAGTAATGCTTAAAAATGAAATGTCAAGTTTTGGCCTCTTGCTACCAACCGTCATAAACTGTTTAGGATAATTAAGAAATGGAAACTAATAGTCATGAAAACGTGTCATTTTGTTAGTTACTATGACAGTCTATCACAGTTATTTTCTAAGCTACTCAGAAATCAAGTCGCTAAGAGACAAGCAATATTTGCTTATCTAAATATAAAAGATAGATAGGGCATCTTCAAAAACCTCAAGAGATCTGCAGAATATGGCATTCAAAGATGTTTTCTTAACTTAAGATTTTTTGATATTGAGACATGTCAGCTCCTGACAGCACCCCCTATATTACTCCAAGTAGAAGATGAGCATCGAAGAATCTCCAGTGGGAGATGATTAAATTGGTGGTAAGCCATTCTCTTGGCAAGAAAAACCACTTGCTTCAACTGTAGACAGACTTCTGTCCAAAAAGAACAAAACTTGGAAGCAGGTAAGTCGACAGCCTAGCTCTGCCAAGACAGGGTAGGTAAGTCCTTCATAATTCCTGCTCTACAACCAATGTCTGTCAGAGAAATGGGGCCAAATGGCTGAAGATTGATGCTGTAATGTATGGAGAGAAAATGGGAACTGTCCAGGCAGCCACTGGTATGTCATTTTTTAGTTTTGGAAGCTGCAGGCCCTGCACTTCCTATATAATCAGAGATTTTATTTTTTACGCTGGGACAGATTGCAAGAGTGGAGGGTGAGTCTGAGGGGAGGTGGGAGATGAGAAGGAACAGGGTGCGTGATGTGAAATTGACAAAATAAACATTTTTCAATTAAAAATAGTTACACATATCAAATATTTACTACTAATCAATTATGAATAGATTTATTTTTAAAGAAAACCTTGGTATAGTTTTATCAGCTTACTAAAGATGAAAGCAGATCTGCATACTAATGAGATGGATTGCTGTTTATATTTATATACAGAACTAAATACTGGCTGAACAGGCTGAATATCTGCTACTCCAGGACACCGAGCAGCCTCAACAATGTTCAAAGTTGCTCCACATTTTGCATTTTAACTGTAATACTAAGACCACTGTTTTGAACAAATATGCAACACAGAAGTATGTTTAGGACCACTTTAGAAATTGTGCAAAATTCTGTTCTAATATCATCACAAAATCCATCAGATAATTGCTCATGAAACTCAAATCATTAATTCAAACATCGACTGTTAAAAAAATCAAACGTTTTAACATGATAAAAATCTAAATACATGCTAACTTGGTACTTACATGCTGAGAGATGACAGTAGGAAAAAAGTCTTTGACTCCTATAGTTAAATCACAAGTGCAGGAAGCTTTGTATGTACAGACAAAAATGCTGCAATTCATGATATGCAAGAGTCTGCAGCCTGAGCCGAGGTGTTTCAGGCAGAGTTCATGGGCACTGGACATGGCGATACACCCTGCGGTGCGAAGGGCACCTGCAGTACGTGCTGCACCAATGTTGCAGGGAAGCTGCATGATGCAACTTGCATGGTGCAAATGCTTCCAGAAACACTTCAGATTTATTACATGTTTGATTTTTTAATTAAATCTTGTCTGTCCCATATTCAGAAAGTTCTTTACTGATGCCAAATGTTTTGAGACCCACCTCCCCATTCAGTTACACAGCTCTATGCTGGCTCACAGCTTACGGAACAGTACTCTGGGAGAGCTGGGAACGCTGAGATGGAGCTGATCAACAAGAGCGGGAATCGCACAGACCAACAAACAGAAGCAGCCAGTGCCGGAAGCCTCATTTGAAGCCAAATGAAGAAGACAATTCTGAGTCATTCTGCTGTCCACCCTTCAACTGGTGCCTTCCGTTAAACAAAGGTACCTGATAACCAGTTGGCAAGAAAACCTGAGAAATATGATTCCCTGTAATACTGATGACGTGAGCTTTTCAAAAGGACCAGGAGACACAAGAGCAGTTCCGGAGGCTGGGAAAGCTGTGGAAAAGTGAGAGGTATTCAGACTCTCCCAAGCCTCGTGGCTAGAAAATGAATCATCAATGCCTGTACAGTGCCTTTTGAGTATTTTATAGCCTCGGGTTGAGTCAGAAGTGGGTGCTGTTTCAACCTTGAGGCAAACTGGGGTTTGGCATGATGTGGTTGAGGGCCAGAGAGGCAACTCAGTGTCTCCCTGTCAGGACTTGCAAGTCCTGAAGACCACACATGGGAAGTGCAACCCATCTGATAGCCTCCCCAACCAAGGCTAAGACTTGTTTCTTTTTATTCGACCCCAATAAAGTGTAACTGGTATAGAAGATTTGTGTACTTAGGCCAGTTTTCACCAATTCTCTTAGCCTTCCTTATATAGGACCAGTGGATGGTTTAGTGGCTTAACTCTGAAAAAGTCAGAATCCAAGGAATCAGTCTGAAGCTAGAAGGTGAAAGAAATAATAAATAATGATCAGGACAGTCTATTGGACATGCCTAGAAGAAAATTCATTTATTTCCAGCAAATTCTTTGATAATCTCACACAAAACTTCCTTTCTTCTGGAGCAAGAACCCCCAGGATTACCATGGCAATAAAGAAACACAAACCACTCAGCTTTCTAAAGGGAAAGGAACCCTTTATGGGAGGGTGACATATTCCAGATGTAGTCTCAGCATGTCAAACACACTGTCAGCAATTCATACCACTTCTAAATAGGGTGGAGCATAGTACCCCAACCTACAGTTGAGGAGGCCAGAGCTCAAATAATTAAGGAAACTTCATAAAGATGCAACCACTGAGGAAAGGACGAGGTGTGAAGTAACAGCACCTGAGACTTTCCTAGAAGAAAACATTTACAAAGCCCTACCAAGAAGGAAGGAGAGAAAGCAAACGGAGGAGTTTCTGGAATCTAGTGATCCAAATCAGAAGGATCAGAATCCCTTACCACTGAATCAGGACTGATTCAACAGGGATACAAATAGATTTCAAGGCAAGAACTGCGAAGCTTCTAAAGTGTTATCTACCATTGTTTTCCCCAAATTCTGTGTGTATTGTCTTTGGATTATCAGTAACTCACTAGTCCCAAACAAAGGTACAGTTGAGGCAAAAAACATAACACCTTTATGTGAAAACAATCCACTTCAACAGATCTCCAGTCTCATCTACCTTAGGGCTGCAGTAGGGATGGGGTTGGAGGAGTGTCTGGCCCTCCTTCCCCACTTGATTCTCCAGCACAGGATACCTCTCCTGCCCTTTCCCCTACCCTAATTCCCACTGGAATTCACTCACTGGCCAAGTAGCCACCAGCTCTGGACAAGGCTGCTTTACCACCTGATAGGGAATTTTAGGGTCTCAGTTTCCAGAGTTGACCTGGAATGCCATCTGCTGGTAAACTCAGCTCAAACTCAACACTTTGCATGGCACACGGCCATAAACTCTATAAACGAATAAATTTATTAAAATATGGGACAATCCCTTCCTAGCTAGGCCTGTCATGGAGGGCTCCATTTGTATCACCTGGCTTAATGATGCTTTGGGTTCCTCTTCTTTTAGACAGTTCCAGAAAGCAGACAGTTTCTGCTTTCTGATCCCAAGCTATTATCTTAGAAACACATGGGAACAGGGATAAAGGCAGTTTGAACAGGCCTTGCTCTCTGGGCCCCTAGGGAAGCCAGGTTCTTTCCTGTTATCTCTCTTCTTTTTCCTGCTTATAACCTAGACCCTTTTAAAGGATGTTCTTTTTCCTGTCTGTGGGCTAAACAAACTGGGCTCCTCTCTAACATTTGGTCCTCAGGGCTTTCTCGTTATCCCTGACTGTATTCTCTATCTGCTCTGAGCTTGTCCCTCTTCCTGCCTGAGTTTTTCTCCTCCTCCCATACTTCCAAACAAAAACAAAAACACTCCTATAAATCAGTACTCAGACTAGTCAACAGAAAGAAACTAACGGTCATTACAGAACCATTTCTAAGCAAACCACCCATGCTAAGTGCCGCCTTACATTATTTTACAATTACTCCCTTTTCCAGATGAAGAACTTGAAACTCAGACTAATTCACCAAGTTTTTACAGCAGAAACAGGCAGAACTACATACAAATAGAGGTGGGACCAATTCAAACTGCAGACTGAACTTCTCAGACACGAAAGGGCATGTACTCAAGGGAAAACATCTTACTTGCATTTCCTAAATGGATACTGCTTACATTAGTCAGACTAATCTAAGTTCTGCTATGTTTACAAACCATTACCCAAAGCTTGGTGGGCTTAGAACAAGAAAGGTTTATGTTTTTTATTCATGGTATATTGGGTTGTAGATGAATTTGACTTCATTATCATAGCTCAGAACTCAAGCTGACAGAACCCCCATCCTCTGGGATGTTGCTGGTCATCAACATCCACTAGCCCTAAAAGGCTTCTACCTGAATTGACTGTTGTCAACAATTCTGCTCACATTTATTGGTGGAAACAAGCGGCATTCCCACACTTTGGGAGCTATGGGAAAATGTTTAATTATAAGGATCATTTGCTAATATGTTATTTATCAGAAGGACCCTGCATAAGTAAGAAGTCTGGAAATACAGATGAATACTTCTAATGATTGCTTAGTCCCAAGTTCACAAAATGGCCTTAAAAGTCTTCTGATTCCCCTAACTCTATAATTTGCCTTTGTTTGCTTTGTGAACAAGTCCTACTATTTGCAACAGTGGTTCTTTTAAGACCATTAAATAGACTTTGTTTCAAGGGTAAACTATGCAGGCAACATTTGATACCACACTAGTAAAATCAATGCCTAACTAAAAAGTGGAGAATTAGGACTCTATGGCATAATAAATGCAGAAACCCGTAGCCTGTTTCCTGGTGCAAAACAAGCACTCAATAATTGTTAGTGTCCTTAAACATTTCAGACTCCAACTAATCTTTATATAAAAAATACATTCATCTTCATAACTGCCAACGACGGTTGAATTCCAGAAGCATTTCTGGCTGTAATACCCATTTCTAGACACACAGCATACTGTAGAACTATGATGAAAAATAAGTAAATAAATAAATGGACTGGGGAAGATGACTCAGTTGGTAGAGAGCTTGCCATGCAAATACAAGGATCTGAGTCTGAATCTTTATACCCCACATTAAAAAAAAACAAAAACAAAAAACACAAACAAAACAAAAACAAACAAAAAAACCACATGTGGTGATGTTCAAGGTAGCCTCAGAGCTGAGAAGGGAGACATAGCCTCATCTGCTTGGTGAGTTATAAGCCAAGGAAAGAGACTGTTTCACAAAACAAGGTGAACAGCACCTGAGAAATGACACCCAAGATTGTCCTCTGGCTTCTGAATGCACTCATATACACAGGAGCATGCACGCACATACAAATGAATGAATTTTTTCAGAGCTCTACCCGTAGGAAGAAAATGACTCTGGGTCACAGTTATTTTCACACAAGCTCTTTCTCATTAACTAGACTTTTTTTTATATATATTTTCAATTTGTCCTAGTTATCACTGTCACCATTGTCATACAGTTGTACAGTTGTTCAGAATCCAGGACATAAGGACAAGTGAAAGGCAGTAGGAGGTTGTTTTCTCAGAAAGAAAAAAAAAGTGAAACCACATGGACATGCTGGGGTTTCCCTATTAACTTCTAGAAAGATAAGCATGGCTATTCGGTGGCAAAATGAAGGAAGCCCCACACGAAAGTGAACCAGAGTAAGCAGACTGTAGATCTTGGAGGAAACCCATGGCATGAGAGCGATTCCCTTTGAGAATTTGGAAAACAAACAAGGGCTGTGCCAGTAGCATAATTCAGCTCATTCTTTTTTTTTTTTTTTCTGATTCAAAGTAGGATAAAAGGAATGCCAGTCTATTAATCTGAGGGAAAAAGAAGGGATATTGTTTACTCGGCTCACTCATGGTGCAGACACTTTGATGGTGGAAGATCCTCCCTGACTTTACTCTACCTTACTTAACCCCAGATATGAACACCTTCAACTGAACCCTTTCTTCTTCATTTTCCACTATGAAGAAATGCTTGCTGGGGGAACTTTCTAGATGGATACCCTTGAATGCACTTCCTGATGAAGTGGGAGATGAGCCAGCTGCCAGTACAGATGTTGAAAGCACTGGGAACAAGTGGGGCTGATTGTAATAACATGTTGCACAGGCTGAAGGAGCGCTCTGTTGGTAGAGGCCCCAGTACAGTGTACAGGCAACATTCAGCTAAACAAAGCCAAGGCAAATTTGGCTCACAAGAGTATGGCTCACTTGTTCAATGTTCCGTGTCATTCGAGCACCGAAGAGTATCTCCTGAAAAGAAAGGGAAATCATATCATCGAGGGACACTGAAAGATTTTTGCTCCCAGACTTTGTGACTGGCAGTTTAAGTTGTAGAGGCAGTGATTTCAGACACAGAGAAGACTTCCAGGTAATGGTTAACTCCTTGAAAACACTTTCATCATTTGAAAAATGTAGGGTTTGTTGTTGTTGTTGTTTTTGATTTTGCTCTCAGCCTTATTCTGTTAAAATAAAAATAAAGGCCTCAGTATATTGATGTCAAGTCACTAATGCTTTATTAAAAATCAATGACTATATTAGAACCCTACACCAGACATTAGTGTTATCCATAGTAGGGAAATGAAATAGAAGAAGGAAGAAAGGTGTTTCACATCTGAAGGGGTTTTACAGTATATAAGAAATGATTACTTTAAACTTAAAAACCAGAGATTGAGAGTTATGTTTCTGAGAATATGATAGAAAGAGAAAAACAAATGGGAAAGGCAATAACAACATTAGACTTCATTTCCTCTTATTTGTGTACAAAGACAGGCACAAGGGATTGAATGTAGTGTCTCCCATGTGCAAAATGAATGTTCCACCATTGGCTGATACAGCCAGCCCTATTCCGTGTTTTTAATGTTTTTATTTGTCTCAATAGAGTTATTTAGTTTTGTCTTTAAAAAAAAATATTTATTTATTTTTTATTTCTTCAAGTTACATCTCAGTCGCAATCCATTCCCTTCTTACCCCTTTGGTCCCACCCTCCCAACCTTTCCCCTCAACCCCCCATCCACTTCCTTTTTTAAAAAATAAGTTTAAGGTATATCTTTTCCCCCCCAACAGCTCACCCTTTCAGTCCAACAAATGGCTCTTTCTCTTATAACAACAAATACAATACAAAAAACCAGAAATGATTAGGCCACAATTATAAGCATTATAAGGCTTAGCATACATTCTCAATGTCCAGTCCATACGTATTTGGCAACTGATTTTAACATTCTACAATACAACCATCTTCAAAAGTTTAAAGTTCTATATCCAAAATAAATGGAGCCAAATGGCTGAAGATTGATGCTGCAATGTATGGAGAGAAATTGGCAACTGTCCAGGCAGCCACTGGTATGTCATTTCTTAGTTTTGGAAGCTGCTGGCCCTGTACTTCCTGTATAATCAGATATATTTATCCCTCTCAGGTCTCTTGTGTGGTTGAAGAATAGATACCTAGAGTCTCATAGTTAAATTTTGAGTTGTTTAGGAATTAAGAGGGTGTTCAGGGTCTAAGAAGATGTCTTTTTTTTTTTTTTTTTTTTTTTACTGTTTATTACTTCAATTTACATCTCCATCACAAACCCCTCCCTCCACCCCTTCTGGGCCCACACTGTCACCCTCCCACACTCTCTCCTTTCTTCCACCTATCCTACTCCTCCAGTGTGGGGTGCCCTACATAACAGCCCCCTTCAGTTCAGTAGTCATATGAGGGCTATGAGCTACCTCTTGTACTGGGGGCCTACATGACAACTCCACTAGAGCAAAGTATCCCACTAACAAGTAACAAAGTCTATGTTCCTGTTCCTTTCCATCTGTTGATTGTAGGATAGTTATCCTGTGCTATATGGCTAAAATCCACTTACAAGTGAATAGATTCCATGTGCATCTTTCTGGATCTGGGTTAGCTCACTCAGGATGAACTTTTCTAGTTCCATCCATTTGGCTGCAAATTGCATGATTTCCTTGTTTCTGATGGCTGAGTAGTATTCCATTGTGTAAACATACCACCGTTTTTTTTTTTTGTTTGTTTGTTTTTGGTTTTTTTTTTTTTATACATTTGTCAGTTGAGGGACATCTGAGTTGTTTCCAGTTTCTAGCTATTACAAATAAAGCTACTATGAACATAGTTGAGGAGATGTCCTTGTGGATTAGTGAGGAATTGTTTGGATGTATACCCAGGAGTGTTATGGCTGGGTCTTGAGTTAGAGCTATTCCAAGTTTTCTAAGATATCGACAGACTGATTTCCATAGTGACTGTACAAGTTTGCACTCCCACCAGCAATGGAGTAGGGTTCCCCTTTCTTCCCAACCTCGCTAGCATGTGCTGTCATTTGAGTTTTTGATCTTAACCATTCTGACAGGTGTGAGATGGAATCTCAGAGTCATCTTGAGTTGCATTTCTCTGACAAAGGATGTTGAGCTTTTCTTCAAGTGTCTTTGGGCCATTAGAGATTACTCATTTATGAATTCTCAGTTTATCTCTGAACCTCATTTTTTGATTGGGTTATTTGGCTTCTTGGTATTCAATTTCTTGAGTTCTTTATAAATTTTGGATATTAGCCCTCTGTCAGATGTGGGGTTGGTAAAGGTCAACAAGAATTTTAAGTCCTTGAAGAAAGAAGTTGAAAAACACATCAGGATCAACATAATAAAATGGACATCCTACCAAAAGCAATATACAGGTTCAATGCAATTCCTATCAAAATACCAACACAATTTTTTACAGACCTTGAAAGAACAATTCTCAACTTCATATGGAATAACAAAAAACCCAGAATAGCTAAATCAATCCTATATAATAAAAGAACATCCAGAGGCATCACTATCCCAGATTTCAAGCTGTACTACAGAGCAATAGTAATAATAACAGCATAATACTAGTATAGAAACAGACAAGTTGATCAATGGAATCAAACTGAAGACCCAGAAATGGACCCACACACCTATGGTCATTTAATTTTTGACAAAGAAGCCAAAACTGTACAATGGAAAAAGGACAGCATCTTCAACAAATGTTGCTGGTCTAACTGGATGTTGGCATGTAAAACAATGCAAATAGAACCATACTTATCATCTTGTACAAAACGTAAGTCCAAGTGGATCAAAGACCTTAACATAAAACCAGACACACTAAATCTAATAGAAGAGAAAGTGGAGAAAAGCCTCAAACTCATTGGCACAGGTGACAACTTCCTGAACAGAACATCAACAACTCAGGCTCTAAGACCAACAATCAATAAATGGGACCTCATGAAGCTGAAAAACTTCTGTAAGGCAAAGGACACTATCATTCGAACAAAACAGCAACCTACAGATTGGGAAAAGATCTTCACCAACCCCACATCTGGTAGAGGTCTAGTTTTGTCTTTTTAAAGCTGAAGTTTTAAAGGGGTGGAAATAGGCCAAGAGATGACTATGTTTTAGGCCAAAGATTGAATCTTGACAGCCAGCATTGTCATCTTTTCACTGTGTATAATTTACTACAAAACCACCTGGTACATAGCAGATGGTAAGTGTATCATTGTGAATGAATACGTGAATAAAACCAAAGCTTTCAAAACAGAATGGTCTTTCCTTTGAAGTAATCACATGGCAGGTTGTGTACTTATCCTAATCACCCTTATTGCCCCAAACACATGCAAACGGTACTGTACGGACTGTCAAAGCCAGTGGAAAAAAGTCACCTTAAAATCAACACTGGTGTTATCTATGTCATTCTCTTAAGTAACATATGGATTTATTTACTTATTTTTCATTGTTCTGCAAGCCTAATAGCAGGTGGATTTTCAAGCTAGTCTTTAGTCTTCAATAAAAAGTTTTATGTAGCTGAGCATAGTGGAACACATCCTATAATCATAGCACTTAAGAGGCTGTGGCAGGAGGATCATGAGTTTAAGATCATCTAGAAGCCACATTGCAAGATTGTTGAGACAGACAGACAGACAGACAGACAGACAGACAGACAGATAGAGACAGAGACAGAGAGGCAGACAGACAGACATTTTCTTATGTATGGCACAAGAATATGTAAAAAGGGGTCTCAACCAAACTAAAAAAAAATAAATTAAGAAATTCTTTGGCCAATTTTGTAGCCCTCCCACATAACTACTGTAAAAGTAAATTTGGGATTTTTCTTATAGAAAAGCAAATGGTAATTAGGGGGATTTTTATTCAAGACACACTGTCACTTATTATTCATGAAGTATACCTCATATAAAGACAGTATCTAAAAAGTAGAAGCCTGCAGGTTGTGGTGGTTCACACCAAAGGATTTTCTGAAAAAAGAAGAGACAGGAACGTCATGAGTTTGAGGCCAGCCTGGGCTACACATTTTACCAAAAAACCAAAAAAAAAAAAAAAAAAAAGTCTGGTGTGGTAGCATAGGCCTTTAGTCTCAGAACTTGGGAGGCAGAGGCAGGTGGATCTCTGTGAGTTCCAGGACAGCCAGGGCTACACAGAGAAACCCTGTCTTGAAAAACAAACTAACAAAAACAAAAACAAAAAAACCCCAAATAAACAAAAGTTGAAGCCCTAGTAGAACAGGACAATGATCCATGCATCTCCTTTGTGTTGGCTTCACTCCTTGCTCAAGGTCTCTATTAGCTGTGGATGTTACATGTCCACAGTAAGGATTCCAAGCAGTCATTTTAAACCACATGCCTTTACTCCTGAGTTCTCAACTGATACCACTGCCTACTTTGTTTCCACTGGGGTGTTTGATGTTTATCTCAGGTCCACATATCTAAAACTTGCCTTGTGCTCTGGTCTTCCTCATGGCAGGTACCAGTTCCTCCACATGCTCTCCATCCCACTATTTAACACAGAAGTCTGTATTCAGCTTTCTACCCTCCATCCACTCAGCCCCTGATCCCATCTATCAATAAATTTTGTAGATCCTGGATAGCTTATCTTCCATTTCTTACGGAGTTATGTCCTCGAAAACCACAGAAATATCATGTCAAAGCTGCATTTAATGTGCCTGAAATGCAAAGCATTAAGTCTAGTTCCCCTCTTCTGGATCTTACATAGGACCCTTATATTAGACTATTTCAGGTAAAAATCACCTGACACAAAAGAGGTTTGTTTTACAATAAATTATTGAAGACCTCATATAAACACATAGGCATTTTTTAAATACGATGACATATGAAAACCCAAAATATAATACCCACCTCCCAAAAGCTAGCCACATGGTACAGTCTTTTAACTTCAACATGTTTGTTTTCAGGCTTTCTATCACTGCCCATCATTGGAGCACGTGCTACACTGTAAACTACTTACTTACCCAGGATAAAGACCCAAGACTGAGATTTAAAGTGTGTTTTTGATGACAATGGTCACACTTTCGTATGAGGGTAAAGCTGAAATATCATAAACTGAACCATCACAAGTTAGAGAGCATCTGTGTTCCCCAACGTTTACTGTTCTCTCCTCCCTACCACCTGTGTTAGCAGCTCTCAAGCCAGTCAAGTTGAAACATAAAATTGACCATCACACCAGCTGTATTAAAAACTGACATTCAGAACACACTTCCACAGGTCAAGTAGTTCAAAGTTTGTGGCAGACATAACTTACGTACACATACCCTTGGGTTCAAACGCGTGTGTCCATGGGGACAAGCTTACCAGCAGTGAAGCCTATATTAACTATTAGCTGTTCTAAAGAGTATGAGTCACTACACACCATCTCCAGAAATAGACCAAATGCATCCTTGAACAGATGAAAGATGATCTAAGAGTATATATATAAATTATCCTGGCCAGCCTTGTAATAGGGCAAAAATGTTCTGATATCAGCACCAACTGGCTGTCCTTCTTCACTCTTTCCTTTTAAAAAATGCAAAGCTCATTGTGAAAGACACATTACACCAATTCAAATCTTTTTTTTTTTAAAAATCAAATTTCCATAATTAGTTTAACTATGTAGCATAGTATGCACGCAGCCAGTGATTAAGCCATGCCACAATTAAAACAATACCGTGAAACTAATGACAAGTGAGCTACCCAGACTGCTGTCTTCTGCTTAGAGTATGAATGCAATTCTAGTCTTCAGACATCATTAAAAGCTTCCAACATCTTTTCAAATCCCTGGCTGTCTGAGGATCGGCGAGGTCAGGGAAGATGGGCAGTGACAGAGAATGGGAAGGAATGTTGAATGAAATTTGGGTTGTCCGGGTAAGCTTTTCATCATGAGAGAAGAAAGTAACTAAAAATGATTCTTGGGAATTTTTTTCCTCTTTACAAAAAAAGCAAAAAAAATAAAGCCTGTTGAATCAGAAAACCAGGTAGCTTGACTGGACTGCAGGAGCTTTTTAGAAGAGAGAAAGACGTGGCTGATACTTCCTCATTTAGACCGAAGTTCCTGTATGTTCCTAGTCATAAAAGGTGAAGAAAAAAAGAACTAACCTAAACTTTGATGTTAAATGATCCAGTTTGTATACAATTACCCATGCAAGGCCAATGGCATCATTTGCATGCATGCATCCCCATGTTACTAGCAGGGTATTATATATTGTTTTTACTCCCAACCAGCAGCAGGAAAGGCAGCACAGCAGCGGTGAGGTACGTAGCAATAAAGAATATATCTGATTTTGATCTTAGCCATTCTGAAAGGTGTGAAATGGAATCTCAGAGTCGTCTTGAGTTGCATTTCTCTGATGATTAAGGATGCTGAGCACTTCTTCAAGTGTCCCTCAGCTGAGGAATGGATTAAAAAAAAAAACAAAACTGTGATACATCTACACAATGGAATACTACTCAGCCATCAGAAACAACAAAATCATGCAATTTGCAGACAAATGGGTGGAACTAGAGAACCTCATCTTGAGTGAGCTAACCCAGACTCAGAAGGATGTACATGACATCTATTCACTTATAATCAGATTTTAGCCATATAATACAGGATAACTATACTACAGCTAATGCACCAAAGGGAACACAAACATAGACTTTGTTACCTGTCAATGAGACACTTTGCCCTAGTGGTGCTGCCTTGTAGGCCCCCAGTGTATGAGGAGGCTCTTGGCCCTCATATGACTGCTGAACTGGGGCAGAGGTCTGACATGTAGAGACACTCCACTCCAGAGGAGTGGGATGGAAGGGATGGGGGTAGAGGGTAGTAGGTAGTGGGACTAGGAGGGGTTGAAAGAGGGTACTTTGATGGAGATGTAACTTGAAGTAATAAATAAACATAAAAAATAATATATCTGTATAAAAAACAAAGAAAACACCAAAAATGTTACAAGACAATTCAAACTGAATTTTTTTCTATTCTAGTCAAAAGCTGCCCTGACCGAACATACAAATGAAATCGGCCTGAGAGGGTATTGATGAGAATAGGGGTTGTTCAAGTTGCATAGTGAGCATTTGGGTCTGTTAGATCAGCTCTTGCTGGGGTACCTTTAAAATCATGAATCTACAGGTTGGGGTCCAGCTCAGAGTTAGGGCACATGTTTGCCACACATGAGACCCTGGGTCCACTCCCCAGCACCACATACATACACACAGAGAAATGCAGCTCGGGGATATTAGCCTAGACAGGACCATTCCAGGAAGCAATGTAAGCAATTCCGACAATCCATCAGAGTGATTGTGGTGATGATTCCAACTGGAAAGCCACTGCCTTTGAATATGAACATCATGGCTGGCAGAAAACTATGAGGATTTAAATATCCCTTAGATAGTTTAAGCCTCCATTTCATCTATAATCTTAGCCTTCCCATGTGCTAAACATGGGAACACAATTAGAAATTAATTTCAAGCTGGACTCTAATACATAGAGGAGGACAATCACTGTATCTATCTACCAAAGCAAATCAGGGAAGGAATCTTTTGAGGAGGGTAAGGAAAGAACTATACCATTTGCAGGACAATTTAGGGTACCATCATCATATGTTGGATTTTTAGAACCAAAGAGCAACATATTGAAAACTTTTTTTGATGCTTAGTCACCCTGAACATTCTTCATGACTAGGCACTATTCATGGATTGTACTGACATTATATGCTTACTTAAATAAGCAAAACTTTATTTTTAATAAACTTAGGCTTATGGGGGCCCATGAGAAGTGGTGGTCATTGGGGATATTTTCTCCCTACAGTCTCCATCTAAGTTACTTGACCACTGACCAGGCTCCTTGACTTAAAGACCTTGACTTCCAAAAACAACATGAACTTCATTCCTTCACACTTCTGTTCAAGATTGCCTCACACGTCCAGCATTGGGCTAGAAGCTAAAAAATCAACTCCGGGTATGATATCACCATACCTGGAAACATGCTTCTAGAAGGAATATTTAAACACAAAGAATATTTAAGCACAAACCTACAGAAGAAGCAAGCATAAGGTACTGTAAATGTACAAGATGTTGCATTCTAGCCAGGTTCTCAGAGTATTGAGAACAATCTAGTAGCATCATGTCTTTTAGTACAAATATATATTTCTAAGCAAACAGGAGCCAAGCTAACACAGCTAGAATCAAATTATTCTGTGATCCAAGAGTGGCAATGATCAGAATTCATTTGTTTATGATTGACCAATGGCAGGAGGATTTGAAAAAACACAAACATAGTCATCTGAATTGTCTGAGCACTGACTACTTTCACTGGGCTGTATTGTGAATCTGTGTGTCTGTCCATTTGCACTTCCTAGATGACTGATGTCAAGGCCTCATGCCTTTTGAGCAGCATGCCATCTACTTGTTTTTCTACTGCCAAAGCGATATCCAGTATTTGTGCTAACCTACCCTAAGCAACTACAATCATAGCGAGGCAAGTTGATTTCATTAAGAAGTCAATGGAACCAAGTTGCCAAAAGAGTTTCCAGGCTAATATGTCTGGAATTTGGAGTTTTTGATTTGTGTTTCTACAAACTCTGGGCAAACTGCCCTTCTAAAATTACCATTGAGTTGAATTTATGACCAAGTAAAGCTCCATTTCTCTCCTTAAGGACAGATCTTCTCTATCTGTCTGGGCTCGGCCATGATCTGTGTGGGAAAACAATAAATTACCAGCCCTGCTATGCTTTTTCTTTGTGCCTTGGGACTGGAGTAGGGATGCCAAAGCAGTTAAGGTCTACTTTGTGATCTGTGTCTCGGGAGGACAGAAATGTCAGTCTGAGGATTTGTTAAAGGATCAGCAAAATAATTGATAACCAGTGTGCTGGCACGATTCTGTGATTGGAATGTCTTTGAAACAGCTCCCAAACGGCACAAGAGATTAGGGGCATTCTTGAACAGAGTGTGAGTTATATGACCTGGGGTATACTTTCCCTTCACCTTCCACCTGAGAATGTTTGGGACATACACTTGACCTTAGTGACCCACCATCTGTCAAGTAGGTAGAATCATGGCTGTGGCATGGATGGAACACGCAGAGCACCCAGAGACATCCGGCAAAAGTTGTCATTTATTTCTATGGCTTTCCTCAACTCTTTAATTAAAATCAAAGGCAAAAATAAATCTTGATTTCAATTTTCAATCCCAAGTTATGAGACACTGATAGCTTTTTGTTGTTGTTTGTTTGTTTGTGTGTGTGATACTGGGGTTAACTCAGGACTTCCTTATGCCAGGAATGTGTTCCTCCACCAAGCCAGATCCTTAGCCTTCCCTCCTCCTTAAGATACGGTCTTGCCAAATTCCCCATTGCAGCCCTGAAACAGCTCTGTCTCCATGGGAATACCCCAGTGATGTTCTCTATGACCTTCCTATGGTTGGATGACCTCCAAGGCTAATTACTAATGTGACTAATAAGTTGGTACTGCCCGTGAGTTCTTCTGGAGGTGGACCCCTTCACTGGTTTCTTAGGCTTCCTCAGAGCATGGAGATTGGCTTATAAGGATAAACATCCTAAGAGGTTATTTGTCAGAGCCAGTTTTTTAGGTTATAATTCTAGGTCTTACCAGATCAACTGCCAGTTTCAGATCCATCTCTTGGGAAGCTGATACAGCAATGCCTCTAAAATGTTTTATTGACCAACTGTCTTTATTGATCAAATGTTTTATTGATCTCAACTCCAGGACTGTAAATGAGACCATTCTCTTTGGAATATGTGCTCTTAAAATCCAATGTGTTTTCTCATAAATAGAAATGATAACATTGTGTTTTTAAATTAATCTATGAATTCTATGCAGACAAGGACTTTCCCCTGTTGTATATAGTGATCTAAACTCACAGATAAATTAATGACATACAAGATGTTGTAAACAAACTTGGCCTTACATAGTTACCAGAATTTCTTAGTACATAAATATTCATCATTGCAGAATTTGGTAATCTGACAAAAGTTAAGTAGAAGCTATGACCACTTCCGTCCTTCATCATTAAGTGAGTGGTAATCTCAGACCACAGTCTGTCATGAAGAAATACTCATTAGCAAGCAAGCCCCAACTTCTTCATATGTACAAACTCTTCTCTTCCCATGGGTTCTCTGTTCTCTGTCTAGTAGGCACTCTTACACATGTTACCATAGCAGTCTAAGAAAATCCAGCAAAGCTTCTAACTGGACAAAGTAACCATATTGATTAAGTAGAAAGGCACAAAGTTCTGAATATCAGGCCTAGATATTCTGGGCATGTTCTTAAGATGTTAAGCTCTGAGTTTGCTCAGTCTTTCAATTTTCTTTCTTCAAAGACAGCAGACTATGTTTATATTGATTTAAAGTGACAAGCATCACATGTTTTTCCCCATTTACTTCTTTCTTATAAACTCTCTCCAACATACTCAGGCACAATGACATGGAAAAATAAACCTGAAGTATTCATATGTACTCATTTTTCTATCTATCTTATCCAATATTTGGGGGACTTGATTTGTATTGTTTCATATAGCATCTTTCAAAATATTCTTTTGTGAAATATACACCAAAAATAGCTTCATGAAGTCCATAAGACAACTGAAGATCATCTTTATCTCCTTTTTTTAATGGTATCTCTAGAAGTCCTGCAAATAAATTGACACATGATCAGAAATCAATCTAGTTTCCATATATAGAACACATCACATTGTGCTAAAATAATGGCACATTTTAAAAGTAAATGTTTAGAGACATTAGGAAGAACACACTGTTGTCAGTAAATGAAGAGCTTTTTGTTCATCAATAATCTACTGGCAAAAATAACTCAAAGTTAACTAGAAAAACTAAGAGTTAATTTTGAATGAGATGAAATAATGATTCATACTTGTCATGAAAACCAAGTTGAAATAAAGATTGTTTAATGTCTAGAGTTTTTTTCTGGAATTACATTTTATCCTTTTGAAAATGATAATACCAGGGTATGTGCACAGCTGGTCTGATTTTTTGAGCAAGTGCAAGTTGGGAAATATGACATTTCTCTCAATTTCTCTCTACATATAAAGTCTCTCCTACACATAAAATCTCCTTAAGGTATTTTACATGCATTCAAGCAGATCACTATTTATAAGACCTCAGTATAAATCATTTTGTAACCCAGATGCATCATGATGTATCTAAAACTTGAGGTTTTCTCTTATGGTGTATCTTTAAACTATAAAAGTGAGTGAGTGAGTGAGTGAGTGAGTTAGTGAGTTAGTTAGTTTGCCTAGCTGTTGGTTGGTTCATTTTTTTTCTTGTCTAGCAAAACTAAGCCAAATAGTTTAGACCTGAATTCCAAGGTCCTTACTGATTTCAATAAAATTATTTGACAGTGAGAACATTTCTAAACACTGCTTTGTGATCTACACATCTTTGTTATATGACTTTTTAAAAAAGTAAGTCTGATTTATGGCCTCTTTTGTGGATTTAACTGCTTTGTTGGACAAATGATACCAAAGAAGCTGGGGGAAGTTAAGTGGCTGGCTAAGATCATGAGGCATGAAGCTGAAGGCAACAGAGACTTCTTGGGATCTGCAGGGCTCTCCTTCCTCCCAGACTGAAGTCTTTCCACCATTCAAATGTCATATATACTGAGACCACAAGTACTAGAATTCAGTGACTACAGCATACAGGACTCCCAGGACTCCTGGTGTTGTCTCGTGTGATTCTTGTAGCCTCAGGTCCTTTATGCCAGCTCTTCTGTTTTTTCAACACTAGTCTTTTCAACTTCCTTCTGCTAGATTTTTCCTGGTTAAACCTTTGGCAGCCTATCTTGGACTTCATTTTCTTGGAGATAAAACCAAGTGCTTCCATACTGGTTTTGTCAAAAGACTCTAATCACAATTGGAATTAAATTGCTAATATTGTCTTTGATTGTTAATATCAGTATAATGCTTAAGTATTGAGCTACTGAAGATTAAGTCTATCTCATATATTTGGTTGTATCCTCATCACCTCAGTAAAAGCCTTATACATAGAGCATGATTGTATACTCTTATTTAATGTAGCACTTGAAGTCTTAGCTAGAGAAATAAGCCAAGATCAAGTAATGAAAGGGATACAAATATAAAAGGAAAAAGTCAAATTATCCCTACTTGTAAATAACACGATCCTATATTTAAAATACCCTGAAGATGCTACCACAACTCTTTTTTGTATTGTTAATTTAATCTTCATTTTATTAACTCTTGTCCTGATCCTTATTTCTTTCCATCTATTGTTTTTTTACTTTAACCTCTAAACCCACGAAGTCCATCAGTCATTTATTTGAGCCCTACGGTCAGCCCTCTGACATTTTAAGTAGAAGTACTTGTAGCTATAAACTTTCCTCTTAGCATTGCCTTTGTTGAATCCTAAAGGCTCTGGCAAGTTGTATTTTCATTTTGATTCATGGGATTTTAAAAACTTGCTCAACTCAAAAATATATTGTTCACTATGGTGTTCCTCTCCTTCTATGCCTATAACTCAAACACTAAGTGTTTCCCATGCTCTCTCATGCTCTACTGCTCTCTTTAAAATACATTGTTGAGCTTTACTGAGTTGATCTAATTCCTCTATCTAGTCTTCCTGATTCTGTGTGTGTGTGTGTGTGTGTGTGTGTGTGTGTGTGTGTGTGTGTGT
>CAJQZJ010001638.1:4512293-4590689 GCA_907164525.1 Lophiomys imhausi
TGTGTGTGTGTGTGTGTGTGTGTGTGTGTGTGTGTGTGTGTGTGTGTGTTTTAATGTTTATTTATTACTTCAGGTTACATCTCCATCACAGTTCCCTCTTTCCACTCCTCCCAGTCCAGCCCTCCCACCCTCTACCCCCTGTCCCTTCCATCCTACTCTTCTGGAGTGGAATGTCCCTACCTATCAGTCCCCTGACCCAGTTCAGCAGTCATATGAAAGCTAAGAGCCTCCTCATATACTGAGGGCCTACATGGGAGCACCACTAGGGCAAAGTGTCTCATTGACAGGTAACAAAGTCTATGTTCCTGTTCCCTTTGGTCCATTGGCTGTAGCATAGTTATCCTGTACTATATGGCTAAAATCTGATTATAAGTGAATAGATGCCATGTGCATCCTTCTGAGTCTGGGTTAGCTCACTCAGAATGAACTTCTCTAGTTCCATCCATTTGGCTGCAAATTGCATGATTCTGTGTTTTCTACATGATCCATCCTATTAGTGAGACCTTATACTAAAGTTTTTATTTGACATAGTGAGTTTTCCATTCCCAGTATCATTTCAGCATGGCTTTTCTTCAGTGAATTTTATCTTTTTGTTGAATTCTACTTTCAGGTCTTGTATTGACTACCCTATTTCATTCTTATTTTGCTTTTGTTCCCTTGAAGTTTTATTTTTGAGTTGTTTGAACATACTTAGAATAATTCTTTTACTTCTTTGTATGGAAATTCGCCCAGATCGTTTTCATTAGTTGTCACGTTGTACACCCAGACAAATAATCTATTAAAATTGAAGGAGAAATAAAAAGTTTTCATGATAAAAACATACCAGAGGAATATAGTATCAGTAAGCCAATTCAACAGAGGATTCTGGAAGCAATCACTTGGTTGGAAGGCAGGAAGAAGCACACCCAAGAGGTCATAGGAAATAAATAAGCAATTCCAGAAATTTTCACCAAAAGAGGTCTAAGGAAATACCACAAAACAACAAAATAACAAGAATTAATATGCAACTTTCAATAATAACTTACAATTAGTGGTCTCAATTCCTCAACACAAAAACACAGACTAGCAGACTAAATTAAAAAACAAAAAACAAAAAAAAAACCAAGATCCATTTTTTGCTGCCTCCAAGAAATAACTCATCATCACCAATAGATACCACCTTCAGGTAAAAGACTAGGAATGGGTATTTAAAGCAAATGGATCTAGCTACCAAGCTATTCTGACAAAACAGATTTCAAACCAAAACTAGTTAGAAGAGATAAGGAAGATCATTTCATACTCTTTATAGGAACAATCCACCAAAAGGATATTACAATTCTAAACATAATTGAGCCAAGTACATGTGCATCCAATTTCACAAAAGAAATATTAGATCTAAAGCCACAGACTGAACCCAAAGTGGTGATACTGGGTGACTTTTTTATCCTACTCCCCGATAGACAGGGTCCTAATCAGGTCTTTGCCAATGATCATACTATTAAAGTGTTTTCTTCACTTCCTCCCTTAGTTTCACAGTTGTGTGTCTTGCATTAAGGTCTTTGGTCCATTTAGATTTCATTTTCAAGCAAAGTCAGAGATGTGGACCTAGTTTCATTCTTACACATGAATACCCAGTTTTCAATACATTTATCAAAAATCAGGTGGTTGTAACTGTTTGCATTGATTTCTGGGTCCTGTATTCTGCTCCACTGGTCTACATGTCTGTTTCTGTGCAAAAAAAAAGTGGCATGTCCTTGAATTTGAGAGAGGCCTTTCTCTCGCCCTGAGTGGCTTTAATTCAGAAATTAGGATGTCAAACATTCACAGTCATATAAAACTTCCACTGACTCAGTAGACTCTGAGTTCATGTCTCACAGATTCCAGGAACCAGAATGCCAGAACTCTCTTATGGCTTCTCTGGACTTCAGCAAGGACAAAAACAATATGGAGATTCTCTCAGCTGCTCAACCTTTCTCTTCCAATTATTCATTCCAAAATTGGAGAGATAGCCATGGTATAAGTTACAGGCCTGCTTATAAGCCCCCAGTCTAACTGATAAACAACAGTGACATTTTAGATGACACCTATTGTTTCAGTGTGCCAGAGGCTAAGGCAGGAGGATTATACATTCAAGTACAACCTGGACACATAGAAAGCTCCAGGCCAGCCAAGAGCTATATAGGGAGAAAAAACAGCAACAACAAAATGAAGAAGCAAAGGTTGAGAATGTACCTCAGTAGCAGAGCCCTTATTGAACATGTGGTCACCAGCAGACCAATGGTCCTTGGGGATTTTATAGGACTGGGACGATTTGAACTCTGAGTTAGAAAAGTAAAGGTGTACTTTTGACCTTGATAGCCAAGGACAAACTATTTCTGCAGTGTCAGGCATGAAAGAAAACCCTGACAGATTAGCTGCATACTAGATTCTGGGGTAGATAGCTGAGTAGGAGTCATTATCTAGCTAAGTTCACTTCATGCTCCCAAGAGCAAGACCCATACTTTCTGCACAGGCCAGATTGGTAAGACTTTCTGCACAGGCCAGATTGGTAAGTGAGTGTGTACTGCCAATCATCATGGTGCTCTCTTTTAAGCCCTTGGAGGCATTAATTTCTAATCCAGCCAGTATGCAGCCTACCTTTTGGATTACTATTTTTTTGTAGAAGCAGTTTGAACAACTGTGTCTATTTCACCTGTCATGTAAAGGTAACCCCAACTTCACAAGTCAGGGAACCAATATGGAGAGTCCACCAGCTACTGAGTACACCTTTGAAATACACTTTCCGGAATCAGGGAAATGACCACAGAATGAGTTTCAGGCACACTTAGTAAGTGCCAACTGTGACAGTGATCAAAAACGATATGTTAGGTGTCCTGGAATTAGTGCCAATGGTCCAGTAGTCCTTTATCTTTCTTCTTCTTTTTTTTTTTTTAATAGAAAAGGGTCCTATGTTTCCTAGGCTGGCTTGATACTTCTGCTCCTCCTACCTCCATCTCCCGAATGTTGGGATTGTAGGCACGCACCATCATGACCTGCTTATGTGGATCTGGAGATCAAACCCAGGGCTTCATGCATGCTGACAAGGACTCTACCAACTGAGTGACATTCACAGTCTGCTCCACTAAATTTTAGCTATTTGCCTTGCCCTTATGTACAATACCCCGTCAAAAGACCATCATTTTAAAGTTGTTCCAGATCTGTAAACTATCTAAAATCTGATCGATGGGCTATAATTCTGTTTTGATGACCGAAATTAAACTTTGCTTGGCCTGAACTTCATCTGCTCATGGAAACAAAATGCTAACTGAGTAGAGGGTCCATCTATTTCATGTTTAGGAACACTATACTGTCTGTGAGTCAGACCATTCTGCTTGCTGTTTTGTCTCCACTGCCCATTATGGTAGCCACACCCATCTTGCCACTGGTAGTTGAGTGATACCATTTTTGTCAATGCCACCCCAGGGTCTAATTACTATCATTGTATTTAGTTTCCAATTCAGTTACCACACATCCCACTGTCAAGTCTAGTCTGCAGGGGAGTGTGATCGCCAAACCCTTCAAGAATGTGGACTGTCTACACAAAGTTGTTTCTCAATGTCAGACAGAAGTATGTGTTCCAGACTCTTCCAGCATGCGGGATATGTTATGTGGCGAGCCAGCCTAACTCTCCAAACACTCCAAAGCTTTGAATTCCCTGTTCTATCAAACCAACACAAACCAACAATGATATTTCTAGAATATTCCTTGTATTCTAAGTTTTGCTTCATGTTTTAGACAATTTACTAAACTACCTACAGGTGCCCTTTTAACTTCCCCAACTACAATAGGAAGTACAGAACCTACCTGGTAGTTTCATTTCAACAAATTTAAATTGATCCAACTTTGTTCCTTCTATCATTAACCCATATTCTCGATATCCATCCCTGCACAATTTCCTGATTTCTAACTTTATGAACCAGAAAACCTAAATAGTTCATTTGGGTTCCACTTCCCCTTCTTATGGGTTACATTTTATACCTTGATTTTAGGACTCTTGTTACAGGTCTAGACACAATCAAGCATGGAGTCTAGAGGCTATTAGGCGTTATCTTACTTGGTAACTGAGGGGAGGGAATTACAACTTTCTTAGGCACAAAGTGGGTTTTCCTTCAGTAAAGATGGGAAAACACTACAAGCAGATATTAATAGAGTCCTCCCACTGGGGCATCTGTTTACAGTGGGGAAGAAAAGAGTACTCCCACTAGCAGTTAGGGAGGCTGTTTCCACCGGCATAGACATCTAAATTTGGGAAGAAATGTCTGGAACTTCGTCAGAACCTTCACATACAATTCCTAGTCCAACATACAGGGTCCCATCCTCTCCACTAAATACCTTACCTCAATGGTGGTATATGTGCTGTGAAACCAGCATTGTGGATTGTCTATGTCAAGTTTCAGCATCTTCATCTCTGGTTACAGGAGATAAGAGTCTCCCCTTCAGTGTAAACGCAGAAAGTTTCAAGTTGTTTATACTTGCCCATGGTTTGTTTGTTTTTTTTTTCCTTTTTTAACTACCGAGGAATAACTCATAGTATGGAATATTTTATTCATCTGTTGAAGGGCACCTGGGTTAATTAATCATGATTATGAATAAAGTTGATATAAATATTCACGGACAAGTTTTTGTGTAGACATCTGCCTTCGTTTCTCTTGAGTGAATACCAAAGAGTGGGCATTTCTAAGTCCGTCAGTAAATATGTTGAACTTCATTAGAAGCTTCAAATTGTTTCCCAGTGTAGTGGACAGTTTGCCTTTCAGTCTGGAACACATGGGAATCATGGTTGCTCTGCATATTTACTAGTACTTGGCATTGTTGGATTGAGTGACTCACAGACTTAATTTTACCTATTCTTACAAGTGTAGAATTATATGCAATTGTGGGCTAAGCTGCACTTCCTAGTGGGTGATGACATTGAAAATCTTTTCTGAGGCTTCTTTGACCCTGATAAATCTTAGTTTTGTCAGTTTGAGCTCTCTCTCTCTCTCTCTCTCTCTCTCTCTCTCTTCCCCCCTTCCCTGTGTGTGTGTGTATGTGCAAATTTTACAGGTATAGTACTAACTGAATTTTCTTGATGAATTGCATTTCAGGTGTGTAATTGCCATTGATTATTTATTTAGTAAGGTTTTTTACTCAAATCACTTTTGTCTGTTTTTAAATTGTTTTGTATTGTTATTTTCGACCTCTTAGGAAATTCAGGTAAACATCAATTCAGCTGTGTCTCATAAATTTTTGATGTCATATTTGCATTTTCTGTCAACTCAAAGTACTTTTTCTGGAAACCGAGCATCACTATGTGACCCAAGGTCACCTTGGACATGTGACCCTACTATGTTGACCTCCACACACTGGGACTGCACATGTGTACCACCACACTCAGCAGCACAATTTGGAATATTTTCTTTTTTATTAATTGGTGGTATCAAGGTCTGATGTCTAATTTACAACTTAAGAGGGCTTCAGATTTCTTTGTTTTATCGGTTTCTAGCTTGGTATTCTGTGATAAGAGAATGTGTCTTCTCTGATTCCTAAATTCGTTGTTTATGGGTCACAATACTGTCTATCTTGGCTCTGTCCAGAGAGAAGAGAACTCACTGAAGCCCTCATCAAGGACAACTTACTATTATATAGCATAATATAAATAGCTTGGGGCTTGAGAAGCAATCTCAGGGTATACTTCCATAGAATTCATCATCTGGGTCTCCTCAGCTCCAGCCTCCATTCATTTTGCTAGTAATAAAAAAGGAAGGACGTGAATTTTCACTTGTTCCTCCCTCTCCTCCTCCCGGAGGGTCTGACAGTAGCTGCGTACCTGAGAGGCAGGGCCCTGACCATCCATTTCCCCTGGTGTGATGCTGCAGCTTACACTGGACCACACTAACATTACCCAATCCCCCTTCGCTTTCAGAAGGAGTCACACCTGCCCTGGCTGCCTCAGCATCCTTAGCTGGTTCCTCGGCACAGCCCCCTGATCTACCATGTCTCCCTCTCTTCCTTCGCTTCTCACTCATCTGTCTGTTTTATCTTCTGTAGAGCTCAGACAATTGATAGGGAGCATCAAATACTGATAATTTGATGACATGTCTGTTTCATTTTGGCTTGTTATTTACTCTATAGGAGTCTAAAGAAGTGTTTTTGTACAATTTATGTAGTTTCTCACTTAACCCATCCCAGTGGGGCCAGGCTCTTCTCTCACTTTCTCTTACTCATTTCTTATTCATCTAGACAGTGTGGGATCAGCATTTAAATAGGGCCTTCTTTGGCCTTCCTCTACACCCATTTAAGTGGTTTCTCCTCTGCTACCAACATTTATCATAAAGGTTTTTTGGTTTGTTTCAGTCCTTTTTTTGTCTTTTTATTGGGTTTTGTTTTAGTTTTTTTTTTTGTGTGTGTGTGAATTTCACATCATGTACCCTGTTCCCAATCATCTCCCACCTCCCCTCAGACCTGCCCTCCAAACTTGCAACCTCTCCCAACAGGAAAAAAAAAAATCTCATTTTGGAAGCTGTAGTATATCACAGTGTGTCTCACAATATTCCCTTTTGTCCACACTTTTTTTTTTTGCTTGCAAATGTTCATTACAATTACTCCTTGGTCTGGTATGAGGCCTCTGGATTCTGCTACCCCATCAATACTGGAAACTCAGTGGAACTCCTCTCAGATATCCTGTTGTTCCCCTGTGTCACAGAGATCCTACAGTTTTGTGTCTGTTGAACAGGCCTCTTTGTGCACTCAGGAAGTTCATCCATGGGGTAGATATTGAGGTGGGTCAATTCAAGGCCCTGGTTCTGGACCTGCAAGCCCCACATCAAGGGCTAGCCCTACTGTGCTTCCCAGATGAGCCTGCTCTCCTGAGTGCTGAAGCATGTCAGGGCAGAGACAACTCTCCTGCTCTTGTGACCTCCTCAGGATCAGATTTCTTGTCTGCCACTGGTGGTGAAGGCAAAGAGGAGGTGAAGGGATCTCACCTTCACCAACATCACCACAAAACAGAAAAAAGGCAGGGCTGGTTCTCCCACACTCACACCCTTAGGGCTGGCTCACCCACAATCTCTACATCCAAGGCCAGACAGGATTATTCTAGCCTCTAGTTTGCTTCTTGTCCTGGGAGCCCATCTGGTGCTTGCCTGGTACAGGACTGGTGGTTGTCACAGGCACCAAACTGGTGGTGGTCTCTGGTTTGCTTTTTTCAGGGAATGCTAGACTACTATTTATTCAGATGTTCATAGGTCATAACATTGAACGTAGTGTTGGGGAAAGGTCTAATAACATTGCTTCTGATAGGCTGATTTCAATGCTGAGATCTGGTTACTGCCCCTTCTGAGGCATTCTCTTGATTGGTTAATAAAAATCGCTGATAGCCAATTAGCTGGGCAGAAAGAGTATAGGAACACAGACTTCCTGAGTTTAGAACAGGAACCTTGCATTTTACACAGAGGATTAGCTTATTCCACCAGGAGACATGGAAGCAGATAGACGTGTTTGAGAATGCTGGAAGGTAATCACAGGCACATGATGGTTTGGGATTAGGTGATCCGGGTTAACTTAGAGTAGCTAATTGAGAGTCTGCCAGCTAAGGGTTAAGTGCTGAAACATTAAAAGGTCTTGATGTATTTAATTATTGGGGAAAGGACTGCAGCAGCTTATAGTCCAAGCAATCCAGGGCGTGGACTCCTATCAAACTCCAGTAAATATCCTGCCAAGCTGCCGTTAATTCTACCGGCCTAATATAACAACTTATATTACTTAACAGAGTTTAGGTTACAGGTGGTGTAGGCTACCCTTGGTCCAGGGCTTTTTCCCCAAGATAAATCAGGTTACTGGCTAAGGCGGGCCAGGCCCATCGACTGATATCCTGCCAGGCTGCCCGCTGCTGTGACAAGCCACCGGCTTCTCTGCTGGCCTAATCTTACAGTTTATATTTATTAATAAATACAACTGATAATTAAATTGCAGTTTCAATGTAGACATAGCATCTCTCCTCTCTGCCACCTACTGATGCACATGTTAAGTTATCATATTGTTCTGTGACCTATGCATAACTCTCCCCAGTAGACTGTAATTCCCTTAGGATAGTGCACTGTTCATCTCTGTAACATGCCATCTAATACATTCATGGTACAAACAGTAATTGTTCAATGAATGTATAATCAGAGTGTTCTAGAGAGAAGCTAGGTTCCTCTAAACCATAGCTAAGTATATAATCTAGTTTCACTATAGAGTTTTGGCCACCAATCAACAAATTTATGGATTGTCAAAGTTGGATGCAAGGAGAGGCCTTCTCTAATTGAAACACAGAAGCATTTTCAGATTGAGAGATTCCCTGGCTCGTTCATACCTCTTAATATTATCTTATCTGAATACTCTTCTCAGTGTAAAACAAAGTTCACAGAGTTATAATCCAAGAATCTCCCATACACCCACAGGTTATGAAGAATTACAGGGAATCAAATGGAAGCCTTCTTTTTCTCAGTTTCTCTAATCTGAAAAAATGACCTGAAGAAGTAAAGCTGCACGCCCTGTACCCATTTCTCCTTTCTCATTCACCTTCCACAAACTAACTTTGGGATCTGGGGACATCATGATAGACCTGAGAACTAAACACCACACCAAAAGTGCTATTTAAAACAATTTTTCAAGGTTATACTCTGGGAACTTAAGTGTATGTTCCTTTAGTTTGCACCAAACCTACATCAATCTGCTGTTTTCCACTCCATATGGTCTGTCAAGTGACCCTTCCGTTCTCCGCAGCAGGGAATTAACTTTACAGCACAAACAAGTGAGTCACAGTGACAAGAACCAAATGATGTAAATGACCCCATCACAACTCAAGCTGGCACAAATATTGGAACAAGGCATGAAAATTTGACAGCTCTTCTTCTCAGACCTGAGTCACCTTCCTCTGACCTAGTACAGTAGCAGTCAGGTTTTGGTTAGATTCATTGCAGCAGAATCATTCACTTTGCTTATTGTTTACAGTGAAGTCTATATCATAGAAGATTGTGGTATAGCTACAAAAAGAAAATATCCCAGGCTTTCTTATTGCTAACAACTCTCTTTCCATTTGTCACATTCTAGAAATTGTGAACTAGTCAGTGACAAATTATTTAAAGCTCCTATATGCAATGTCCATTTTCCCTCCATTTAGAGGTGACTTATGCCAAGAAAATTCTCCTAAGCCAGAAGATGACTAGAAACTGATCTAGAGAAATGTAATAATAATCAAATTTTTCTATCTGTAAGGGGCCATAGGAAGTTTTTGATAATGTTACAGCCCATGTATGAAGCTGAATTCAAGGAACTGAGTGAAGAATGGCAAAATGTAAGAAACCCAGCTCAAGACCTTCCTCCTAGTAGTCTACAACATTTAATATTTTTGTTAATGCAATGATTTAGTCTGTACTGATAGATATGATTAACCCCCTTTGTACAAACCAGGATTCTTAGGCTCAAAGAGGTAAATGGAATTAGAGGGTTATTCCAACTGTACTCACAGTCAACATGGCTGGGAGGAGGGTTCTTCTCCATACACATTAACCCTTTCATTCCTCACCACTGTGGCCCACCCAAAGGTGCAATGTCTTGTTTGCATCTCCCCTCCATGAAAATTTCTTTTCCACTGTTCTTGATGCTAATTAAGATTTCAGACTCCAATTCCTTTTCTTCTAAGAAGCCTTCTTACTCAAGCCACTTTCAGAACTGATGAACCCCTGATAAGCTTTCATGGACTCTGCTTTTCTCTGCTCATGTGGTACTGGTTTGTTAAGTATGAGTGGCCATTTTCCAACCATATTTTCTTTCCAATCAATTTAAAAGCATTCCAAGAGCAAAAAGTGATTTTTCTTTTTTTTTTTTTTAGTTTTAGATTTACTTTATGTGTCTTGCTTAAATGTATGTATATGTACCATATTTTGGCTAGTTCCTTAGAGGACCAGATTCCTTGGAATTGAAGTTATAAGCCATCATTTGGCTTCTTGTAGGTCTCCTACAAGATCAACAAGTGTTCTTAACCTCTGAGCCAACTATTGAGCCTCCAAACACCAAATCTTAACATTCTCTTGTGCACACTGTAGTTTTAAGAGTGGGACAAACATGTACAATTTAAAGTGATGGCATAAAAATGAACATCTGTGTGCCCACAGCTCAACTTCAGAAATTTAACACTAAAAGCATTTTAGAACTGTTCATACATGTCCACCTTTACAGCCTCTCCCACTCTTGAAAGTGATTACTGGTTTACATATTCTGTGTTTTCCATTATAGATTTATAAACCATGCACCTCCAGGCAATAAGGTATTTCATTTTATTTGTGAAATTATCTTATAAGTCCAACTACAATGTGTATATTCTGGTTTCATCCAACAATGTAATTGAGATCTATCCTCATAAGTTCATTCTACATGTGATTATTCAATATAGTCCTCACCACACACTGGTCGGACATAATAGGGAGGTGTCAGTTAATAATGATCACAAGCATTCCATCCAGGATCAGGAAAAAGGAGGACACACACCATAAGTAAGAAAAAAGAACCTCATTCCACATGGCCAGGAACATCAGCATAGCATAGAGAATAGCAGTCCAAGGGGTCATATGTATATATGGGGTCATAGTTGGATAACAGAATTATGAACTAGCTTAGATGGTCCAAGATTGCCCAATTCAGGCCAAGACTTGTTAAAATGCATGTGGTGTCTGTGTTCTCATTTATAATGGCTGGTTAAGGATTAACAGCTGCCAATCAATTAACAATAATATAAATACTGGTAAAATAATTTAATTAGCCAGTTTTTTTTTCTACAAATGATGCCCAACATAATTTAATTCTTTTTTACATATGGCACCCACCTTTGGCAATTAGAATCCATGCTTACAGCCTGAGAAGGCCCTGATGAAAAATAGTTTCATAGCCAAAGAGCTGGGAGCCAAACCCAAATGCATTTTAAAGGTATGGCTCCCTTAACAAAAGCTATTATCTTGCAGCAAAGGTGGAAAGCTTAGCTCTCCTTATGTACTAAAAAAACAGCAGCCTTCTAAACAGAGCTTGAGAGTGGAATTAACCACCTACATTAAAAATAGAGGAATTCATAATGCCTCAATTTGGATTCTAATTGAATTTGTTCCTCTTAGCATGCAAATGATTTTTACCCTGACATTTGTGGTTCTGTGTTTTTTTTTTTTTTTTTTTGAGAAAGTTTGGACTAGGATAGTCTTAAAGGAAAGATTTTACAGATGGAATGTTAAATTGCCAACAATGATAATGGAGAAAGGAGGGAGGCCCTTCCCAATAGATAATATAAAATTGATGGCAACTGGAGCTCACCGCTCCCTGGGTACTAGGAACTTGGCAGGAGTTTCTGGTATCAGCCCACCCCTGAAATGCAGCCAAAATTAGATTCTAAGGAATAATGAACAAAGCTTTAATTGCAGCATAGGATGGCATGGTTAGACATGCTAAGGCTTTTGGAATGTTGTTTTTTGCTTGATTTTTGTTTAGGTGTCTTTGAGTTCCCTATATCGGGAGGTAGAAAGGATATTTTTCTGGTTTAGCATTGCTAAAACATAAGAGATTTTTGAAGATTTTGGGCAGATTTCAAATTGTCACTACAATTCAAAGTTGCTCTCTGGGTAACAGAGTTACTAATATCTGGGATTTAAGTGAAGTATTTGAGCAAGGTGGTAGTGGCATACACCCTTAATCCCATCACATTAGAGAAAGAAACAGGAAAATCTCTGAATTCCAGACCAGCCTGTTTAAACAATGAAGGCAGGGTGGGAACCCAGCTGATAAGATAAGGCTGCTTACTAAAGACAGTCTAGAATTCAAAAATGACACATTTTTCCCTTTGATGTTAAGGTTAATAATGTCCTTACTGATCTAATGGATAAATACACATAATCTTAAATTTATGTAAAGAGAAAGGGGTCACAAGCAAATCTCTTTAGGTGTGGGACTTCCATTGGAGAACTGGTTTCAAGAGGCATTTTAATGTCGCGTCGACCTCGACCAGCAAGAACGACGCAACTCACAAAAGCTCTTCTCAAGCAGTTTATTCAGGTCCCTTGAAAACAGTCTTCCGAATAATCCGGGCAGACCCAACCTACAGGCTATATACTATATGAACAGCCAATCAAGTAAAGCCACGTGGTGCTATCTTACAGGCCCACGTATGCGGAAGCAAGCCAGATCAGCGGTCTTAACCAAATATGGACTTGTTTACCACCAAGAGCGCTCACCATCGGGCTGGTGGAAGGTGGAAACCAGCGCCATCTTTAGGGCGCCGCACGTCGCAGCTCTCTACAGTTCCCCCTTTTTTGTTTTTGAAAGTGTTGGTAGAAGTCCCTGGAAAGGCTTCGTAATCCCCATATCTGGGGATCTCACAGCGAGCCTGAGCCTGTAGGAGGTCGGTGCTCAAACTCTTACCCGTCTCTGGGTCAGCCTCCCCACTCGGGGCTGCCCTGTCTTAGGTGGCCGAGACTTATCCGTCTACTCCATCATTGACTTACCAGACCCTAATATCCGTGGAACGAATACCTCAGTGGGCAGGGACTATGCTCAGTGAAGATTTAAGGCTTCATGGCAGCAAGCCATGCCTGAGGGGACTGGCCCGCCTCAATGGCGACAAGAGCCTGTATAATCATGGCTGCATTACACTTCTGTGTGGCTCTCATCTTGTAGATGCACCATAGGCAAACCAGAGAGGCTAGTATCATCAGTATCGCCAAAGAGCCTACGCCCGCCCACTCCTTAAGATGATCCATAGCTGCCTGTATCCAGGAAGTCAAACCATTAGCCAGACTCAGATCCACCTGAGTGGAGTTGATGTGGACAATTGTCGCTCTCAGCTCTCTCATCTTGTTTTCAAAATCAGCTGACCAATCCTGTAAGAGGAGCTCTGACAATTGCTTAGACAGATTAGCAGCCTTTGTTAAATTTTGATACCACACCGAAGTAACACACAAACCCTGCATTTTCCACTCACACCCCAACTGTGCTAGTTGCCAAAGAGTATCAATCTGTTCTTGTAAGGGGTGATAGCGGCTCTACACTCTTTGGTGCATTGCTCATAGACCAACTGTCTTATTAGTGGCATAGCAGCATCCGGGTCACCAAAAATCTTCCCTGCCGCTTCCACCAATCGTGCCACAAAGTCTGAAAAGGGCTCCATGGGGCCCTGTAGAATCTTAGTTAAGTTCCCACTCACCTCCCCTTTGTTAGGAAGGGATTTCCAAGCCTTGATAGCTGTCTGGTTTATTTGTTCATAAACCTGATTGGTATATCCTGTCTGCTGATTGGCAAATCTCCCCTGCCCAAGCAGCATATCTCTATCCCAGGCTGGATTTCCATTTCTCTGATTAATGGCTGTTTGCTCAGTGGCATACTCAATCAAGAAAGCTTTCCAGTCTAAGTATTGCCCTGGACCTAAGCAGGCACGGGCCAGGCCACTCCAATCACTCGGGGTCATACAATGTCTGCTTAATGCTTCTACTTGAGCCAATGTAAAAGAAGCAGTAATGCCATAGGTACGAACCGACTCTGCAAGGGATTTAATTACTTTAAAATCAAGCGGTTCCTCATACCTGTTCCCTTGTGGATCTTGGTATACCGGATAGGCAAACTGTAATTCTGTTCTTACTTGTGTCCACACCCCCAGGCAGAAAGATCTCCCTACTTTCAGGGACTGAACAGGCTGATCTATCTGAACGGCTTCTAGGTATGGAGGGGGAGTTGAAGGCGCCACGGCAACAGCTTCACTTACACCGACTGCCACCAACGTGTCTTTCTCTTTTACCCTTTTCTTTTCCCTTTTTCTAATAGCAGTCCTCTCCAACTGTTCTATTAGAGCGTGTAGCTCCCCTTCAGAATCCGTGCCCTCTGAGTCCTCAAAATCTCTAAAATCTCTAAAATCGGGATAGAGAGGGACCTTCTTTTTGCTTCCCTTTTCACTGTCTGCCTGCTCAGATCTTTCCCCTTGCAGCAGTTCCAAGGCTGATTCTCCCTCCTTGACTGCTTTACAGCATCTCTGATCTTCTAAACAATGCCTCACCATCTTCCAAACTGGTCTTACTCCATGCTACAGAGCACCTTGCTCCCAAGCAAAATCCAAGTCCCTGCCTAATTTGTCCCAGCAGGATACCGTAAGGTTCCCGGACACCGCAAACCACGGAGCCACGGAGTCGCATTCATTCAAAAATCTTTCTAGGGCTGACTTCTCAAGTTTCAATTTCCTAGCTAAAAGTAGCTCCTGAAGAGCCAGAAAAATTGGATGTAACTGAGACGATCCCATGATTAAAAATTTACTTTCGGTTCGCAGTTTCCCGCGAAACTTTACCTTTAGTTCGCAACTTCCCGCGAAACTTTACCTTTAGTTCACAATTTCCGCGAAACTTTACCTTTAGTTCGCAATTTCCACGAAACTTTACCTTTAGTTCACAATTTCCACGAAACTTTACCTTTAGTTCGCAATTTCCACGAAAGTTTATTGTCCCAATTTATCCCGGGAACTTACCAGTGCACTGCCCCTGACTGCAGGAGTTCTGAGTCTTTTCTGGTTCCCCGTACGGGCCACCACTTGTCGCGTCGACCTCAACCAGCAAGAACGACGCAACTCGCAAAAACTCTTCTCAAGCAGTTTATTCAGGTCCCTTGAAAACAGTCTTCTGAATAATCCAGGCAGACCCAACCCACAGGCTAAATACTATATGAACAGCCAATCAAGTAAAGCCACGTGGTGCTATCTTACAGGCCCACATATGCGGAAGCAAGCCAGATCAGTGGTCTTAACCAAATATGGACTTGTTTACCACCGAGAGCGCTCACCATCGGGCTGGTGGAAGGCAGAAACCGGCGCCATCTTTAGGGTGCGGCACGTCGCAGCTCTCTACATTTTAACACTAAAAGAGATATGTTAATTGCTGGGTGTGGTGGTGCACTCTTTAATCCCAGCACTTGGGAGGCAGAGGCAGGCTGATCTCTGTGAGGTTAAGGTTAGCCTGGTCTACAAAGTGAGTCCAGGAAAAGGATACACAGAGAAAAACTTTATCTGAAAAAAATAAAGAGAGAGAGAGAGAGATTTTGTTAATCAATGTAAGGACCCAGAGTTAGGCTGGGGAAGAATATGCAAACTGCATGCCTCCCACAGCCAAGAGTTAAGAAAAGCTAACATAAAATAGCATATCATGCTAGTCTACACCAATCTTCTTAAGAATGGGGTTTCCATAGGAGAATTGGAACTCAAACTAATACAAATAAATGGTTTAATTAATGTTATTGTTTAATAAGGGTAATTCAATTATTTAATTTCATACCTTGATCTCAAAACTTGGAAGACAAGGACAAAACAGGTTCCTTATGTGTTTGAGGCCAATTTAATCTACAGAGCTCTACAGAACAAATCAAGACAGCCCAAGCTACAAAGAGAAACCCTGTCTCAATAAGGATAGATATATCCTCATAGAAATTAAATCTCCAAAGAAAGGAGAAAAGGAAAGAAAAATATATAAGTATATACCTTTGATCACAAAATGTGGGAGACAAAGACAGAGACAGATAGGTTCCTTTTGGGTTTGAGGCCAATCTAATCTACAAAATGCCAGAACAACACAGAATAAGCCTGTTTTAATCAATTAATAAATTTATGTCAACTGTAGAGGAGCACACTTAAACTCCATACATTCTTATACTGTATTTTCAATTTGAAATATATTATATATAGCATATATATATATGTAATACTATTACATGTCATGTTTTTATATGACATGAATGGAGACTTACAAATGTCTTTCTTCTGTTCAAGGAACAGAAGATATTCCTTAATTGATGTGTGCATCCTGTACATCCAAGGCATTTTGTTAATTGCAGAACTATATGTTACATGTAAGAAATTATATATTTTCATAACAAAGTGACCAGACACCAAGGAAGACAAGACAAGTAACCCAGATGATCCAGCCTCATAGACCGCCTCAATAGCTGTTTCCTCAAAAATCTGCATCCAGAACAATTTGAAATCACCTTACTAAGATGGTCCAGCCTCAAAGACTGTTCCAGAGAGGACTACTTCAAGGAAGCCCTGAACTTTCCCACTCAAAGTCCAGCTTCGAACTACAAACTACTCAGGACATTCAAGTTGTTGAGAATATAGAGAATGGACAACAAATGTTACAATAATCATGCTTAACCATTTTTTTTTCATTTTATTGGGCCCCCAAACAGGTTTTCTGTGTCCCAATTAAGCAGGAAGCAGTTTTAAGAGAGTGACATCCCATTCCCAAAAAGTGGGGTAAATGATTCTTTGGTTATTTGATGAGTTATAGATGTTGTTTAGGGGGAATGGTTACAAATTGTTATATGGTCTTGTTAAGCAAGGTATAGGAGGTTAGGCTCAGGGATTTCTCTCTTTCTTTTTCTTTATCCTTCTTTCTCTCTTATATAGCAGGAGAAGACTTGAAAAGAAAAAGAGGGGGAATATATATATATATATAATAGAAATTATAAGATACAAGTACAGATTATTGAATCTGCTCTGAAACGGAAATAACTATTGTTATTCTTAAAATAAGGTTATCTTTTGATACATTGGTATAGAATTTTGTATGTTGATAAAAAAAGATTAATTTTGATTCTTTAGTATAGAATTTTATATTTTGACACATAATATGTATATTTCAACTCTTATATAAGGTATTGTGCCTGTACAACTCATTTAAAAGTACAGGTTTACTTCCAATCCTTTTATGGGTTGCTATTGCAATCTATTTAGGAGTCTGGATAATACAAGTTGATTGCTGGCCAGTCAAGCTTCTGGTCATGTCAAATACTAGGTTAAACAGATAATAAATAGATAAAAATATACAGTTTGCTTGTTCACAGATAGATAGATTAATAAATAAAATAGCATATGTCTTCAAAACCCTCAGAGGCATTCAGAAAATGGCATTTAAAGATGTTTTTATTATTTTAAGAATTGTTTGACTTAAGACAGTCAGCTCCTGACAGCTCCCATTTGACTTGGAAGAAAACAATGAGCATCAAAAAAAGAAATCTCCCATCAGGAGATAATTCCTATTGGGCAAAAATGCCCCCTACTCTCTCAACAGACTACATACAGTCCAAAGATGAACCGGAGCTTAAATACAGGTAAGTCAATATCCTGATTCTGCAGAGACAGAATGGGGAAATCCTTCTTATTTCCTGCTGCACAATTTAGTTTGTGAAAATGCTTGGCCAAAAGGCTGAAGATGATGCTCCATTGATATAGAGAGATATTTGGAACTGTCTAGGCAACAAACTGTCATATTTCTTTTTGGAAGCTGCTCTCCTATGCTTCCTACTCACTCAAATAATAACTTTATCCCCTCATTTCTTTGATGGGGTTAAAAGTATAATGGTTATAAAATTTCAATTGAATTTGAGTTGTTTAGGATTTAAAGGATATTTTCAAGTCTAAATAAAATCTTTAGGTTTAAAAATATAGGATATGATAGAAATTATTTAGGTTCAGAACTTTAGACAAACCAAGATAGATATACAGATAGGTGATTTTTTTCTTCTTCAAGATTGTGTGATACAAATAGGCTAAACATTATATGTGTAACTTTTATATATGGTTTTCTTCATTGTTTCATATTTGTTCTTATTGTTTTTACTATATGAGTTTTAAAAATTTAGCCTTTTTATTAGACAAAAGGAGGGAATTGATAGGGTGATGTTAAGCATTCTAAATATTAATCAATTGGTCTTGCTTTCTGTATGTTACTTACATTGACTCTGATTGGTTAAATAAAATGCTGAGGCCTGAGACTGGGCAAAGACAGAAATAGGTGGGACTTCCTGAGATTAGAGCAGGAACTCTGCATTTTACACAAAGGATTAATTCATTCCAGCCAGGAGCAGGAAGAAGGAGGACACACACCATGGGTTAGAAAAAAGAACCTCACTGCACATGGCCAGGAACATTGGCATAGCATGGAGAATAGAAGTCCAAAGGGATGTATGTGTATATGGGGTCATATTTGAGTAATAGAATTATGAGATAGCTTAGATGGGCCAAGATTGCACAATTCAGGCCAAGGCAGGTTAAAATCCAAAATAATAATAATAATAATAATGATGATGATGATGATGATGATGATGATCACAAGCAATGAACAGACCCATTCACTCAAAAAATTCAAATAGAAGAATCCTATCATTTCATACTAGAAATAACTGCTCCTGCACAAGGAAATAAAGATGAATAAGGACACTACTATTCCACTAATGAAAAAACAAGATTGGTAAATAGCAGGGAGTATGTTCCAAAACCACAGTGCACCATGACTATTCAGTTTTTAATAAATAAGTATCTGCAGCATATTAAACAGGAATGTAAAAACACAAAGCTATTCATAGACATATTTTCTAGCCATGTCTTGAGGGAGCCTGCTGCTTTGGGCATACAGAAAGAACACATGTTGTTTGGGATAGAAAGTGCAGTAGCTAATCATTGCAAAGTATCCCTGGCTTATCTATGAGAGAACATACATTGTGGAGCGCACTGTCCTCCATCACTTGAATCAGTAAGATCTATGCCCTAGAAATCTAGGATAATGGACTCTACAATTTCCAGTCACATTCTTGATCAGGAGAGAAAAGAAAAAGAGAGCTGGGAGTGTTCAGTCTCACACCTGTCAAAATGGCTAAGATCAAAAAATCATATGACAGCACATGCTGGCGAGGTTGTGAAGAAAGGGGAACACTCCTCCATTGCTGGTGGGAGTGCAAACTTGTACAACCACTATGGAAATCAGTCTGGCGATATCTTAGAAAACTTGGAATAGCTCCACCTCAAGACCCAGCCATACCACTTCTGGGTATCCATACAAATAACTCCTCACCAAACCACAAGGACATCTCCTCATCTATGATCATAGCAGCCTTATTTGTAATAGCTAGAAACTGGAAACAACCCAGATATCCCTCAACCTACGAATGGATTTAAAAAAAAATAAAAAACAGTGGTACGTTTACACAATGGAATACTACTCAGCTACCAGAAAACAAGGAAATAATGCAATTAACAGCCAAATGGATGGAATTAGAAAAGCTCATCCTGAGTGAGCTAACCCAGACTCAGAAGGATGCACATGGCATCTATTCACTTATAATTGGATTTTAGTCATATAGTACACGATAACTATCCTACAACCAACACATCAAAAGGAACAGGAACATAGATTTTGTTACCTGTTAGTGGAACACTTTGCCCTAGTGGTGCTGCCATGTAGGCCCCCAGTGTATGAGGAAGCTCTTAGCCCTCATAGGACTGCTGAACAGGGGGGCTAATACATAGGGACACCTCACTCCAGAGGAGTAGAATAGGAGGGAGGAGGGAGAGGGTGGAAGGGTGGGGCCAGGGGGGGTAGAAAGAGGGCACTGTGATGGAGATGTAACTTGAAGTAATAAATAAACATTTTATATATATATATATATATATATCTTAAACTTAAAAGAAGGAAACAGATGGAGGGGTGTAAGGAGGAAGAGGGTGGGAGGGTGAGACTGGAGGGGGAAGTAGGGAGGGGATTGTGATTGAGATGTAACTTGAAGAAATAAAAAATAAAATGTTAAAAAAGAAAGAAAAAAGCAAGTTAAAGAAGTAGAAAAAAAACAAAAAAAGACTATTCTAAGCTTTCTCTCATAAGTAGCATCCTTAAATATATACAGTTAGACTTATTTAAAAGGAAAAGACAGGTGACATATTATTTCTTTCACATATATATATATGAAAAGAGGTATATATATATATATATATATATATATATATGTTAGATCTCTTCTTTTCAGCATTTATTTATTTCTTCAAGTTACATCTCAATCACATTCCCCTCCTCCTCCCCCTCCCAGCCTCACCCTCCTAATCTCTTCCCCCTCACCCTCCTATCCATTTTTTTTTAAATATAAGGTATATCTTTTCCCCCAACAGCTACCCCTTGTAAAAAAAAAAAGACTACTTTTCTTATAACAATAAACATAGTACAAAACAATAAAAACACTTAGGCAACAATTACAAAAATTATAAGGTATAACATACATTCCAAATGCCCAGTCCATATGTATTTGATAACTGATAATAATATTCTATTTTCTATCTATCTCCATGAGTTTAAAATTCTATACCTAATTCAGTTTCCATCCTAACATGTATTACCAACTTAAAAAGATCTTCTTAGACCTAGAATATCCTTTTATTTCCTAAACAACTTAAGACTGAACTGTGAGACTATAACTGTCTAGTCTTCAACCATATCAGAGACCTGAGAAGGATAAATATATCTGAATAAAAAGGAAGTGCAGAGCAAGAGGCTTCCAAAACTAAGAAATGACAGACAACTGGCTGCCTGGACAGTCCCCAGTTTCTCTCAATACATTGGAGCATCTATCTTCAGCCTTTTGGCTCAGTATCGCTGACACACATTAGTTATAAAGCAGGAATTATGAAGGACTTGCCTACCCTGTCTTGGCAGAGCTAGGCTTTCGACTTAATTTATGATTTCTATATTAAACTCACTGGCCATAGTTTATTCAACCTACATTGAGACTCTTGTGAAAGTTGGGAGAGTGAGAGAACACTGCTATCTTTGTCATAGAAAGGTACCTCTACCCAGACTATGGGTGTATTAAGGAAAAGACAATATCTCATTTCTTCACATGTCACAGAAAACACTTATGAATTGTAGGGATGAGAAAGACAGAAGGCAGGACAGAGCAAAGCAGCTGACCTTACAGGGATTAGGAAAATGAAGAGACTATGGACGGGGTGTATGTATTTTTCCAAGGCATGTCCCATGTGACCAACATACTCCAAATATATCCTATCTCTTCCTTATGATCACTTCTCAGTAGTACCACCTACACCATCATATTCTACAGTTACACCAGAGTCTACATCATTACCAGTCTTAGAACAAGGGTCTTTGTTAAAGTTCTGTTGCTATGAGCAGACACCATGACCACAGCAACTCTTGTAAAGGAAAACATTTAATTGGGGCTGGTTTACAGTTTCAGAGGTTTAGTCCATTATCATCTTGAAAAGAAGCATGAAAATGTGCAGACAGACATGGTGCTGGAGAAGGAGCTGAGAGCTCTACACCTTACAGGCAGCAGGAAGCACATGAATACATATGCAATAGTACCAGAAGAGGAAAAAAAGAAGAACAGAAGTAGAAAGAGATAGTAACTGAACAATGCCCAAATTTATTTAAACTATTGTTGATATACACATCCAAGAAACTCAATGAACTCCAAGGGTCCACAATCATCCACATGATAACAGAAAGACCTGATTCCAAACACAGAGAAAAATCTTAAATTCAAAGAAAGAAAAAAATAGCTCATCACTTATGAATAAACCTTTAGGAAGACTTACAGCTAATTTCTCAGAAGAGAATGTCCAGGTTAGAAGGATGACATAATCAGAATGAATTAAAAAAAAAACTAAACAAAATAAAACTACTGCAGGAGGAACAAAGCCTGCCACTGAGCAACACGTGCATGTGTCTAAGACTTCCAATTAGAGCCAACCTGAAATTGGCCAGTGAGCCCAGAGGTTGACAACATCGAGTGGACAATGGAGTATGAATCAAGGAGACAGAGCCACAGCTGTAGTGAGCAGCCAGGTAGCCAGTGGGACTCAGGGAAGGGGTATAAAGGTCTGCCTTATTTCCATAATAAATGGGTCTGCTTTTGCCATTTATAGAACCCCCGGAGTCTGTGTCTTTTGACTCTGTGTCAGCTCATCCCTGCCCCCAAGGGTCCTGGACCTGGGTTCAAGTAACAAACTACCAAGTGAGACCTTTTGTCCAGGACTGGAGGTGTATGTTGCTCAGTTGCCTAGCCTGCAGTAAGCTTTGGGTTCTATCCCCAGCACTGGGTGGTGCATTCCTGCAATCCCAGCACTTGGGAGATAAAGGCACAAAGATCAGAAGTTCATCTTTGGCTACATTAAGAGTTGGGACCTAATGGGTAACACATAGGTGGAATGCTTAAGAGTTGGAGTCCACCTAGAATGAAAGGCAATGCCATGCACTCTCCTTTGTGCAAATTCCTTGTTCTGGCTCCTCTGGCTAACCTACCTGATTTAAACTCTATCCCTCCACAAATTCTCTATGACATGGTAGACCCCACCTATCCTTTAGGTCTCAGCTGGTTTTGTCACTTTCCATGACGAAATGCCTGAGATAAACAACTGAAATTGAGAAAATATTTTCTTAGGCTCACAGTTTCAGAGGCTTTGATCCATGATGACTGGCTCTGTTGTTCCTAAGCCTTCAGTAAGGCAGAGCATTGTGGCACAAAGCCGTTCACCTCATGGTGGTCAGGAAGGCAGGCAAGGAGAGGAGAAGGGCGTGTTGGAGAGTGGAGAGAATGGAAAGGAGGGGAGGGGAGCTGAGGGGAAGGGAAAGAGAAGAGAAGGGTGCAGGAATAATATAAACCCTTAAAATATGTGACCCACTTTCTCCAATTAGACACCACTTAATAATCAACTCAGCTTTGAATGCACAAGTTAGAGCCCTTAAATTCAATCACTTCTCAATAGTTCCAGCAGCTAAGGGTCATTCCTTTCAATGTATGAGCCATATGTGGGGTACCTTTAACATCCCAATTATAATGCCAAGTTAGATATTGCTCAGTTTAGAAACACTTTCTTGGGCTCCTTAGTCAGTAATGCATCCATGATTAGCAATGATGGCAGCATGGAGCAACCTATCACTGCAGTTACACTGGATTACAATAAACTATGTGTTCGTCTGAATGGCCCAGAGAACTTTGAATTCTCATGAAAGGAATAATGATGCTTCACCCGTTCACCGTGGCATCCCCACCGCCTATAACGACATGATAAAAACCTTTTAAAAAATAGCTAACTACAAACTTGGTATGCACCAACTACTATTTTAAGTGTTTTACATCTGTTACCTAATTGCATATGGCAACAATTAATTAAGTTCCTATTTTACAGATGAGAAAATCAAGGTGAAAGTTGTTTGAACAATCAACACAGTTCACAGAGTTAAAGGTTTCAGAGCAATATTTGAACTCAGGCAGTCTGACTACAGAACACAATTTCTTGACTGCTATGCTACATTCTTAAGTATACATAAGCATCCAAAAATTCTGTCTTAGATATCTGAGACACAAAGATGAAAGAGAGAAGAATAAGAATGCACACAAGATACATAAACTACCAGTTGAGAATACATACATAAGGCTTTCTAGATTTAAGACACACAAACAGTAATGCGATCAGACAGGATGTCCAGATCAGATTTGTTCTGAGCAATATTTTAGTACAAAATTCCTGAATTCAATGTGTCTATGACTCAATTACACAGTGGCAGTTTGATTTTTATGTCGAAAATGAAAAGCAAAACTCGTTAAGTTATTCTGAGTATCAGATCATTTTAAAGCTGTATCTGTTAGCGTTAGTATTGCTGTCATGAAACACCATGACCAGAGAAACCTGGGGAGGAAAGAGTTTTTTCATTCACAGCTCCGACAGTTCATTACCAGAAGCAATGAGGGCAGGAACCAGCAGACAGGAGCTGATACAGAGGCCATGAAGGGATGCTGCTTACTGGCTTGCTCAGCCTTTCTTACAGAACCCAGGACCACCAGCCCAGAGATAGCCCCATCCACAGTCAGCCCAGACACAGCCCCATCCACAGTGTGCTGGGCCCTCCTTCATCAATAATTTTAAAAATGGCTCACATTCAGATAGTATGGAGGCATTTTCTCATTTGAAGTTCCCTTTTAGCAGGTAATTGTACCTTGTATCAAGTTGACATAAGCCTAGCCAGCACAAGGGCTGGTTCTCTGACATAGCTTAAGAATTTACATACAAGGCCTGTGTTCTATCTACTTAAAAACTCAAAAAGAGAAGTATTATGACTATCTGGAATGTGGTTAAATAAGTAATTAATATAAAGGGGACCAAACTCAGACCCAAACCTAAGAGTATAAGTAAATTATGTATAAATGCATGAAAAACACAAATTTATCAACTAAATGTGGCCTTTTATTAATGAGTTACTTCTTTCCATAAGAATACTTATGTTCTAACTAGTTCCATTATATTATTGTCCAGTATAGACACATGTTCTAACTTCTTCTATCAAATCATTGTTCAATGGAAACACATGTTCTAACTAGTTCTATTATCATATTGTCTAGTGTAGACAATCAAACATGTAGACAATTTAAAAAAAAACTCACTATTGTACGCTAAGCCATATAACTCTCATAATTGTGGCCTAATTACCTCTGTTGTTTTATAATGTATTTATTATTATAAGAGAAAGAGCCATTTGTTGGACTGAAAAGGGGAGCTGTTGGGGGGAAAAAGATATACCTTAAAGTTAAAAAAAAAAGGAAGGGGATAGGTGGGTTGAGGTGGAAGAGTCTGGGAGGGTGGGACTGGAATGGGGAGTAGGGAGGGGATTGCGATCGAGATGTAACTTGAAGAAATAAAAAATAAAGTAAAAAAAAACTCACATTAAATAATCAACTGAAAGAAATGTTGCTGCTGGGGTAATTAGCCAGTCTTCTTTTTAATGTGTATTCACGTGATGTCATGTGGGTGTGAGGATGGAAACCCAAGGTCAGAGTTGAATGTCTTCCTTTGCCATTCTCCACTTTGCTGAGTGGGATAGGGGTTCTCAGTTGAACTTAGACCTTGACCACACTGTTCATTTACCTTTCCACTTGCTCCAGGGATCCCGTGTCTCTGCCTTCCACATGCTGGGATTGTAAGAGGGCTTCAGCATTGCTCAGTGCCCAGTGAGGACCTGGACTGTGGTCCTTATGAAGCAAGCACTTTATCCGCTAAGCCATGCCTCCAACCCTAATGTGTGTGTCTTTGACTCCAATAAGATGGGTTGTAATTATTAACCATTCATGTTCTAGTGACCAGGAGGATCCTCCCAGATAACCAGCGACCACTTGTTGACAGTCCAAAACATTTCTGGGTTTTTTTTATTCTATTCATTTTTCTAGCAGGTATAAAATAATATTGCTATCTACTTACCTGATGTTGAAAATAAATAAATAGTAAAATAATAGTCTATATAGCAATTCATGATAAGGGAAATGTGGCAAGCTCAATTTTATCTGAAATCGGGAAGGAGAGATGGTTTAGTGATTATTAAATAGTAATGCTGTTAGTATAGAAAACGTTAGAAGAAGTATGTAGAAGCTTTTTCTCTAGAAAATGTTTTAAGTTCAAATCATGCTGAATGAGTGTCTTTGCAGTACCAGCCCTTCCAACACAGCAAAGCAACGCCAAGAAGGCACAGAATGATTGTAAGAGCCAGAAGACCAGGATGTCTGCTGTGGAATAGTGTCTTCTATATATGACAGCTAAGCTGTACTCAAGAAGCATTGTGCAGACTGAGAAGATTATATTTAGGAATACATATGTTTATACATCTACATATATACATGCAATATCAAATAATGAGGAGGGAGGTCATGAGTTTGGGGGAGGGCCAGAAGAGGTGTATGGGAGGGTGTGGAGGGAGAAAGAGGAAGAGAGAAATGATGTAATTACATTATAACCTCAAAAATAAGTGAAAAAAAGGAATAATAGCAAGAACTCATCATTCATTTTCTTATTTGGAGAAAGAGAATGTTGTCTTCGGTTAAAAATGCTCCAAATATTTTTAGTAACTATTTCTTTAGACAATGCTTTATTCATATGAGGCTAAAAGTATTGTTCTATCTTACATAATGGGTGCAAAGTCTTAAATAATAGAATTTACATGCATTCACTAAATTACCACATGATAACTGCAAGAGGCTTTATAAACATTACATCTTCAAAATATATTAGTTCCAGGAAGTTCAAGGTGAATCTTAAAACTAACATTTAAAATTATAGCAAAGATGAAAATTCTCCATAGCAAAGGAAATAATCCTGAAAAAGAAAACAAATGGTCAAGAGTAAACAATAGGGAAAAAAATATAGAATGTTGCTATTCATGGGTGCTAAATCTGAATGAACAGTTTATTCATTAGCACTGTTAGCTGAAGAGAAAGTCATTTTGAGAAGTTACTGTAAAGGATCAGTTGGAAAACACTAGGTTAACTAAATATTATGCTTGCTGACTCTGCACAAAGAGGGCAGCTCAGAGAACACTTGACCTGACCAGCTCATCAGTGACACATTAGCAGGTTTTTCTTGGAAAAGAAATGGGGAACCATTTGCACTATTTTTTTATGATTTTCCAGACTTTTAAGCTGTTGTGCAGCATGGCACTTAGCTACTGGTGGGTACTTTCAATGTGTAATTACTGGCATAGCTGAGTTCTGGTTTAAGGGCTCAGGAATCTTGATGGTTTCTGGGTTCCATAGAAAGCTAAAAGGACAAATTTATTCACAGAAATGCTACTCTGAGTAGCAGTCTCTTTATGTATGCCTATTTTCCGATATAGATCCAAAGGCATATGATATATACAAATAAATGATGGACACACCACACACACACACTTATTCCAAACTAGAAGATTTGGGCCTCCTCAAGAACAGAAACTGTGTCCAAGTTCCCTACAGTGTCTGACACATCATCAAGTGTTCAATAAATGTTTTTTAAACATATTTTTCTATTGACTGAAAGTTCATACTATTTTTAAACAAATTCATTTTCATAAAGTGATTTCGATGGCATATCTACATGTTGTCTCAATGTTTCTCATTTACCCCTCTTTTTATATCTTTTAATGAGTAAGAATTAGTTGGTATGCACAGACATCTTAAGATCCATGTTCTTAAAGTCTGCATAGGAATGCCTGCGTGCAAATGAAGTGTTAAAACCTCTGCAGCCCATCCTTACAAAACTAGGAGACATAATAGCAGTTTGAATGGCACAGTCTATCTGGTTTATTTTTTCTATTACAGCAAGTACATGTCTACATCTCAGTTCCTTGACAGCTAATCCTTTTCACTTCACTGAATTCATTATTTAAATATGTATTATACTAATTTTAATGATTATAAAATAATTTGGAAAAATAATAAATAAAATTACTATTAAGCAGAGCTGAAGGTATATAATCAGAGATATAACATTTGGCTAGCATCACCAGAGTCCTGTGGGGTTCAGTCCTCAATACAGTGGAGAATAGGAAGGAAGAAAGGAAATAAGGAAGGAAAGAAGGCAGACAAGCAGGCAGCAACCCTGCAAACCAGCCAGTCAATCTTCCCACAGTGGATAAATATGAAGACTCTGAAAACAAAAATACGTAAATGTGATGATTGATAATGAATATATAGTTATTTTCACAAAGTAATTATAGTAAGGATTACTGTTTAACAAAAATCCACCACCCCCAAAAAATATCTTAGATTCTATAAGTAAACAGAAATGTGACTTTTTACCAATAAAAAGGGAGAAAAAAGACAAGTAGACGAGGTACATACTATCATATGAATATTTTGTATGTTGGTTGAAATAGAAATCCAAACAGCAACTAAACTACAGGAAAAATCTCTTGTGAGAGTGTAGTAGAAGTTTTGATTTCTTTAGAAACACAGTTGTTTTAAAGGAATGTGTTTTCTGTTTTAGTCTCAAGTACGGGATGTGTGGATGCTTTCTCCATTTCTGGAAAACAGACATGTGAGAGGAGCATGAAAAATATCCTGATGGTAGAGTGTGTGATGTTTTGCCAGCCAGAAACTGTCAAGTGCAGGGAACAGGCTTACATCCTCTGATGGACAGACTCCTTGGAGAGCTTGTGATCTTGGTCAACAGGAAGTACCTCGTGAAGAGGGCATAAGGTTGGCCAATTAGGAAACATCCTTATGTGTATTTTTAAGGGGTATAAATAGAAACCCCAGAAACACAGGGGGGCTTTTGCTTGGCATCACTTCTCATGGCTTCTCATCACTGCTTCGCTTAGAAATACAGTAAGTTTTGGCAAAGATATTAATATAAAAATAAATAAATAAATAGTTTAAAAGTACACCTTCTTGAGAGAGTAGACAGGCTTGAGGGACTCTTCTACAATAAGAAACAAAAGGATAAATTATGAAAAGGATAGATAGGAAGTGTCTTCCTTTCCTATTGCCGTTATAAAAATTACTTGGCAAAAGCACCTTCTCTGGCTCACTGTTTCAAAGGTTCCAGCCTATGATTGACTATCTCTTTCTTTTTTAAAAAAATTTTATTTATTTATTTATTACTTCAGGTTACATCTCCATCATAGTGTCCTCTTTCCATCCCTTTCACTGAGGGCAATAGAAATGCAGAACATTATGGTTCTGGGGATATATTGTAGAGAAGGCTGGTTACCTGATGGTAGCCAGGAAACAAAGAGAGAGAAGACACTTGGGATAAAACACAACCTTCAAAGCCATGCCCCTAGTGATCCACTTCGTCCTGGGAGACTCTGCCTCCAAATACATCAATAAGGTTAACATACTCACAATTGAATCAACTTCCCAAATTGCCACCAGATGTGAACCAAGCCTTCATGTGACATTTCATGTCCAAGTCACAACAGATGATACCTAGGGAAATGTAAACGCAGGGATACAGAACAGAGATAAGGAACAAGGGAGGATATGTAAATATATGTAAATATAAGGTACATTGGGCAATCTATTGTATAAAATATTTTACTCTTAAAACATTACAATTTAAGCCTATAAATTTGAAGACTAATAATGTTGGTCTATTTCCCCAGATGCAACTCCCTCAGACTCACCCCTAGCTCTGCAACAGAACACCAGCTGCAGTCACCTTTCTCCCCTGTCCACATCTCCTGTGGATCCCACAGACCACTCCCTTCTGGTGTTCCTTCCCCCACTCATCACTATGTCCCAGTCCCCAACTCAGGCAGATACTCCCTGTTCAACCACAGGCCACGCCTGCCACAAGACCATGTAACCTGCCCACAGACCATCTCCTCTCTCTGATCCCCTAGACCCAGTCCCTTGGGTTCATTCCTAGGGCTGTAACAAAACACCAGCTGCAGCCTCCCTTCCCACATGTCCACATCTCTTGTGGATCCTACAAACCACCCCTTCTACTTTTCACTGTATCCTAGCCTCCAACATCAGCAGGCATTCCCTCTGAACACACTAGCCTAGCAGGTTAATAAAACAGGCAACACACAGCCATCACACTCTGAAAATCCAGAGAAGAAACAGAAACTAAGAAACAAAACACCCATATAACAAAGACAAACCCAGAAATCAGCATCTAGACCTATAATTACCACAAATCCAGATGCCTAGATGCCCGCATAAGAACACAATCAATGGTCATTGGATGGAAATCAATAGAGTGGTTCCTCAGAAAGTTGAGAATTGATCTACCACTAAAGCCCTGCTATATGACCACAGCAGGCCCTGAATACTCTAACATAGCTGAAGTACAAGAAGAAGACCATAAAACCAACTATATGAAGATGATAGAGGTCCTCAAAGAGAATAATGAATAAATCAAATAAAGAAATCCAGGAAAACACAAAAAAAAACAATTGGAGAAAATGAATAAAGCCCTTTATAAGAGCCCCCCCCCAAAAAAAAACCATAACAGTTGAAGGAAATGAATAAAACTGTTCAAGATCTGAAATGGAAGTAGAAGCAATAAAGAAAATAAACTCAGGGAATTCTGGAAATGAAAATTTTAGGAATTCAAACAGAAACTACATAGGAAATCTTCACCAGCAGAATACAAGAAATGGAAGAATCTCAGGCATTGAAGATATGATACAAGAAATGGATACATCATCCAAAGAAAATGTTAAATCTAAAAAATTCCTGACATAAAATTTCCAGGAAATATAGGATACTATGAAAAGACCAAATCTAAGAATAATAGCAATAAAGGAAGAAAAAGAATCCCAGCTAAAAGGCCTAGAAAATATTTTCAACAATTTATAGAGGAAAATTTTCCTAACCTAAAGAAGGAAACTCCTATAAAGATACAAGAATCCTACAGAACACCAAATAGATTGGACAAGAAAAGAAAAACCTCCTCACCACATAATAACCAAAACACTAAACATGTAAAACAAAGAAAGAATATTAAAAGCTACAAGGGAAAAAGACCAAATAACATATAAAGGCAGACTTTTAAAATTATACCTGATCTCTCAATGTAGAATCTAAAAGTGAGAAAGGGGTCCTTCAGACTCTAAGAAACCACAGATGCCAGTCCAGGCTACTATAACAGGCAAAACTTTAAATCACCATAGATGGAGAAAATAAGGCATTCCATGATGTAGTCAAATTTAAACAATATCTGTCTACATATTCAGTCCTACAGAAGGTGCTAGAAAAAATTCCAATCCAAGGAGGTTAACTATACCTATAAAACACAGGAAGTAGATAATCTCACACCAACAAAATCAAAAGAAGGAAATACACACACACACACACACACACACACACACTCACAAATGGCTGAGAAACACTGAAAAAAATGTTCAACATCCTTAGCTATCAGGTAAATGCAAATCAGAACTACTTTGAGATTCCATCTCACATTGGTCTGTCAGAATGACTAAAATCAGCAACAAAAGTGACAGGTCGTGAAGAAATGAAGCAAGGCAAAACTCTACTCCGGTGGGAGTGCAAGCTTGTACAGCCACCATGGAAATCAATAGAGTGGTTCCTCAGAAAGTTGAGAACTGATCTACCACTCTTAGGCATATACCCCAAATATGTGTCACCAAATCACAAGGACATTTCCTCAACTATGTTCATAGCAGCTTTATTCATAATAACTAGAATCTGGAAACAACCCAGATGTCCCTCAACCAAGGAATGGATAAAGAAATTGTGGTACATCTACACAATGGAATACTACTCCACTCTCAGAAATAAGGATATCATGAAATTTGCAGGCAAATGGATGGAACCAGAAAAGATCATCCTGAGTGAGGTAACCCAGACCCAGAAAGATACACATGATATATATTCACTCATAAGCGGATATTAGCCAATATGTACAGGACAGCCATGCTATAATGTATAGACCCAAAGAAACTAAGTATCAAGGAAGGCTCAAGGGACGATGCACGAATCCCTCTACATAGGGGAGTTAAAATAGGTGTTGCAAGTGGATGGAGAGAGAGAGCTGGAAAAGAAACCAACATTACTGCCACTCGAGGAGACTTATCCAGCAAAAAATGGAATCAGATGCAGAGACCCACAGCCAAACATTAGGCAAAAGTCAGGGAATCTTGGGGAAAAGTTAGGGGAAGGTTTGAGAAAGCGGGAGGGATCAAGGACATCATGAGAAGACCTACATAGCCAATTAACTGGGACACAAGGTGGAGGAGCTCATGGAGACTGAACCACCAACCAAAGAACTTGCAAGGACTGACCCTAGGCCCTCTACAAATATGAAGCTGATGGGCTGCTTGGTCCTCAATGGATCCCCTAACAATTGCAATGGGGACTATCTCTGTCTTGGACTCTGTTGCCTCCTCTGGATCCCATTTTCCCAGCAGAGCTGCCTTGTCTTGCCTCAGTGGAAGAGGAGGCACTTAGTCCTGATGCGATTTGATATTCCAGAGTGGATGGATACTGGGTAGGGGGATATGGAGGAAGTGGGTGGGAGGGTGGCTTTGGGAGGAGGGCAGGGAGGGGGATGGTGATTGGAATGTAAAATAAAGAATTCATTTTTTAAAAAAGGAAGAAATTAATTTTTTGCAAAACTTATCATTTGAAATCTACTTAGCTTATATTAGTAAGTGTTATGAAAAGTTGTGAAGATTGTATTCCCATGAAGGTATCTGTTAGAATATTTTATTAATGGGGAATGCTGAGTTTTAATTGGTTTTATAAATACATAATTTATCAGCGAGTACTTTTACCTCAGAACTCCTCTCTCCTACTCAGTTGCCTATCTGGGAGCATGGTATGGGAGCATTTCAAAACTACTAGTCATGAAATTATTATCATATATTTTTATTCATGAAAACACTAGAGGAAATTGACATTTTAATCATATATAAATATGGCGTATTTTCAAAGGTCTGTCCTGTATAGGAGGAATTTCCAGCTACTGACTTGTAGAAAGTATCTTGTGGCATAGGGTTGAGCTTTTAAACAGTAGAAAGCTTTTAACCACTTTGGCATCACCTACCTTGGAGAAAGGAATCTTTCCCTGACTTGGGATCAAGGGCATAAGAAGGATTGCTTTTTGTAATCCCCAGTCTTAATCTCCAACTTACTGTCATTGCTCCAGTCAAGTAGTTTTTTTTTCTTTAAACCTCAAGGGTAAAAAAAGAAAAAAAAATCAGCATGATATTTGCTATGATACACTATAGCATGAGGCAATGGGCATAGCCAATGGTGTTTTGTGAAGACAGTCATAATAGCAATAATCCATAATTAAACTGTGCTCATTACAGGTGACATTGTAACATTGTATTGTTACTTATAGTGTACAACATGGAGCAGGAATGCATGTATAGGCACAACAGATAGTTACAACAATTTTGTATAGTAGGTGCTGTTGTTATGATATTCCTAATGAAAGATTGATACATTAAAAAGGTTGAGTAGTAACCAAAGGGTTACTCCGTAATTACTGAAAAAGTCAGAATTTGAATCTAAATATCTGACATCATGGTGTGAATGCATGTATGTGTACCAGGTGCATGCTTAGTATCTGCGGAGGCCAGAATATGGCGCCAGGTCCCCTGGAACTTGAGTTAAAAATGGTTGTGGACTGCTAAGTGGGTGCTGGATGCTGGGGATGGAACCCTGGCCATCTGGAAGACCAGCAAGTGCACTTAAATGCTGAGTCAGCTTTTATATCTTATATCTTTCATTCTATTTGAGGCCACTTGTTATTAAAGGTTGAACACTCCCCCATGCCCCTTTCCTTTAGTGTTACAGATTACATTCCTTTCACTACAGAAGAAAGCTTGTGGTCTGAAAGTCAAGGCTTAGATGAAGCCAGAAGAGTCATGGCACAAACAAAATGTTTCTGAGAAATATTGAGAGTGTCCCCCCTTCTTTTACCAGATAATAAGATGAAAGGAGAGAGGTCATACAGAACTATGCTGATGGAATCAAGTATTGTATCATTTACTTAATGGCTAATATCCATTTATAAGTGAGTACCTACCATATTCGTCTTTCTGGATTTGGGTTCCCTCAACTCAGGATGATCTTTTCTGGTTCCATCCCTTTGCCTGTAAATTTCATGATTTCCTTATTTCTGAGAGTGGAGTAGTATTCCATTATGTAGATCTACTATAATTTCTTCATGCATTCCTCAGTTGAGGGACATCTGGGTTGTTTCCAGTTCCTGGTTATTATGAATAAAGCTGTTATGAACCGAGTTGAGGAAATATCTCACCTTGTGATTTGGTGACATATATTTGGGGTATATGCCCAAGAGTGGTATAGCTGGGTCTTGAGGTAGAACTAAATTTTAAAGGCATCCCAATGTAGATAATTTGAATATAAAAGTAAGAAGGCATAAGGAAAATATACTGAAGTCCTTGACAGATTTTGCCAAAGCTACATGATCACACTAAGCAAAATCAAAAACTTAAGGACACTGACAAATCTCTCCCTATTAGTAATCTTTTTCATTGCTGTGACCAAATATCTGAAGCATCTAAAAGGAAAAAGAATTGAGTCTTAGTATGAGTAGTCTTACTACTCCACTGTGGCCAGGAAAATGGCAGCGAGCCACCTTTGGCTGTGCAACAGGGGCCCAACGCAGCTGATCATTACATCTACACCCAGAAATCAGAGAGAGATAATCTGACTGCTAATGGGCTACTTGGCTTCACCTTAATGGTGCTGCCAATATTCCTGGTGTGTCTTCCCTTCTCAGTTAAACCTCTTTGGAAACACTCTTATAACAGAACCAGAAGTGTGTTTCCTAAGAAACTCTACAATCCAGTCATGTTGACAATTAGGATCAAACCCATTAAGATACATCTTATATCACTTGTCAGAAATGTGTATCCAAAATATCAACATTTAGGGACTAGAGAGATGACTCAGAGCCAGGGCTCAATCTCCGGCATCCAGCACCCACATAGCTGTCCACAACCATCTGTAACTCAAGTTCCAGGGGACCTGACACTTTATTCTGGCCTCCACAGGTACTAGGCATGCATGGTACACATACATGCACGCAGGTAAAACATTCATACACATACAATAAAAATAAATCTTTTCTAAAAAATCAACATTTGACTTAGCTCCCACCTACTTATGGATCAAGATGTGGGCTCTAAGCCAGGCATGATGGCCCATACCTTTAATCCCAGCATTGCAGAGGATCAAATAGGTGAATCTCTGAGTTCAAAACTAGCCTGATCTACAGTGCACATTCTAGGACAGCCAGGCCTATTACACAAAGAAACCCTGTCTCAATAAGAATAAAAAGCAAATTTCACTTTAAAACAAAAAAGGAAAGATGTGAGTTCCCAGGTGTTCTTGCCAAACCTGTCATAATAAGCCACATCTTAAGTGGAATACAATCAACTTGTTTTAATGAGTCTAGATTTCGTTTTTTTTTCCAAGCTAATGTCCTGTTTAATCTCCTTTCAATGGATATCTTAAATTTTCTGTGCCCATTTTTCATTGATCTCTGTTAAAAATACTTTTTTCTGTGTGCATTTTATACTGACCATGAGTACCAATGAAACACACAGAGCTTCAGAACTTTCAAACTCAAACCTTAAGTCTCTATTTCTTGCCCTGAGTCGAGAATCCCATGTGAAAATTTTTATTACTCTTTAAAACCCCACAAAACGCTACACAAAAAAGAACAAGGAACTATGTATTCAACTTTTGAACACTGTGTTCCACTTTACAATTGTCAAAGAAGCATTAGATTTAATATCTTAAAGCTGCTTTCCATCAGAGTGTTTGGTACTCCATGTAGCTCAAACGCACACATTTTAAACGTAGGTGTTTAGAAAACTAAACACAGACTACACCAGATTGCAAGATCTGATTGGATCTAAGCTCACAGTAAAAAGAGGTATTTTCTCCACACATTATCCTTATTAACACAAAAGAGCAACTAAACACAGCCAAACTAATTTCTTTGATTACAGTCACAAATTCAGAATATGCTTTGAAGGGTAAATGATTTAATATATGGATTATATTAAATGGATTTAATGTATCTGAGCCCACCATCCCTTACTCTTGGCCTCTAATTCAGATAGGCAACCCAGAGAAAGGTTAATCCTAGAAATAAAAGGGAGTCTAACTTTTCTCAAGTCCTGAGAAAAAGCAGGGCAACTTTGTTCTAACAGCAAGTCATTTTTCCCATCTGAAAACAACCAGACTCTATGGCTTCTGGCCTAGTTCACTCTTCTTGGATTTCACTATTTAGAATGTAACATCTTTGCCAAAACACCTTCTTTGAGGTTTAGTACCAATTAAACTAAAGCACTATGTCAAAAAAGGAATTGAGACCGGCTCCTGTGTTATTGTCTAGCACACCATGACTAATGTGGTGGAGGTCATAAGAGAGACGAGAGAATAAAGATTCTAAGGCAAATGAGTGAAACCTGGAATCCTGGGTAGAGATGAAGAGGTGTATGACCATAAGCAGGGAAAAATAACCTTTTGTTCACAAAACTCTAGCTTGACATTTTCTTCGATGATAAATATAGACAGCAAGGCACAGCAAGGTTAGCAACAACAATGACTATGTCTTAGCCACTGTTCTGCTGCTGTGAAGAGACACCATGACCACAGCAACCCTTATGAAATACAGCATTTAACTGAGGGCTTGTTTACAGTTTTAGAGGTTTATCCCATTATCATCGTGGCAGGGAGCATGGCTTCATGGCTTCATGCATGGTGCTAGAGCAGTGGCTGAGAGTAACAGCCTGGTCCACAGGTCAAGAGAGAGAGAGAAAGAGAGAGAGAGAGAGAGAGAGAGAGAGAGAGAGAGAGAGAGAGAGACTTAGCCTGGCTGGAGCTTTTGAAAGACCACCCTAATATTATGTTTCCTTCAACAAGGCCACACCTACTTTGAATGAGGTCACACCTCCTAATCCTTCTAGTCCTTTCAAATAGTACTACTCCCAGGAGACTAAGTATTCAAATATATGAGCCTATGGGGGCTATTTTTTTCTTTTTATTTTTTGTTGTTGTTATTAATTTGTATTTTCAAGTTACCTCTTGATCAAAGTCCCCTTCCTCCTCCCTTCCAGGTCCCACCTTCCCTCCCTCTTCCCCATCTCCATCCTCTCCTTCTCCTCAGCTGAGGGGAGCCCCCACATATCAAACCCCCTCAGTTCATCAGTCACATGAGGACTAAGAGCTTCTTCTTGTACTAGGGCTTGATATGGCAGCCCAGCTAGGGTAATGTGTTCCAATTACAGGCAACAGGGTCCATGACTTGTTGCTGGGTGGAGTTTTTCATATGATAGTTATGCTAGGTTCCTGTCAGTTTGGGTCTGTGGATTGTAGGATGGTTGTCCTGTGTTATATGGTTAATATCCACTTAAAATTGAGTAAGGACCATGTGTATCTTTCTGGGTCTGGGTTAGCTCACTCAGAATGAGCTTTTCTAGTTCCATCCATTTTGGGTGCAAATTGCATGACTTCATTGTTTCTGACAGCTGTGTAGTATTCCATTGTGTAAATGTACCACAGTTTTGCTTTGTTTTTTACCCATTCTTTGGTTGAAGGACATCTGAGTTGCTTCCAATTTCTGGTTTGGTAGAAAATCTTTTGGATATATACCCAGGAGCAGTATGGCTGGATCTTGAGGTAAAACTATTCCCAATTTTTTAAGATATCGCCAGATTGATTTCCAAAGTGGTTGTACAAATTTGCACTCCCACCAGCAATGGATAAGTGTTCATTGGGACCATTATTATTCAAACTATAACAGACTATCACCAAGAGAAACAACAAATGTTTTTATATCATAGTAGGGTTGCTACAGTTCTCTCACAGTATCATTTTTACATATCCCTATTGATGTTTAATCTTCACCATCAATTTGATTTGATTAGGAAGTACATAGATTAGTAAAGTATGCCTCTGGGAATGTTGGTTAGGTCATTTCCATCAATGATCCATTAATGAGAAGATTTGCCCTGGACCGTGGGTGGCACCATCCCATAGGCTAGAGCAGCAGTTCTCAACCTGTGGGTCACGACTCTTTTAGGGTTCCATATCAGACATCTTGCATATCAGATATTGACATTATGATTCATAACAATAGGAAAATTACAGTAATGAAGCAGCAATGAATAATTTTATGGTTGGGGGTCACCACCACATAAGGAGCTGTATGAAAGGGTCACAGCGTTAGGAAGGTTGAGAACCGCTGGGCTAGAGGGAAAGAAGAAAAGGAAGATGGTGCAGTTTGGGCATCTTTTCTCTCTCTACTTCCTGTCCAGTACCAGGTGAGTACCCCATGCCAGGTGCTTCCACTGAAATGATTCACTGTTTCATTATGTATCCAGCACCAAAGTAGACAAAGACTGGAGCCTCTGAAATCATAAGCCAAAGCAAACCCTTCCTTTTCTAGGTTGTTTGTGCTGGATATTTTGTCCCAATGATGAAAAGTCTAACAGTTTTCACTTCAAAAGTATGGTAGCAGCTAACCTGTTGCTAAAATTGCATACAACAACTGCATTCTTGCCTGTCAGTGCTCAGCACGAAACACACATGACGAACTATTAAAAGCTCCACATTTCGTAAGTCATTCAGACACTACATTCTCACATGTTTTCATATCAGGAGTCACAACATCTCACAAAAACCATAGTACTTGTTGCCTTCTAATACAGAAGTATTAGATAGTAATAGTATACCTATTTATCATTACTGGTTAATCAAAAATAATTGACATTAAATGTTTTCATTCAAGCTAAGAAGCCACAGCTTTCACACTAATACTGTCTTTAATAAATAAAATTAAAGTTTAATTTGATTATATTTTAAATAAATCAAATTGTAATGTACTTAATTTAAAAGTATATGTGTATATGTGTCTAGGCCACAAACATAATACTTTGATAACTATAATTATTTTCTTTGTAATTCCAATATATTTTACTTTATTCAATTAAATAATTATTCTAAGAAAAGTTTCATAGACTTTGCCAGATGGTCAAAGAGGATCATTACTCTAAAACAGCCAAGAGCTTTGGACTACTGGTATCCTGTCTACAAAACTGTAATTTACCTAACATAATTTAATACTTTTTTTCCTTCACAATTCAGTGCTCTGTAATTACTAAACACTTTTTCCATTGCCTTATGACAAATGTCCCTGAATCGTCTTCTTTTTTTAGTGCTTCTTCCTGTCTTCCCTCTCATTTGATGAGGATTGACGGTCTTTGATTTACTGTGACAAACCTTTCCATAGTTAGGGTTTTGTCTTCGTTTCTTCTCTTAGTCTTTTACCCAGATAGAATCCTGGCTGGTGGGTGATGCTCATTCTGTTTCACTTGTGCCTTGACAGCATGAATATTCAGGTCCTCAGGGAATACTGTAAAATGGAGCCAAGGGGAAAAGCCCCCTGATAAAGACCAAATAAGGAAACTACTCAAAGAGCTAGGGAGAGAAAGAAGATGTAGAAGCAGGCTTTGCTGGGAGAAGATGGATCTAGTTCATAGGGAAGGTAATCCCAGAGTTAGATCTTAAAGAAAATAACAAGTAGATAAAAGGAAGTCAAACTTAGAAACAAGAATGCATGCAAACTAGGGGAACTGTCTAGCAGACCAGAAAATGCTATCACCACATTGACCATGAAAGAAGACCTTACTAAGCTGGGGGTGGTGCACAACACCAAGTGTCAGAAATCAGAAAAAGCCCACATATCAAAGAGAGTGACTGGGTAGATGGAGCTGAAAGTGGGTGCGCAATGTCTGAAGGAATGAGTAGAGTCAACATCCAGTCAATATCCATATCACTGAGTAAAATTCCGAAGAATAAAATAAAAAGTTATTTTTCAAATGTAGCTATTACAACCTTATTCTTTTCAGCACTCCTTGTTTCAGATTTTTAGAAATATTTATTTATTACTTCAGGTTACATCTTCATCACAGTGCCCTCTTTCCACCCCTCCCAGTCCCACCCTCCCACCCTCTACCCCCTATCTATATTGCATGAACACTTTTTCAAGGTGATCTTCAGTTAGCTACTAACTTGCTCTTCTAGCTGCTACAATTGCCATGAAATTGCCAATGACTCATAGTCACTTTTCATTACCTTGATATAATATCTGGCATGAACAACTCAATTGGTTGTTTTAGCTTATGATGTCGGAGGTTTCAGCCCTCTTTCGAAGGCACCTCACATTAGAGCCTCCAGTAAGCAGAGAGAGAGATAATGTCTGTGCTTGTGGGCTTTCTCCCAGTCCCTCTGGTGCTCCACCTAGGTCTCAAGCCTGTGGATTAGTGTCACTCACATTTAGGGCAAGTGCCTCCACGTTTGTGAATACGATCCATAAAGGCCCATAGCATACTCAGAAGGATGCTTTATTTATATCATCGGTGGTTCTCTATCCTACCAGGTTGACAATATGAACAAATATACTCATGGTAAAACAAGATTCATTTCAGCTACTCTGATGGTAAAAACAAATCTGTGGTAATGTAGCCACCACAATGCTGGGCTTTGTCCCTTCTCTGGAAGAAAAATATGTATCTGGCCTTAAATCTTGGACCTAAAGATTTGAACAGTGGTGATGATGTGACTTCGCCGAAGCATTTTCTCAAGTTTAAGTGAACTGTACCACCTTCGGTGCTTATCAGACATTTTCAAAGTTCATTTAAGATTTGTGCCTTGACTCTTTTTGATTTTTAATGCTTTCACCCACACATTGCTGCTTCACACAATTACTAAAATGTTGTATGGAGCCCCATCATGCCACTGGGACAGACACCTCAGGTTAGTCACATTCCTTTCTTCGCTGACTACTCATGGGTACTTGACACAGATAACCACTGCTTCATCCATCAAAGGCATTTTTTTTATTTTTAAAAATATTTTATTCTTTTTGAAATTAAAAGATAATTACTTCAGTTCCCCCTTCTCTTTCCTCCCTCTTATGTGTCTCATGTGCATCCTCTTGCTCTCTCTCTCTCCATATCTATCTATCTATCTATCTATCTATCTATATACATATTATATAGAGCATATATATATATAAACACACACACACACATATATATATGCTCTATATAATAGTGTTTGTAAATGATGATTTCAGGAATGACAGTATGGGATAATTGATTGGTGAATTCTTCCCTAAAAAGTTCTATTTGTCCTAGTCTCAGCATTTCTTGGTTGCCTGTAGTTCAATGTCTAGGGTTAGAGGCCCATGAATTTCTTCCCTTCTATGTTAGCATATCTATTGCTGACATTCTTACTTAGGTCCTGTTTAGGTAACCAAATTGATGAGACTTCATGGGTGTAGTTTCTCTGACAGTTTTAGGAGATGAATATCATAGCAAACTTTTTGGTCTCCTTACTCTTGCAATATGTCCCGTCTTCTGTTACAATTCCTGAGTCCTCGGTACAGGAGTTGTATTTTTTTGTTGTTGTTGTTGTTGCTCAAATGCTTTTTCTTTTTTTCTTTTTTTTTATAAGTACTTTATTTTTTTCTTCAAGTTACATCTCAGTCACAAACCCTTCCCTATTCCCCCTTCCTGTCCCACCCTTCCACCCTCTTCCCCCCCAACAGCTTCCCTTTTCAATCCAACAAATGGTTCTTTCTCTTATAACAGTGAATTCTATACAAAACAGCAGAATTAAATATGCCACATTTATGAGAGTTAAATGGCCCAGTATACCTTCCCAATGTCCAGTTCATACATATTTGGCCCCTGACTTTAACATTCTACCTTCTAACCATCTCCATGAGTTTAAAGTTCTATAACTGACTTAGCTTTCATACTAACTTGCATCACTATTATAACCATCTTCTTAGATCTAGAACACCCTCTTGATTCCTAAACAACTCAAAATTTAGCTATGAGACTCAAGCTGTCTATTCTTCAACCACCTCAGAGAGCTGAGAAGGATAAATATATCTGATTATATAGGAAGTGCAGGGCCTGCAGCTTCCAATACTAAGAAATGACAAACCAGTGACTACCTGGACAGTTCCCATTTTCTCTCCATACATTCCAGCATCAGTCTTCAGCCTTTTGGTCCTGTTTCTCTGACAGACATTTATTGTAGAGCAGGGATTATGAAGGACTAACCTACCCTGTTTTGGCAGAGCTAGGCTGTCGACTTCCCTGCTACCAAGTTTTGTCCTTTTTGGACAGCAGTCTGTCTGCAGTTGAAGCAAGGAGTTTTTACATGCCAAGAGATAGGCTTGCCACTAATTCAACCATCTCACACTGGAGATTCTTCGATGATTTTCTTCTACTTGGAGTAGAATAGGGGGTGCTGTCAGGAGCTGATATGTCACGATATCAAAAAAAATCTTAATTTAAGACCACATCTTTGAATGCCATATTCTGCAGATCTCTTGGGGTTTTTGAAGATGCCCTATCTATCTCTTGTATTTAGATAAGCAAATGTTGCTTGTCTCTTAACAACTTGATTACTGAGTAGCTTAGAGAATATCTGTGATAGACTGTCATAGTAGCTAACAAGGTGACATGCATGCATGACTAGGAGTTTGTTTTTCTTAATTATCCTAAACAGTTTAAGATGGTTGGTATCAAGAGGCCAGAGCTTCACATTTCATTTTTAAGTATCTCTAGGTATGATACCATTAGGAAGCGTTACCTTTAATTTTGTATCAATATACAAAGATCTATTCAAATGTGGCTAAATATACCCTTAATTTTGTATCAATATACAAAGATCAAATGCCTATGCGGCCCAATACAATCTTAATATTGCGTCCATATACAAGGGTCAATACCATTGTGGCCAACTACAAGCTTAATTTTGTATCAATATACAAATATCAATACCGACGTAGACCAATACAATCTTATTTTTGCACAATAAACAATGGTCAATACCACTTTAGCCAAATATACTACTAATTTTGTATCAATATACAAAGGTATAAGGGCATATTCAATAATATGACCCTTCTTCTTGGTCCTTCCTGTGCTATGTCTATGTCTCAATTTTTCTCAAGTCTGTGCATTTCTACATAGGAGATAAAGAAGGATACAGAAAAGGGAAAGAAGGAATACCCTGGGTCTAACCTCCAAAACCCATTAAACAGGACCATTTAACAACTTGTAATCTCTTCCCCTAAATAACAGAGTTTTCAGTTGTACTTCAAATAGCCAAAAAGGGGGGGGGGCGGAGAAACACCCTCCCCACCCTCTGGGTATGGGACGTCGCTCTCTTAAAATGACTTCCTGCTGATTTGGGTCATAGTAAACCTGTTTGGGGCCCGAACCAAAATGGAAAAATGGTTAAAAATGTTAATACAATCCTTTTATGTTCAGTCCTTCTGTTCTCAGCTGTTTAGATGTCCTAAGGAGTTTGTAGGCAGAAGCTGAACTTCCAGGCTTTATTGAGGTTCTGGCTGGGGCATTGTGTATAGCTGAACGGTCTTAGCGATATTGAGTTGTTGTGGTGGTAGGCTTTTGATGGAGACAGCTATTGAGGGAGTCTGTCAGGCTGAATCATCTGGGTCACTTTTGGTCTTCTTTTGGTCTTCTTTTGGTGTCTGATTCTGATTTCTGTTGAGGTTTCCGTTGTCCAGTTGTCCCTGGGTTCCTTGAATGGATGCTTTGATTCTCCTGGAAAGATAAGAACAGAGCCCTGCCCTAATCCTCACTCAGGGACAATCACCCTCTTTTTTTTGGGGGGGGGTATGTAATATTTCTCCTGAAGCAAATTTGGTTTTTTGACAATATATAAAGTGTTATCTTTCAATCTGGTTTAAAGAAGAAATTATTTTGTTATTTTGGAGCTAAACCAGCTTTAGTGTATATATTTTGAGACCTCGAAGGACAATTTGTTTGTACTGAGTGGGCCTTTTGTAAGTACCTTTTAAACTTAGGTCCTTCCAAATCCTATGTGTGTGTCTCTGCATTCTAATTATTGGGATCTGAGACCTGTGGTTCCCATCTGAGGGGATTAAAGATGTGTTTCACCACTCCTGGATCAAAGTTTTTCTCTATTTAGAGTTTGTTTTGTATCAGGCTGACCTTGAGCTCTGAGATCTGCCTGTTTCTGTCTCTAGTATGTTGGGGTTAAGGGTGTACTCTTCTTGAATGATGGGATTAAGGGTGTGCACCCTCACCACCCTTTTCCGTGTAACTCTAGAATTTATAAATCCACTAACTCTATGGTGCTCCTCCCGTCTCTACTGAAGTTAAAGGCATGGGTTAACACCACATTTCTCCTGTATTTTACCTTAGCTCTACGTTTTTTCAACACTTGGAGGTTTATAAAACCAGGTTGAACGGCTGTGTCCATTATTTTATTTACAGTGTTTTAACATTGTTACCTGCTTTTTTTAATTAATAAATTTTTTTGTTTGTTGCTACAGGTTACATCCTTAACATATTGTCCTCTTTTCCCACTTCCCAGCCCCACCCTCCCATGCTCTACCCCCTGACCCTTCCATCTTGATCCTCTGGGGTGGAGTGTCCCTGCACACCAGTCTCTCACCACAGATCAGGAGTCATATGAGGGCCGAGAGCCTCTTCATACACCGGGGACCTACGAGGCAGTATACCAGTGAAAAGTGTCTACTTGCTACGGGGGGAAAACTAAAAAGAAGACCAACAGACACACAAACCCACAAAAACAAAGAACAACAACAAAAAAAGAGAGGAAAAGGAAAGAGAAAAAAAAGGGAAAGGAAAAAGAAATGAAAAAAATGTTTATGTCCATGTTCCTTTTGGTGTGTTGGTTGTAGTACAGATATCCTGTACGATATAGCTAAAATCCTACTATAAGTGAATAGATGCCATGTGCATCCTTCTGAGTCTGGGTTAGCTCATTCAGGATGAGCTTCTCTAGATCCACCCATTTGGTTGCAAATTGCATGATTTCATTGTTTCTTATAGCTGAGTAATATTCCATTGTATAGATGTACCACAATTTTTTAATACATTCTTCATTTGAGGGACATCTGGGTTGTTTCCAGTTTCTAGCTATTACAAATAAGGCTGCTATGAACATAGATGAGGAGACTTCCCTATGTCTCCATGAGGTGTCCTTTGGGTGTATACCCAGAAGTGGTATGGCTGGGTCCTGAGGCAAAGTTATTCCAAGGTTTCTAAGATATTTCCAGACAGACCTCCATAGTGGTTGCACAAGCCTGCACTCCCACCAGCAATGGAGGAGGGTTCCCCTTTCTCCACACCCTCGCCAGCATGTGCTGTCATTTGAGCTCTTTATCTTAGCCATTCTGACAGGTGTGAGATGGAATCTCAGGGTAGCCTTGAGTTGCATTTCTCTGATGATTAAGGATGTTGAGCATTTCTTCAGGTGACTCCCGGCCATTAGGGATTACTCCTTTGTGAATTCTCTATTTAGCTCCTTCTCCCATTTTTTGATTGGATTATTTGGTTTCTTGGCATTTAGTTTCTTGAGTTTTTGTAGACTTTAGATAATAGCCCTCTATCAGATGTGGGGTTGGTGAAGATTTTCTCCCAGTCTGTTGGTTGCCGGTTTGTTCTAATGACTGTGTCTTTTGCCTTACAGAAGCTTTTCAGTTTCATGAGGTCCCATTTATTGATTGTTGATCTCAGGTCCTGAGCTGTTGGTGTTCTGTTCAGGAAGTTGTCACCTGTGCCAATGAGTTCGAGGGTTTCTCCTACTTTTTCTTCTAGTATCTTTAGTGTGGCCGGCCTTATGTTAAGGTCTTTGATCCACTTAGAATTAAGTTTTGTACAAGGTGATAGGTATGGGTCTAATTTCATTCTTTTGCAAGTGGACATCCAGTTGGACCAGCACCATTTGTTGAAGATGCTGTCCTTCTTCCATTGTGCGGTTTTGGCTTCTTTGTCAAAGATTAGTTGGCCATAGGTGTGTGGGTCCATGTTTGGGTCTTCAATTCGATTCCATTGATCCACTGGTCTGTTTCTATACCAGTACCATGCTGTTTTTATTATTATTGCTCTGTAGTACAGCTTGAAATCTGGGATGGTGATACCTCCAGATGCTTTTTTATTGTACAGGATTGATTTAGCTATTCTGGGCTTTTTGTTGTTCCATATGAAGTTGATATAGCTTTTTCCAGGTCTATAAAGAATTGTGTTGGTATTTTGATAGGAATTGCATTGAATCTATATATTGCTTTTGGTAGAATAGCCATTTTTATTATGTTGATCCTACCTATCCATGAGCATGGGAGATCTTTCCATCTTCTAAAGGCCTCTTCCATTTCTTTCTTCAGGGGCTTGAAGTTCTTGTTGTATAGGTCCTTTACTTGCTTGGTTAGAGTTACCCCCAGGTATTTTATATTGTTTGTGGCTATTGTGAAGGGGGTTGTTTCCCTTATTTCTTTCTCAGTATGCTTGTTTGTTGTATAAAGAAGGGCTTCTGATTTTTTTGAGATAATTTTGTATCCAGCCACCTTGCTGAAGTTGTTTATCAGCTGTAAGAGTTCTTTGGTGGAGTTTTTGGGGTCGCTTATGTATAGTAACATATCATCTGCGAATAGGGAAAATTTGACTTCTTCATTTCCAATGTTTATCCCTTTGATTTCCTTTAGTTGTCTTATTGCTCTAGCAAGAACTTCAAGTACTATATTGAAGAGATATGGTGAAAGTGGACATCCTTGTCTTGTCCCTGAGTTTAGAGGAAATGCTTCAAGCTTCTCTCCATTTAATTTGATGTTGGCCACTGGCTTGCTGTATATTGCCTTTATTATTTCTAGGTATGGTCCTTGTATGCCCGTTCTCTCCAGAACTTTTAGCATGAAGGGGTGTTGGATTTTGTCAAATGCTTTTTCTGCATCTAGCGAGATTATCATGTGGTTTTTTTCTTTCATCTTGTTTATATGGTGAATTACATTGATAGACTTTCATATATTGAACCATCCCTGCATTCCTGGGATGAAGCCTACTTGATCATGATGTATGATATTTTTTATGTGTCATTGAATTCGGTTTGCTAGTATTTTATTAAGTATCTGCATTTATGTTCATGAGGGAGATTGGTCTGAAGTTCTCTTTCTTTGTTGGGTCTTTGTGTGGTTTAGGAATCAGAATGACAGTGGCCTCATAGAATGAGTTTGGCAGTGTTCTTTCTGTTTCTATGTGGTGGAAGAGTTTGAAGAGTAGTGGTGTTAGCTCCTCTTTGAAGGTCCGGTAGAATTCCGTGCTAAAGCCATCTGGCCCTGGGCTTTTTTTGGTTGGGAGATTATTAATGACTGTTTCTATTTCCTTAGGTGTTATTGGGCTGTTTAAGCTGTTAATCTGATTTTGATTTAGTTTTGGTAGGTGGAATTTATCGAGGAAATTGTCCATTTCACTTAGGTTTTCAAATTTGGTGGAGTATAGATTTTTAAAGTAGGACCCGAATATTTTCTGGATCTCCTCAATGTCTGTTGTTATCTCTCCCTTTTCATTTCTGATTTTGTTGATTTGGGTTCTTTCTCGTTGCCTTTTAGTTAATTTGGCTAGGGGTCTGTCTATTTTGTTGATTTTCTCGAAGAACCAACTCTTGGTTTCATTGATTCTTTGTATAGTTCTTTTTGATTCTAAGTTGTTGATTTCAGCCCTAAGTTTGATGATTTCCTGCCTTCTGCTCCTCTTGGGCATGTTTGCTTCTTTTTTTCCAAATCACCCAGCTTAGCTGTTAATTCACTAATATGAGCTGTCACAATTTTCTTTTTGAACGCACTTTGTGCTATGAACTTTCCTCATAGCACAGCTTTTATTGTATCCCATAGGTTTGGGTATGTTGTGTCTTCATTGTCGTTGGATTTTAAGAAGTCTTTGATTTCCTTCATTTCTTCCCTGACCCAGTGGTCATCCAGTAAGGAGCTGTTCAATTTCCATGTGTGTGTAGGCTTTCTGTTGATTCTTTTGCTGTTGAAGACCAGCTTTATTCTGTGGTGGTCTGATAAGATACAAGGTGTTATTTCAATTTTCTTCTATCTATTGAGACTATATTTGTGTCCAACTATGTGGTTGATTTTGGAGAAGGTTCCGTGGGGTGCTGAGAAAAAGGTGTATTCCTTTGTGTTTGGGTGAAACGTTCTGTAGATGTCTGTTAGGTCCATTTGTTTCATGATGTCTGTTAGACTCAATATTTCTCTGTTTGGCCTCAGTCTTGATGATCTGTCCATTGTTGTGAGTGGGGTGTTGAAGTCTCCCACTACTAATGTGTTGTGATCGACGTGCAATTTAAGTTTTAGAAGTGTTTCTTTTACGAAAGTAGGTGCCTTTGTATTTGGGGCATAGATGTTCAGTATTGAGATTTCCTCTTGATGAATATTCCCTTTAATGAGTATATAATGCCCTTCTTTGTCTTTTTTCATTAACTTCAGTTGGAAGTCTGTTTTGTTTGATATTAGGATGGCTACTCCAGCTTGCTTCCTGGGTCCATTTGCTTGGAAAACCTTTTCCCAGCCCTTTACTCTGAGGCAGTGACTATCTCTGGTAGTGAGATATGTTTCTTGTATGCAGCAAAGGGATGGGTCTTGCTTGCGGATCCACTCTGTAAATCTGTGTCTTTTTATTGGGGAGTTGAGACCATTGATGTTGATGGATATTAGTGACCTGGGGTTGTTGTTTCCCATTAGTTTGGTATAGGTGATGGTCCTGTGCCTCTTTTGGTTTAGTTGCTGAGGGGTTTTCTATTCCCTTTGTTTTCTTGGGATGGAATTTTCCTTCTAGGATTTTCTGTAGGGCTGGGTTTGTGGGGAGATATTGTTTAAATTTGATTTTGTCATGGAATATCTTGTTTTCTCCATCTATGTTGATAGAGAGTTTTGCTGGGTATAGTAGTCTGGCTGGGCACCTATGATCTCTCAGGACTTGTAGGATATCTGTCCAGGCCCTTCTAGCTTTTAAAGTTTCTGAGGAGAAGTCAGGTGTAATTCTGATGGGTCTGCCATTGTATGTGACTTGGCCTTTTTCTCTTACAGCTTTTAATATCCTTTCTTTGTTCTGTACATTTGGTGTTTCAATTATTATGTGGTGAGAGGAGTTTCTTTTCTGATCTAATCTGTTCGGTGTTCTGTAAGCCTCTAGGATTTTTATTGGCATCTCTTTTTTTCAGGTTTGGGAAGTTTTCTTCTATGACTTTGTTGAAGATATTTCCTGGACCTTGGAGTCGGGAGTCTTCTCTTTTCTCTATGCCTATGATTCTTAGGTTCCGTCTTTTCATTGAGTCCTTGATTTCTTGGATGTTGTGGGTGAGAGATTTTTTAGCCGTCTCATTTCCTTTGGATGTTGTACTGATTTCTTCCATCGAATCTTCCATGCCTGAGATCCTGTCTTCCATCTCTTGCATCCTATTGTTGATACTCACATCCGTAGTTCCTGTTCTCTTCCCTTGGTTCTCCACTTCCTCTTTTTACTCTGACTGTGTTTTCTTTATTGTTTCTATTTCTATTTTCATGTCTTGTATGGTATTGTTGGTTTTGTACATTTCCTTCTCCAGCTTGCTTGTTTTTTGTCTGAAAATCTTTCATTGCTTTTTCCTTTTCCTGTTCAAGCTCTGTCACCTTGGCTTGGAGTTCTTTAATGGTGTTGTTCATTGTTTTGGCTTGTAAAATTGTGGCTTCTTTGAATACCTTCATAGATTTAAGTTCTTCTTGAAGGGACTCTATCACTTTCCATAATGCAGAATTGTCATCGTTTTCTTGTGTTACTGTTGGTGTGAGGTCATCCGAATTGGATGAGCTAGGATAATTCTGCTTTGTTGGAGTCATATTTCCTTGATTTCTATTTTTTCTTGGATCTTTGGCCATGTGGGTGTGTTTAGCTGTCTGTTCTTGTCATTTTCTGTGCTTGGATCCACAGGGGATGCTTTGGTGAAGGAGTCGAATTGCTTGGCTATCTGTTGTTGCTTACAGGGGGATCTCAGGGTCACTGTGGTTTTAATAGCCTGAATTGCTGTGAGCTGGTGCAGCCTATTCCCAGGTAGTGAGTAATGGTCCGGAATTGTTTCACTACTCCCAGTTCAGTCTTCTCTATGTTGCACACTGAGTGATCAGCCTGTAATGGTTCTGATGGTATGGACCTGTTTGCCCAGGCACAGATTTTGTGGGCTTTGTTTGTCGTCACAGAGGCTGACAGGGCATGGCTCCACATCTAATATGTCTGGGTTTACCAGAATACAGCTATGGTCCCCTGGCTTCTGGTTACCCACTAGGCTTCTCCGCCACAGGCCTGGCCACTTCCCTTCCTATCTGCTCCGCTGTGGGTGGGCGGAGCTTTGGCTCCTCTCGCTGTCTGAGCCGGCCTCCCACCCTAGCTGCTTTGCGGTGGGTGGGTGGAGCTTCGGCCCCTCCCACCATCTGAGCCGGCCTCCCGCCCTAGCTGCTTTGCCGTGGGTGGGCGGAGATTTGGCCCCTCCTGCGTCTGAGCTGGCCTCGCGCCCTAGCTGCTTTGCCGTGGGTGCGTGGGGCTTCGGTCCCTCCCGCCGACTGAGCTGGCCTCCTTCCCTAGCTGCTTTGCTGTGGGTGCGCCAGGCACCAGCCCCGCCCGCCTGCGCCCGCTTCCCTCCCCAACTGCTCTGCCTGCCCACCTCCCGCTCCGGCTCCAGTGGCTGCGGATCACCCGCTGAGTGCCCTGTTTCTTCCTTGTTAAGACTTCAACTATTCTGCAAAATTTCCTAAGTAGTTATAAGGTCTTCCTGAGGTGTGGGAAGCCCAGTAGGCTAGTGGGCGATTGCCATGTGGCCTTTGATTCTGCCTGCTGTGTGTTGGGATCGATCTTACCAGGCGCCTCTCCAAATGGGAGTTCCCAAATCCCGGATTTAGTGGCTTCCGTGTCTGCGAAAGATGGGGGGAGAGCCTTGCCCTGGGACTTTTAACAGTCCCTTGGGAGCTGTGCATGTTCCCAGAGGGGCCAGACCCTCCGGTTTTTTGCACAGTGTCCCACAACTCTGTGTTTTCTATGGCTCTTCTCTCCCACATTCAAAATGCGTCGGTGCAGTTCGCCGCCATCTTGGCCCCCCCTCAAAGGCATTTTTTACTTCGCTTCTAGGAGATCACACTTTCTAGGCCCAGTAAAAATATTTTTAATAGGCCCACCTGTATGTGGTCTATATAAATACGCTAAAAATAAAATAGAAGAGGTACTTCTACTGTGATCAAAAAAGTGCCTGCTGGATTTATTGAGAAAGTTAGCCAATGCAAATGGTTTAAGAAAGAAAATTATTAAATATGAATATTGGGAAAAGGGAAGAAAACAAATGTATATGTAGATATCATTAATGATGATGCATAAAACTCAAAAGAATAATCTGAAAACAACTAGAAACATTGGGAAGTATAATAAAGTAATACTAGTTACTTTTCCCAAGCCTGTGATCAGATATCTAGCAAGGAATAAGTTAAGAGGAGAAGAACTAATTTTAGATCACAGTACAAAGGGATACAACTCATGTTGGTGGGAAAGGCATGGCAGAAACGTGAGGCAGCTAGCCACATTACATTCATGGTCTGGAAGCAGAGAGCAGACAGGAAGTGGTGCTGGGCTAAGAAATTGGAAGGTTTGTCCCCAGTGACCAGTTTCTCCACCTAGGCCTCACTTCAAAGCCCACCTTCACATATGCCTATACCTTTAATCAAAAATAGTCATTAAAAAGTAAAACTCAGTATTTCACCACATTTCAGCAATAATGAATTAGAAAACAAATAACATTACTAACAGCATGACAATGAATATTACCTAAGAGTTAAAGGCACTAGGGATGTGCAGAATTTTGAAGAAAATCACAATATTGTTATTAAAGGACATAAAAATGTTTTTAAATGGAGAACTATACCATGTTACCAACAAAGAAGATTTAATATTATCCAGATGTCAGTTCTTCCAAACAAATAAATAAACTCACTGCAAGCCCAGTGGGCTTGAGGTTTATTTTTGGAGACTCAACACATGACTCTGAAGTTAATCTAGAAGAATAATATTTTTTAATCATGAAAGTAGGAAAGAGACGAGTTAAGAAAAAGATATGGTCAACAGGAGTGAGAGGGAAATAAGAGTGAGTAGAAATTAATATAACCATAGTACATTGTATACAAGTATGTATATAATATATTTAATATCAAATATAAATTAATAATAAAAGTTACACCAAAAGAACCCAAAACTTTCAAATGGCTGAGAAATACACATGTCCTGTACCTTGAAGAAAAAGCTCATATTATCCATGCAAAGTTGAAAAGATATTAAAAGAAACAAAAAACAATAATAGACAACAATGGAAAATTCTCAAAAGAAGATATGATTATTTATCACCCAATAATTAAAATTGTAACTTAAGAGGCAAATCATATTAGAATGGCAAATAGGCAAAGTTCTTTATATTTATTAATAAGAGTATGTGAAAGGTGGAAGGTAACAGGTATTAAGGGACAAGAACAAATTTATAAGCTTCATGTAACATTTCTGAAAATTTCAGAATTCTTCAAATTTATAAGCATACCACTTAGATCAATTGATCCTAATAAAGTAATAATGGGTTTCTCAAATCAGATATTCATGATGCTTGATTACAAAATATCTGACTAAAATTGTCTCTCAGTGGTTTTTGCTAAGATATCAACTCAGAACAACAATGGACACTAAAAAAGAAGAAAACAACCTTTGATAAAGTAAGGAGAGACTCCTGCATCCTTAACTTACCAATTTGAAGAACTCCATGCAGAGAAGGTCAAAGGTTACAGTGGGACAACTGCCAAGGCATCTGTGACTGAGGGTCACAAATAAATCAAACAGTGCAGTTATCCAAAATATATGGCGTGACAGAAGGGGCAGAACCACTATCCCTGTGGGGAACAAAAGGAACAGGGTGCTGAACCCTTGCGAGGAGCTTCTGTAACCTCTCTTTGACCCCAAAGAGCATAGAGGAGGTGGTACCAAACAAGGAAGCATTACTCATGTCAAACAAGGAAGCATTACTCATGTCAAGAAACAATGTATCATTGAAGCAGGGTGAAGGAAATTGGACCTTATATTATGAACAGCTCAACGGAACTCCGGAAACAGGAAGGTTCAGAAAGTTCCCAAACATTGATCCCTCACCCATTGAGCCCGGACTAACTGTGAACTAAGGAAAGGTGCACCATGTTGGAAGGACTATTTGCCACTTCCCCAAGAAGGAGACATGTGCAAATAACTGGAAACATCCACCTCATTCACAAAATATAGAATAACCCCCAAATAAACCAGCCAAGTAGCTATGCAAAGTTACTTTCAGGAAAAGGAAGAAAAACAAGTGGCAGATGAGTATATCCCAGTAGAATATTGCTGGTGCTTAGATAAATATCATGTCTAGATATGTGCTTGTGAATATGAGGCATCTAAGGAATCAAAAGGCTGAAGGTGGAGAATTGGAAGAGAGGAAACATGGTTGACTTAAAGAAAAAACAAATAGAAGAAAAACTAAATCCATCCAAAACATCAAGTTCACTGTGAGCAACATAATCTTTCGGTTTAGTACATAGTAAGTAGAAATCAGTAATTTAAAATAGTATAAAAAAGGTTTGGAAGATAGCTCGGCTGTTTAAATCCTTACCTCATGGATACATGAGAACCCGAGTTGAGTCCCCAGACCCTACAACCACTTAGAAAACAGCAACAACAACAACGACAAAAAACAGGCATGGTGATCTTAATCCCAGTGCAAGGGACATGGAGCCAGCTGGTGGCTGAGGCTTGCTGCCTATAAGCCTAGCCTACTTGGTGAGTTTCAGGCCAACAAGAGACCCTGTCTCAAAAACCAGGATATTTCTTGAAAACTGGCTTCTGGCCTCCACACAGATGTACACATGTCCTTGTGCACCTGAACCTACAAGAACACATACACACGTATATAATGTAGATCCAAAATGTACAGGGAAAGAAAACATATAAACACAAACTGTTGATAAGTTTTAAATGTATGGTTTTCTTCATAAATAAGGTAAAGACATTCGATAAATTAAGTATTGGTTTTAGGTTAAACTAAAACTCTTAATACATACACCTTTATATCTTTAACATGACCAATGTCAAGCATGATGTTTAATGGGAGAGCTTTGGGAACATCCTCCATTACTGTCAGCATGAGACAACAAAACCCATAATTATCACCTCCATCACCTTTAGTATCCTCACTGTCAGCATCACTTCATTTTTTTCATTTCTAGAGACTTTATATATTATAATCTAGCTTGATCCTCACAGTAATCCTATAGATAGGTCTTTTTTTTTTTTTTTTTTACTGTTTACATCTTTCGAACTCTTTTTGAAGGTACCAGCTAGACAAAATAAGAGACGTAAAAGTTGTAAGATAAACAGCTGTATTTTATTAGGAAATTATTTTATGCTAGATGGAATGAAGGATGTTCTTGTGGAATGCTGTTTTAGTTTTCATGACAAATTGTTGTTAAGAATAAACCTAGCGGGGCTTGGCTCAGTGGCTAAGTGAACATAGTTCTGATACAGAGGACCTGAGTTCAGTTACCAGCACCAACACCAGGCATCTCTCAACTGCTTGTAACTTAACAGAGACCCTAACATTTTATCCTCGCAGGCACACACATACACACACACACACACACACACACACACACACACACACACAATTAAAAATAATAAAAATAAATCTTTAAAAAAAAAGAGTAAACTTGGCTACTTCCCACTCTCTGTCTTGACCTGCACCCTCTCCTCAGAGCTGGAATCATGCTTTTTAGACTTTCAGGCTCCCACATTGTAAATTGAATAAAGCTCTTTTGTTTACAAATTACTCAGCTTTGAGTTTTTCATTATGAAACAGAAAACTAAAGTAGTCTGTTTACTGATAACTGGAGAGATATAAGTTAGAACTCGAAAGTCATTAGGAAAGAGGAACTATGACAAACATGCCAGGTATTTAGTTAGGCCTCCTGAAAATGTACGCTTTAAGAGACCCTAAATAAGGAGATGAGTTTTCATTATACACTGAACTCCATTCTAAGACCAGCTCAGTGTCAGGCTAGATTCAAGTGGACTTCCTACCAGAGCCAATCAAAGTATTCTCTAAATGAAGGGACAGTATTTATATCCTCAAATGATCTTCATAATCTTCTATGCAGTGTTTATTATTCAGTTACAAATGACAGTATGACAGGAAATGGAAACAAACAGCTAAAAGCCATAGGAAAATAAAACGGTGGAAATACTAGTTAGCTGGAGTTACTAATCTAGTTGTATTTCACTTGTTTAAAAAGGGATCTTAATTAGAATGTTAGACTGCAGGTGGCTACAGAGATTACATAAACTTGATAGCAGCTTAAAAGTTTTTATTTATTTATTTATTTATTTATTTTTTTGTAGAGGTATAGGCTATTTCCATGGTTTGGCATTAAAAAGCAGGTAACAGGTTTAAAACACTGTAAATAAATTAAAGGTGACAGCTGTTCAACCTGGTTTTACAAACCTCCAAGAGTTGAAAAAACTTAGAGCTAAGGTAAAATAATGCATGGTGTTAGCCCATGCCTTTACCTCCAGTAGAGACAGGAGGATCACTATAGAGTTAGTTGTCTTATAAATTCTAGAGTTACAAGAAACAGGGTGGTGATGGTGCACACCCTTAGTCACATCATTGGGGAAGAATACACCCTTAATCCCAACACACTAGAGACAGAAGCAGGCAGATCTCAGAGCTCAAGGTCAGCCTGATACAAAACAAGCTCTAAACAGAGAAAAACTTTGATCCAGGGGTGGAGGAGAACATCTTTAATCCCATCAGTTGGGAACCACACGTCTTTGATCCCAAAACGTAGAATGCAGAGACAGGCACATAGGATTTGGAAGGATTTAAGTTTAACAGCTACTTACAAAAGGCAGGCTGCAATTCAAACAAATTGTCCTTTGAGATCTCAAAATATATACACTAAAGGTTTGTTTAGCTCCAAAATATCAAAATAATTTCTTCTTTAATCCGGATTGAAAGGTAATACTTTATATATTGTCAAAAAAACAAATTTGATCCAGGAAAAATATTACCTGACACCACCCCCCAAAAAAAAAAGGTAATTGTCCCAGAGTTAGGATTAGGGCAGGGCTCTGTTCTTATCTTTCCAGGTGATTTAAAGCATCCATTCAAAGAATCCATGGACAACGGAAACCTCATCAGAAAACAGATCAGACACCAAAGAAGACGAGTGGCCCAGATGATCCAGCCTTGCAGACTTCCTCAATAGCAGTTTCCTCAAATGATTCTATTAATATTTTTAACCATTTTTCCATTCTTATTTGGGCCCCAAATAGGTTTACTACGTCCCAAATCAGCAGGAAGTCATTTTAAGAGAACAACGTCCCATCCCCAGAAGGTGGGGAGGGTGTCCCCCCCCTTTGGTTATTTGATAGATAGAAAATTTTGATGATAGAAAAAAATTTGATGATAGAAAAAAAATTTGATGATAGAAAATTTTGTTATTTAGGGGAAAATACTACAAGCTGTTAAATGGTCTTGTTAAATGGGTTTTGAAGGTTAGACCCAGGGACTTCTCTCTTTTTCTTTTCTGTATCCTTCTTTCTCTCCTATGTAGGAGTGAACAGACTTGAGAAAAATGGGACATAGACATAGTATAGGAAAGATCAAGAAAAAAGGACAGATTATTGAATATGGCCTTAGACCTTTGTATACTGATACAAAATTAATATTATATTTGGCTAAACTGGTATTGATCATTGTATATTAATGCAAATTTAAGATTGTATAGGGCTACATCGGTATTGATCTTTGTATATTGATACAAAATTAAGATTATATTTGGCCACAATGGTACTGACCCTTGTATATTGATGTAAAATTAAGATTGTATTGGGCTACATCGGTATTGATCTTTGTATATTGATACAAAATTAAGATTATATTTGGCCACATTGGTATTGATCTTTGTATATTGATACAAAACTAAGGGTAACGCTTCTTAAAGGTATTGTTCCTAGTAATGCTTAAAAATGAAATGTCAAGTTTTGGCCTCTTGCTACCAACCGTCATAAACTGTTTAGGATAATTAAGAAATGGAAACTAATAGTCATGAAAACGTGTCATTTTGTTAGTTACTATGACAGTCTATCACAGTTATTTTCTAAGCTACTCAGAAATCAAGTTGCTAAGAGACAAGCAATATTTGCTTATCTAAATATAAGAGATAGATAGAGCATCTTCAAAAACCTCAAGAGATCTGCAGAATATGGCATTCAAAGATGTTTTCTTAACTTAAGATTTTTTAATATCGAGACATGTCAGCTCCTGACAGCACCCCCTATTCTACTCCAAGTAGAAGATGAGCTTCGAAGAATCTCCAGTGGGATATGATTGAATTGGTGGTAAGCCTTTCTCTTGGCAAGAAAAACCCCTTGCTTCAACTGTAGACAGACTTCTGTCCAAAAAGGACAAAACTTGGAAGCAGATAAGTCGACAGCCTAGCTCTGCCAAGACAGGGTAGGTAAGTCCTTCATAATTCCTGCTCTACAACCAATGTCTGTCAGAGAAATGGGGCCAAATGGCTGAAGATTGATGCTGTAATGTATGGAGAGAAAATGGGAACTGTCCAGGCAGCCACTGGTATGTCATTTCTTAGTTTTGGAAGCTGCAGGCCCTGCACTTCCTATATAATCAGATATATTTATCCCTCTCAGGTCTCTGAGGTGGTTGAAGAATAGTTAGCTAGAGTCTCATAGTTAAATTTTGAGTTGTTTAGGAATCAAGAGGGTGTTCTGGATCTAAGAAGATATTTTTAAAATTGTGAGGCAAGTTAGTATGAAAGCTGAGTTAGATATAGAACTTTAAACTCATGGAGATGGTTAGATAGTAGAATGTTAAAGTCAGGTGCCAAATACATATGGACTGGACATTGGGAATGTATGCTAAGCCACATAACTCTTATAATTGTGGCCTATTTATTTCTGTTGTTTTGTACTGTATTTATAGTTATAGGAAAAAGAACCATTTTTTGGACTGAAAGGGAGAGCTGTTGGGGGGAAAAAGAAATACCTTAAATTAAAAAAAAAAAAGAAGGGAAGAGGATGGGGGGTTGAGGGGGAGGAGGGTGGAAGGGTGGGACTGGAGGGGGGAGTAGGGAGGGCATTGTGATTGAGATGTAACTTGAAGAAATAAAAAATAAATTATTTTTTAAAAAAGGGGGATCTCAGGGCCAGTGAGATGGCTCAGCAAGTAAAGGTACTAGCCCACAAGCCTAATGACCTGAGTTCCTTTCTCAGGACCCACATGGTGAAAGGAGAGACCAATTGTCAAATCATCCTCTAACCTCCCCATGCCCACTGTGACATATGTACATATGCACACATGTAAACCAATAAATGTAATAAAAAGCTGTTAATTTTTTTTAAAGGTCTTGAAAAAATATTAAATAGATATACAGTTAATCTACCTGTATATCCATTCAATATTAAAACAAATTAAGATGATAGGTGCTCTAGATGACAAACCAATTATCAACAGCTCCTTGTATAAAATTTCTGAGGATAACAAGAAGAGGAGACTGTAACAGTAAATTTTTATGATCACACATATATTTACTAAAACTTAACTATTACCTAACAATTGTCTATAAAATTCCTAAATCCTAAAACCAAACCCTAACTCTGAAACCTAGCACCTAAAACTTCTTAGTACCTATAATACACGCATTTAATATTAACCTAAGTTTTCTCAAAAGGATATTTTTCTCTGAGCGTGGGTCCTGATGGATGGCTGATCTTCATATAATTTTCAGTCTTAAAATCTCTGAATTTCCTTTGTGGATCCCAAGACAGTTTATCAAGCAGGAATCACCTCAGTGATCTTAAGACCAATTAACATATGAAATTTTCCCAGGTAGCTCACCTACTCAGATGCTTATGGCCTGCAAAGGCCCGAAGTCCCTGAGCTCTAAGTGCTCCCAAATCTCAGGGAGAATTGTCTCTTCTCCAGATCTGAAATGGGTCAACAGCAGAGGGAGCAACTCTCCAATGAGATTGAAGCGAGTTCTCTGCCTGACAAGGAGGAGGGGAAGCAATAAGAGGAGCCCAGCTCTCTGTCTATGTGCATCTTGCCTTAAATATCTTCACCTGTCGCAGAAGCTTTTGTGCACTTCCAAGTCATGCCTCCGGGCAGTGCCATTCAGATGCTTTTCGCAGAGGGCTGTGAAATGACTAGAGACCTCCCGAGGGTGGGCACCTCAGGGTGCATGTCCTGCCCCTAGCCCTAATATCAAAGAGGTCCTGGTCCTTGAGAGAGTTCTGAAGGACGTGTCACTTTGGAAAGAAGTCTTTTTTTTTTCTTCAAGTTATATCTAAATGCAATCCCCTCCCTACTCCCTCCTCCAGTTCCACTCTCTTCCCCCTCAACCCCCCATCCCCTTCCTTTTTTTTTGTTTAAGGTATATCTTTTCCCCCCAACAGCTCCCCCTTTCAGTCCAACAAATGGCTCTTTCTCTTATAACAATGAATACAATACAAAACAACAAAAATAATTACACCACAATTATGAGAGTTATAGGGTTTAGCATACATTCCCAATGTCCAGTCCATATGTTTTTGGCACCTGACTTTAACATTCTACTATCTAACCATCTCCATGAGTTTAAAGTTCTATATCCAACTCAGCTTCCATCCTAACTTGCATCACAATTTTAAAAACATCTTCTTAGATCTAGAACACCCTCTTAATTCCTAAACAACTCAAAATTTAACTATGAGACTCTAGCTATCTATTCTTCAACTACCTCAGAGACCTGAGAGGGATAAATATATCTATCTTATTATACAGGAAGTGCAGGGCCATCAGAGAAGTAAGTCTTTTATCTTAAATTCCAGGCTTTTGCTCTCCCTATGCTACTATATGCTAACACTGAACCTACCACAGGAGACTGTGACCCACAAATAAAAGCAAAGAGGTTAATAAAAGCAGATTCCAGAATGAGGGAGATGACAGAGTCAGCAAGTGGAAAGTGTTAAAACAGCTATTATTACTAGGTTCAAGTATTTAAAGCTAATGTCTCACATGTAGTGAGGAAACACATTATAAAGGTCTAGGAGTAACTTCTAGTATACAAGAAATCTGAACATATAAATAACTTTCTGTAAACTGATGAAAGTCTTTAAAATATCTAGAGAAGGAAAAATACACAAGACAAACAGAGAAACAAAATAAAGTTTTCATCAAAACTATGCAAGCTAAAAGACAATCACAGGTCCTTCAGTTGCTAAGAAAAAAGTATCTGCCTATCTAAGATTCTGTACCCAGTAAAATTAACATCAAATTTAAGGCTAAAATTAACATATTTTACCCAAACCCATACAAATTTTGAGACTTTCCTGTGGAAGATCTATATGAAGTGGGCATTCATGCTTTTTAGCAGGAAAAAAAACTGCATGGGAACTTGTATGTACAAAAGCATTATGAACCCCAAGACTCTAGATACATATAAATCATTCTCTTTTTAAATTTTTCTTCAAGTCCTTCGTTTTGTGTGTTTAACTTGGAGCAGAGTAGAAATCAGGAAAGTAGAAAGGGGCCTTTGGGGAGCATGCTAAGAGAAGAGGGTATATTACAGTTTAAAGTAGTAAGGAGGAATTCTGGGGACAGAAAGGCTTAAACAGGGAGGGGATTATGAGGGAAATCAGGGGCCAAGGAGAAGACTAACCCAAAGGAGGGAAGTATGGAAAGCCATGTGGAAGCCAATTTAAAGAAAAAAAGTGTAAAGACAGTAGAAAATGTGAGATTTTTGAACGAAGAAGCAAGGAAATACCGGGGGTTAAAGGATGGAGCCAAAATGGGGAAAAGAAGGAGTAAACGCAGGCATTAACCAAAACTAAGGGTCTATGGAAAAACCTTATGGAAACCTGCTAATTTGTAATCCAATTTTAAAACTACAGTTTCAATGGAATTACCCTGCATAGGTGGAAAATACTGCTTTCAGAAGATGTAGGTTATGGGATACTTCTTTCCTAAGCGTTATTGGTTAAGGCATCAACACAGACCTCCAAAACAACACAGGCTATTGCCGTTTTCCTTGGTTACAGACCATAGCCACATGATAAAAACCCTGTTGTTGAAGACATCACATACTTTGGCTGCAGAATATAGAGAAATTGATCTCAACCAACTAAGAAAACTCCTCTCCACTGGCTAGCCTTCATAACGCTGTAAGGTGTGATGTAGGCCACTGGGGTGGGGGGTGGGAAGATATCAATTAGTCTCACCTAGTGCTGGGCCCAGAAGCAAAATGTGCTTCTTGGTACAATAGAGGCATGACTATTACGGTAGCAACTGACTGCTTTCTGAATGAATTTGAGACCTGCTCCATTGGAGAATTTCAAATGTGCTACCATAATCTTGGTCAAATACTTAGCTTTGGAAGTCATAGGTCCTAGGATATAACTTGCTATTATTTTGTTAAATGACCATGTTGCCAAATTGCCTTCTTAATATTTATAGTTATACATGTAGACATAGGTTGCTCTCGGTTTTGGTCAGAGATGAAGTGAACAGCAGTCAGTGGAGAGATGTGTATCAAGACAAAGTGCTCAAATAAGAAACTGAGTTGTCAGTACTAAATGGGTACATCTGTGTTAACTCCCCCACCCCACCACCAAGGCTGCTAACATCACGGACAAGGAGTCAGAAAGAATATAAGACCTGAAGGATGGGGAGAAGGGCTGTGGAGTGCTGGACAGGACATCCTAAACTTTTCATGATAGTATTCTCAATGGGAACAGGATTTCACTAATGTTAGAAAGTAGAAGGAAACTTTGTTTTAGAAGTTTATATGGGGTTATGCCAGGCACTTTCTGTCAGCCCCACCATTAAATTATCATTGCTTCTACAGCTTCTTTCTCCTAGATTCATCGGTACTAATCTGGAGGTCCATGAAGTGGTGTACTCCCACCCTTTACTTTGCAACAAATGGCACTAAGTATTTGCTGAGATGATTGTAACCATCCAAGAGAAGCAGTCCTCTTGATGCTTGTAATCTAGTGTGGAACTCAGTCAGAGCCTACTGTAGTCAAGGATCTTGTATCTAGGGCAGTATTTTTCTAGGCTCAGAAAGAGGACATTTCCACCCCTTCTAATCGCATGCACAGTCTGTTGTTTGCTGAGCTGGAAATGAATGCTTTGATTCTCAGTCCTCTGCCTTGCTCCTCTCCTCTCTCAGAGCAAGAACTCTTTCTCAAGATCTTGAGGTAAATATTACTAGATGTAAAAATGGAGGGGAAAAAAAGCCCTCCCAATTTCCTGGCCCTGGCTTCAGATTAAAAGCATCAGCAGCTCATGTGAACTACCATTATGTATTGCATAGAAAAGGGAATTAAAGGTGTTGGAACTAAATTAAAAATCTACACAAACTGAGCCAAAACTGGAAGTGCAGCTCGTAACTGTCCCCAACTCTGCAGATGACCTAGGTCACATTTTTTTAATAGGAGCCTTAATTATAAGACCCCCAACTGTACCCTAGTTCTTCTACACTCATGAGGATATTTTAAATATGATGTTGCTACATCTCTGTGCTGGTGGCCACATATTCACACAGGTCCCACTTTACCACATTTACACCTGGATACACACGTGAACTGAAGCCTTCAGTTTGAGTCTTCAGATGGCTGCTGTTCTTCCAAGGCCTCTACAAGTGTGTAAGACGAGCTCTTGTGTTAACCTCAGCTCATTATACATATCAATCCTGAAGTGAAGCTCAGCCTCCTCAACTCCTATAGGAAAAGAGGTCTTCACACAGAGTCTAGGTCTTGCTGAGTAGATGAGGATCACAGAGACAGTTACTGAAAGCTCTGTATCTGGGACTTGGAGAGATGGATCACTGGTGAAGAGAATTTTTCTTTTCTTTTTTTTTTCAATGCTGAATTTGGGGCTTATCTCTCATCTTCTGAACCAGTGTCTACTAAGCAAGCTACCCCAAATAATTTTCGGCACACTGACTCACTCCCTGAGATACATAGCTTGAGACTTAGGAGAAAAACATAAAACCTTGTGATGTTACAAGATGTAACTTAAATCTAAGCTCTATACATGATAGGCATCCTGGATTTATCCAGCACCTGAAAACAGTGTGGACACCTGTGACACAGAACAAAGTAAATACTGGTGTCATTTTGGTAGGGAGAATACCAGACCAGGAGTCCAAGCTAATTGTGAGACCTTGAGCAAGCTGCAGGACCTCAGGTTCCTAGGGGAAAATTCTACTTTCCCTGATTAACTCCCGGGACTTATTGAAGGATAAAATGAGATCATGTATGAGAAAACACTTGTGGAGGAGGGGAAGATAAATAGCTCTCTGCGAGGGGTGGGTATTATTTCAAAGTCCTGCTTGGGCCTGGGAAATATCAATCTTCTGCATGTTACCAGCATGCTAGTGAGGCAGCCTGTGAAGTTTTCCAAGAAGCCTGTCGGATCCAAGTTAGGCAGCTCATTGCTCAGGCCAAATAGGCAGGGAAGGGAATTCTTGGTTCAGGAGAGCATCTGCTTGTGATTAAATCTCGGAGGCATGGGCCTCAAACTGAAGGCCATGCTTCAGAATGCTTCATAGCAACGGTCCCACTTGTAAAACAGATCCCATCCTTTTAAAGTGGATATGAAAGATAAACATGAAAGTATTATTCTGTAGTTTCAAGAAACAGAATATCGCTTGTTTAACATACCACACAACACACACACACACACACACACACACACACACACACACACACACGGAAACAACAGGCAGAGGCTAACATGACAGAAAAATCCCTACACATTAACTATCACACCAAGCTCAGAAGAGCTCTCCTGCACTCTGTTAATTGCAAAATATATTTTGGAGGGGGGGGGGATCTCCCTGGTACCCACTCCTAACGTGTTCCTCCTTTAAAGTTCAAGTTTGGTCAATTTGGATCCCTGATGAAAATGTTTTAAAAAATAAAAATAAAACAGAACAAAACAACAAATACTTTATCCAAAACTGACTGTTAGTTTGATCTGTGTGAGAGATCTGGCCGTAGTCAATGTGTTCATTGTAATTCTGGAGACTCGTTAGGTCCTGAACAAAGGCGAAGAAGGTTCTGTGCCAGGTGGAAGAAAAGCAACCAGAAGACGTCCAAGTGGGTCAGGTGAGCAAGATGTTCTGAGAAAGGTTAGGGAGAGGAGACAGAGAAATATCTGAAGGTTCTCATTAGGGCTATTTTATGAGAATGTGCAATTTCCATTGTTCAGGAGGGGCTCAACTTGTACTTAGAGTAAAAGCCTTAGGGAGGATCTGTTTCAAAAATGTAAAAGAAGGCCAGACTAGACGACTAAGGTAGGTCAGGCTCTACTAAGCCAGCTATAAATTTCATCTGAAGGTACGTGAGTGAAAAAACATGGTGTTCTGCACCAGGAGAAAATCCTGAGTTTTATGGGGAACATTCAGGAGATATCCAGAGAATCAGCTATGTGAACGGACTGGCTGGGTTAAGTTCCATCCTTCTAGAAGCACTTGAAGCAAATGTAGCGAGACCTGTGGCCGTGTCCAAAGCAAAGGAATAAAAGGCAAAAACAGAGGCCAAGGTTTCTGTATGGTAGAGAGAGTTAAAGCCAATCTCATACAAGAGCACTGCTCCAGGCACAGAGCGCCCGGCTTGTGAAACCAGCCTCTGGCCAAAGGAAAGGCTGCAGGCATTTCTATTTGGTTGGGAGAGCTGTTGCTTTCCATTAGAAAATGGGTGGTCACCTTGTAAAGTAAATCACCACAAAGCCTTCCATCTACCTTATGGAAACCACCTCCCTGGGGCATCCACTAGAGTAAGAATATAAAATTGTGAGAGAAACTTAGAAAAGACCTAAGTCTCAGTCCCAACTTTGTCAGCGCCACACTAGGGTAGGATTTTAGATGGAACATTTATTTTATGGAAGCCTGCGAGGTAGAAATGGGGATAAGGGAAGATGATCTCCAGGGTCCCTTCCAGCTATAACAGTCTATGAGTCCAGTTAGCATATAAAATAATCGAAGAAGTTTGGAAGGCTATACGTCAAAACATTACCAGAGGGTACCTCCAGGGAGTAGGATTTGGGCTGGGGTAGACAGGATGGGAAAGAAAACAATCAGAGAACATTTTCAGTAAGGAAAAATACAGAGGCAGAAGGGATTTTTTTAACGAACTATTAAACCAGGAAAAGTTCCAGTAAGATATAAAATAATAAAGTGTAGAAGTTCAGATGTCAAAAGACTGCTTGTTGTTGAAGTCGAAGCATGTAGCAGAAAGAATGAAGGGTCTTAGAAGAGTCAGCAACAGAAGGATTTTTTTTCTTGCTTGCTTTTGCTCTCACCCAGAAGTCCAGGGTAGACCCCATCTAAGTCCTTATCCTGTGCCATTTTCCCCAGAGATTTTTGCATCATCAATGGTGGTCTGTGTTTCACTTTGGCTCTCCTCCATCCTCACCAGCTTCTGGGGCTGCAGGTTTGTCATCCAAGCTGTTTTAAAAAGCCAAAAGGGGAGACTGCTCACTCAGTGAGGTGCTTACTTTGCAAGCATGGGGACATGGACTCAGTCCCCAGAACCCACATTTGAACAAAAAAGAGAACAGAGCATGCTGGTCCATACTCCCAGCACAAGAGAAACTGAGATACATGGATCCCTTGTTGGCTTGCTGGCCAGCCAGTCTGGCACAATCCGTGAGTTCCAGGACAATGAGGGACCGTATTTCCAAAAACAGAGTGGATGGCCCCTCTGTTTTCAGGAGTTTTCCGTGATTATCAAGATCCCCAAATGCATCATTTGTTTCTGGTGAAAGATGTGACTGCAACTCTGCTGCTACTGGCCTTTGTTGTTGCTTTCCAGTGGGGTTGCCCTTCAAATCTCTGCCAACTACAGATGTTCAGTGTTCCAATGAAAAGTGCAAAACCTAGATTGATTGTTGTGTGGTATCATTGGAGGTCAAAGTAAGTTCACTACTACAGTAACCCCCCCCCCCAAAAAAAAGTCTGGCATTTTAAAGAAAGAGCAGAATAAAGACTGGAAATCCAACTTTACAGACACCTGTTGGAGCTACCCCATCTATTTGCAACATATAGTAACATGTCCAATGTTTACTTCCAGAGTCAAAATGTGATTCTCATTTTCTTTCTCTGAACTCTCACTTCCACCAAGACACACAGACTGAAAAGAAATTGATATCTCAGAAGTCAGAAGAATAGTCACACACAACTCTAATTCCAGCATTCAGAATAGTGAGGTGGGAAGATGGGGAGTTTGGGGCCATTCTGGGCTACACAGCAAGATCTTGTATCAAAAACTAAACAGATGACTACAAACACAAACAGACAAACTAAAAGAATAAGGAAATATTCAAATTAGCAAGGTCAACAAGAACCCAGAAGAACAGTAGTGTTTTGCTGAATTAGAAGGGCAAAGGGTGAGGATACGCACAGAAATGTAAAATAAGACATCCTCTTGTTTCTCTAGTATATACATGAGTATTGGTCTTGAATCAGTTTTCTGTCATAGTTCAGTCTTTATTTTTTGGTTAAAAAATTATGATCACCCCACAAAAAATTATTTGGAGAAGGAACAGGTAATGGAAACCTAGTAAACTCAAATAACATTTTACATGGATAATTTTTACTCTCTCTCCATCCAACATGTACGCTCTTACTCCACTTATAGTCTCCCCTGCCTCCACCTGATTGGTCAAAATAACGTTTTAGTCTGTTAACTTATAGGTGGCATTGATGATCTCTGAATATTAAAATACCATATGATGAATAAGACTGGAAAGAGAAAATGGGGCCACTGGAAAACCATCATTCACTTTCCTGATACTCTGGGATACAAAAAGCCCACCACTATGTTTCCTCAGGACACAGTTCTAAGCTTCAATATAATAAAAGTGTTCATAGTCTCTTCCCTATTCACTTTACACCAAGTTTAATAGACAACGCTGGATACATGAAGTCATGTCTATAGCTTCCAGAAGAACAACAGTACTGTTGGTGGGTGAGCATTTGACTGGCATGCACTAAGGCCCCTGGTTTCACACCAGCACTCTAAAGACAAAAATACTAGTGGTTGCCTGTGGAAACAGAGGCAAATGGGAAACAGAGCACTGAAAGATATTTGAATGAATACACATCAATAATTCCGTAAGACAATTCATTGCTTAGAAAAAGGCTCAAGGGGTAGGGATGCTGGAGAGACAGCTTGGAGGTTTTCTGTTCTTGCAGAGAACATTCCCAGAACCATTGTCAGACTGCTCACAATTGCCCATAACTCCAGATGCAGAGAATCTGACACCCTCTTCTACCTCTGTGAGAGCACGGGCGTGGGCACACACACACACACACTTAAAACACACACACACACATTTAAAACACATACACACACAAACACACAATCTTAAAAACAAAATAAAAGGCCTAGATAGAGAAGAGTTTCTGGATGTTTTGTTCGTGATAAAGGAAAAGGAATAGGGCATAAAAATGAAATTTCCACTACAGTATAGTTTTAAACAAGTTGAAAATTGGTTTAGTCTGAAGATGTAACTCAACACTAGAAGACTTGCCTACTGTGCATGAGGCTCTGTGTTCCCCCAACAGTGAGGAAAAGAAGATTAAAGGAGAGATTTGTATATCTCTATACATTTATGTATCAGTGCCTCCAGACACTGAAAACCAACTCATGGGGTCCAGTGAATCTCTTCTGTAAGTGAGGGGTGGTACCAACAACACAGCTCTCCATGTTATTAGTGTCTGGGGAAAAAAAATCCACAAAGTATGGGGAAGATGACAGAATGTTGAATAAAATGTCCACAGGATATGCAAGTCAAATATTCTCACTTTACGATGTGATATCTCATTGCCCCAGAGCCAAAGGATAGAGACAAGAACACAGTCGAAGTTGGCTTTCTGGTCCACACTAACACCAACTGCTTCAAAATACATGTTGGACAAAGGGAAATGTAATTTACAAGTATTAACTCCACACTTTAGCATACCCAGGAACTACTAATTAAATTAATGTTCTGATAACACTAAAGGAAAAAATACCTTGAAGCACATGTGGCTGAACATTGTCCTTGTCTAACTTCATGTTCCTTTTTACAGAGACACCAAACCCACAGAAGCAGAAATGAACGGGTTTTATATAACCATGGCCTTTTCCTAGAGCTGAATTATTTGTTCTCAGAAATTTAAACCACTTCACTATATCCAAGCAGGTAGAGTGAGCCAGAGTCTGGTTTGGTCATAGGAGCCAAAACACGAGTCTATCCATTTGAGCTGACTAGACAAATAGACAAAAGAAATCCTAAGTTTATATATGTGCATGTGTCCGTGTTGGGCCACGTACTTCTTGCGAGTGTGGACCCTGGGGCTGACAAGAGGAATGACAGAGTATTTTCCCTGGCTTCCCTTTTGCTTTGCTCCTCTTTACTGTTGGAAGCAGAACAGCAGTACTAGATCCTGAGTGACTCTATCATTCTCCTTTCTTGACAAGCAGGAACGGAAATGGTAGAACACTTGGGTATTTCCACAGCCTTCCAAAGGCTCCCTGCCCTTTCTCCTTAAAGCAGCCCCTTTCTCCACTCAGACATGATTCCAAGATTCTGTGTAGGATGGAAAGCAAAGAGAGAGAGTTATTATTCGTGTATTCAGTAAGTAATTGGCCTTCCACATATTTACACTGAGCTTTTCTAGGCATTGTGTCATGGGAAGCAAATAAACAAACCAAACATAGTGTATAAAGTTTTAAGTGCTAAGAATGGGATAAAACAATGCTTGTTAGTAGGAGAACATCCCCTTCAAAAAGTACACTACAATTATATGTACAGACATAGAGATACAGGGGACAGATAGATACACATTTAGAAATCTCACACATAGGGGTGTTCCATCTGCTTACTAAACAAAAGTATTTTGCACACATATTTGTATTTGGATAAAATAGTGAAGTGGGTGGCCTCCCCCCTTCAAACTTCCTGCATTCATGCAGCTTTTGTTGGTCTACGGTTCAGTTTGCCTCTGATCACCGTGACCCCCTCAGCTGTCCATGGTGGGCTTCACAAGTTCCTCTCCTCCCCGCTCCACTCTCCTAAATCTTCAGCTGTCCAACAGGACCACTCAAACACTGTTTTTTTGTTTGTTTGTTTGTTTGTTTGTTTGTTTGTTTGTTTGCTACAGCAATAAGAAGTGCTGGTGGATTACCAGCAGGCAGCCTGATGTGCTGGGGATAAGCATTAGACAGGACTGCATCTCATAGCTGTGTGGAATCCCCGTTCAGGCACCTTGGTCTTAAGCGGCTCAGTTTCACTTCTACTTGTCCTTTAGGTCAGATTAGGTAAGAGAGGGCCATGTCCCATTTCATCTAACCTACAATGACTTAGTATCATCATCAGCCTCACCATGGTTTTACATGGCACAGAAAAGAGAAAAATGGGGCTGAGGATATGGCTCCGTGGGCAAAATGCTTGTGTGCACGGGTGGCAGCCTGAGTAGAGGATTCGGAGGCACACCCGAGGTTGGCGCAGGTTTCTTGTCACATTCGGGTTACACGTTTTGAAAGTTATTATGATACGATCGCTCAGTCACAGGGGACCAGTGAGATGGCCTACTGGACTAAGGGCTTGCAGGGAGGCCTGGAAACCTGAATTCAGTCCCGGGAACCTGTCTAAATGTGGAATGAGAAAACGGACTCCACGAAGTTATCTCTGACGCCGGCAGGACCAGATGCTGTGGTACATGACGACATGACTGCTCTGTCTCTCTCTTTGTCTGTCTGTCTCTCTCTCTCTCTCACACACACAGAATAATAGTAATAAATTTTTAAATTTTAGTAACTTTGTCACAGCTTTTGAAACCTCATACACTTATAATTTGATGAAAATACAAAATTATTACCAAATTTGCATAAATATACATCCAATTTACTTTAAGTTCTTTAAAACTGAAAAGTGATTTTATTTATGACTACTCCAGCTTTTCTTCACGTATTACATATCCTCAAAGCACAGAGATAGACCAATAAAGAATATTACTTCACTGCCAAAAAAGTTATCATCCAGGAGAGTGAATTATAGAGAAGGGATATTTCAGTAAGATCTTGAATGGCATAAAGACCCTGTCTTTAGAAACCCAATTCCGTTACCTTCACATTAAATTCAACCCAGAAAATCAATGACACTCATCCAAGAACTGGATATGACAACATAACAAATGGAATTCATATAAATATGCTGTAAATGCCCTTCCTTTATCACTCCTCAGTTTAGTCTGCAGCCTTGTATGTTGTTTACGCCAGCATGCCTGTCTGCCTGCTAAGTAGTATACTAACTCTACTGATGACTCGACAGCCAGAACTACAGTTGAATGTTGCCACAGTTGCATAACTCCATCAAAGCTTTTATTTGGTCTTGCCAAAAAATGTAGACTATATCTATTTACAACCAAATGAGTCATTTTGGGGGAGCCCATCCTTTGTACTTTTAACATGAGCAATAAACTGTGATCTTAGTTAATAGCCTTGACTAAGACCCTTTATATAAATTTGCCAAAGACAAGTTGATTAGCTATCTGAGACCCACAGCCTGGATTCCACTCCCTACAACCCACCTGCCAAGCTACAATGTAGGAACAGTACTTACCAGAAAATAGAGGCTCCAATTTGTAAGCCTGAGGCTAGAATAACCATACTGACTGTGGGCTTGGAATTCCCTTCAACTCATCTAAAGTATTTGTTAACATTAAGCTTTCCCATTCGATAATATACTTCCACAAAGACACAAAATATGGTTTATTCATGTTGGGACATTCTTTTACCTGTTCTTTTTCTCCATAGAGTTTCATTTATAAAATAAACTTAAATTTTGTTAAGTCATGAATATTTCTAGCTAGGTTAGTCAACTCCATTACTATAACAAATACCCAAGTTCATCAATTGGTAAGGAGAAAAGGCTCATTTGAATTCTGAGGTTTGGAGGTTTGTTGGCCCTCTCCCTTGGCACTGTGGTAGGACAACATATCATGTTAGAAACATGTACCATAGCAAAAGTCACTGTCTTGTGGCCAGGATACAACAGAAAAGAAGGGTCCAGGTTCCCACATCTCCTTACAGAGTACAGTCCCAATGAACTAAAAGCCTCTATCAAGGTTTTACCAGTAGAAGATTCTATAGTGACATGGGATGGTCACCAACCTTTAACTTATATATACCTTTGAGTGATACTAATCTGTACTACAGAATAATCTGCCTCTGGCTCCTGGGGATCTACCTTACAATAAAAATATTACAATCAACCCATGACCAAAAGTCCCAAACTTTAACTGTTGCAATATTGCTCAGAAGTCTAAATCCAAAGTTGTCTGAGACACAATGCAAATAGATATAAGGTCTTGCTAAAATCAAAATAGAAAGATACACAATATACAATGGGATAGGCACAGGCTAAATTAAAGGCAATTATAAAACAGAGGACCATGAAATAACAAGGAATTGAACCAAAGCAAGTCTGGAATCCAGAGGAGCAAACATTAATTTCTACAGGTCTGTGTCTTTATCTAGGACACAATGTGGCAGGATGTGGACACCCAAGGGTTTGAACAGCTCCTCCTCCTCTCTTTGTTTACAGTCCACTTGGCTACTTTAGTTAGGTAGCTTTGCACACCATCTTAGCTTCCATTGGTAGGCACTATATATCTCTGGTGCCTGTATCTTCATGGCTCCTCCCCTGGAGTGCCAGTTTCATGTATAAACCACCATGCAGCATAGACATACCATGGGCTACGTCTGGGACACAAACCATACAACAATACCGCCTGGCCCTCAGCCTTCCTTCGAAACCTTCTTACAGGCTTCAGTGATTCCCACTGTAATGGATGTCTGCAAAACCAGTATCACGCAGACAATGCTGAGGTCTGCTGCAAGTGTGAGCCATGTCCAGGCCTTCCTGAATCATGGCTGCAGGGCCCTTGGAGTGAACTCTGCTGAACGAACACAAAAATGAATCAGAGGCTGCTTCTGAAGGCGCCTTGAGAAGTAGCCTCCCTCAAATGAAAGTCTTTGAAAAAAAAATGAGTTTTTACATGGTTGAGCCTATGGTGGGTAGAATGGCCTTCAGAGTGCTGCCTTCAAGGCATGTTTTATATTCTCTCATTGCAAATACTTGTCTCTTCCTTAGCCATACCTTAATATATATGATATATATATATATATATACATAAATATACATGTATACATATACGTACATATATATGTATAATATACACATTTATACCTTAATATAATATTCCTTTTTTGCCAAGTTGCAAAATTTTCAGATCTTTCTGTCTATCCCTCTTCGCTCCTGATTCTCACAATAAATTTGGCTAAATGCAGCCGGTAGTACCCATGTCACTGTCTGAGTACTTGGCTGGCTTGAACGTTCCTTTGTCAAATGAACTAGTCCATCACCTTTGTGCATACTTTCCCACGAGAACTGGGGGAAATGCAGCTAAATTCTTTGCCATAGCACAACTTGAACAACTAGGTCCAATTTCCAACAGAAACCTCATCAACCTGACATCTAATGTCCAAATTCTAATCAGCATTCCAGGCTTCCCTAGCCCATTCCTACAAGCTTTTCCAAAGTCCTCCTTCAAATCAACTCCAAAGACACTTCCACACCATCACTTACTTACACTGTAATGCCAAATACTACCCTAATTCTCATTACCAGTTTCCAGTGTTAGCTAGCCTTCTGTTACTATAACACAACAACAGAAATATGATAAGAAAAGGTTTAATTAGGCTCACAGTTTTGGAGCTCCCAGTCCATGATTGGTTGACTTCATTATTTGAAAATCTGTAGCAAGTAACATGGAAGTAAAATATGGCAGAGAAAATACTTCTCACTTCATGGTCAAGAAGCAAAATGGAAGAGAAAGGGCCAGGGGGGAATAACAGGGGGTGAGTGTGATAAAGAAATACTGTATATGTGCATTATATTATATGTGTGTATGAAATCATAAGTTAATGTGTGAAATCACAGAATTAATTTAAAAATCATAGTTTTTTGTTTGTTTTAAAGAATGAGGGTAAGTATTGTGGTAGACACCTTTAATCCCAGCATTCAGGAGGCAGAGGCAGAGACAGGGAGATCTCTGAGTTAAAGGCCAGGCTGATCTACACAGTGAGTTCTAAGCCAGCCAGGGCTATCCAGTGAGATTGTTTCAAAAACCCCAAACCAAACCAAACAAAGATAATCTCTCCATCCCTAACATTTCCAAACAACCACTGTGAAGGCATCATTCTTTTCTGAATACTTGCTATCTTGTCATAACAGTACTTACTAACAAAAGTATTTGCTACCCATAACCTTCTCTCTGTTCTTATATGATTCTTCTAACTTAAGGGCAATCCATATGTCAACTTCTAACCGAATCCTTCCCTAATTTCTCCATATGAAGTTAGTTGCCACAGCCTAAAAACGGTGATGTCCAGGATAATGCCACTTGCCTTGAAAAATAAAAGGGGCCACTGGAAGTCGTGAAACAGGAGAATGACAGTAATCCAGTTTATGATCTTAAAGGATGACCCCGGGTTTTGTGAAAAGCAAGAGAGCATACAGAAGGCCAAATGGAAAGTTATTGAATGTTAGTCTGCTGACAGTGACTTCCACTAGCAAGAGAAGTCACAAGATTTGACAACAGATTAGACAAGAGCAATGAAGAGAGTAAGGGGTATAAAAGTTACCTCCAAAACATCAACAAAACATTATGATTTAAATCTGAAATGTTAAAAAAACAATCTTGAGGTTTCTAGCATAAGCAACTAGACAGAATGCAGTATCACTTCTGAAATCAGAAGTTGCCATGTTGTTTACTTATGGTCATTTGTAGTTTGTTTTGCATTTTATTAGTGGGAAAGGGAGACCATGAGCTTAGCTTCAGGAATGGAAGTGACATCCCACTAGTAATTAATATGTAGGCATTATGGAATCTTTGAATGAGGTCTAAGTCTGAGATATGATTTTGGAGAAATTATATTCCTCCAAATATAATTTGGAGGAATATAATTTTCTATTATAATTACCAATTAATTATAATTAATTACCTATTAATTATAATTAATATAATTATTAAATATTAATATGATTATAGTTAATATGAATTGTGTATTGGTTAATATAATATAATAACAATTAATAATAATTATATAAATGGTAATTATGTAGAGAGATGGACATAACCCAGGAAGCCCATGTGGAGAGCAGGAGACCAGAGTGCATCCCTGCTATTGGTTTGTCCTATCTCCCCAAAAGGTTAAATTAACTGTTACTTCCACTTTCTTCATATCACTGCTTCCTTATCTTCCATTCAGCCAGATTTCCTTCATGAAAACCATTCTTCATTGGATCCAGACTCTTCTTTTAAAGTCAATGGCCCTTCCCCTGTCTTGTTCTGCCTACCCTCTCTAAAACACGAGAACAGTATGCCTGTAACAGTGACTGTTAAGACCTGCTTGCCTTCTTCTCTGTAATTTTCCCATATTCTGGTTCTCTCCATTTCTCTTCCTCTGCCTTCTTCTCTGTATCCACTTTCTATTAACCTCAGTTCATACCTGAGACAGCTGTTCTCCCAGATCCTAGCACTTCCGAGACCTCTGGTGAGATCACTTATCTAAATCTCAACTGATGCTTACATACAAAACAGTTCAATTTTTTTGTTCTAAATTAATGTAATACAAAATTAGAACTGGTCTTCGTATCCACACACTTTGGCTTGGGCTTCTGAAATCTAGCTTCATGCCACATTTCAAAGCATGACTCTTACTATTCTCCCATTTTAACTGTGGTTTCCTCATTGCCCCCAGTACACAGAATGCATCCCCTAGCCCCTGATACACCAATCCTTCCCATTTGAAATATTCTGTTCACCTTTCTCAAAATTCATCCATGTGTTAATACCAACATCACATCTTCCATGAACACTCAGCCTACTTCTGTCTGGAAGTGATAATTTCTGTGTTTGGAGCTATCGGACCTCACTACTTACTACATCTTTACTTCAGGCTTATTTCATATCTTTAACCATTGGTTCATGCCTAAGCATACTATAGACAACACTTATTGATTGGCTGAAAGAGTTCAGCAAATATCCAACAACAAGATGTATAATTAAACTTCTATAATTCCACTCTCAACTGTAATCGTTATTGGATCATTATTCAGCCAGAAAATAATTCTAAGAAATATCCAAATGTTGAAAAGTTAGCTAGATGCACTTATATTCTAAGAAGCACACATTCTTCCTGTAGTTATGAAAGACAAGTAGAAAGAAGGAAATGAATTACATATTGATGTCATCAGAGTGCAATATTTCAAACAATATTTTATTTTAAAAAGAAATGCTAAAAGGAAAACTTTCAAGTTACACCAAATATCACGAACCACATTTCCCTGGGTTGTGACTCACAAATTTCATGTGAATTAGTTCAAATTTCATGGTAACATGATTCCATGTAACAGCAGAAACAATCACTTAAAAGGATAGTTAGTGCTTGATGTAATCCAGCTAAATCTCCTAACTAAATATAATCATAGCTTTTTAAAAATGTTTTTTAATAATGTAGATATTGTGTATAAATAGTTTAATACTAACTGGAGCTTTGTCAGCTTAGTCACTTGATTATAAGGCAAATTCTACACTTTTCTCTTTCTTTCTTCTTCTTCTTCTTTTTTTTTGCCTCTGCATGCTTAATAACTTCAGCAGAACTAATTCCATCTTCAGGCTGTCTGTCTGTCTGTCTGTCTTTTCCATCTGCGGATTCTGAGGCCTGATGCTTATTTGGCTGTAGTATTTGATAGGTAGTCAACTCTAAAGAGAGAAGATTCTCTACTGTGTACGCTTAGTTTCTCTAATCAACCAAAGTGTTCTGATTCTTTCTCAGCATGCATCTTTGACCCATATTTGGTTTGTTCTCAGACATTTTCATTGCTGAGTACTGCTCAGGTATAAAATCTTTGACAGTGTTTTTCCTATGTTACATATCTATGCTTAAAACAGTTCCACCATGCTAAATATAATGAAGCCACTCAATAGTCATTAAAGTGAATTCTTATTTCTGAGACAAGTAAATTGCATACCAGGTAGATAGGGTCTAAATTATTGGGCTCTCTTTGAAGCAGAAAATTTGTTTCAGGAGCTAACTAGGTAGAAAGCTACAGTTGTTCTCCTGGGATGACTTTGGAAATGAAAGCTGACCACAAGGGAAATCACTGTGACAGGCCTTAATTCTGTTGGATTTAACCACCTGTGAAAGATCTCCCACCCACCCCCGCTGTGCACATCAGGGGGCTTATAAATTGGATTCAGACTTTCAAAAGTCAGTTTTCTCTGGGGGAATTGCAAAGAATGATTTTATAATCCCTATAGTAAAAGAAGTTGCCACAGTGAATAGCAGCAATTGGGGTTAGGCAGACCCCCTTTCCCAAGCAGATTCCCCACTAAGTGTTTTTGTTTCTTGGTTTTGTTAAAATGAGATCCAAGTTATGGTTTCATAATTTCCCCGTCACTGGCCCTGAAATGAAGTTACTACAGCCCTTAAGCTGGATTGACTCCACTTGCTGCATAGCAAACTTTTTGTCCAAGATTCAAGCCAAACTGAATGCTTGAGGGTTTGGGTTGTTTTGAGTTTTCTAAACTTCAAGCTTAAATTTTCATGAACCTTATTGCACTTCCTGATCTTTTCTGGGAGAAAGAGTTGAAAGAACTGACCACTTTGGTGTCAGTGTTAGAAGCAGCCTCTGAGCATTCCCATTAACAACATGGAGAGAGGGCAAGGCAAGCCTAGATAGGCATGAAGTAGATCACCTACTCTGGAAATATGTATATATATATATATATATATATATATATATGAATGAATTTGACTTATACTCTCCTAATTCCTGATCCAAGTTATGGTCTATGCAATAGCAAAACTAGAGTATTACATTCCTAAAATCAGAATCGTATTTAAAAATCAGTAATTTCTGTTCAGAACAGAATAGCTATTAGTGACCATAAAGATGACAATTAAATATTAAGTAAATATAGACACATCCTAAATGCTGTTTTGTAAGAATTGAGCAAAAGAGCTGGGCATGCAGCACACGCCCTTAATCCCAGTACTCGGGAGGCAGAAGCAGGCAGATGACTGTGTTAAGGTCAACCTGGTCTACAGAGTGAGTCCAGGACAGCCAGGGCTACACAGAAAAATTCTGTCTTGTAAAACAAAACAAAGCAACAACAAAAAAGAATTGAGTGACAGAGAAATGGATGACAAGGTCTAAACCTTTGGACTTGAAGACACAACTGACTTCCCTAGGTATTTCAGCCAAATGTTGACTCGCATAAAGAAAAGAGGTCATCCATGAAACACAGGAGAAGGGAAACTAACTTTACAGAAGGGCCATTTAGGATTGCACAGACAGTTAAGGGCTCAATAAATTCATTGCAATCTATTCCTGGCTTGGGTAGGCACCAGTTCAAAGACCAACACCATGAACGACAACTTCAGAGTTCCATACTGATGGACCAACCCTGTAAAGGAGCTTCCATGAAAATGGAGTTGCCGAAAACAAAAGGCAGTGGTGGCCTCAGCATCACAGGCACTGCTGCACTCTGAGCCATTCTTACAGCTAAGTCCCTCATACAGAAGTCCATGCGGTGGCTAGATAGGGAGCAAGCTGCTTATGAATCGCGTGGCATGGGTTCTCATTTAGCAGAGAAATACTCTGTTGGTGAGTCAGGATCTCATAGTCCCTTCGAAGGATCATTTAAGTACAAGTCATATTCAACATAATGTTTTTACAACCTTTGTTGAATATTGGTATCTTGAGAGAAAGATACTGCTCTTCCAGAAGACTTGGGTTCGATTCCCAGATTGTACCTCCCATTTCAGAGGACTCTTCTGGCTTCTATAGGCAATTGAATTCGCAGATATAGCCACAGACAGGCACAGACACACCTGCACATATTAAAAAATAAATACTGGGATACAGATCTCTTCATTTTTCCCAAGCAGAAACATAATTAAACCTGGTATTCTTCCAAAGAACTCGACAAAGGCCAAACTGGAACAACCTATTTCAGATTCTTAATCAGTACTTCCAACAGTATTTGGAGATTTAAAAATGTACCTTCTAAAAACATCTTTGTGAACATTTATCTTGAGTCATTATAACTATCTGCATATGGCAGCATGCTGCAACAAAACCGACCAGAGGTCAATCACCAGGTGTGGGGAGGAGTTCTAGGGTCATGACAAAAGGAAAACTGTTAATCACAGACAAAACAGGAATACTGAAGATCAAAGAAACAGTTCAAATGCTGCATTGGCTCAAGGGGAAGGAAGTCTCAATCTGGGCCCGTGGGATCAGCAGGAGTCAGGACAGGATAGCCAGTGATTAAAATAAACAATATGAGTTATAAATCAACTAAAAACAGCTATTTCTACAACAAAACATACTTCTCATGATTCTGATGAAATTAAAATAGTAGAGGTAAGTAACATTTTTATATAATAGAATTTAATTTAGAAAATTCAGAATACAGATAATCATAAAGAAAATACACGTACCCCAAATCCTACTTTGAGAAATAGTACCTCTAAGCACACAACTTTAAAGAAACATATATATACATATATGTATATATGTGCTTATTTTTAATGTATTCAAAGTTTTATTCCTTCATATATGTGCATTTATTATTATTATTAGTAGTAGTAGTAGTATGTTTTTCTGAGACAGGATCTATGTAGCCCTGTCTGTCCTGGAATTCACTGTGTAGACCAGTCTGGCTCTGAACGCAAAGAGATCTGCCTGCCTCTACCTCCCAATGCTGGGATTAAAGACACGCACCAGGACCATGTATATCATGCTTAATGACCACACACATATATGTGCTCAGTATGTACACTGACATGTAAACATATACATATGAATGCATATCACACACAACAAAAACAAGCAAGTTTTCCTAGGTATTAATAATGCCCAACTCAGAATTCTTTTCCCCATGCAGAGTTCTGGCAATAATATCAGTAAATAATGACAACTTTATCTGCTCCTTTCTGAAAGTTTTATATTTTGTCTGGGTTTTTTTCTTTTTGACAATCACATACGTGTATAAATAAATTTAGATCATATTCACCCATCAGTCACCGCTCTTCCCTTTCCCACTCCTGATGAATCCATTCTTCCTTGCAACAAAAGAAACTTTCATGTCTCTTTGTGTGTGTGTGTGTGTGTGTGTGTGTGTGTGTGTGTGTGTGTGTGTGTGTGTGT
>CAJQZJ010001638.1:4590699-4606879 GCA_907164525.1 Lophiomys imhausi
TGTGTGTGTGTGTGTGTGTGTGTGTGTGTGTGTGTGTGTGTGTGTGTTATATGTGACCTCCTGAGTTGAACTAGGGCTGCTTACATGAACACACGAACATGAGTGGTAAATTGTTTAACAGAGCATGGGCAACTTACCTGTGGCTACACCACCAAAAAGACACACTCCCTGTCTGCCCCCCATGAGCAACCACTAACTACAAGTAGCTCCTCAGAGTGGGGCAGGGAGCTTCATGATCCCCTCCCCTTATCCATGGTAGAATGTAAATGGGTCTAACCTTGTACAGAGCTTTTTTGGGTAGTCACGACTGCTCGTGAGTACAGTGGTCAAGTCATATTCAGAAGACAGCATCTTACAGCATGGGCCCTCACCCTCCGGCTCTTACATCACTTCCATCCACATTCCCTGGGCCTTGAAAGGGAGATGCAGATGTCCCGTTTAGGGCTGAGCACCCAATGGTCACTTGGTCACAGTACTTTAAGCAGTTATGAGTCTCTACATTAATGGTTGTTATTTTTGGTTTTAGTATTTTGAGACACCGTCTCATGTAACTGAGGCTGGGCCTGAACTCTATACAGCTGAGGAATTCCTTGAACTTCTGATCTTCCAGCTGGGATTATGGGCATGTGCCACCACATGCTTCTTACTAATGAACTTGCTGAAACTTCTAAGACAACGATAATGGATAAGATAATGACTGGTATACTGGTGTTCACCTGACAATAGTAGAAATATTGCCACGTAAACTATTATATTGGTGTTAATTTCTGTAAATATAATTTTTTCTTGTGCTGTGCCTTAACCTAAGATTTAGCTTCATCTCCCTCTATTCACCTCCTATGTCTAATCTACTTCCCCTTGTCAGTGAGATTTGGGGATGGGAAAGGGAGGAGTGAGGTGTGAGGAGGATGGAGGGAGACAATACTGGGAGAGACAACTAAGTTGGGGGGGGTATATCTGGGCTGAGCTAGAAACCAAGGACAATGGAAAGAAACTCCCAAGGATCTATGAAGGTGACCCTAGCTAGGACTCGTAGCAATGGGGGATATGGAGCCTGAACCAGCCACCTCTTGTAACCAGGTAAGACTTCCAATGGAGGGACTGGGACACCAACCCAGCCACAAAGCCTTAGACCCACAATTTGTACTGTCCACAAGATAAGCAGAGGTAAAAGATGGAGCAGAATTTGAGGGAAAGGTCAAGCAATGGCTGGCCTAGCTTGAGATCCTTGCTATGAGAGGGGAGCCCACCGCTGACACTCTTAATGATAGTCTGCCATATTTGCAGGCAGGAGCCTAGCATAAATGTCATCAGTGAGGCTTCACCCAGCAGCTGATGGAAACTTATACAGACACCCACAGCCAAACATTAAACTGAGGGAATCCTGTGGAAGAGAGGGAGAAGAAGAATTGAAGGAGCCAGAGGGGTCAAGGACACCACAAGAAAATTTACAGAATCAACTAACCTGGACTCACAGGGGCTCGCAGAGACTGAACTTCGAACCAGAGAGCATGCTTGGGATGGAGCCTGCCTCGGCTCTCTGCAAATACGCAACAGTTGTGTAGCTGGGTCTTCTTGTGGCGCTTGTAAAGCAGGAGCAGGGCCTGTCTCTGACTCCATTGCCTGCCTCTGGATCCCTTTCCTCTAACTGGGCTGCCTTATCTAGCCTCAATAGGAGAAGATGCGCCTAGTCCTACTGCCACTTGATATGCCAAGGTTGACTAATATCCATAGGCTATCCTTCCCTTTTCTGAGGGGAAAGGGAGGAAGCGGGAGGGGGAGGGGAGGTGAAAGGGAGGGACTGGGAGGAGAGGAGGGAGGGGAAGCTGAAATCAGGTGTAAAGTAAATAATTATTTAAAGAAAGATTTATTTTCAGGCACAGCTACAGGATTTAATCTAATACGTTAATAGAAGTCAAAGTCACAGCTGAGATATTCAAGGGTGTAAGATGAGCTCATTTTAAATGCAGCAAAAATTATCGTAAATTATTGTTCTTGCATGCCTTTGCTGAGATTTACTTCATACAACCAAAATGACTAGATAATTGTACTAAGGATAGAAGTGTTTAAAATATAATAACACTATTACTATATTATACTGTACTGTACTATAGTACACTATAAATAAAAACAGAACAGTACTATACTATTAATAAAAACAAAAACATTATAAGATTAAGGCTAAATGATTATTGGAAGGGACTACAGCAGCATAAGATGGTTATATGGTCGGATAATGAAGTTTCGTACAAGAAAGAGCGCACACAAAAAGAACCTCTCAGGCTCTTCTCTGTCAATACATATTGGTGGCAGAAGCAGAATGAGGTTAATGTTTTGAAGTTGTAAGTGATTTAGGATAAAATGAGCGAACTATTACACATTTTAACATCAAATCTAAAGCTAAGAATTGGGATTTGTAGCACAGGGAGGGAAAAAAAGGAAAAACAAAATTAGGGAAGAAATTAAGAGTAAAATCCCTGGAAAGCTTTAACCAGAAGCATCATCATAAACTCACAAGATGCTTCACTCAGCACAGTGCTCTCCTTACCCCTCACAGAGACCTAGAAAAGATCATCTCAGCGAGCATTTGTCCCTACAACCAAGAACATTCCATTGAAATTACAATTTTCACTTGAGACTTCTAAAAGAAATGCAAGTTCCATGTCTAGGGCAAGAAATATACAGGATGGTCTTGGAATATGTGTGGTGAGGAAGCGTGTGCTCCAGTAAAGATTGTTCCAATGGCCAAAGACGGGACAACATGAACTTTAGGTCAGATGATACCAGCATATTAAACATCAATTATGTTTAAGTATGTAAGTTCCTGTTGAGTCATAGAGAGTAACTGGCCACCTTTGGGAGACAAGAGGCATCTCCCTCCCCTTTTCCTGAATGTTGTAATAAATACAATTAATGATATATTTCTTCATTTCTTGCATAAATCATATCATTGAGTAACAAAATAACAGATAAGGGTGTGTATTTCTTGAAAAACATTCCAACGAACGAATGAAAAGGAAATGATACGCAGCTGGAGATTGCTCAGTGGTTAAGGGCACTGGGTGCTCTTTCAGCGGACCTTTGTTGAATTCCCAGAACCCAAATGGCAGCTCACAACCATCTATGACTCCAGTTCCAGGGAATTTGATGCCTACTTCTGGCCTCCATAGGCAATAGACATGCACGTGACACACATGCATGAAGGCAAAATACCCATACACATAATTTTGAATCAAAAATATATTTTCAAAAATAGTGTTACTTGGGCTGGAGAGATGGCTCAGCCGTTAAAGGCTAGGCTCACAACCAAAAATATAAAATAAAAATAGCGTTACTTTAAACCACAAGTTAATTAACCATCAACAGCTAATAATTATATTACTTCTGATTTTGCAACAAAAAGATTCCCTTGGACTCCTGTCAAAGGGCCCAAATATGTTCTCTAGATACTATTACTAATTTGTATAAAAAGGAAATAAATATGCTGAACTTCACTATGAGTACACTATGAGCAAAACTCTGTGTGGGAAATTCAAAGATCAAGTATTTTTTGGTTCTTTCATTGGGTGAATTATGAGAAATGGAAAATAATGGAGGAGAAATCTATGTATGAAAAGGGACAACATATTTTTAATAAGCAAGACTGAATTCTAAGTTATGAAATGAACATTTGAACAATAAAAAACAAAGAAATTCAGTGAATTAATAATTATAACAGCACTAACAGTTGCTCCTTCAAGAGCATAAGTTGGGGATTGACAAGGTGAGTGAGCCCAGGTGGGTGTGGGTAAACACAGAACTATTCTGTTTCTTGACTTGGGTGGTAGTCATTGTATCTCATAATTCACTGAATCTTATTTGCCTTTTTTTTCTGTTTTTATGTGTAACACAATGTATTTTCGTATAGTATAGCTACAAAAATCACTATAAATTATTAGTCATTAAATCACTAAAGTAGCAGTTGCTTTTCCTGTGTTAAAACAAAATACCTGATAAAAGAAACATATAGAAGGGCTTATTTTGGCCTCCTGTTTGAGGGGAGGCATACCACAGAAGTGTGAAGCAGCTGATCACACTGCTCTCAGACAGGAAGCAGAGAGATGAATGCCAATGTTCATCTTGCTTCCTCCTGTTTGTTCAGTCTAGAAATCTAATCCACGAAATAATGCTGTAAACATTTATGGTCGGGTTTCCCACTTCTGTTAACCCAAAATCTAGAAATGTTCTCACAGATGTCCAGAAGTTTGTCTTCAAAGTGAATCTAGAACCTGTCAAGTTGATAAGAAACATCAACCATCAAAATGTGTTATTTTACATGTATTTTATTAGTTGAATAGGAACTGAACGTTATGATAGGAGCTTAATAAGTGTTCTGTCATGGTGTTTGTTTATTTTGTGGCTTTTTTTCTTTTCTTTTCTGTCCTTTTCTTTTTAATGTTTATTTATTACTTCAAGTTACATCTCCATCACAGTCCCCTCCCACCACCCCTCCCGGTTCCACCCTCCCATCCTCTTCCCTTCTCCCAGAACTCATAATTCTTTTTAAAAAATAATTAGGCCACAATTATGAAAATTATAAGTTATGACATACATTCCCAATGTCCGGTCCATACATATTTGGCAACTGATATTAATATTCTCTTATCTAACTATCTCCATGAGTTTAAAGTTCTGTACCTAACTCAATTTCCATCCTATCTTGCATTTCCAACTTAAAAGCATCTTCTTAGACATAGAACATCCTTTTAATTCCTAAACAACTTAAAATTGAACTGTGAGACTATAACTATCTAGTCTTCAACCACAAGAGAGATCTGAGAAGGATAAATATATCTGATTACATAGGAAGTACAGAGCCAGCAGCTTCCAAAACTAAGAAATGACAGACAACTGGCTGCCTAGACAGTCCCCATTTTCTCTCCATACATTACACCATCAATCTTCAGTCGTTTGGCCCCATTTCTCTGACAGACATTGATTGTAGAGCAGGAATTATGAAGGACTTGCCTACCCTATCTTGGCAGAGCTAGGCTGTCGACTTACCTGCTCCCAAGTTTTGTCCTTTTTGGACAGCATTCTGTCTACAGTTGAAGCAAGGGATTTTTCTTGACCAGTGACAAGCTTGTCACTAAAGCAACCATCTCCAAATGGAGATTCTTCAATGCTCATCCTCTACTTGGATGGGGGTGCTGTCAGGAACTGACATGTTTCAATATCAAAATATCTTAGTTAAGAAAACTTCTTTGAATGCCAAATTCTACAGATCTCTTGAGGTTTTTGAAGACCATTTATCTATCTCTGTATATTTGGATGTTTGTTGTTTTTTTTAAATAGCCAAAGTATTTAGGTATTTAGTGAACTAATCCTGTGCTGAAATGTCTTTCTTTCTCTCTCTCTCTCTCTCTCTCTCTCTTTCTCTCTTTCTTTCCTTTTTAACATTTTTTCCTTTTTATCTATTCTCTCATATATTACATCCGGACTGCAGTTTCCCCTCTCTCCCCTCCCACAAGTCTCTCCCCCACACCTCTCCTTTCCCCCCAGATCCACCCCCTTCACCTCCCCTCAGAAAAGAGCAGGCCTTCAAGGGACATCAACCAAATAAGGCTTAACAAGCTACAATAAGACCAGGCACATGTTTTCACATCAAGGCTGGACAAGGTGACCCAGTAGGAAGAGATGGGTTCCAAAGAGTCAGAGACAGCTCCTGCTTCCATTGTGAGGAATCCCACAAGAACACTGAGCTACACAACCATAACATGCATGCAGAGGACCTAGGTCCTCTGTCATGTTTTAACATGAAGAAACTGAACTATAAAGAAATGTGACAGGTATGATGGGGCACACTTGGGAGGTGGGTTCAAGAGGATTAGTTAGTCAAGGTTATCCTTGGCTACAGAGAGTTTGAGGCAAACCTGAGCTATACAATGAGACCCTGTTTTAAAAACAATATGAAACTGGAACAGTTGGTCATCAGGTAACAGCACTGGATGCTATGCAGAAGACCTGGGTTTGATTTACAGCACCCATGAGGCAGCTCGCAAGAGTCTGTAACTCCAGTTACAGGGGTTGTGACCCCTCTTCTAGCCTACACGGGCAATGCATACAGATGAGACACATACATACTTGCAGGGAAAACACTCCTGTTCAGAAAATAAAAATAAAACAATGAAAAACAAATACTTTCCCTCCCCTCAAAAATTAAGGAATTGATTTTAGTTTCTGATGATATCCTTCACTAAGAACCATTAATAATCTACAGTTTGTGTAATGGTATTTGGATCATTAAGGATTTCTAAAGAAATACAGGTCAGTTCAATCCATTTCAATAGCATTTACTTGATACCTAGTTTTCTCTCCTGACAGATCAGTACTGAAGGTTGTGGGATTAACTGGATTAGCGATGATTAAATGAAGCTTACTAGAAGCACACAGGTAACCTGACCAGGAGAAATGACATTTCTCTAGCATTTTGTAGAGCTACATTTAATTCACATTCATTTATTTCACATCAGAACACCTCTTAAAACTGTTTTTAAGTAATTAAAACTTTATTATAAATAACATGCAAATACAAAACATTGGGAAGTGAGGTTAAAACTGGATTTTCCTCTTGCCCAACAAAATCGCTATCCAGCAGTAAGATTGTAAACTACCAGCACCATTTCTTTACTTTGCTATTGAAATTTGGGACAGGGCTTCCACAAGCCAGCCTGGAATTCTCTATCCTCTCACTCTGCTTCTCTAACACTGGGATTATAGGCATGCACTATCTTACCATGCTACAACACAATTTCTATGTCACTAAGATCCCTGATAATGAAGTTACATCATTTGGAGTGACAGCTGAAGACAGCTAGAATTTCTTTCCTGGCACTCCTTGAAGTAATGGGCAACTGGATGAGAGGTAGGTAAGATTGATGTTGCAGGGCTTCAAGGAAAGGGTTTTACAGGGAATAAATGAGCCAGCAGCATGCATATTTTTGCCCTTGCCTGCTTTCTAGCACCTTCTGGGCAGGACTATGGAGTGGCTGGAAAATGAAGCAACTCCCACATGATTTTAAGGAAAAGAATGCACTCACCCAACAAGAAAGAACAGAGTCTGGTCCTTAGAAACATTCAAAGTCACCAGACCAGCCCAATTATTTCAGCTCCTTTACTATGGATTTCTGATCCTCAGATAATTACTTATAAACTAATCAGTGATTTCTTTTTTTAATATCAATTGTAGCCACAACCACACCATTTAACAGAAGATACACTTTAACAGCTTGAGATACACACACTAACAAAAACCAATTGTGAGAAAGGAATTGTATTACATAGCCCACTTCATATTAAAGGAGGCCGCTAGGACTTACCAGAATAACATCATTGAGAGTATAAAGGGAGAAAGAAAACTAAAATAATGCAAAACTATGAAGTCCCAATGTTTCTAGTTTATCCACTACAACCTTTCATGGAATGTCATTATCAAAAGCACTTATTAGGTAGCCAGATAACTTTAAGTTACATGTAGGTAAGAGTTTTGTAATGAATTACGATGATCTCAGCCTTTCAGCAATCAGTCATCTGGGCCCAAGTCACAGCATAGAAAGAGTTTCAAGACAATAAGATTGCCATCAATTAGAAAAACCTAACTTTTGGCAGCTGCTAGAACATATCATTTCTTCCCATCATTGGAAAGACCTTGGCCAGAATTCTTTTGGATCACTTTTTCTCACTGATGGCAACTGAGTCCTCCCAGAATAACTGTGGCTTTAAACCACGGGGCAACTGACATGATCACCACTCTATGGCAGAACAAGAAAAACACAGAAAACAGGCTGAACATTACTTAATTGATTTGACTTCACTAAAATGCTGATGGTATCTGTAGGCCTCAGCCATAAATTACTAGTTAGCTTATTGTTCCTTTAACTTGTCAGTATCCAGGAAGCTGGAGGGACCATGTATATTGACAATTCCTCAAGCATCACTCAAACAGCTACCATACATCTAACGGTATAATTCTAGTTATTTACCTGATTACTTAATGACTGCCTTTCCATTAGACTACATACTTTATGCAAAATAACTTGAAGCTATTTTATCCACAAAACCGAATTCCCAGGGCTTACTATAATGACTGCCATCAGAGAATCAAAAGACACAAATTTCTTCTCATTTCCCACTGGCGAGACAAAACATAAAACGGGGCTGGACAGAGGTGTCTGTGAGAAAAGTCATAGGTGTACAAACACAGGACTTGAATTCAGATCCCCCAGAGGCCCAGGCAAAGACAAGGTCCCAGCCAAACATTCTACCCAAATTGGTAAACTTCTGGTTCACTGAGAGAATTGAGATAGAGAAAAGCACCTAATATCAAACTGGCCTACTCTGGCCTCTGCATTTATATACACAAGCGTACACATACACAGCCACATGAAAGACAGGGAGAAGGGCTCCGAACTGCCCTCTTCTGGGCAAGACAGCCATTACAAAGCAGCTGTGATGCCTGCCAAGGATCTGCACAAGAATGAGCCTATCAACAGCTAGGCGTGGAGGTGGGCTTAGGGAGTCTACTCCCCACTGCTGAACTTCGTGCCACTGATAGACTCAGGGAGGAGAATCAGTGTCTTCATTTGTGTGCCCACTGGTGGTCCCACCGGGTTCTCAGGGATAGTTCCAATCCAACTATCACACAGATGGCCCCAGCAAATGGGCCACAAAACAGAGCACATGTCCTAGATCTGGGAAAAGGACTTGTGGCGGAGGAGGGCAGTTTGACAGAGATGGAAGGGAGGTAACAGATGGAAAGCATCCAAGTTCTAATGTTGAACCAGAATTCAGCAGAACACCCTCCAGTGATAAGAATGGCCTTCATCTTCAGCCTTCGACATGGTAGCCACCACTCACATGTGGCAATCGAGCTCTTGAAATGCGGCTACAGCAGCATTACCATCTTACTCTGTGCAGCACCCATTAGTATTCTTAAACATTCACAGAAGAGCTTCATAGAGTTTGGGGTAGAGAATGGGGAATCTTAAATTATGCTTGGGGATAAAAACGTCCCTTTCCCTCAATTGCCACTATACCCAAAATATACACAGTCAAAAAAATCCAGTAATGATAATCAGCACACTGTTTACATGAGAACTGTACTTCTCTAAGTTATAGTTAAGAAAGAGAGGGAAAGAGCTTTGTCATTGTTAGCTATACTGAGTACTAACAGCGTTTGAAGCATACAACATTGTTAGGATTACAAAATCAAACATTTGAACACAAACACAATCAAGATGAAGACAAACACTAAATAAAAGAGATCAGAAATGGTACAAGATTGAGGGGAAGCTGGGGTACAACTAGAAAGACTTTAAATATAACCCTTAATATATGGTTCTGAGGGTTTTATTCACTATCTATCTATCTATCTATCTATCTATCTATCTATCTATCTAACTAATATTTAATTATGTTTGGTGACAGAATCTTATGTAACTGAGGCTGACCTCAAACTTGCCGTGTAGCTGAGGCTGGCTTGGTCCTCCTGCCTCCATCTCTCAAGTAGTAGTAATATAGGTGTGTGCCAGCATGCCTGGCAAGGTGTCTCATAGACACTTGAAATGATAAAATTTTCATTTTCAAAGGTCTGCTCTGGATGTTAAATGTTAAAAGGGGGATGTTAAGGGTAGGTAATAGCAGAGAGGGAAGAGGTCTGGAACAAAGCAGGAAAGAATCTTCCATCTTCGATTACCCTACATTCTAATTGGCATACATATATTGCAATAACGAAGAACAAATTCTACTCAGTTTAACAGAGGTATTTTTTTTATTCAGATACTATTTATACTAACATATATGACCTGTTAAAAGCTGTTCTTGCAAATATTTGCAACAACACTACACAGAATAAAAAGGTACTTCCAATGGAAGTTTTGATGTTTTGTGCTGTTGAATAGAATCCAGAATTACCTGGGATTTGAGCCTCTGAACATGTGCACAGAGAATTTTCTTGATTGTGTTGATGAGTTAGAAGAACCTCCCAACATAGGTGGTTCTGGGATCTGGCTGAGATCCTGGGCTAAGTGGAGAAAGAGAACTGAGCATGTGCACCAGGATGTAGTCATCACTGCTTTCTCACTGTGACTATCACATGACCAGCTCCTGCCACCTTGGTCTTCCCACCATGATGGATCAAATCCTTGAGCAGTGAACCAGAATAAACTCTTACATTGTTTTGTCAAATATGTTATCAGAAACTTCTTTTTTTAAAGCATATTCTTATTAAGTAAAATTAGAAGTGGAAAGATGTGGTAGACATTTCTAGAACCAGTGTCTAGATGGACTGTAATCCAAACTTCACAGAAAGGAAGTGAGATTAACAAGCAACTACATTGCCCAAAGGAGGTCAACTTAACACAAGGCTACAAAGATTCATAATTTCTACTCTATGATTTCCATGTCTTCCAGAAACTTCTAGTTTTCTTGGAAATGTTAAGATCCAACTCTATTCTCACAGTAATAATCTAAAAGTAACAGCATTTATCAGACTTCTGAAGCAGTGTATGACGGAACTTCATCGGTACCACAAGCTAGATGTATGCCTGTGAGCAATGATTTGGTCTCTGCCCTAATAGTTTGATTAGCTAAAACATGAAATATATTTAGCAACTTGGTACATAGTTAATACAAGTTGGTACTTTACAAGTTCAGTGGCCAAATGACTGCTTATTCTACCACAGGAATTGCTCTGAGTGTTTACACAGCAATCTCTATAATGTTCTAAAATAGGTATTATTATTTGTGTTTTTCCAAAGAGGGAATAGGCACAGGACAGTTAGGTTACATGGTTATAGCCATCTAAGCAGCAACTCTGAGAGCCAAACCCGGGGATGCTAGGCCCCTTAGCATGTGTCCTTTAATGATGTTCTTGCTCATTTGCATACATTTCCACATGCTAAGTTGCCTCCCACACTCTAGTTCATTATCAGATCCCCCAAACTTGTAAATGTTATATCATTTAGAAAGTCTTTGAAAATATAACCAAGATAAAGATTTTGAGATGAGAAGATAATTCTGGGTAATCATAGTGGGCTTTAAACACCATTGTATGAATACTTATAAGGGAAAGACAGAGGGGTACTAAGGACAGACACAAAGAGACCACCATTAAAGGCAAAGTAGAAAAAGATTTAGCCACGCCAGGTATGGTGGTGCACGCCTTTAATCCCAGCACTTGGGAGTCAGAGGCAGGCGGATCTCTGTGAATTCAAGGCCAGCCTGGTCTACAAAGTGAGTCCAGGACAGCCAGGGCTACACAGAGAAACCCTGTCTCGAAAAAACAAAAACAAACAAACAAAAAAGATTCAGCCACAAACCAGTGAAGCCCAACAGTCACCAGAAGTTGGAAGAAGCAAGAAAGGACCATCCCCTATGGCCTCTGGAGGGAGACCTGTCCTGTCCACACATTGATTTTGGAGTTGTAGCTTCTGGTACTGTTAAAAAAAGAAGAAGAAAAGAAAGAACTATCTGTTTACGCCACTAAGCCTATGGTCATTTGTTACAGCAGACCTAGATAATAAATTCATATCACATACTGTGCCACTTTGTCTATTAACATAAAAAAGCATCAATACTTTTATCTAGTATGTATTGAAAGTTTCTTATGAGTCACTAATCTTCAAACGAAGGTGGATAAACAAAGCATTATCATATGAAATGGACAACAGACATGTAACACAGCAAAAGAAAGTGAGCAGCAGAAGAAAGGGGGTAGAAAAGTACATGACTGAGCTGAGGGCCCTTTTACCTCACGAGAACAAGGAAATCCTCTCAGAAACTATCAGAGTTGAATGAGTCTTGTGGTGGTGAGTGCTAAATGCTCACATCAACAGGAGGGAAACGCTTCTCACTGGTGATGGTAGAGGAAAAGACTGACCAAAACTGCTCTTGGCATAACACGGCAATAGCCAAAAGAACAACATGGCTAGGGACGGATAAAAGAGGGAGAACTGTAAGAAGGACACTCAGCAAGGAAGGCAGTCGGTAGAATATCTGTGTCAGTTACCTATTGTTACAATGATACTTTCATGAGAAAGATGGACTCATTTTTCTTACATGTAAGAAAGCATGCAAAACTTTAGAAGGCGTTCAACAACAGATGTTTCTTTTGGGGTCTATGAGGAACCATCTAGGCATAGAGACTGATGTCAACTTGTCTTACCCTAGTATCTTGTGATTAAATAGATGTCTGCTGACTGAGAAAGGCCTAAAGGGACGTGGTCCTCCTAGCTAGGGAATGTTCTTATGATGATAGCAAAGGTTGGGGTGGGAAAGGCTTCTAAAATATAACACCATTCCTAGCATCTCCTGGTGAATTTTTGGTAAGTCTGCCCTTAGTGAAGACTAATCACTAAACTGAAGACCAGAATGTTCCTCCACCGAGGAATGGATAAAAAAAAACTGTGGTACATCTACACAATGGAATACTACTCAACCATCAGAAAAAATGCAGTCATGCAATTTGTAGCCAAATGGTGGAACTAGAGAAGCTCATCCTGAGTGAGCTAACCAAGACTCAGAAGGATGCACATGGCATCTATTCACTTATAATCGGATTTTAGCCATATAATACAGGATAACTATACTACAGCTAATGCACCAAAGGGAACAGGAACATAGACTTTATTTCCTGTCTATGAGACACTTTTCCCTAGTGGTGCTGCCTTGTAGGCCCCCAGGGTATGAGGAGGCTCTTGGCCCTCATATGACTGCTGAACTGGGGTGGGGGACTGATATGTAGGGACACTCCACTCCAGAGGAGTGGGATGGAAGGGCTAGTGGGTAGAGGGTGGGAGGGTGGGACTGGGAGGGGTGGAAGGAGGACACTGTGATGGAGATGTAACCTGAAGTAATAAATAAATATATAAAAAACGAGTAGGCTACAAAGTTACATCGCATGCTTACAGCAAAGAATGAAGTCATGATGGCAAGATTCTGCAATTATAGCTTTTATAAAGTAATACATGTATAATTTTAATTATAACAATGTTTTACAAAAGTGAACACTCAAAATATAGAATTTGGCTGTAGGACCTAGACAAAGTTGGAAGGGTTGTATGTATGTATGTATGATGTATGTGCATCATGTATATATGGAGTGGTGTGCACATATTTTTGTGGTGGTGTGTGCATGTATGTGGGTGCACATGTTTGTGCAGATACAAATGCACATGTGTAGAGGCCAGAGGTCAATACAGGGTATCTTCCTCAATTGTTCTCCACCTTACTTTGGGCCACAGATTCTCTTGCTAAACCTGGAGTTCACCAGTTAGCTAGGCTGGATGGCCAGTGAGCTCCATGTATCTGCCTATACTCATAACCCAGTACTAGAATTATCGATGTATGCCACTATGCCTGGCTCTTTCATGGAATTCTAGAGATCAAACACAGGTTCTCATATTTTCATGGAACAAAATTTTATGCAATGAGCCGCCATCCCAACCCCAAAAGAAGGATCTTGAAGGACATTTGGATGGATGGGTGGCTAGACAAATTGAAGGAATTTTAAGAGCAAGAATTATTCTGAGTAAAGCAATGATGATAGTAAAGAATTCTGCACATGGAAATGAGGAAAAGATCAGCAGGTAGACCAGTTATCTAGATACTTTCACCATCCAATGTATTGCATATAGAAAAATGCAATCTTACAAATGAGTCACACATTTAACCTATATAAAGGAAACCACTACATTTTAAAATGTTTCAGGAGTCTAGTGTTTGAGGGCTAAAGACATCCATGAGAGAACAAACCTAAGATTCCTAACATGCATAACAATGAAAACTCAATGTAGCTTTACAGTAAATAATGTGAAAAACCTGGAATTATGAATCAATGTATACATATAACAATCCTTGTTGGTAACCCAATGTTGAAGTCTATCATCGTGTTGTTTTTCTGGAAACACGATAACATATGACTCCAAAATTGCTAGGAATTAAAACAAAATTCAAAAATCATCTTTTCAAGGAACTAGAAAAAGGGCCATGAATATTATCTTAAGCATGTTCATCAACTTATAATGTTACTTAAAACTTGGTTTGTGACAAGAACATGAAAGGAATTCTCAAAACTATCAGTTTAAAATTCTAATATTTGAGTATGTTCTATTCCTTACAAGTAGCCCTTTGGTTGGCTTAATTAGTTCTGTTTTCATCACACTAAATACAACATAACATCTGGTAACAAGACCCAAGACCATGTTGACCTCACTATGTAGAGACTGGCATTGAACTCAGATGGTCCTACCTCTCCCTGTAGAACTCTAGGATAGCAGGTGAGAACCAGCATGTCCAGCTAAGTATTGTTGATTCTGAGTAGCCAAAATGATCACATTTCCATATTAAGTATATAATACAACACAGAGGCCCCTGGGAAGGGAGTGGCAGCATGAATTCTCCTGCAAACCAAACCTACCCTTCTATGTTCTTTACTACCCCTGCTGTACATACAGATGTTATTTTTGTTACCTGTTTTTTACACCCTCATTTCCATTGAAAATAGGTTTCCTCTTTTTCCCTCTTATCTTTTTTTGTTTGTTTTTGTTTTCTTTTTTGAGCCAGGGTTTCTCTGTGTAACAGAGACCTGGCTATTCTGGACTCTCGTTGTAGACCAGGTTCACTTCGAACTCATGAACTAACAGAGATCCGCCTGCCTCTGCCTCCCAAGTGCTGGGATTAAAGGTGTGCATCAACACACTCAAGTCCCTCTCTTATCTTTAAACTATGCTATCTGAATATTAGGTACATTTAGAACTTTATCCACTTCACTGATCTCTACCACATATATTTTTTAATAATTTATTTTTTATTTCTTCAAGTTACATCTCAATCACAATCCCCTCCCTACTCCCCCCTCCAGTCCCACCCTTCCACCCTCCTCCCCCTCAACCCCCCCCATCCTCTTCCCTTCCTTTTTTTTTTTTTAGTTTAAGGTATTTCTTTTTTCCCCCCAACAGCTCTCCCTTTCAGTTCAAAAAATGGTTCTTTTTCTTATAACTATAAATACAATACAAAACAACAGAAATAAATAGGCCACAATTATAAGAGTTATATGGCTTAGCATACATTCCCAATGTCCAGTCCATATGTATTTGGCACCTGACTTTAACATTCTACTATCTAACCATATATTTAAGAATTGTGAAGGGAGATGAATGTCCCTTTTATTCTATATTGTTTAGGAGCATATGAGATCTTCTATTATTTTCCTCACAAATTCACCTGTCCTATCACCATTATCACCATGCTATATCTTCCATTTTTGATCAGAATTTTTCCCTTAGTATCATGCCCTTTTTGTCTATAATTCAACTTTTCTGCATTCCTCACTATAAATCATTGACATAGTGTTGCTATTCAATGTCTCCAGCAATTCCCTCTCATTCTTCCTTAATTCTCTTCCTATCAGAGATCAGTACCCACTAATGTCATTGAAAATGCTTGATCAAGGTCATTAATGAATACCATAGGATGAATTTGACAATATTAGTTCTCATAAACACATAAATTCATAAAAAGCAATTGGCACAGATGGTTATTCCATGTGTTATTCTGCATCTACTTATTTAAAGTCATTTTATTTGAATTTTTTGAAAATTAAAAATTACATTCCTAAAATAAATATCATCTGGTCATATGACTTCCACATAACTGGATTATATATGAGAATATTTTGTTGGAGATTTTTACACCTATATTCATGAGACAGATTTGCTGGGCTTTGCTTTTCCCTTCTGATAATATTCTTATTAGGTTCTGGCAACCAAGTTTATGCCAGACTTATAAAAAATACTGAGATAAATATCAGCCAGGATGCAGCCAGAACAGTTAAATCATAAATATAGATATGCACATATGGAGAAACATATACATGATTTGCTATAAGGATTTGATCTCATGCAACTGTGGTAACTAATTTCATGCTGACATCCACAGACCAGGTAAGTGGAAGACTGATAGATATAAACTAAAAACCAAGGAGCAAAAGAGTAGAAACAAACTAGAATATACTTAAAATCAGCATGACTTGAAACTCATGAGAACAGAATGAAAGTCATTAGATTTTCCCATGTCTGAACCCTCTGACACAGAAAACACACACACACACACACACACACACACACACACACACACACACACA
>CAJQZJ010001638.1:4606889-4651040 GCA_907164525.1 Lophiomys imhausi
ACACACACACACACACACACACACACACACACACACACACACACACACACACTGAGCCAGAGAAATTGAACATGATTCCAAGGGAAAGTGGAGAAATACTAGGTCTGATTGCTACCAAGGCAAGAGAGATGAGCCCCAGACAAGGGACATCATATGTGAATTATAGATGTTTATTTTCCTTCATTTCCATCATCCAATTCTCAATGGCCCCTGTGGCCCACACCAATTGGAAACATACAGATAAAGACAATGAAATTCTGAAAATCCAGTTTGGTCAAGGCAGATATATTGAAAAATCTACAAGAGAAGACTTAGAATCTATACTCTTGGCAATTTTCAAGTATATACATTGCTACTAACTATAGTCACTACATTATTTAATATATATTTGTTGGGATAGTGGTTTTTTCTCTTTTTTAATTTATTTTTTATTTCTTCAAGTTACATCTCAATCGCAGTCCCATCCCTATTCCCCCCTCCAGTCCCACCCTCCCACCCTCAACCCCCCATCCTCTTCCCTGTTTTTTTTAAGTTTAAGGTATATCTTATTTCCCCCTGCAGTTTCCCCTTTCAGTCCAACAAATGGCTCTTTCTCTTATAATAATAAATACAATACAAAACAACAGAGGTAATTAGGCCACAGTTATGAGGGTTATATGGCTTAGCGTACATTCCCAATGTCCAGTCCATATGTATTTGGCACCTGACTTTAACATTCTACTATCTAACCATCTCCATGAGTTTAAAGTTCTATATCTAACTCAACATTCGTACTAACTTGCAACACAATTTTAAAAGCATCTTCTTAGGTCTATAACACACTCTTGACTCCTAAACAACTCAAAATTTAATTATGAGACTCTAGCTATCTGTTCTTCAACCACCTCAGAGACCTGAGAGGGATAAATATATCTGATTATATAGGAAGTACAGGGCTTGCAGCTTCCAAAACTAAGAAATGACATACCAGTGGCTGCCTGGACAGTTCCCATTTTCTCTCCATACATTACAGCATCGATCTTCAGTCATTTGGCCCTGTTTCTCTGAAAGACATTGATTGTAGAGCAGGGGTTATGAAGGACTTGCCTACCCTGTCTTGGCAGAGCTAGGCTGTCGACTTACCTGCTTCCAAGTTTTGTCCTTTTTGGACAGCATTCTGTCTACAGTTGGAGCAAGGGGCTTTTCCTACCAAGAGATAGGCTTGCCACTAATTCAATCATCTCCCACTGGAGATTCTTCGATGCTCATCTTCTACTTGAGGTAGAATAGGGGGTACTGTCAGGAGTTGATATGTCTCAATATAAAAAAATCTAAAGTTACGAAAACATCTTTGAATGCCATATTCTGCAGATCTCTTGAGGTTTTTGAAGAGGCCCTATCTATCTCTTATATTAGGATAAGCAGATGTTGCTTGTCTCTTAGCAGCTTTATTTCTGATTAGCTTAGAAAATAACTATAATAGGCTGTCATAGTACCTAACAAAATGACCGGCTTGCATAACTATTAGTTTGCATTTCTTAATTATCCTAAACAGTTTATGACAATTAGCAGTAAAAGGCCAAAACATCACATTTCATTTTTTTTTCTTTACCTCCTAACCCTTCCATCCCATTTCTCTGGGGTGGGGTGTCCTTATATAACAGTCCCTCATCTCAGTTGAGAGGTCGTATGAGGGCCAAGAGCCATAACATTCATTAGGGGGCCTACGAGGCAGTACCACCAGTGAGAAGTGTCTCATTGCCCAGGAGAAAGAACTAAAAAACAAACAAACAAATAAGCAGACACACAGATAAAAAAGAATAAAAAATAGAAAAAATATAAAAATATATATAAAAAAATAAATAAAAATAAAAAATAAAAAGTCTATGTCTAAGTTCCCTTTGGTATGTTAGTTGTAGTATCAATACCTTCTACTATATAGCTAAAATCCTACTATAAGTGAATAGATGCCATATGTGTCCTTCTGAGTCTGGGTTAGCTCACTCAGGATGAGCTTTTCTAGTTCCATCCATTTGGCTGCAAATTGCATAATTTCATTGTTTCTGATAGCTGAATAATATTCCATTGTGTAGATGTACCACAGTTTTTTAACTCATTCTTCAGTTGAGGGACATCTGGGTTGTTTCCAGCTTCTAGCTATTACAAATAAGGCTGCTATAAACATAGATGAGGAAACTTCCTTATGATTCCGTGAACAGGCATTTGGGTGTATACCCAGAAGTGGTATGGCTGGGTCCTGAGGTAAAGCTATTCCAAGTTTTCTAAGATATCGCCAGACTGACCTCCATGTACAGGTTGTTTCTAGTATCTGGCTCTTATAAATAAAGACACAATAAACATGGTTGAGCAATTGTCCTTGTGACAAGATGGATCATCCTTTGGGTATATGCCCAAGAGTGGTAGAGCTGCATCTTAAGGTAGCTAGATTCCCAACTTTCTGAGGAACTTCCATATTTATTTCCAGAGTGACTGTACAAGTTTGCACTCCCATCAGCAATGGAGTAATCCCCTTGCTTAATATCCTTACTAGCATAAGCTGTTATTTGCGTTTTCTGATTTTAGTCAATCTCACAGGTGTAAGATGGAATCTCAAAGTAGTTTTGATTTGGATTTCCTAGATGGCTAAGAATGTTGATCATTACTTTAAGTGATTCTCAGCTATTTGAGATTCCTCTATCGAGATTGCTGTTCAGATCTGTACCCTATTTGTAATTGGATTGTTTCTTGATATCTAATTTCTTAAGATCTTTATATATTTTGCATATTAGGCCAGTATTGGATGTGGAGTTGGTAAAAATGTGTTCCCATTCTGTAGGTTGCTGCTTTGTCTGATACAGTGTCTGTTGCCTTAATAGAAGCTTTTCAGTTTCATAAGATCCCATTTATTAGTTGCTGAACTTAGTGCCTCGGCTATCAGTGTTCTGTTCAGAAAAATCATTGCCTGTGCTAATAAGTTCAAGATTATTCCCCACTTTCTCTTCTATCATGTCAGGGTATCTGGTTTTATGTTGAGGTCTTTGATCTTCATTATGTGGAGATATAGCCCCTGTATCCCTAATCTCTCCAGGACTTTTATCATGAAGATATTTTGGATTCTGTCAAAGGCATTTTCTGCATCTAATGAGATATTATGTGGGCTTTTTTCTTCACTTTATATGGTGGATTACATTTACTGATTTTTCTATATTGAACCATCTCTGCATCTCTGGAATGAAGCCTATTTGACCATAGTAGATTATCTTTTTGATGTGTTCTTGGATTTGGTTTACAAGTATTTTATTGAATATTTTGCATTGTGTTAATAAGGGAAATTGGTTTGTAATTTCCTTTCTTTATTGAATCTATGTGGTTTGGGTATCAGAGTACCTGTGGCCTCATAAAACGAATTGGGCAATATTCTTTCTATTTCTACTTCATAATATAATTTGAGAAATATTGGTGTTAACTCTTGTTTGAAAGTCTGATAGAATTCTGTTCTAAAACCATCTGGCCCTGGACTTTTTTCATTGGGAGAGTTTTAATAACTGCTTTCATTCCACTAGATGTTATAGGTCTATGAAAACTTATTTATCTGATCTTAATTTAATTTTGGTAAGTGGTACCTATAGTGAAAATTATCAATTTCTTTTAGATTTCCAATTTGGTGTACAAGTTTTTGAAGTATGACCTAATGATTCTTTACATTTACTCCATCTTTGTTATGTCCCCTTTTCATTTCTGATTTTGTTAATTTGGGTATTCTATTCCTGTCTTTATTTTGGATAAGGGTTTGTTTATCTTGTTAATTTTCTTAAAGAACCAACTCCTTGTTTCATTGATTCTTTGTCTTGTTCTCTGTTTCTAATTGATTGATTTCAACTCTAATTTGATTGTTTCTTGCCATCTACTCCTCTAGGGTGTGTTTAGTTCTTTTTGTTCTAGAGATTTCAGGCATGCTATGAAGTTGCTAGTATGAGATTTCTCCGATTTTTATGTAGGCATTTAGTGCTACACCACATTTATGGTGTCCCATAAGTTTTCTATACTGTGTATTCATTTTTGTTTATTTCTAGAAAGTATTTAATTTCTTCATTTCTATTTGACCATTTGTCATTGAGTGGAGAGTTGTTTAGTTTCCATGAGTTTGCAGACTTTCTGTTGTTGTTGATATTCCTCCTTAATCAGTGGTGGCCTGATAGGACGCAGCAGCTTATTTCAGTTTTCTTGTTATCTATTGAGACTTGCATTGTGTCTGAGTATGTGGTTAATTTTGGAGAAAGTCTCATGAGGTGCAGAAAAGGTATAGTCTTTTCTGTTTGAGTGAAATGTTATGTAAATATCTTTTAGGTCTATTTGGATTATAACTGTTAGCTCCAGTATTGTTCTGTTTAGTTTTTGTCTAACTGACCTGTCCATTTGTGAGAGTGGGATATTAAAGATCCACTATCAGTGTCTTAGGATCAATATGTGATTTAAGCTGTAGTACTGTCTTTTTTACAAACTTTGTTGCCCTTGTGGTTGGATCATAGATATTAGGAATTGAAATGCCATCTTGGTGGATTTATCCTTTGATGAGTATGTACCATTCTTTCATATCTCTTTTGATTAGTTTTGTTTTGAAGTATATTTTGTTAGGTATTTAAGTAGTTACAGCACCTTGCTTCTTAGGTCCATTTGCTTCAAATATCTTTTTCTGAACCCTTTACCCTGAGGCAATGTCTATACTTGATGTTGAGGTGTGTTTCTTTTACACAGCAGAAGGATGGATCCTGTTTTATGATCCATTCTATTAATCTGTGTCTTTTTATAGGGGACTTGAGGTCATTGATATCTCTCAATATCAATCAATTAATGATTGTTAATTCTTGTTATGGTGGTGGTGGTGGTGGTGGTGGTGGTGGTGGTGGTGGTGGTGGTAGTGGTGGTGGTATGGGAGTCAGGGTTTTCTTCTTTTGATTTTGCTGGTGTGAGATTATGTTTTTCCTGTGTCTTCATGGGTGTGACTAACCTTCTTAGGTTGGAGTTTTCATTCTAGCATCTTCTATATGTCTGGATTTGTGGAGATATTGTTTAAATTTGACTTTATCATGGAGTATCGTATTTTCTCCATCTATGGTGATTAAAGTTTTGTTGGGTATAGTCTGGGATGGCATCTGTGATCTCTTAGAGTCTGAACAACATAAGTCCAGGTCCTTCTGGCTTTTAGTCTCCATTGAGAAGTCATGTCTAATTCTAATAGATCTGCCTTTATGTTATTCTTTTTCCTTGCATTTTTAAATATTCTTTCTTTTTTCCATATGTTTAGTATTTGATTATTATGTATTGAGCATACTTTCTTTTATGGTCCAATATATTTGGTGTTCTGTAAACTTTTTGCATCTTTTTAGACATCTCCTTCTTTAGGTTAGGAATTTTTTTTTCTATAATCTTATTGAAAATGTTTTCTGGGCCTTTGAACTGGGATTCTTTTTCCTACTGTAATCCTATTATTCTTTTGTTTGGTCTTTTGTAGTGTCCCAGATTTTCTGGATGTTTTGTGTCAGGAATTTTTTTAGACTTAGTATTTTATTTGACTGATATATCTACTTCTTTTATTGTACCTTTAACATCTGAGATTCTCTCTTCCATGTCTTATGTTCTGTTAGTGAAGCTTTCCTTTGTAGTTCCTGTCTGAATTCCTAAGAGTTTCATTTCCAGGATTTCTTCAGTTTCTTTTATTGATTCTATTTCCATTTTTAGGCTTGAATGGTTTTATTTGCTTCCTTCAATTATTTTTGTTTTCTTGGACTTCCTTAAGGGACTTATTCATTTCCTCCAATTGTTTGGGTTTTTTTCCTAGATTTCATTAAAGGATTTATTCCATTTCCCTTTTGAGTACCTCTATTATCTGCATATAGTTAGCTTGAAGGTCTTTCTATCATCCTTCAACTATGTTGGAATATTCAGGGCCTGCTGTGATAGGATAGCTGAGCCCTGGTGGGGACATACCGCCCTGGCTATTATTGTTTTTACTTTGGTGACTAGGCATCTGAATTTGGGGTGATCATATGTCAAGGTGCTGATTTCTGGATTTGTCTTTGTTGGGTAGGTTTTTTGTTCCTTGATTTCTGTTTCCTCTCTGGGTTTTTGCAGAGTGTAAGAGTTGTGTGTTGCCTGTTTTCCTAGCCTGCTTAGCTGGCATGTTCATAGGGAATGCCTGCTGGTGTTGGAGGCTGAGGGTATACTGTGTGGGAGGGAAGGCTGAAGGAGAGGGTCTTATGATCTCTTGGGGATGGGGTCAGAAAGGAAAGGGAGACTGCAGTTTTTCTGCTACAAAGCTGTGGATGACCTTGGGGGGATTCGATCTCAGGAGCAGTAGAGGTGTGGGTCCACCGTCAGCCTACTTGTTGCCCTGGGAAGAACAGCCTAGGGATTAGCAGGGGATGCCTGCTGGAGTTGGGGATTGAAGAAAAACAAAGTGGTGGGTGGAGGTAAGGAGAAGGTCTGTGGAATCCACAGGGGATAGCAGAGGAAGGGGAAGGCTGTCAAGTGTGTTTTGCTGCAGAGCCGGGGATGAGACTGTGTGATTGGATCTGGGGGAACAGAAAGAGAGCTTAGCTTCCACTATTGTCTAAAGGTTCCTGAAAGATTGGAGTGTGTGTGTGTGTGTGTGTGTGTGTGTGTGTGTGTGTGTGCGTATATGTGTATGCAGTGCATGTGGAGGCCAGGAAAACCTCAGGTGGTGGTGTTCCTCAGTTGTCATCTACCTTTTTTTAAGTTCCCAAGCAAGGGTCACCTCTATTAAAATATCTTTTATAAATTTTTGCCTGTATGTATGTAAGTGCCCTGCATGCTGGGCGCTGGGAGCCAAACCTAGGTCCTCTGTAAGAGCAGCAAATGCTTTTAAACATGGAGCCATGTCTACAGCCAAAGACAAGGTCTCTTACTGACCTGGAGCTCACTGAGTAAACTAGGCTGGCTGACCAGTGAGACCTAGTGATCCACCTCTCTTCTCTTTCCCAGTGAGATGAAAAATGTGTGTTGCCATACAGGAAAAAAAAAAAACAAAACAAAACAACAACAAAAACAAAAAAACTTGAGTTCTGGGGGGCCAAGATTAGGTTCTCATGCTTGCATGGTGAGGACTTTCACAACTGAACAATCTCTCCCCAGGCCAGTTTGGTATTACTGTGTGAAAGAACTTACCAGTAAAGACATCTTCCCTGCCATTTTCCTTGTGACAATTTTAATTCACACATTCAGTTACTTTAATGGACACAGAAATATTTAGATTTCTAATTCTTCTTTTACCACTCTTATCTTGTGAATACTTATTATTTGTTTACAAGAGTCAGAAAACTATAACCTTAAAGTTGTTCATATTTACAAGTAAACATTTATTGTCACACAGCCAACCCCCTTACCAAGTATACAGTGCATGCCATGGCTGCTTCTGTGCTAGTATAGTAGAGCTTAGTAGGTATGGCTGTGTGGCCCAGAAAGCCCAACATATGTACCATCTGAAAGCCCAATCTATGTACCATCTGAAAGCGAAATAGATATCCTATGTGAAAGGTCAACGTATGTACTATCTACCTTCTGCAGGAAAATGTTTGCCAATTTATTATTCATGTATTTGTAAAACATTGTTGATGGTTTTCACTTCTTGCTATGTGCTTAGGTTTGTGTGTATGTATGTATGTGTACATGTTTGTGTGTGGTATATTGTTAAATATGAGAATCACAAAGAGAAAAGGCAAATCCACGATTGTCCAATTAAAGCAAGCTGTATTTTAGCATGCATCCAGAACTGGTTAGCCAGCTGCCTCACCCTAAGTGACGATTTGAGAGAGCCCTGCACCTGCCGGCCTCTTGAAGTCCCTTTGTGTGGAAGAGATAAGGTGTTCACAGGAGCGAGAGTGTTGGCTGTTATACATTGTTAGAAAAACACAATGAAAGAGAAAGAACAAGGGTGAGGATATACATCATTGAATGGGCTTGCAAATTTAGTGTAATTACAAATAGAAACTTTAACTTGCAAAGACTTAACACAGGACAAACAGGAATGTATCCATTGACAACCGTAACCTGCACAGGACAAAGAGGAACTGATTATTAACTGCCTTAACTGCAAACAGAACCCTTAACCTGCAAGGTATATAATTCCCATTTTGGTCTCACAGCACATGCTTTTGTGTGCACATGTACATGTGCTTGAACATGTTTGTATACAACTGTGTATGTGTATGTCTGTATGTGTTTATGCATGTGTTTGTGTACACATGTTTGAGTGTATACACATGTATATGAACTCATGTGTGTGTACATGTTTGTGTGTCTTTGGAGGACTGAGATCTATGCTGAGTATCTTTTTCAATAACTCCCCACATTGTTTGTATTATAATTTTTTGAGATGCAGTCTCTCATTGAACCTGGAACTTGATGATTTGGCTACAATGGCTGGCCAGCAAGCCCTACAGAGCTTCCTGTCTCAGCCTCCCCAGAGCTGGGATTTCCAGGGTGTGTCACCATGCCTGAAGCCTACACAGGTGCCAGAGTTTGAACTTGGGTCCTCACGTTTGAGCATCGAGCACTTTACCAACAGAGCCATCTATTTTGTCTCTTATTTCTTGCCTTTCACTAACTGCAAGAATCAGAGCAATGTCTTCATTTTCATTCCTGGCATAAGCAACTTATGTTTTCCTTCTTGATCAGTCTGACTAGAAGCCATTAATCTTCTGCTCAAGTTTCTGTTGTATGATTAATTCGCATTGTCTCAATTCTTCTTATGAAAAGCACTTCTTTCCATTTTATGAATTTCTTTTCTGATTCTTTTTTGAATTCCTTAAGATGAAAGCTTAGTATATAAGCTGATTTTAATTTTTTTTATTTTATAAAATCCATATTTTAAAGCATGTGTTTCCTTTTAAGCACATTAGCTTGTTCCACAAATTAAAACATATTTATCTTCAATCCAAATTACTCCCTAATTTTTATTATGGTTACATTCCTAAACCACATGATTTTTAAAAATATGGTGTTCAATTTCTAAACATTTATATTACTACCTGTATTTTTCTGTTATTGATTTCTAACTTTATTCCAATGTGATTCCAAAGTATAATCTATGATTTAAAAAACAAAGCTTAGCATAGATAGCAATGATGAAAATGAAACAAATTGTCTAATCAATATTATTATGAAGACAAACTGATATATGGCACAGTTATTCCAGGACCCTTAAAATCTGCTCTCTGAGCAAGCGTCAAGTATTCATCAAGACAATACAGCAGTAAAATCTAAATAAAACATCAATCGATAAACAGGTTAGGAAGTTCCAAACAACTCTTTACTGTTAGGGATTTAATTTCAACACAGATATTAAAGCAAAGCAGTTAGAGGAAGGAAAATCTTTCCAGCTAATATGCTGACACAGCTGGATCTTCATGTGGAAAGGAAAAAACAGAGGAACTATGTCCTACCATTTATAAAATACAAGAATATGAAAGATGATAGATTTAAATGTAAGACAAGAAACAAAGCATCAGAAGTACAATGAAACATTCTCATAAGCAAATATTTCTTAGACAATGAAAGCAGTAACAATCCCTAATTTGATAAATTGTGTTGAATCAAAAGGGAAATTTCATGCTTATCAAAATTTTACTAAATTAAGGGAAGACTGAGAGATAATAGTCACATACACACATAAATATACACAATCACACAGCAACATACTGGTAATAATGAACTGTTACAACTCAATTAACAAAAGGAGTCAAACATCCCCTATAAAAATGTGGGGACAAAAGTTAACCAGCTTACCAGAAGATCTATTAAACACTAAAAATCTTCTCAGCATCTTTAGTTATCTGGGAAATGGAGCTAACACCATAATGAGACATCACCAATCATCTACAAGAATGGCTGAAAGGAGAGACAATTGGTCCCATTATGAATATTTTACCAGTGGTTAATATGCCTTTATATTTTCTGTCTGTTTTTGTTAAAAATCATTTCATCTATTATTAAAATGCACACTAGATTATAGGTACTTATGGGCTATTCTTGATTTTTTTAAGCACCAAACTAAGGAAAAATTATTTGAATATATAAGTTCATACTTCCCTGGCTTTTAGGATAACTGTTCACCTACAATGTCAAATAATATCAGAGTATCACCAGATATGATTCTCAGCAAATTTACTTTCATCATATAGTAACAGTTTGCTAATTGTAAGAAATAAGAGAAGTTTAAAATTAAATTATTTACAAACAAAGATCGTGTATATAGTAGTTCTTCAGAAAATGAAGCCACATTTGATATAAACCTAGTACTTCCACGGGTTTCCTGAACCATACAATTCCATCTGGCAATAGTTTTTCTTCTTCAATGTTGCTCTCTACCACTTGGCGAACTTTCATTTTCAGCATCAATGAAAAAGAAATCTGCCATGCTCCATTGCACATCAGAGTAACCAATATAACAGAAGTTATCATTAAAAATTGGATACTATCTCCATAATTAAGTGGTTATGGGAAACTTCATAGTGTTCAGAGACTAAAAAAGTTTAAGCAAAATAAAGGAAAACACCAACAATTTTTTAAACAGTCAAAATGGCTTGAATTTGGCCCCAAGCTTAGAGGAAGCCTAGCCAAAACAATTCACCCAGTGGAAACTTAAAATACATAATTATTAATATTTATTATACTCCAATACTGCAACTAAGAAGAAAAGAAAAAGGTTAGTATTAACAAGCAGTTCTGTAGATTATGCACACACCTCCAAAGCAGGTTTTAAATGCTGGGGAAAAAAAAAAAGAGAAAACAAAAAAGATGCCACAAGTAACAGCATTAAGAAGATTAAAAGTAAACAAACAAACAACAGCAAAAAGCACATAAGCACTCTCCAAGAGCAAAGACATCAGAGATTTTTGTTTAAGTTACACCCAGAAAACACTTGCCTGTTGGGGTAGTGTTAAGCATTCTAAATGTTAATTAATTGGTCCTGCTTGCTGTGTGTTACTTACATTGAATCTGATTGGTTAAATAAAATGCCGAGGTCTGAGATTGGGCAAAGACAGAGAAAGGTGGGACTTCCTGAGATTAGAACAGGAAGCCTGTGCTTTAGACAGAGAATTAAAGCATTCCAGCGAGCAGCAGGAAGAAGGCATTCCAGCCAGGAGCAGCAGGAAGGAGGCACACACCATGTGTTAGAAAAAGGAACCTCATTCTGCATGGCCAGGAACATCGGCATGGCATGGAAAATGGCAGTCCAAGGGGACGTATGTATATATGGGATCATATTTGGGCAATAGAATTAAGAGCTAGCTTAGATGGGCCAGGATTGCACAATTCAGGCCAAGGCTTGTTAAAATCCATGTGGTCTCTGTATACTCATTTTTAATGTCTGCTTAAAGATTAATGGTTCCAAACCTATTAACAATAATCTAAATACAAGTTAAATACCTTAATTAGCCATATCTTTTTTTACACTTGCCTATTATGATTTTAGTAGCCTCAAGTGATTGGGCATTAACCATGTCTATCTGATAAACTATACTCTGCATACATCATAGAATGTAAATTCCTAAAACAAAAAAAGGAAAAATAAAATACCTTGTTATAGCTGAAAAGAACAATTTTTTATAGCTGAAAAGAACAAATTTTTTTAATCCTATAAAAAGAAACCCAAACCTAAATGGTTCAACAATAAAGGAACAGACTCTTCCTCATTACATCTTATGAAATTATTACAATCTAATGCCAAACTCAAATACATTCAATATTAAAAAGAGAACTTATCGATCTCATTCATGATAAAAAATTTAATATTATTGGATGAACTATTTCCAAGTTGAATATAAATAAAATATTTGTTTTACAAGCACATGAAAACCTTAATACTACAAAAAGTCTATTAGCTTACTAAAGAAGAAAATTATATGATCATTTCCAAAATACATACAGCATTAGGCATTCAATAAAATCCAAGAGTTTGTGGTAAAACTGCCAGAAAAGCAGAAATACAAAGGAATCCCTGCCCTTTAGACAGTGTACAAGAGACCTCTGGTCCTTCTCCTGGGCACTGTTACTATTCTCTACAAAATCATTACTGCTGCAAGGATTTCCACTCCCTCCATTTCAATACTTGCTGGAAATTTGGGCTAGTGTGTCTTCAAAAAAAAAAAGTCCTCCAGGAATCCATACGCTTTTGAACTAAGAATTATCCAAGAATAGCCAAGGAATTGCTTAAGAAAAATGGACGGCACATGAGATGGTTGGTAGGCTTCATCCAGAAGGTATTAAAATACAGATTGATAAGGTTGTCAATGTGACAGCAAAGTGAAGAATTCAGAAAGGGACCCACACATTCAAGGGAGCCTGGCACACCACACAGACAGTATTGCAGGTCAGCAGGACAGTGCATAGTGACACAGGAGGTACACAGATGCCAGAAGCATAAAAGCCTAAATATACCACTGTTTGCAACATTCTAAATAGTTTAGATTTAAATAATAAATGTGAAAATTAAAATATTTTAAGTTTTAATATGGAAATATGTTAATAATTGCAGTTAGGAAAGATTTCAGCATATTAAAAATAATTAAACATGAAGAAAAAATTCACATATTACTATTAAGCATCCTGGGTCACCAAAACATACAACAAACAAGTTGAAATAACAAGCCTCAAACCAAGAAAAATATTTCCAACATGCATATCTAATGTCCAGAGTAGAATATGAAAGAGAGCTCATGATCAATTATCAAGCTTGCTCTCCTCGATGCTCTGAATGTTAAGGAGGATTGGAAACCTAAGGCATACCTGGGCAACATTGAAAAACAGTACTACGCCATCTAAAGTGTGAAAACGAAGAGAAAAAATAGGGTTAGAGAACACAGTTCAACAGTTCAGTGGTAGAACATCTAGCTAGCGTGTGCAAACCCTAGGTTCCAATCTCAGTACAAGGGGAGAGGGCATAAAAACAACTAAAAGCCCAACCTCTCTAGTAATTAGGGAATTAAAAATTCAAAGTAAGAGATATTCAAGCGTTGGCAAGGTCAAGCATGTGGCAATAGGGATTTCTGCATCTTATTAAATGAATGCAAAAATTGGTTACAACTACTTTGAAAAACATTTGGCATTTCTAAAACCAAACATATACATAGTTTATGGGCTAGAAATTCCACACATAAAAACACAGTTTTATAAACACACACACACACACACACACACACACACACACACACACACACCCAGAAGACATGAATGACAATGTATTAACCATCAGAATCTTAGAAAAGTCTATGCTGGCTGTGATGGGGCAGCACATACTTTTAATCCCAGCACTTGGTAGGGTGTGGCAGGAGGACCTCCACAAATTTAAGGACAGCCAGAGCTACATTGCAAGATCCTGTCTGTCTTAATAAATAAGAGACAAAGTAGAAATCTAAAAACTTGTAAAATTAATCTATGTAGAAACTGTGAATATTCTTTTCACATTTTTTAATCTATTAATTACTAAATTCGCTGATAAATATCATCATTGTTCTCTTGGAACTGAGATAAAACGTATGAGACAGAGAGTTTTAGATGAAGTACCAAGTGGTATTGTTAATGTTGTTTACGCTAACAAGCCCATGTACTTTAGTCACAAAAGATCCTATCAAGGGTTTATAAAGGTAAATCTTTTCTAGAGATAACTTCTATTTCATAAGGCTTAAAAGGACATAAAACTCTTATCCTTATTATCCATGAATTAAATACCTTGTTTTAATATCTTATTCAGAAAACACACAGAAGGAAACAGTACTATTGAGAGGGCCTGGTGTCCTGTGGTCTTCCTTAATAACAACCCACTTTCAAGAGCCTATAATCTACTCAACAGAAAGCCTTCCATCAAAGACCTTAATCAGATTCTGAGAAAATTCACACACAAAATAACAGGCCACTAAAACCAAAACAATGCAGGCATTAGCAGCTTTACAAAAGGCTAGGCTCTACGTGATGAGTCATTTCTAAAATGATGAAAGATAAGCCCTTCAAGTGTTTTCTATTCAGGGAGAAAATATATAAAGGTAGGAATCACTGAGCCACTGGCAGGGTGTGAAAATTTTCATCTTACACATTCTTGCTCAGCTTTATGCAAGCATCAAACTAAGGATGGCAAAAATGAGTTTCTCTTCCTGCATGTTAATGCTGACTTTTTCTCTGTTTTCTCAAGGTATTCTACTTTCAGCTTCCAAGTCCATAAGAAATTTAGAAGATGACATAGTATTTAATACATTTAGGATGGGAAAAGCCTTTCAGAAGGAAGACACTGCAGAAAGATCAGCTGTTGCCCCTTCTCTGGAACAATACAAAAATGATGAGAGCGGTTTCCTGAACGATGACGAAAACAAAAATTCAAAGGTAAGTACGTATTGTCTGTCTTTTATTGCACCAGTAATGAAAATGACTTTTGTAATTACAAATCACCCAGAAGCATGTTTTAATTTTATATATAGGAATACAGGCAAATAGAGTCACAGTGTGCATTAAGAAAACTAGTATGTATAATTTTACATAAACCAGGTACTTCCCTCATCTTATCCAAAAACTTTGCTTCTTGCATCTAAGATATTTTGGAAGTGAAAAGCAAGTGTAGAGCATCTTAGAATTGATGAGCAAGAATGTGGTATAACTGTATTTTAGCTCTGCTCTAAAGAAGACAGCTGGTATGCAAACCAATCTTCTCTTTACAGAACACAGGCTCCAAACAGAATCTCCTAAATCATGGTCTGCCAATGAATCTGGCTATAAAACCTTATGTTGCTCTGAAAGGATCAGTAGTTTTTCCAGCTGAGAATGGAGTTCAGAACACTGAATCAACACAAGAAAAGAGAGAAATCGGGGATGAAGAGAACTCAGCTAAATTTCCTATAGGAAGGAGAGATTTTGACAGTGAGTAGCCTTTTAAAAAATTTAAAAAAAATAAATTTTAAATAGTTACATATTAACTATAAAAAGAACTCTGAGCTCAACTGATTTGGATATAACCATAATAAAATCAAGTAAGACCACGGTTCAGTTCTACCAAATAGTAATAGGTGACCTCTGTCAAAATGGAAGATTTTTAAAAAATCAGTAATCATGGTTTCATTTCTTGAGAATTCATTGTGAGTCCATAGTTTTTCTTAATTTTGTGTGGTAACTATAGTCGTTGTTTGTCCCTTCAGTGCTCAGGTGCATGCTGGGGAGAGTCTACAGGCCCTGCTGGCAAGTCTGATACCTGCTGGTCCCCTTCAACCTTCCAGACGGCTCATCGCAAGTGGAGAGAAAAGGCCTTATGTTGATCTAACTTGTGTATTACCCCCGAGTGTCTGTTTTAAAGGAAACTAGTTAAGATATGTAATAATCTAAATGATATGCTTTAACTTGTATATTAAACCTCATAAAAATTCTGCATAATTCTGACTTACTGGTATTTTTGAACAGTGGTTAACATGGGACCCTCATGTTACATCACATTACATTTATGAAATTATATACATTACATTTATGAAAATAATAAAGCATCAAATCTTGAGATTTAACAAGGTAGCTCATGGCTTTGGTGAGTGGTCTTCTATATACCTAAATCTAAAGCACACAGATACAAAATCATAGCCTAAAAAACTGAGTTAACTTGGTCTGGCCAGGAATCAATTTGTCCTTGGAAGTATACCTACTATAGCCTTTTGCTCCTCGGGCTAGTTTTCCACCAGCTTTATTGTGTGAGTCCTTGGGTATTTTAGGGATCTTCACATTTTTATGTTGGTATGGTTCATTTCCATCATCACAGTGAATATTCTCAGTGTCTAAATCCACCTGTTTCCTTTTTGATATTATATTTTCTGTAGATTTTCTTGATATTCTGTCATCTTTACTTCTGTCCAGATGTGCATTTTCAGAACTTGTTTCAATTCTTGCTCTTCCAACAGATGAATGTACTCCCTCTGTTACAAAGGATGACAAGGAAAAGGGATCTATGATATTTAGTGTTTTAAATCATGAGACATATAAGATAACCATTAAAAATGGCTAGAGTATTTAAAGGCATATTATTTGTAATATCATAATCCTATCCAATGAAGTCTCAACAAGGAGCTATACTGTCACATTAGTTTTCATTTAACTATGTCACCTCTCAGCCTGAATATGAATATCTATGTAAAAATACAATAGACAAAACTATTAATTATTTTCTAAATCCATTTAGTTAAATTATATTCCTATCTATAAATCTGTACTTACATTCATTACTTATATTTCTTAAGCAAATCTAGGCCTAAAAAATAAGTCTTTACATTTCTTAGAACTTTGTAATAATCTAGTTTTACTAAGAGAAAAGCAATCAGTTGGCTAATTGTTCAAACAAGGTCAATTACCAAAAACGTCATTTTCCAGGTGAGGAGCACATGGCGGCTTTGATGACGCACTAACGTTCCATTTATTCTTGCTCATCATGTACTCATCTTTATAAGTACAGGCAAACTGTGATCTAATCAACATCTGCCTCATCTGATAACAAAAAGAAAAAATGCAGTTACATTGTGTCTTATTTTCCATTAGCTACATACACACAGCCTAGTGATTGACACAGAATATAAAGATTGTCCTTACAAGTCCCATCACTCACTGGATACTTTGTTTCAGTTTTCAAACTCACTTGTTACCATGGCTAGCCTCTTTTTAGTAATGCTAGCTTTATCCAAATAGATTATATCTTTATAACAGTTCTAAAATTCAATTTTATATTCTTTAGAGGTTTTGTACCACATTCCTTCAGGCTGCTTTGTAGAGAGTGTTAATGATAACTGAAGTAATAATGCATACATCAAATCATAAAAAAGATGGGAGTTGTACTCTATGTCTTATGAGAAAAAGGAACACAACTCTTTCAGAGAAATAGTAGTACATATGCCTAAAGAAATTGGTGGAAGGAGAAATACTAAGACAAAAACAGGAACTGAGAAGTAAAAAGAAACAGAACAGGACACAGATAACATGGGAAGACATTTCTTCTTGGTTAAAACAAATATTTGGGAAAACAGTTTTTAAATCTCTCATTCTAGAAAGACTCAACAAAGAGTTTTAATGGTCAAAATTTCAAAATATACACTTCCATTTAACCTCAAAGATAAGAAATAAAAGCCCAACCTTCTCATAAACAGAAGAAAATCAGACAGATAAAGTTAATTCTAAGCAGGGTGTATTAACAGATAAAGTTAACTCTAAGCAGGGTGTATTAACAGATAAAGTTAATTCCAAGCACAGCTGTGGTCCTAGCACTCAGAGGCTAAAGGAGGAGGGCGAAAAGTTGACAGAGAGTCTGGATTATATTCTGAGACCAGAGGGCAAGGGGAGAGGGGAGAGGGAGAAGAGAAAGTTAATCTAGGAAATAGGACAGGAAAACAAGCAGTTTGGAAATGCATTCTGCAAATATGAGACTACTGAGCTATCACTGAATTAAAAAAAAACAGTTCAGAACGACATAGTCTACAAACATAACGTGAAAGTTGTCAACTACACTGTAACCATTAACTATTATGAGAGAATTCTCCAAATCATTAGATGCAACCTCATATCCTCTTAACACTTCATATTATACTTATATTATGCAGGGTATTACTAAGAGTTTTTGTTGATTAAAATGTAATTACATTGTGTATTATGTAATCAGAGACCAGTGTTCCATTTCACTCAGATGTTTGCAAAGATGATGACAATGACATCACTGAGCTTAGTTTAAAAGATATGAGAATTGCCTCCTTCCCAGCTGCTTCATAAAAGTGAATTTCATTTAGAGTGTTAAATTATCTTTACAACTAATGAAAGCCATTCCTATATTAGTAAAAATTGTGTCCCATATTTTTCAATGAAGAACTAGACAATTAGAGTTTTTTAATCACAAAGATGCAAAACAAAAGTGTAAAAATTCAGAAAACTGCAGTTACAAGGCAATGGGTTCTTATAGGAATGAGAAACGATACAGGTGAAAAAAATGATTAACCATGAAATACATTTTAAAAAAAAAGTGCCTTTATCCACTGCACCATCTTGCCAGACCCATATTAACTAAATACTCTTTAATAAACCATCAACTTCTAACTTGTCCACACATAAGTGTAATAATATTCACCTCACAAAACTGTTAACATTATAGAAGTAAAGAAACGCAAACACCGGTAAGCAGAGTGTACACCTTTAATCCCAGTACTCAGAAGATGAGGCAGGCAGATCTATGTGAGTTCGAGGCCAGCTTGGTCTACAGAGCAAGTTCTAGGCCAACAAGAGCCACGTAATGACACTTTCTCAAACAATAAAAAGAGTGTGTGTGTGTGTGTGTGTGTGTGTGTGTGTGTGTGTGTGTGTGTGCATGCTGTCATCTCAAACACCAAAGTGCAGCATTATAAAGATTATGAATATACCCATATATGTATACACAGGGATATATATATATATATATATATATATATATGACATATATGTTCACTCTGGAGATCTTGTATCAAGTGGGATAGCTATTATAACACAGCTGAAGTGGGTAATGCCTATAACAAAATCTGACCTAGAAATCTGCTGGGTCAGTTTTCTCAGATCCAGGTCAATTCTGAAAGGATAATGGAATGTAGCTCACAACAGGGACCTTATAGCCAGCTTCCTCATTTAATTATTAAAACAGTACAAGCTACATTGGCTTGTATTCATAACTTGAAAGGGAATGTCTTTCCTTTGTTCATAAAAGTTGAATTTTTCTGCACAAGATTAGCCGTCACATAGAATTGAGATTACTTCCTGTTGCAAATCTTCCAAATCTCTCTGTGTATTTGATTTGGAATGACAAATAAGCAAAACAATTCCCTCATGAAAGTGCTTTTGAAGTGCCAAACAACTCAGAATAATGTCCAGATTCATACATGGCTGTTAAAATCATTTACGTTCAAGTCACATGAGAGAAATGGATTGAAAGCTTTCTTTTGTGGAGTGATTTCCCTCCTTTGGGAAGATTGCTATCCACAGTGAAATTGCAACAGACTTCAGACTTAGCAAGCATTGGAAAGGTCCTTTGTCACAGTTCTTTTTAAACTTTAATTATTAAGAGGTTCCCAGTCAGAGGAAAATAATACTTTACGTTGGAAAGCCTGACTCTAGTTAAGGCACTGAACAGGCATACACACCGAGTTAGATACATTTAGGGCTAATTAGGACAGGATTCTTAAGTGTTCTTGGTAGAAAAAAATACTGCTGCATATTTAGGTGGTCTGGAGTTTTCAAATGGTGGTCAGCCTCTCAAAGCACACAAAAGCAGGCTGGAGAGACGGCTCAGTGGTTAAGAGCAATGGCTGCTCTTCCAGAGGACCCAGATTGAAATCCCAATACCCACATGGCAGTTCACAACTGTCTGTAACTCCAGCTCCAGGGGATTTGACACCTTCACAAAGACATGCATGCAGACAAAACACCAATGTAGATAAAATAAAAATAAATAAATCTTCAACCCCCCCCCCCACACACACACAAGAGCTTCATGGACTTGTCTCTTTCATTTGATAGATACCCTTTATGTGGCCAATAGCAATCATCAGTGTATATCCCAAATATACCAGACAGGAAAATAATAATAACAATAATAATAATAATAATAATAATAATAATAGAAGGAAGACAATCAACAATAGACTGTTTATTTGAGGACTTCATTCTCTCTGGATTCTGACTTTATTTTATTTTTGACTCTTCTTCTTTATAGCTTTACCTTGTCTTTAAACTGTGTTTTCCCAAACTTGCCTTTCTAATTGTGATACTGAATGAGAAGTGGTGTTCAGCCACAACCTACTACATCCTAGTTAGGAACAGGAGTGTTTCTAACTTTCCAGTCTATGGTTCATTACTTACTTCTATTCCCTTCTTATTTGAAAGCATCTTAGTTCTCTCCAGAGTCACATATTTTCTGGCCCTCGTTTTTCTGTTGCCTAAGAAATGGTTGGGATAGTTGTAGAGGTGACCTGAGGCAACAGTCTGAAGAAGTATCTGGTTTCTGGGTCTCCGTCTGGAGTTTCTTAACATATTATCAGAAGGTCTACTTTATCTAGTCAGGGGCTGTGCTGCATTCTAAGTAGGAGGCCTTTGGGATAAGACGCAGTGTGGAGCCTGACAGCTCTCACTCCCTCAGCAGGCATTCAGAGCTCACTTTCACACAGCACTATCCAATTGCTGGGCCTGCCGTTTCTTTGAAAAATGGGAAGAGAAGAGAAACAAACATTTACTTGGCTTTCCAGTTTGGTAAATCCTAAGGGCAAATCTCATAATTCTGTGTACTCAATAGTACTATATCTCTGTATCTGATAACCAGGACTAGATTAGTACTGCATCTCTCTGTAACTGATAACTAGGACTAGATAAAGTTGCTAAATCATGCTAAGCTTCTTCCGTCTGAGACGGTTAGCTTCTGTTGTGGTCCATGTTGAAATACACTGCAATTTATTACAATGCTTTTTTTGTTTGTTTGTTCTCAGTGGTTACTTTTGTTATGTGCTGTGTGTGTGTGTGTGGTTTATGTGATGTATGCATACATGTGTGTGGTGTATGTGTGCATATATGTGCTTGTGTGTGTGCATGGGTGTGGTGTGTGTGCATATGTGTGTGTGTGTTTGTTGCATGTGTATGTTTATGGTGCATGTGTGCTTATGTATGTGTGTGTGTGTGTCCACACATGCAGCTGCTCTCATGGAACCTGGTACTCCGGCACTCGTGGGAGTCAGAGGTTGCAGCTAGAATGTTTTCCTCAGTCACTTCATCACCTTACTTTTTGAGACAGGGTCACTCACTGAAGCTGGAGATTGCCATTTTGGCTAGGCTGGCTATCCAGTGAGCACCAGGATCAGCCTGCCTCCCCTCCCAGAGCTAAGGTCACGAGAGCAAGCCAACATGACAGGGTTTCCCTGGTTGCCAGGACCCTGACCTCGAGTCTCTATGCTTGCACAACAGAACTTTTCCTCACTGAACCAGCACCTCCTCAGCCCTACTGTTCTTTGTTTTAATTACTTTTTAATTCATTTTAGGAAGTAAGGGAGAGGAGATTCTGAGGTTCAATCTCAATGCAACTATTTAATTTGCATATACTTTCGAGTTCTCAAATTCTCAGGCTAAACATGGTTATCTAAGAACAATTTTCTAACAGCACAAAACAAGGACTGCTTATAGAGGCAACAGAGTTTCCGAGAGGGTAACTTTCTTACACTACCAATATCTGAATTTCACTGTACCCATTTCTCCTTGTTCTATGGATCCCATACCTTCTGGATCAGGTAGTTTGCATTATTAAGTAGATAAATACATACACAACACAGATTGATTGACATGTTAAGTAGATAAATGCATATACTACACAGATTGATTGAGATGGTAGAAAGCATTAGAGACACAGTAGAGAAAAACCATGTCTACGACCTTCCAGTTGAGTCAGATCTATAAGGTGCTGGCAAACTAAGATGGAAGGAATAAAACACATAATACACAGGAGTTTAAGAAGGTTAAACGTGCCCTTAAAAATCTTCTAATAAAAAACAATAACAGCAATTTAATAAATTATTTAAACTAGTTTGAAAGTAATGGTAAAGAAATGGAAGAAATATTCTCCAAGTCTGTCTATATCAAAACCATGGAGGTCTAGTGAGAACCCTCCCATTTCCTGCACAAGGGAATTTATTAGACTATCAGATGCAAGTTTCCTAATAGACCACAGTGTGAAATGAACGTTGAAGACCTAATTTTGTGACCAGAGGAGGAGTATCCATGTATATTCATGAATAAGGGAACTCAAATCTAAGGACAATTAATTTTCCATGTAATATCAATTTGGATATAAGTCTGAATCTATAGCTGAAGATCTTCTACCACTATGTCTTCAGAATTTATAATTTGGATTACATATAATATATGAATGTTATCATGTACATTTATATACATGTTTATAATATACATACATATAATATATGTCTATCAAATATACATTATATAGTATATGATCATAATTATATGTGATTTAGAACGTCATCCAAAGGCCTTTCCCCTTTATAACTGATTATCTCAGTACTTGTTGCAGCAATAGCAGCACATCAAGTCCCCATACCATTAAAAATACCACAAGTACAAATAAGACCACAGCGTCTTTATTTTTCCTTTCACTCATTCAATAGACACTGATGTAACATTCACAATGGCAACTGCTTCTTTCTTTCTTTCATTTTAGTTCCAGTAAATTAAAAATCCACAGAAAGGTCAAGATTATGTAAAAGCAATGTTTTTCTCATAAACTGCCATTGCTTATTGTTCATTTCCTTCTTATTGTGTTATACGAATTGCATAATTACAATATCCAGCCCAGTTTTATATGTTTATTTCTTCTAAAATAAAACAATATTTATCATTTTATGACTTAACTTTATTATACCTTATTTTTTCCCATTTGCATGGATTTATGGATTCTCTCTCTGAGGGGTTTAATTGATGTATTATTCACTTGTGTGGGAGACCTATGTTAAAAAAAAAAGAAAACAAAACACATTAATAGGGATTAAGTGTTTCTGTCCTTTCAGAATTTATACTGACATTTTATCCCCAAAGAAACCATATTAAGAAGGAAGGCCTTTCGAAGGTGCTCAGGCTAGTGGTTTGGATTAGTGTAGGAGTTTGAGGGTCTGTTTAGCCATTCTTGTCCTTCTGAAATTTTCTGCCATATGAAGATACATGGGCAGGTACAATTCATGAGGAATAGGCTTCTCCCTATAAAAGGCAATCAGTCTGTTGATACTTTGATTTTGAATTTCTATCCTACAGAACTACAAGAAATGAATTTGTTATTTATAAGTTGCCCAGTCTAGGATATCTTTTGGCAGCAACTCAAATGAACTATAACACTCATAAGTCAGAGCAGCTTTCAAACTAGTTTTACCCTGCTCTCATAAGCATATTAGTTCAATAATAAGAAAACAAAACTGCCGTCATGTGCCTGCATTTAACCATTAAAGGAGACAAGGATTTGAAAAGTTGAAGTCAACTGCAGTTAACGGAGCTCCTAAGGGTAACCTCTCAACTGGATTGGGTAAATGCCTGGTAAGAAATGGGCAAGAGAGAGAACACACACTAAAAAAGGTCAGGTAAGGAAAACAAAACAGAACAAAAGTGACATTCTTCTAAGGAGGCAAATTCTCACCAAAGTCCACCCAAGCCACCTAAGCTGCTTCTCAGCTCACTGCTAGGTTTCTGTTGCTTAACAGTAGACTGTATCCATCTGCGATATTTACTATGGCTGCTGGAGCAACACCAAGGTAGTATCAAGGGCTTTGTATAATGCCAAAGAAGCTAGCAAATGCCGACTCAGCTATAACTGTGATGTGTAGAAAAAAAATACTAATTAAGCTATTTACCCATATTTATATTATATTTAGTTTATTCGGTGGTTTTAATCCTTAACCCGCCACTATAAATGAATACACACAGACACTGGGTGGATCTTATCAAGCCTAGGCCTGGGTTGTGCAATCCTAGCCCATCTAAGCTAGCTCATAACTCTATTACCCAAATATGACCTATATATACATACATCCCTTTGGACTATTATTCTCCACACTAAGCCGATGTTCCAGGCCACATGGAAGGATCTTCTTTAATCTACCCCATGATGTGTCTTTCTTGTTTACTCCTGGCTTCTTCTCCAGTCTTCTTCTTCCCAATATGCTATCTCTCTCTCTAAAAGCCCCTAGCCCCACCTATCTCTGTCTTTGCCCAATCTCCAGGCCTCAGCATTTACTTAACCAATCAGAGTCAATTAAGTAACAGACAGCAAACAGGACCAATTAATATTTAGAATGCTTAACATACCACACCATCAGTGATGTGTATGCCTCATCGTTTTTTCTTTTTTGGTTTTTCGGGATGGGGTTTCTCTGTGTATCTCTTCTGGTTGTCCTGGACTCACTTTGTAGACCAGGAAAGACTTGAACTCACAGAGATCAGCCTGCCTCCCCCCTCCCCCGGAGTGCTAGGATTAAAGGTGTCCACCATCATGCCCGGCAATTACAGACTGCCATGTGGGTGCTGGGATTTGAGCCCAGGTCCTTTGGAAGAGCAGCCAGTGCTCTTAACCACTGAACCATCTCTATAGTCCACCTCATCCTATTCTTACATTCAATAGCAGTTAACGAAGAATGACTTCAAGTTTAGGAGAAGAAACCTTTGGTACCTGTTAACTGAGCTCTCTTCGGAAAATTTTGCAATCACTCTCAAGTCTCAATTCTTCACTTAGAGGGGATAGTACTAAAAGGAATTGCTTTAAGGGCTATGATTTAAGAAAGTTCTCAACACATACCAAAACAAATATTTTTCCACAGCAAAATACTGAAATGAAAACACTAAAACCGAAACCACCTTCCACATTCTTAAATGCTGCGTTACAAATATAACTGTGAAATGTCCAATCTTCCTTTAGCTTTTGTTTGCTTTCTCCATATTATCTAGCTGCTTCCAAGTTTACTACCATAAGTATAAATTCCTCCAGTAATCAACAAAGGTATTTCTTATAAAAGAGAAAAGCCCAGTAAGTTAGTACTTACACACATATACTTCCATATTACATACCTAAAGAGTGTAAGAATAGAAGTTCCATTGTGAGGGAGTGTACTTTCATCGTTATATAAAAGCTCCGCTCTGTTTCTGGTGGGAACACTGGCTGCATTTTCATCCAAAAGAACCAGTAAAATTTTCACGGCATCTCTGCCACAATATGCAGTGTCATGGTTTATGGCAAAAGATTTTGGCTAGAACACAAATTAATATTAAAGTAAACATAATAATCACCCAGCTAGGTGAGTCAGCCACGCATTTCTATCTTGAATGTTACTCTTCTTCTTTTATTGCTGAAATCACAGAAAATCAGCCACAATAAGTGGATTTAAGATGTGTAGACATTTCTCATTTCAACAATACTATAATCAGTCTTCCCAATTTTCAGATATATAAGAATATCACCAGGCTGGAGAGATGGTTCAGTGGTTAAGAGCACTGTCTGCTCTTCCAAAGGACCCAAGTTCAAATCCTAGCACCCACATGGCAGCTCTCAGCTGTCTAATTGCCAGGTGTGGTAGCACACACCTTTAATCCCAGTACTTTGGAGGCAGAGGCAGGTCAATCTCTGTGAGTTCAAGGCCAGCCTGGTCTACAAAAATGAGTCAAGGACAGTCAAAGGATACACAGAGAAAAAACAAAACAAAAAAAAACACAACCAAACAAACAAAAAAAGATCACCAAAGGAAGACATTTGTTTCTGATGTGCATAACCTTAGGGTTTAAAACTGAAAAATCTAATCACTGTCCAGTTAGCCTCAACCCCATGACTCTGTCTCTTAATCTCTGTACTTTTTCTCTTATACAAAAAGGAGGTAGAGTTCTAGCAATCCAAAACAAACTCACATGTGCTTAAGATCTAACCAAGAGCCAGAAGTGTTGGAGCACGCACACCTATAACTCAGTACTGGGGAGGTGGAGGCAGGGCATGCGTTCAAGACTAGCTTCAGTCACACAAATTGAAAATCAGCCTGGCTTACAATGAGACCCTGTCTAAGAAAAGCAAAAACTAAAGATTTCATCAAATGAAAACTCATGATTATTCTATGTTCTAAGCATTATTTTAAGAAACTAAAACTTCAAAGGTAAAAACCACTACCTTCAAAGAAATCAGTCACTTTGACAAAATGAATCAGTCATCAAAAAGTTAAACTGTAGTGCTGTGGCATTTCCAATACGTATCTACAGTGTGGCTGAAGTACCCAGAGGACAACGGCAAGAGTTCTGTGGAGGGAAGGACAGCCTCAGCGAGGAATCCCAGAGAGAGGAAGGAGCTCCAGAGACAGATAGAATAGGACTCTAGGTACCTAGATGAGAAGGAGGACTTCTACTAGAAGAGCCTGAAGAAACTGCATCCCATGCACTGACGTCACGAGTCAGCCCGCTACAAAAGTGACACCTCCTGCTTTATTAAGCAAGTACAATAATCTTATTTCCACGCTAGAGAAATCAACAACAGCAATGTGTAGAATATATTTTAGGGTAAAATTTGTCATATATGAACGTGGATGTAGTAAATTAAAAAAGACTACAATAAATTAGTTTTGAAATGAAATGGTCTGAATTAAATAGTTCTAGAGATAAAGAAAATAGATTAAAAGGGAGGGAGAGCTGGAAACACATAGTAATTAGACAAAGAATAAATGAACATGAAAGGATAATGCAAAATTACATTTGGTTCATAAGAACATAAACTCTTGGAGATCTTTGTTAGGTTTGGAATATCCTAGTTATATGCATGACAGGACTGTGAGAAGACACTTCACTTCTCTATGTTCAAGATGTCCTCCCTGGCAGAAGAGGCTCAAAGACAGAGACTTTCCCACTGGGGTGAGGGGCACTGTGCTTAAACATTGAAGCTAATCTTTCAAAGCCCTCTGTGGCACCTGTGCCAGGCCCCTCAGCATTTATCAACATGGTTTTGGCTTCTTTTCTCTGTTTGGCAGCTCAGGCCACCAGAGGAACTGCAATGTACAGCTCTACTCAAAGGAAAACCAAGAGCCTGCCAGGACATGGCACTTACCACATAGTCTACATCAGTACCAGCAAGTGCCACATTGCTAAGAGTCCCTACACTGAGTGTTACTGGATTGTATTTTCAAGATTTGTGCTTTATTGGAAAACATAAAGCTAACAACAGGTGGGCTGTGTTGGAATTCTGTCTACAAATGGGACACTGGCACTCTGAGTTATCTGAGATGGCACTGGTTCCTGGCTTACGCTTGCCGTGATAGCTCCCTTGTACTTTGTGCCAAGATAGTCACTCAAAATGCTGGCATGCACATGAAACAAGCGGGGTAGAATCCCAGAATCTTCCCCATGATGCCTTTGAAGTTAAGTCTAAGAACAGACATTTTTGTAGGAAAACAGATAAACACGATTGATCACCCAGGCCTGAAGATGAAAGCTTGAGTAGATGGTGAAAGTGGAAGTGTTTCTTCGTGCACTGCCTGCCGCCGTGACACCTAACAAGAAGGGCCTTTGTCAACCAAACAAACAGCACAGCATATCAGGCACGATGCTTTACATGTCTAATTCCAGCATCAGAAAGATATGCTAGGAGTTTAAGGCCAGCCCGGGCTACAGAGTAAGTTCCAAAGCAACCTGGGACACACAGTAAGACTGTTTCAAATAAGAACAAAGAAAAGAAAAAAGAAAGACAGGCATACTATAATACATACCCTAAGGTTCTGTTCTGTATTTAAAATCATGGCAGCTCACTTCTGTAGTAATAATCTATTTAAATTGACTATCAGTGCAGGAAAGTCAAGGAAGAAATGTATGTTGTATAACATCCCCAAGTATAAGGAAGACTGAATTGTAATCAACCGGAAAGGTAATTAGTATTAAATATCGTATAGCTCTATAAAAGAAACTAAACTTCTGACTACAAAACCTGTTCTAATGGGACTCTTGCTGTCCTGCAGAGGGAAGAGTACTGGCGTCAAAAACTAGACTATTATTTTACATCCAAGTGACTCGGAAAATAATGCTATTATAAGAATAATTATTGAAAAGTATCCCTAAGTACCTTAAGTATTCAGTGCCAAAAGAGATACCAGAGATTATCCAATGCCTTTTTAAGAAACACATTTCCCCCAAAGGTGTTATGATTTATTAAAGTTGAACATAATCCTATTGAGAAAATTAAATTTTGTGGTATCATCTCAAAACATAGAAAATACATCTTCTGATCTAAGTAGCAACAACAAACACTTTCTGCAATGAGCAGAAGAGATTATGTTTTGTATAGAAGGACAATGAAGAAGAAATCCATTACCGGTGCAGGACTGAGGTTGGTGGCACTGATGGCTACACCTTCTTCAGAACTGATAATACTCTTAATCCTCAAATTCAGATCCTCAACAACTTCCTCCACTGCTTTGTAGAAAGGATCCCCACTGCTGTGGCCTTTGATCAGTTGCATCTTTATCGCCGATAATACCCGACCCCCTGCAAGGCTGGAAATAGAAATGAGAGTGTGCTTGTAATAGTTTTGTAAAGGACAGCATGCTTATAAAATTGAAAACTTATTTCAAAGAACAGAACTTTGATCTTGTAGATCAAATAGCAAAGCATTTAAGGACAAGATAAAAATCATGAGAAACAAAATAAAGTTTTTCTAAAACCCAGCAGGACAAGTTACATCTTCCTTGATTTGAAAGTCATATGTATATAATATGATGACAGATCAGATGAATTTCCACATATCTGATGTACTTAGAATATATACCTTTCCATACTACTAAGACAACAAAAACAGTCAATGCTCATTGAATGCCTAGAGTGTTACATTAATCTTAACACCAACTCAATAAGCTGCTATTGAATGTCATAAAGATTAAATAACCTGTCCTAGATCAAACAGTTTGGAGAAGGGAGAAAAAAAAAAAGAAGAAACCTGAAATTAATACTATACCTGAATAACCCTCAAAATGAAGGGTTATTGTATACCAAAGAGAAAATTTATCAAGTTAATATTGATCCAAAGCAAAGCCAAACCTAAATGACCTATGGTCAATAGACCACTGTTTTTCAAAATCTGAAATCAATGTTTCTTAATGTCTGAATTTGGATTGTAATTCCTGCTCTACAGGATTGGAATACGTACAGTATAAGAAACATAGGTCCAGTGTGAAAAATGCACAGGAGAATGGATCTTGGTCTGCTCTAAATTAAAAATAGCGGTGTCCATCAATAGAATAGGGCTCTCTGTTGAAGTCATGAGGTATCCTTGGAAAGAGTGTATTTAGTAAGACATGTCTGATCTGACATGGAGTCATGGTGCTCTGTCTCTCTCTGCTGTAGAAATGCTACTAAGCTTCTCTTTTGTAGTAGCATAAAGGAAAACTATGAACTGAGGTTTTCATCCTCAATACCTTATCACCAGATTATATAACTTAGTCAGAAAAAATGCTTATTTTTCTAGCTGAGAACACTAGGAACAAATAAAAAAAACTTAGTCAGGTATTCTAATAAGCATGTGAAATATGATTAGGGAAATATTTTTATTAATTTTATTTATTCAAGTTATATCTCGATTGCAACCCATTCTCTCTTCCCCAACTGGTCCCACCCTCCCACCATCTTCCATCTCTCCCTCCTCTTTCTTCTCGATGAGGGGAGCCCCACACATATCGACCCCCCTCAGTTCAAAGTGACATGAGGGCTGAGAGCTTCCTCTTGTACTGGGACCAACATGGCAGCCCACCTAAGGTAAGGTGTCCCACTAACAGGCAACAGAGTTCATGACAGATAGGACCCCCCCTCCACTTGTTAAGGGATCTGTATGAAGACCAAGTTGAATAAATCTATATATGTGTAGGGGGCCTATGTCTAGTCTATATATGCTTTTTCTCTTTTTTGGTAGTGTTTCAGTCTCTGTAAGCCTCTACAGGTCTAAGTAGGTTGGTTGTGTTGACCTTCATGTGGTGATATTGTCCCCTCTAGGTCTCTCTGTTCCTCCTCCCTCTCTTATACATGGCTCCCAGAGCATCACCTAATGTTTGGCTGTGTGTTTCAGTATATGCTTTGAATCCCTAGCTGGGTGGTTTCTCTTGCTTCAACTGTAGACAGAATGCTGTCCAAACAGGACAAAACTTGGAAGCAGGTAAGTCGACAGCCTAGCTCTGCCAAGACAGAGTAGGTAAGTCCTTCATAGTTCCTACTCTACAATCAATGTCTGTCAGAGAAACAGGGCCAAACGGCCGAAGATTGAAGCTGTAATGTATGGAGAGAAATTGGGAACTGTCCAGGCAGCCACTGATAATGTCATTTCTTAGTTTTGGAAGATATATTTATCTGTCTCAGATCTCTGATGTGGTTGAAGACTAGATAGCTAGAGTCTCATAGTTAAATTTTGAGTTGTTTAGGAGTTAAGAGGGTTTTCTGGATCTAAGAAGATGTTTTTAAAATTGTGATGCAAGTTAGGATGGAAGCTGAGTTGGATATAGAACTTTAAACTCATAGAGATGGTTGGATAGTAGAATGTTAAAGTCAGTTGCCAAATATGTATGGACTGGACATTGGGAATATATGCTAAACTTTATAATTCTCCTAATTGTGGCCTAATTATTTCTGTTGTTTTGTACTGTATTTGTTCTTATAAGAGAAAGAGCCATTGTTGTACTGAAAGGGGGAGCTGTTGGGAGGAAAAAAGATATACCTTAAACTTAAAAAGAAAAAAAGGAAGTGGGTGGGGGGGGTTAAGTGAGACAGGGTGGAAGGGTGGGGCCAGAGGGGGGAGTAGGGAGGGGATTGCAATTGAGATGTAAATTGAAGAAATAAAAAAAATAAAAAAGAAAAGAATTGTATTGGCATTTTGATAAGAATTGCATTGGATCTGTATATTGCTTTTGGTAGGATGGACATTTTTATTATGTTGATCCTACCTATCCATGAGTATGGGAGATCTTTCCATCTTCTGATATCTTCTTCAATTTCTTTCTTCAGGGACTTGAAGTTTGTATCATACAGATCTTTCACTTGCTTGGTTGGTTAGAGTTACCCCCAAGAATTTTATATTATTTGTGACTATTGTGAGGGGTGTTGTTTCCCTCATTTCTTTCTCAGCCCATTATCTTTTGGGTAAAGAAGGGCTACTGATTTTTTAAAATTAATTTTGTATCCAGCCACATTGCTGAAGGTGTTTATCCATTGTAGGAGTTCTCTGGTGGAATTTTTGGGGTCACTTATGTATACTATCATATCATCTGTGAATAGGGATACTTTGACTTCTTCCTTTCCAATTTGTATCACCTTGATCTCCTTTAGTTGTCTTGTTACTCTAGCAATAACTTCAAGTACTATATTGACGAGGTATGGAGAGTGGGCAGCCTTGCCTTGTTCCTGATTTTAGGGGAGATCCTTTAAGTTTCTCTCCATTTAATTTGATTTTGGCTACTGGTTTGCTGTACATTGCCTTTATTATGTTTAGATACAATCTTTGTAGGCCTGATCTCTCTAAGACTTTTAACATGAAGGGGTGTTGGATTTGTCGAATGCTTTTTCAGCATCTAATGAGATGATCATGTGTTTTTTTTTCTTTTAGCTTGCATATATATGGTGGATTATGATGATGTATTTTCGTATATTGAACCACCTCTGCATTCCTGGTATAAAGCTTACTTGATTGTGGAGTATGATGTTTTTAATGTGTTTTGGATTAGGTTTGCAAGTATTTTATTGAGTATTTCTGCATTGATGTTCATAAGAGAAATTGGTCTGAAATTCTCTTTCCTTGTTGGGTCTTAATGTGGTTTAGGTATCAGGATGACTGTGGTCTCATAGAATGAGTTTGAATGTTCCTTCTGTTTCTATTTTGTAGAAGAGTTTGAGAAGTATTGGTATTAGCTCTTCTTTGAAAGTCTGGTAGAATTCTGTGCTGAAACCATCTGGTCCTGGTCTTTTTTTCTTTGGGAGACTTTTAATAACTGCTTCTATTTCCTTAGGGGTTATAGGATTGTTTAATTTGTTTACTTGTACTTGATTTAACCTTTGTAGGTGGAATCTATCAAAAAAATATGCCTATTTTGCTTAGGTTTTCCAATTTTGTGGAGTACAAGTTTTTGAACCAAGATCTAACGATTCTTTGGATTTCCTCAGTGTCTGCTGTTATTTACCCCTTTTCATTTCTGATTTTGTTGATTTGGATATTTTCTCTTTGCATTTTACTTAGTTTGGCTAAGGGTTTGTGTATTTTTTTTATTTTCTCAAAGAATCAGCTCTTGGTTTCATTGATTCTTCCTATTGTTCTCTTTGTTTCTAATATATTGATTTCAGCCCTGAGTTTGATGATTTCCTGCTGCTACTCCTCTGGGGTGTGTTTGCTTCTTCTTCTTCTTCTTCTCCTCCTCCTCCTCCTCCTCCTCCTCCTCCTCCTCCTCCTCCTCCTTCTTTTCCCTAGAGATTTCAGTCATGCTATTAAGTTGCTAATATGAGCTCTCTCCACTTTCTTTTTGAAGGCTCTTAGTGCTATGAATTTTCCTTTTAGCACTGTTTTCACTGTATCCCAAAAATTTAGGTATGTTGTGCATTCATTTTCATTGAATTTTAGGAAGTCTTTGATTTCTGTCTTTATTTGTTCTCTGACCCAGTGGTCATTTAGTAGAGAGTTGTTCAATTTCCCTGAATGTGTAAGTTTTTTGTTATTTTTGTTGTTGTTGAAGTCTAGCTTTAAACCATGGTGATCTGGTAAGATACAATTTTCTTGTATTGGTTGAGGCTTGCTTTGTGAGCAACTATATGGTCAATTTATGTTCCTTGAGCTACTGAGAAGGTATATTCTTTTGTGTTGGGGGAAAATTCTGTAGATTTCTGTTAAGTCCATTTGGCTCATGACCTCTGCTAATTTCATTATTTCTCTGCTTTGCTTCTGTCTCGATGACCTATCCATTGGTGTAAGAGGAGTGTGAAAGTCTCCCACTATTAATATGTGAGGATCAACGTATAGTTTAACCTTTAGTAATGTTTCTTTTACAAATGTGGATGCCCTTGTGTTTGGGCCACAGATGTTCAGGGGTGAAATGTCTTCTTGATGATTTTTTTCCTTTGACCAGTATGTAGTGTGTATCAACATTTTAAACTAAATGGTTTATAGTTACAAGTGTTGAGGTCTTGTCAATAATGTCTGTGTAATTCCAATTCTGATTGGTTTTTCCCTAATTAGACTACACTTGTTCTTGTAGTTGTGAAATGCTATGCATATTGCACCCTACATGAGCCCTCATCCCTCCCCTTGTTAAGTAGCCCTCTAACTGATAATGCAAATAGTAGTGGGGGAATTTTAGAACAGAAACCACAGTTCACAGGACCTCTGCCAACTACAGCAATGTTGGGTTAGGTTATGGGCCTGATAAAAATCCTTTTTTATTAAAGATGCTCTTCCAGGTGGTTTTAAAATTTATCCTTTTATTGAAGTAGCTAGGCCAATTATATATGTTTATTAAAGCTACAAATAAACTACCAAAAACATTTTGGTAGAGATTCAAAGGATAATAAAATGTGAAAGAATATCTTAGTTATAAAATAAAAGAATAAAATTTTCAAATAATATTAGGAAAATTTTATCATTTGTTTTTCTTTCCTCTACCCCTTTTATAAGAATAAAAGTGCTGAATTCTCATGATGGTGTAATTCATTGCCAGGATTGTATCTAGGAAAAGATTTATAAGACTTACATTTCAACTCCTTGCCAAGGTTAGTACTTTGACCACCAGCAAACATTCTAAACACTGCTACTATGACTAATTAATATATTTCCTAGTACAGCCAACCATCAGACTTTCTAGTGTGTATTTGGTAATACAGTATCTTAATTCAAGCTGTTACTTTTAGTACCTAGAAGCTCTAGAGGCTTTTAACCCAATAGCCAAGGCTATCTGAGCTATGGGCTGCTTTTACAAAATGAATAAAAGCTTTTGAGGGGCATAGAATGATCCTGAAAGTATAGAGGGAGCTTGAATGAAAAGTGGAAGAAAGAATGAGTTATTTCCAAAAGACACAATTTTGTTAATTTAGATAAACAATAAAAGGAGAATTTAGATTAGAGAATTAAACTGTAGTTCCCAACTCCATCACACCACAGTTCCCAGGCAGAAAATATAGTTAGGTTGGCAACGAGAAGCACATTTAAAACATAAAGTGACTGCAATAAAACATTGAGCAATCCGAACACATACTGTCATGTAATAGATTTCTCTTCATTTTACAATTTTTTGCCATTATGTATTCAAGAATTGGATAACTATTTGCTTTAATACCTTTAAAATACATATGACTAAAGGTGCATAAGTAGTATCAAAACACGTCTGAAGTATTTTTAAACAAAACAATAACAATACATGAGACAGGTAATTTCCAGCCAAATTAATATTTTGTAACCATATACTTAGTCCAATATACAACACAAGTATCCATTAAAAAGCTGTGTAGTAAGCTTAAAGTACAGCATTTAAAAATTTTAACATTAGAACCTAACTAATTTATACAAACTGAAGCTTCCAAAACATTCTTCAGGTAAAGGTATAGTATGCATTTTATGGTGGCACCTACTGGCAAAGTTCAGAAGTGCAGCCAGCTTAGCTAAAATGGCCTCATGAAAAGCTGGCAGAGCACAGACAATAAGTTTCAGGTGGCATTTTTCCATTTTCCCCATCTACCTGTCTTCATGCTCCCTTAAACTCAAAGGTTATTATAATGCTTCCATTATAAGGTAAGCACAAACTTAACCACAGATACAAGAATCAAATATATCTTTATCCTCCTTTATATTTAAATGTAAGTTGTAAGGTGGAGGAACAAAGAGGATAAAGAAACCAGAGTGAGAGGTAGGAGTTGGACTACAACTGTGCGTATTGGCCAAGATTTCTAAGGTTTCGTCCTGTTCCTAGGATGAAATCTTGAAGGTCTTTAAGCTCGGTACTATCAAAAAAGCATTTCAGAAAGATCACACTGGCATTAGTGCACTAACAGGATAGAGTGATGCAGAACTGGAGGCAGAAAGAAAAACTCGGATAGGTGAAAAAGCCGAGATTTTTTAAAAAAGGATGAGGACAGCAAAAACTAAAAAAATGGTAGTAGTTACAGGAATAGAGACAAGAGAAGATGTAAAATGTTTTTAAAATGGCAGGCTAAGGCAGAGACATACAGATATGTAAGACTTAGCTGTGGGTAACAGAGACAGGAAGGGTGAATCCTCTCAGGTGGCAAGTAGTTTTTCAGAGGAAGATGAAAATTAATTCTTGTTGCATTTTAAATTTGAGACACCATCTCAGAGATGGCTGCAGAGATGCCTTGTAAGTTCAGCACTGAAGTTGGTTTCACCAAATGTCAGATTGGGAAAAATTTACACATATTAAGTTAGGTAGAAAATGAGAGAATGGCATCACAGAAGGTATGAGAAGTTCAAGGAAGTGACTAAATATGAGGAGTCACAACACTGAGATGGCAATACATGGCAGCTCACAGAAGACCACCAGCAGAAGAGTGGAGATGGGGAATCCTGTGCTTGCTCAAGAGTAAACAGCAGATACACTCTACCCCACATCAGAAACTGCGCTTTGGTTGGCACATTAGCAAAAACAACCGACAAACTCTTATGACAGTCACTGCCTAGGAAGAAATGTATCAAGACTGCAACTAGAGAAGAGAAATAAAGAATACCACCTTTCATGAATCTGAGTAAAAAGATGGAGAAGGAACAGAAAACAACTTCCTGGGGTTTTCCTTACTGTCCTCATAGACTATGGCTAAAGGACAAGTCAAGAAAACGTGTGAAACTACAGGACAAGATGAATAACCTATGGTGCAAAAGTCTTATTAAGCTACCCCCCACCCCATGCACATCTGTCTCACTGCAAGTTTATTCTTTAGATTAAACTCAATTTGAACATTTTTCTATGTATGCCTTCCTGAAGCCTTTATCACAAGTATCCACACACTAGGTCTACCTAGCCCTTCTCACTGTAGGTCTTCCATCTAATACTGCACACATAGAGTACGTTTTCCATTTCTAATATTTCACTATTTTGATATATAAAATTAACATATATTTACTGTTTTAAAAGAAGAAAAAAACATATTTTAAGTGGACAATTTGTTCTCCCACTTGAAGACAATGCTTAGATACCCACTTCTTCAGATACCCCAGAAGATGGGATAATTATTCACTATGACCAAACTGAATACTTCAAATAAATGGTTCTAAGTTGAAGAAATATATTCGCTCATCCTAGGTGCCTACAAAAGAAATACATTTCCAACCATTTCGACAACTTTCCCAATCATATAACCCACCAAAATTTTAACAGATTTATGAATGTGTGCATTTATCTTAGTTCTCTCACTAAATGTTACTGAAGTAAAAAAAAAGAAAAAAGAACAAACCGCATTTTTTAATGCATACAGAAAAAGAAAGCAGAAGACAATGCTGATAATAGCTGAGACATTTCACCAAAGTATGGGAAGACAGAAAGCAGATAGACAGGCACTAACTACCCAGGATCCCCCTTGCCAAAGAGAAGTACAGTCACTGTTCAAAGAGAATGAAGGCACACACCAGTAAGAACCTCTGAAACTGAAGACCCTACAGAGGGGTCTGTTTTCAAGCAAGGAATGCTGACAACTTGAGTGTGCATATTACAAACTTGCACCCCTAGATCACTCTTCCACCATGACATGGAAGGCAGGATCACTCGGAAGTGTAAGCCAGGCGGGACCCAAACCCAGAAGCAGCAAGGATTGAAAATAAACGGAGTATTAAGGTCTTTGATCCACTTGGACTTAAGTTTTGTGCAAGGTGATAAATATGGGTCTATTTGCATTCTTCTGCATGTTGACATCCAATTAGACCAGCACCATTTGTTGAAGATGCTGTACTTTTTTTCATTGTATGGTTTTAACTTCTTTGTCAAAAATTAAGGAGTGTAGGTTTATTTCTGGGTCTTCAATTCAATTCCATTGATTAACTGGTCTGTTTTCATATCAGTACCATGCTGTTATTATTACTATTGTTCTGTAGTACAGCTTGAAATCTAGGATGGTGATACCTCCAGATGATTTTTTATTATACAGGATTGATTTAGCTATTCTGGGTTTTTTCTTCAATATGAACTTGAGAATTGTTCTTTCAAGGTGTGTAAAAAACTGTGTTTGTATTTTGATAGGAATTGCATTGAATCTCTATATTGCTTTGGCAGGGTGGCCATTTTAATTATGTTGATCCTACTGATCCATGAGCATGGGAGATCTTTCCATCTTCTGATGTCCTCTTCAATTTCTTTTTTTAAGGACTTGAAGTTCTTGTGATACAGGTCTTTCATTTGCTTGGCTAGAGTTACCCCCAGGTATTTTATATTGTTTGTGGTTATTGTGAAGGGTGTTGTTTCCCTGATTTCTTTCTCAGCCCATTTATCTTTTGTATAAAAAAGACTACTGTATTTTTTAAATTAATTTCATATCCTGCCACCTTGCTGAAGGTGTTTATCAATTGAAGGAGTTCTCTGGTGGAATTTTTAGGGTCACTTATGTATACTATCATATCACCTGTAAATAGTGATAACTTTGACTTCTAATAGAAGAGAAAGTAGGGAAAGCCTTGAACTCATTATCAAAGGTGACAACTTCCTGAACAGATCACCAATAGCTCAGGTTCTAAGACCAACAATCAATAAATGGGACCTCATGAAACTGAAAACCTTCTGTAAGGCAAAAGACACTGTCATTCGAACAAAACAGCAACCTACAGATTGGGAAAAGATCTTCACCAACTCCACAGTTGACAGAGGGCCAATATCCAAAATTTATAAAGAACTCAAGAAATTAAACACCAAGAAACCAAATAACCCAATCAAACAATGGGGTACAGAGCTAAACAGACAATTCACAGGAGGAATCTCTAATGGCCAAGAGACACTTGAAGAAATGCTCAACATCCTTAATCATCAGGGAAATGCAACTCAAGACAACTCTGAGAGTCCATCTCACACCTGTCAGAATGGGTAAGATCAAAAACTCAAATGACAGCTCATGCTGGCCAGGCTGTGGAGAAAGGGGAACTCTCCTCCATTGCTGGTGGGAGTGCAGGCTTGTGCAACCACTATGGAGGTCAGTCTGGCGATATCTTAGAAAACTTGGAATAGCTCTACCTCAAGTCCCAGCCATACCACTTCTGGGTATACATCCAAATGACTCCTCACGGAATCATAAGGAAGTTTCCTCATCTATGTTCATAGCAGCCTATTTGTAATAGCTAGAAACTGGAAACAACCCAGATGTCCCTCAACCAAAGAATGGATTAAAAAACTATGGTACATCTACACAATGGAATACTACTCAGCTATCAGAAACAATGAAATCATGCAATTTGCAGCTAAATGGATGGAACTAGAGAAGCTCATGCTGAGTGAGCTAACCCAGACCCAGAAGGATGCACATGGCATCTATTCACTTATAACTGGATTTTAGCCATACAGTACAGGATAACTATCCTACAACCAAGAGACTGAAAGGAACAGGAACATAGACATTATTACTTGTTAGTGGGACACTTTGCCCTAGTGGAGCTGCCTTGTAGGCCCCCAGTGCAAGAGGAAACTCTTAGCCCTCATATGGCTGCTGAACTGAAGGGAGCATATATGTAGGGACACTCCACACTGGAGGAGTTAAGATAAATGGGAAAAGGGGGAGAGTGGGAGAATGAGAAGGTTGGTCTGGGAAGGGTAGAAGGAGGGGCCTGTGATGGAGATGTAAATTGAAGTAATAAATAAACAATAAACAAGAAAAGAAAGAAAAGGGAGCAAAATTTTACACACTGAACCGAGCTCAAGCCTACCACAGGTCAGAATTACAGCTTTTAGAGACTAATAGATCCTGTGGAAATTTTGGGGAAGATCCAAAGACATGATGTACAGTCATCTGACATCTGCAGAGTGAACTCCCTAACAAAAGGGCCAACTGCTCACCATGCTATAATTAAGCCCAGCACACAAAGCTGCTGATGAGCTTTTTAGTGCCTCACTTTTGAGCACAAAAAGACAGGGTGTACTCACCATGCCTTGTGAGAATACTCTATCACAGAACAGGAGAAGGCAAAAAAAAACAAAAAAAACAAAAAAAACCCAAAGGTTCCTTAGATAAACAGGCACCATCTAGAAAGGCAGATAAAAATTTCTTTTCTTCTTACTTTATTTTTCACCACTGAGGAAATGTCTCACACTGGAGCCCTGGCTTACCTTGAATTCAAGGCAATTTTCTTCTCTCTCAACCTCCCACGTGCTCTGAACAGTTGTAAATCATCATGTCCAACTTAAGTTAAAGCTCATTATCAGTAATCTTAGAAAGGTAAAATATGAGAAGGTCATATAAGGTCAACTGTGAGGATAAAGGTGCCTGTGTCCTGTTTGCTTTCATTTACTCTTATTCCTTTATTCTTATTATTGTGGGGGAGCAGCATGCAGGGCATTCATGTGGCAGACAGAGGACTTCTCAGGAGCTGATTCTCTCCTTCTACTGTAAGTTGCAGGAATCAACTTAGCCATCTCACCTGTCCAGGTGTCTGCTTTAGAGAAACCATCTGAGCAAAGTAAAGCTTATCGATGGAAAATAAAGCCATGAGGTCCAGGGAACAGGACAGAAGAAAAGAAAATTCCCAAGGTGCTGATAAAGCTCTCTAGTCACTACTCTGAGGTAGGCCTAGCAGGTAAAGGTACGGAAGAAACAATGAAGGAGACTCTGCAGAATGGATGTCTTCCAGGACAAAGGATGAATTGGCAGATGGACCAAGATTAACACAAAGCTTGTAAAGCTTGATTACTAACTAATGAAAAATAAATAGGAAACAAATCAAAAGAAACAAAGGAGGTGTTTTGAATGTGAAATATCTCCCTGAGGCTCATCTTTGAATCTGGTTCCCACCTGGTACAGTTGTTTAGGAAGGTCGCAAACCTTTCTGAGGACGTGGCTCACTGGGAGTGGGTCTTGAGACTTTATACTCTGGCCTCACTTCCTGTTCACTCTCTCTGCTCCCTGAGTAGAGATGTAATGCAACCGGCCACTTTCCTGCTCTTATGTGATGGAAATCCATATAAGATAAAATGAAACTCAGAACAAAATCCTTCAAAACGTGGAATTTGAGGCAGGTGAGGTGAGTCAGTGGGTAAAAGTGCTTGCTGCCAGAAGTGACAACCTGAGTTCAATCCCTGGGATCCACAAGGTAGGAGAGAACCAACTCTTGTAGGTGTTCTCTGCCATCATTCCCATGTTGTGGCACACATGTGCTCCACCCCATCCACATGGGCACATACATATATTAAACAGAAAGGAAAACAAATACGGAATTTGAATCTTGAGATGTAAATTTCCTCAGAATGAGATAAAAGAATGTGTGGCATACGTCAGTTGTGGTTCTTTTGCTCCCTTGTGCTTTTTGGGTGTGTCTATGGCATTTCTCGGCTTGAAAGTGAAATGATGCTAACCAGTGCTGGGTAGAGGAGCCTTACTTTTTATTACGGAAGCTTGCTATTTTTGTAACATGGTGATTTGGTGGAACACAATAAAGTATAGTAGTAACAAATCTCCCTTCTTCCTGGATGAGTCAGCGGGTGATTAAATATTGATGGCAGCATCCTTGAGTATGTTCAAATGAACAACATTCAGCTTCTGCTTCTATTTAAAATGATGCTGTGTTTTGATTGTGGTCCGAAGCTTTGAAGCACTACTTGGCATCTCCTTCCTTGGAGGTTTCACCATTTAAACGTAACAGACTTGATAAAGTGTTGGCACGGTGAGGTCTTGCTTGTCTTCACTAGGTCATCTTCATATGTATCCAGTGGTTATAGGGTTTTGTTTTAGGGATATTTCATTTTTTTTAAATAACGGTTTTTAGCTGACATTCATGGAGAGAAAGAATCCTTAGTATTATGCCACTAGTGAAAGGAAATCCTATCTATGAGTATATTTCTTTACAGAACTGTGTCATGCCATCCTTTGGGCCCTCTGCTGGAAAAGTAGAATCAAATCTCAAATAATGCCTTTTAAATTGCATCCTCTAGTATTATAGATGTAAGACAGTACTGTATCATACCTCTGTGAATGTAAAATACCTTGTACCTGCTTTGTGATATGTTGTCATGACTGTGTTTTATCAGAGCTGTTTTTAATGATGTTGCTCAGAATGTTTTCTTTCCAGATGATGATTAAGAGGTAATTTAAAAAAAAAAAATGGTGCCAGATACCATAAGAGTAACAGAACTGTGATGTTTTCTGGGATTTTGATTTTTACTTTTTTTTAACAGTGTGCTAGATGTCTCTACAATTCTGTTCCAATGAGTGTAGAACCTGGAAAAGCTGTTGCTGTTATCAATGTGTACCATACTGCTATTATTGGTCTTTATACAAATATAAATATAAATACAAATACAAATATAAATACACATACATATATTTGATTTTTTTTGGAAACTTTAGCTGTGCTGTCAACTTTGGGGGAAAAAAATCCCTGTTTACCATGTTGAGTTGGCATTGTACAGGAATTAACAGCCATATTGGTCTAGAAATGTTGAACTTAATTTTTTTCCATTTGTACAGGGGTAATGCACTGATTTAAATATGTAAGATCCTATCTACATGGGTTTGATTATAAAAACTAATAAAATACTCTCTAAATAATGAAGAAAAAAAGAATGTCTATCAGTGTCAGAGCTGACTAATTCAAGTCCAAGTTCTGCTTCTTGATGACAGTACAATCCAGGATAAACAATCCCCATGCTTCAGTCTCCTCATTTCTGAATTGAGAATAATGTTACCCACTATGGGAGGCTTTATACTGACCAAGTGATAATCTACACAAAAGAATTTAAAACAACATCCAATCCAAAAAATGCTCAGTAAGTATCAGCTGCATCTATTTGAACAATGCTATGGCTCACCAATCAAAATGACAGAAATCCACAATTGCTAATAGGTATAATCTAATCCTGTCCCCCCAAATTGCAATAAACTGAACATCTACCATACCTATATTATATGGAAATTCATCAGATTCAAAAAGAATGATTATCTCTAATATCACATTAAATGAACCCTAAACCAAAGATATGCAGATGTAAGAATGAATGAAAATACCAAATGAATGAAAAATACCAAAAACCAGAATGTGGGATTCATTATCTTTTCAACTTTCCTCCTCATTCTTGGCATTGGTTTCTTTTATTGCTGAGTAAAACACATTAGAGACTTACTTGGTCCTTCCCAGTTCTGAAAAATCTGTTTCTTCCAGATAAAGATAAATAATAACCATCTTCACCAAACGAGTTCAATTGAAACGTATCTTTTGGTTTTCACACACACACACACACACACACACACACACACACACAAATAGTATGACAACCAGGCAGATACTTAGAGAGGAAAGTGATATAGTGCTGGTGAGCTCAACATTACCTTCGTTCCTACCTCTGATTCTGGGAACTTTTAGAGACAGATTAACAACAAACATTTATAATTTATACATTATTACCTTGGATTTGGTATCTCTCCAAGAATTTCATCTAACTTGTCAATGAAATGAATAAAATCAGACAGCCCTTTTGCGTGCGCCCATAATGGGTCTGATGGTGATGGTGCGTATCCTTTCCCTCCAAGCTCTAATGTTCTAATAAATGATGTGGCCATCTGTGAATGAAAACAGATAACTTAGTAACTTTTTGAGGTTAAACTATAACATAGTTAATGAAGCTGGGTACATTTATATAATCCTAAGTATGTAGCTACAATGAAGCACATTTCATGGATCATGTCACACTTTGAGGAGCAAATAATCACAAGAGTAAGTGCCATGTGAATTTCGAGCTAGTAAGGGACACCAAGAGCAAGTAGCTACAGGTGAAGACTGAGGTGCTGCTAAGTGAGAGGGCAAAGCAAGGACAAAAGAATATATTCATATTCTTGAGAGAAGACCATTGACTATGCAGATTTTGTTTATGAATGTAGCATAATTTGTATGGGTATTGAGATCATTACAACAAAGACATTCATTTTCAATGTCAATTACTCTGTTTTTTAAAATGGGTCCAAACCTTTATTTGCTACAAAACAAGATGTGTACCAGATAATCACTAGATTCTAGCAAGTTTTCACATTCCAGTGGTTGAAAGAGCTGTCTTTACACTGATAAAAACATGTATGTGATAGCTATACCCGAAAACATCTCCGTCAAAAAGACAAAATGTTTCCAAAACAGTATCTTTCGAATTATCCTTTAAAAGGCACATTATGGAACATCAATAATTTGTGGGAAAGTTCTATGGTCAAGTAGCTTGAAGAACAAGAGATGAACTAACAAGGCTAACTGTTTATAAATTATAAGGAAGTTCTTTCATTGAGGGACTTCGCAAAGCTCTTGATATACAGATATGCACCATGAAAACAATCAGCACATATGCTATGCCTGAAGATTCTTACCCTTGGAAATACTTATTCAAGAAGAGTCTATCAAAGCCAGGCACCGTAGTACATGCTCATCACCCAGTATTTAGGAAACAGAGGCAAGAAGATTGAGAATCTGTGGTAAACTTGGGCCACGTAATAAAGCCCCACAAAGTATAGAAAAGAAAGGAAAGAAGGAAAGAGAAAAGAGGAGGAAAACTGTACATTCATTTATTAGGCCTAACAGTCTGTAGAATATATTTTTGTAGGAAATGCTGCTTAAGAAAAATTCTCCCTTGCTAAACTTGGAAGACCTGGGAAAAAATGAAAATCAATGGTTTTTCAGAGACGAAGATAAAACATAAATTAGCTACTTAAAAATTGCTTCATTGTAAGTTTCAAAAATGTAAGCATCCATACCAAAAACATAGACAGTTGTTTCTCTCGAGCAGCATGCTTCAAGTTGGTGAAGGCCTCTCTCCCCAGTCCTCGATCAGGGATGTTGAGAATATGAGCCAGAGCCAGGTCATTCTTGGAATTCACAAGCAGGCTCAAATATGAAAAGAAAATTTTCTTTGCCAATAGCCGGACCTGTACAGTAAAGTATTCGGTAATTTTCTTTATCGCAGTTGTTCTAAACCTCTTTTTTTATATACACTTATTTATTAATTCAAGTTACATCTCAATCACAGCCTCCTCCCTCCTCCTCTCCTGGTCCCGCCCTCCCACCATTTACCCTCCTCCCACCTATCCTACTCCTTTGGTATGCGGTATGGGGGCCCCCACATATCAGCCCCCCCTCAGTTTATCAGTCACATGAGGGCTAAGAGCTTCTTCTTGTTCTGGGGCCCGAGCAGCTCCATTGCGTTAAAGTGTCCCACTAACAGGTAACAAAGTCCATGACTGAGACTGCCCCACCCCTACTTGTTAAGAGATCTGTATGAGGACCAAGTTGCCTATCCTCTATATTTGTATGGGGGGGGGTCTAGGTCAAGTCTAAGCTTTTTTCTTCTATTTTGGTTAGTGTTTCAGCCTCTGTAAGTCTCTTTCTAGGGGCCTATGTTAGTTGGTTCTGTTGAACTTCATGTGTTGATCTTGACCTCTCTGGGTCTTCTT
>CAJQZJ010001638.1:4651050-4742145 GCA_907164525.1 Lophiomys imhausi
CCAAAGGTCCACCTAATGTTTGACTGTGTGTCTCAGCATCTGTTTTGATCTGCTGCTGGGTGGAGTTTCTCCTAGGATAATTATGCTACGTTCCTATTCCTTTGGGTCTGTGGGTTGTAGGATAGTAATCCTATATACTATATGGCTAGCATACAGGTATAAGTGAATACATGCCATGTGTATCTTCCTGAGTCTGGGTTAGCTCACTCAGGATGTGCTTTTCTAGTTCCATCCATTTGGTTGCAAATTGCATGATTTCCTTGCTAGAGCTCTTTTTTATATGCAGTAAGAATACATAGAATCATTAATCACAACACTGCATCTCATTCTTTAGGCAAAAAGAACAGTCAGACAAACTAAGAATAAGTTGGATAACTGACGTCTTCTTTATTACTACAATGAACTTAATAACAAGAAAATACTAACTATGGTGACCACTGGAAAGTTGCTCTTACAAAATGATATAAAAGACACAGTTAATCAAGACCTTTCTGATTAGGGGTTCATCTTATCCCTCCACATAAGCCTACCAGGAAATACCAGCTAAGGAAAGGTTCCAGAACCTTAGAACAGGAGCCATCCGGTCACTGGACCTCAAGTCTACATCCCATTGCAATACCAGATATAGAGTTAAAGTTAAATGCTTAAGTTTTTGAGAACTACCAGATGATGATTTTGACATTATCAAACAACTAAAGATCAAAATGAATAAAATAAATGTTTAGACAACAATGGCACTTAGTAAGAGTTGACATTAACTGACCTCTGGAAGTGTTAACAGTTTACTAAGAAATATGTAAGCCATAAAAAAACATATTAAACATATGAAATAATCTTAAGAGTTTCTACACAATTATAGTAATCAAGATAGAGAAGTATATACAAAAAGACAGGCACATAGCCCAACAAAATTTGAAAAGAATCCAGAAGCAGAAGGACAAAGATACAGCAACAAAAGTATAAAGCAGAGGAAGTTCCAACTGTGACTGGGACAAAAGATCTCCAGCATTCATATGAAAACAAATGAACCTCATCTAAAATTTCACACCTTTTATGAAAATTAACTCAAAATGGATCTTAGATTTAAATTTACAATACAGTTGTACAACTTTTAGAACAAAACAGAGGAGAAAATTTCAGAAATCCTAGAATTGGGCAGAGAACTTAGATTTCACACCCAAGCACATTCAAGAAAAAAGAAAAAGAAAAACTAGATCTCAGCAAAATGAAATTCCTCTTATGGATTCTTTGTGTTCCTTTCCTTTCAACTATGACTACCACCTACAACTCTGGAATCATTTGTTTCTAGTTCTAGCTCTCATATTGTATACTCAAAATCTTCTAGCCCATTCCCTCAGATAATAGATTTACAAATGGTGAGCTCAATTCATAGTCAAAACAAGAAATTCATAAATGCCCCAACAGCACCAGAAATTTGAAGCTCCAGTAATGTGTCATCTCCAAACTCAAAGAAAGTATTTGACTGTTGGCCAAGGAGATCCCCAACACTCCCAAAACAATACAGGCTACCACCATTGTTTCTGGTTGCCTTCCAGAACTAGAAAATCAAACCCTATTGCTGAAGACAGAACACACTTTGGTTGCAGGGCATACGTTAATCAAATTGGAACCAGCCTACTTGATAGGTTTCATTGTTCCAGGTGTTATGCAGGCTTCGAGCAGGGAATGGTTGTCAATGGTCTTACCTAGCAGTGTGCATGCTACAATACTAACATGGTAAGCAAGATGTGCCCACAGATACAATTAGTGATTTGACTGTTATGGGTGTACTGTTGTTTTATTAAATGTATATGGTATCATGTTGTCAAACTACCCTCTGAATATTTATTTTTCCATGCATAAACTAGTGCTGCTCTCAGCCTAAGTCAGGGAAGTGTCTCTTTGAAAGGAACAATAGCTAATGAAGAGAGTCACAGCTGATCAAAGCACTAAGACTGGGTGAGCACTCTGCCCTAACTGAGATGTCTCTATCAGCTGCCACCCCATTCCTTCCCAGGTTCAGGGAACATCCAAGGAAAAAGGTACAGAAGGATCAGAAGAGCCAGAGAAGAGGGCAAGAATGTGAAACATTATCTTCTGGACAAGGTACAGCTAGCTGTTACACATGAACTGAAAGGAATTATGGTTATCTCCAAAAAACCTCCACAATACAACATTCCAGTATGCATGAAGGAGGGACACGTAGTATTGCCACCCCTAGCTGAGAAACTATTGGCAGTTAATGGCTGCTAGGGTCAGACAAGCTATTTCCCTTCAGAAGTATAGTCCCTGGTAAATAACCACATATCCATGTCCAAACCAGTAACCATAATTAAACTCATTAAATTTTTTAATGCAGGAAATTAGGAGGGGAATATATTGAGAGGAAGAGTCTAGATGGCATTGGAGGAGGTTGAGAGAGAGGAGTAGGAATGAATATTATACAAATGCATTATAGGCATATGTAGTGGTTTCAATGAGAATCCCAACCCCACCCTACCACTGGCTCATACGTGAATGTTTGGCCCCCACCGGTGGAAATGTTTTGGAAGGATTACAACATGTAGCGTTGGTGGAGGTGTGTCACTAGGGGGTTGGGCTTTGAGGCTTCACAAGCTCACACCATTGCCAGGTAGCTCTCTCTGCCTCCTGGTTGCTGTCTCAATGCATAAGCTCTCAGCTACTAACTACTCCAGGGCCATGCCTGCCTGCTGTCATGCTCCCTGCCGTGATGGTAATGAACTCACCCTCTGCCACTGAAAAAGGTTAAGTACCCATAGAACATTTTCTTCTCTAAGTTACCATGGTCAGAGCATCCCTTCAAAGCAATAGAACTATAATTAAGAGGACATATGCAAAATTGCCAAAGAATAAATAAAAATTATTTTAACTAATTTGTGTCTGTTCTGCCTAGCCACATTAAAATTTTCTGAACCACAAAAGAAATTCAAAATTTAAAAAAATCAAATCATTAGGAAGTCTCTTCTGGTAAATAGTAAGCAGATCCCAAGTTAACCTACATTTTAAAAGAAAATTTAAAGACAATAAGCCTTTGGATTATTTAAATGTGCAAATGTAAAATAATTCTTGGACTGGAGAAGCAGTTGATTAATTAAAAAAAAAAACCTAATCAGTCCCCACCCAACATGGTGGCTGAAGTGTGCAATTTCTGGCACTTGGGAGGCTGAGGCAGGAGGATTACTGAGTATTTCAGGGCAGCTTGGACTACATAATGAATTCCTGGACAGCCTGAGCTATAGTGTAAAACCCTGCCTCAAATAACAAATAAACGAACAAACAAACAAAGAAACAAAAAACTACATAGGCTAGGTAGAGGTCACTGAAATTACAGACTTTAGATAAAATACTAACAAAACTAGGGCCAGGCAGCAGCACTTGCCTTAAATTCCAGCATTTAGGAGATAGAATCAAGCATATCTCTGAATTTGAGGCAAGCCTGACGTACATGACTTTCAAGGTTAGTCAGAGCTACACAGTAGTCCCTTTTCAAAAACAAACCACCACCACCAAAAGAAAAGAAAGCAATTGAGAAAGCAAAAGCAAACAAACCCGAAGATAACCCCAAAATGAAGGTAAGGGAGAGCTGACTCATGTATGTTAACATACTGCTCACCACGGTTGCTCAGCTCATCTCCCTAGCCGGGCCCTTCCTTCCTCACCACACCATCTCCCTCCTACAGTTGCCTTCTTGGTTAAGAAGAGCCATGCCACAGTAGAGAAGAACAGTCTTCCTTGAAGAGTATAATCTTCTTGCTGAGCAGCTACCAGCAACCGATGGATGCTTGGGAAGAGAAAGTAAGTTGTCTTCAGGGATGCGGCCCCTAAAAGGCTACACATGCCCCAGTAGAGGGTCCTACATCCATGCTCATACAGGGAGCAGTATGTAGACTCTTGGAGGATATAAAAAAATATAAAATTGTTTTACATATATATATATATATAAAGTTGAAAAGGAAAAATAGGAATAGGGAAGAGAAGATAGATTTGATCAAAGCATATTATATACAAAATTCCCCAATAAAAAGTAACAAAGCATATATGCATGTTCATAGCCAAACTTTAAGCTTCCACACCTACAACTTGCTCTTTAAGGCTTACAAACTCCATTTCTCTGATCCATGCAGCTGGGGAAAGTGTCTTGGCATCCTCACATGGAGGGCTTCTTAAAGCTCTGGCTGCAGCTGGACCTGCATCCCTCTCATTATGGTCAGATAACATGGCGGTTATGGTTTCTGTGCTCTTGTAAGTGCAAGGGAGTTTTTAAAAGGCTCCTTGGGAAAACAGTCCATAAATATAGTTATGACTGTGGAAGCAAGACCCTAAATCGAAAAAGATCCACAATACTAAAGTTTTAACAAGATACCAGAACTCAGAGTACTGTTCTATTTGTTTACTATACCGATTCTGTCCATGTCATTTGCAATTTCTGGGGCTGGACAATTCTATTTAACTTCTTGACTGTTTCAAACTTATTTTACTCTTCTTCAAGTCTTACTGAGATATAAACACTTAACCTTAATTTGAAGTCAGGGTTTTTAATCAACAACAACAAAAATTTTACTTGCTTATCTTGCTAAAAACTTTCCTCGCTAACACATAAATGCTTGTGTATAAAGGCGAGATATTGGACTAGAACTGATATACTGATAGAAAAGTCTATTTGCTTAAAGACCTGGCATAGGAACCTTTTTGTATATTCCACTCTGTTACCTCAGAATTTCTAAAGCAATAGTTTAATACTTTAGGGAAAAATAGAGTAAACTAAAATAATAAAATAAAGTGTATTTCTTAAATTCATCTTTCTGTCCCATGTGAAAATTTTGGTATGCCATTAGTAAATGTATTTGACAATCAGAATATACCTTTGCAAGATGGCATCCCCAAAAGTTTAGAATTTTAAGCATACCAATTTCTAAAAGCACCTTGTAAGTCAAGTACAAGCCTAAAAGGGTCCCTAGAAAGGAGACAAGGTAGCAAAAGTGAAAAGGGGGAAGCTGACGTCAGCAAGGATGGGAACAGCTCTGGAGAACATGACATGCCGAAGCAGAGAAGGCAGGCAGCGGAAGGCTCTGGATACGCAAGCAAAATCTGTGTATTTTTTGATAACTCTCCTTTTTGGTGGCTGAACAGTATAAAAAGGTATTTTTTACATCAAGTTTTATAAAAAGCAGAGTCTATTCTCATTGTAGTTCTTTTGTGTGTGTGTTTTAAGCTATGTGCAAGCACACAGAGCGAGGAGATGCTCCTACGAGCCGTGTTTCCGAAGCTACACTGATGTGCAGAAGACCATGGCCTTCCTGCCAGAACTGACACGCTCTCTTGGCTCTCATTTGGTACAAATTCCTTTTGGTGTGAGAATATTTATTTCTGTTTTCTTCCTCCTTCCCACATCAACACGGAACGTCCTTAAAAGCACACACCTGTTAGCGGTCTGATCCTTAAAACTAGCTTCAGTCATGTGCCACAGATGGTGTTTCTACTTAGCACAGCGGGCTCTTCTCCATATTGTCATCTTCAGACTGGCTGCTCTCTGCCATTTCATTTACTTCCTGAAGGTCGAGGTTGGTCTGAAAAGTTGGGAAGCATGCATAATGTGGAACAACTGGCACTCACTCAGCTAGCTGCCTGTTCAGAGTGTTAAAGGAAGCCTTCATCGGACTTTATAGGCACTTTCTAATTTTTTACCCAGAAAGGCGGATGAAAGCTACATGCAATTAATGACTGCCTACATTATGCCCGAAATTTCATGATGATCGAATTTAATAAGCAAAATATAGTTCTTCTTAGAACAACATAGAAAAAGAAACTATAACTCAAGAAAGAAGCTACTATTTTTTGATGGAGTGTTTTTTGAGATTTTGTGTTTGTTTGTTTGTTTTTGTTTGGTTTTGTGTTTGGGATGGAGTCCAGCACCAGGTACAGATTAAATACATGCTCTACCACTTAGCTATCCCTCAAGTCACTCTCACGTGTTCTCAAAATAAAGAAATTATATGGGTATAGTGAAATCCCATCACCTCCTGAATATTATAATTATTAGTTACAGCCGTTCTTTCAGGATACTCTTTTTTTATCTTTAATTCTAAATTGATACTTTTCCTCTCCCTCGGTGATGCAGATAGAGGCCAGGTTAGACCAGATTAAAAGTGGATAAAGGCAGGTTTATTAGGAGGCAGCCATTGGATGAGTTCACTGATCTCAGGAGTGGAGGTCAGTGATGTCACACATCCAGGTTAAAGCAAGGGAGTTGTAGAGAGCTTAGGTGAGGAGTGATGATGTGTCAGGTAGGAGCTGGGATTGTCCAAAACTATGACCATGGGTGGGTGGGTTGCCAGAAATGCTGAGACAAGGAGTGATGACAAGCTCAACTGGAGGTTCTTTAATGGGGGGAGGGAGGGTTCTCTGTGTGGGTGGGTTTGAGGGAAGGAGGGAAGATGGGGTTTCATAGCTTGAGCAGGGATGAGAAAGAGGTTCCAGCCTAACAAAAATTATAAGAGGTTTCATCTTTTCAAACACAAGTCATTCCTCTTTTCTGAAAGAGCATTAACAGCAATTACCAGGTCCTCTACAGAGCACTTACGAGAGAACAGAGACCCTGAGCTACTGTTGTGCATCATTAGTCCTGAAGACCTGATTGTGATCCCCAGGCCTCACATGGTGTTCTGTAGAAGGGAGTCAACTCCTACAGCTGTCCTCTGACATTCACAAGCATTTAAGGCACCACCTGGTACATGTACACACACACACGGCGGGGGGGAGGGAGAGAGATACACAGTTTTTAAGAGAAATATCAGAGACAAGATCTGTAAGACAATTGTCTGTTCTCATTTGATACATAGGAATATAGTCATTAAGTGAGGAAATTCTGATTAGCATTTTGTAAAGATTTAGGATAAGAACAAAAAACAAATTGAAAGCAAATAGAAAAAAATAATTTTAAGCAAGAGAAAATGGATATAAAATCACACACACACACACAACAAGAACTGATATTCTGGACAGCAAACATTTACATTAGGACTGGGATTTTTTTTATACCAGAAACAAGAAAATACTCAAAAATTGTCTAATAAGGCACATGAAAAGAGACACTGGAACTACCTTAATGGGGCTCACTCCATTTTAGCATCAAAGTATAGCAACTTTTAGAGCATGGAATAAACAGAGAAAGACAAATAGAAAATGTATTCATCTAATTTCCCTCTTAAGCAGCTCTATCACACCAATTCCTAAACTAGCTACGAGGTTTAGGCCTCCATAATTATAGAGAATTGCATTTACCCCATCAGACAAGATAAAGTTTTCAGTGACTGAAGGCAGTTAATGAAGACATTACAAATTAAAAATTCAGGGTTCTACAAATGTTGAAAAACAATTGACTCAGGCGGGAATCATCACTGCACGCATTAAAAAGCCATTAGGTTAAAAGCCTGCTAGAAACAGGACCTTCTCACAGGCTTCTGGTGATGGCTACAAAGGGAAACTGATTTTTATACTAGAGAGATCTGCCAGTTGAGGACAACCTGAACTTCTATTTCCTAATGTGATACAAAATGAAATATTCCATATCAGTCATAAAGTATTTCTTAGAAAATGTTAACTCTAGATCTTAACTTACAACTTTTTATTAGAGATACAACAAATACAGGGACAAGTTAAAGAACAACAGTGTAATAAGTACACAGAGGGAGAGAAGGAAAATTAGGGAATCCTTAAAGATTAAAACAGTCAACAGAGACACATAACTATTTTAGGAACACATGGAGAAATTAGACATTCTGTTTATCCTTTATTTTCAGGAAATGCATGCAGAGGAATTTCAGAAATACATATGGCACAGGATTTTGGTAACATTTAAGACAGAAAAAAAAGAGACACAAAGAAAAAATAAAGCATATTATTAAATCAGGAAGCAAGCAAGCATTTAGTTGAAGACAATGATAGAATCTGTTTTTTATGGAGTAATCGGCTTAACACAAGACTTACACAAGAGTCTACCTCAGCAATGTTTCCCAAGAAAATGAAGATTCATTAAATGTGCTAACTTTATTGGAGTAGATGGTCATGAAAGTAGGATTTCAAAAATACTCCAATAAAATTTTACTTTGTCAACATCCTTAAACTCTCATCAATAGTGATTCTATTAAACATAGAAACTTTCATAAGCACAGCTCACAGGTAGTTGAGGTAATAGGTACCTAGCATAATTTTCAACTAAAGGCAAACCTGTACACGGTTCTAATTTTGAGCAGTATACACAATAAAGACTTCCTTAAGAGCCCTATCAGTTATGGAACACACCCCTCTCAAGAATCAGTCATCTAAAACAGCAATGTGAGTTTTATTTTATAGAAAGTTTCAAAAAACAAAAACAAACAAAAAACGCTGACAACTTGAAACTTAACCACACCTCTGACACTTCGAATAGTGCCTGTGTTTGCTCAGTGCCGTCTGGATACCTTGGACCAAATTATGAGGACACAGATTAAAATGACACTTTTATCAATCCCAATGTATTATCCTTTGCAAATTCAGCTTTATTTAAACAACTTAAAAACTAGGAAAAAAATGAAAAAAACAGAATAATGATAACCCCAACAAACCAGCAGATACATGATCACAGGGTCACCTCCTGCTTAAATTGGCTGACAATGTTATCGATACCTGTTCATCATTCGGGTTGCATTTCACTGGTGATGCTGGTATATGAGGATTAGTTTCGTCATTTACTGTGCATTCGGTGCCAGACAGAAAATCCCGTAGTTGAATCTGTAGACGATAAAAAGTACAATAAAAGTCTAGAAAAGCTCATCGTGAGTGAGCTAACCCAGACCCAGAAAGATGCACATGGCCTCTATTCACTTATAACTGGATTTTAGCCATATAGTACAGGATAATAATCCTACAACCAACAGACCGAAAGGAACAGGAACATAGACTTTGGTAATTATTAGTGGGACTCTGCCCTAGTGGAGCTGCCATGTAGGCCCCCAGTGCAAGAGGAAGCTCTTAGCCCTCATATGGCTGCTGAAGTGAAAGGGGCTGTAGGGCACCCCACACCAGAGGACGAGGATAAGTGGGAGAATGGGGAAAGGGTGGGAGGGTGGTCCCAGGAGGAGTTGAGGGAGGGGACTGTGATGGAGATGTAAATTGAAGTAATAAATAAACATTAAAAAAAGCATAGGACACAAAACGCTATACCACATGAAATTCTGCACATTAAGTGTCATGGATGGTCCAATGCAAAGAACTGCTTGACATTTGTGGACAGTTATAAATAAGCATTACATTGTCTTTTACATACTTTTACATATTCTCACAAACCCTTTTAAACTGAATGACAAACAATGACCACAGTTGGGAAGGGACATTCTATTTAATCTTTTATTAAATAACAAACATATCTAAATTATAATTCAATAATAAATTATAACTAAGGAATTTCACAATACTAATAAATGGAACCTCATGAAACTGAAAAGCTTCTGTAAGGCAAAAGACACTGTCATTCGAACAAAATGGCAACCTACAGATTGGGAAAAGATCTTCACCAACCTCACATCTGACAGAGGGCTAATATCCAAAATTTACAAAGAACTCAAGAAATTAAGTGCCAAGAAACCAAATAACCCAATCAAAAAAATGGGGAACAGAGCTAAACAGAGAATTCACAAAGGAGGAATTCCTAATGACTGAGAGACACTTGAAGAAATGCTCAGCATCCTTAATCATCAGAGAAATGCAACTGAAGACAACTCTGAGATTCCATCTCACACCTGTCAGAATGGCTAAGATCAAAAGCTCAAATGACAGCACATGCTGGCAAAGATGTGGAGAAAGGGGAACCCTCCTCCTTTGCTGGTGGGAGTGTAGGCTTGTGCAACCACTATGGAGGTCAGTCTGGCGATATCTTAGAAAACTTGGAATAGCTCTGCCTCGGGACCCAGCCATACCACTTCTGGGTATACATCCAAATGATTCCTCACTGAATCACAAGGAAGTTTCCTCATCTATGTTCATAGCATCATTATTTGTAATAGCTAGAAACTGGAAACAACCCAGAGGTCCCTCAACCGAAGAATGGATTAAAAAATATATGGTACATTTACACAATGGAATACTACTCAGCTATCAGAAACAATGAAATTATGCAATTTGCAGCCAAATGGATGGAACTAGAAAAGCTCATCCTGAGTGAGCTAACCCAGACCCAGAAGGACGCACATGGCATCTATTCACTTATAACTGGATTTTAGCCATATAGTATAGGATAACTATCCTACAACCAACAGACTGAAAGGAACATGAACATAAACTTTTTTTCCTGTCAATGAGACACTTTTCCCTAGTTGTGCTGCCTTGTAGGCCTCCAGTGTATGAGGAGGCTCTTGGCCCTCATATGACTGCTGAACTGGGGCGGAGGACTGTTATGTAGGGACACTCCACTCCAGAGGAGTGGGATGGAAGGGATGGGGTTAGAGGGTAGAAGGGCAGGACTGGGAGGGGTGGAAAGAGGACACTGTGATGGAGATGTAACCTGAAGTAATAAATTAATTTTTAAAAAAAGAGTCCAGGAACTTTATTAGGTTCTTTCTTTTTTTCGAGACAGGGTTTCTCTGAATATCTCTGGCTGTCCTGGACTTGCTTTGTAGACCAGGCTGGCCTCGAACTCACAAAGATCCGCCTGCCTCTGCCTCCCAAGTGCTGGGATTAAAGGCGTGCGCCACCACCGCCCAGCTATTAGGTTATTTCTATGTGTGTATCTTTTCATCAATACAGCCTTGAACTTAAATGGTAATCATCAGGAGACTGGGATTTTCTTTAGCTAACAGTTCTATTTATTATGACAAATACATTAAATATAATTATTTAACTATACCCTCAGATGTTTTCCCTTCTTGGGAAACTACTAGCATCTTCATGTCAAGTCCTGTTGCTCTCCTCTAAGTTCTTTAAATTCACTGTTTGTTAGGATACTAATCTTTATGGCAATATGGCTGGGGTACTGGAAAAATCTTTCCTCATAATTTTCTCTGAGTTGTCACAAGAACAGCTTATTTTTCATAAAAATTAAGAGGAATTACCTGGATATATTTGCCTTTATATCATTACATAGTAAGTTTTTGTGTCTGCAGTCCCAGTGCAGCTGCCACCACTGCAGCTGAAATCAAAGCGGCTGTGGCAGCAATTCATCAAAATGGTCCATCAAGACAACATCTTTCCTGCCTCAGCTTACAGTTGTCAAGGGAGCTGCCCACAGAAGCAGTGCGTCCTCTCCAGTCTCCATCAGCCATTCACGGGAAAGTCTTTCCTGCCACAGACTTTGTTAACTTTGTATACATTTAAAGGAAGTGTCCAGGTCTCCACCTGAGGAGTCCCAGCAGCCAGGCCCTACTTTCTCAAGTTTTGCCTCTGGGCCTCCCTACATCTTTCCCTGGGTGTCTATCTCTTCCAGCCCTACAACTACCGTGGGTAATACAGTTACACCTGGGGACTCCATGGGTCTGAGAAAAACACTGAGAAGCTGGAACCAGCAATATAGGAGTATTCAGTTAGGGCCTCAGCTGACAGAGAAGCCTGAGCTCAGTACCATCTCTGTGTCAACAATGTAACCACACTCCTGAAGAAGCAAGGAGTTTTAACCAGGACTAGGAATCTGACCCTTTAGTACTAATTCACTGTTTAGTTAAGGAAAGTTGTTCTGTTTAATCCCCTAGGTTTGAGTTAATAGGCCCTTCCCCCACACCTGTCAGATTGGCAGTTTCAGTCTCTAACAGTCTCCAGCTCCTCAGTTGGCACCCCTCCCAGATTTATGCTAATTTTAGGTGAATAAAACCTCACCAATCCCTTAGCTCCGCTCCCCCAAGTTCAGGACTTGAAGGCCCACCAACCCTCATTTTGGAAATCCCTGCCCTAGACAACCAAGTCCCTCCCCCAAATCCTATATAAGGCCTGAGATTCCTCCATCCCTTGCTGTCCTCTTCCAGGAACAGAAGGCAGTCACACCCTGGATTTGTTCCCCACCCTCCAATAAAATCTCTTTTATGAGATTTGCTGCTTTCTGAGACTCCATCATTCGTCTTGGGGAAGAAGCAAAGCCAAGAAGCAAAAACACCACACTGGGGCTGAACCCTGGCTCTTCAGCAAAGCTGGGGGTAAGGCAACTCCTTCTTGTGAGCTGCAACATCTCTGTTGAGGAAGCCTCCTCTCAGAGCTGTGTGGTTTCTGAGCTCCAGAGTCTCAGGATACCCTTCCACTGGGACACTGTCCCACCTAAAAGAGCTGTATGTTTCCTGGGCTTGTGAGTCCCAGGATACCTTTCTCAGAGCTGTAACACTTTACTGGGGATACCCTTCCTCCTCAGAGCTGTGTGGTTCCTGAGTCTCAGGATAACTTCCCATCCCCCCCTGCAGGCCAAAGTGCTAACAGTATTTATATTTTCATGTTTTATTTGAAATGTTAACAGACATATCATTTTTAAAACTGATATTTTAATAACCTATTAGTAATTATAAGAAAAAAATAAACCAACTGAACAGTCCATTTACAGAGGAGGAAGTTCATAAAAGTTCCAAATGCTGAGCCATCTTACATTGTAAATTCCTACCACACACAGAACTGGGGTAGATGAAATACTGAACTATTCCAATGGCTGCTGCTGCCAGCCGGCATCCAGTCCATTTGCAGTCCATTTCCTTGTTTTCTGAAGGTTGGTAACTCTCCAAATAAATGCCTCTAATTCTGACACAAACTGGAAGATGTACTTTCCATCCTGAAGCTTAAGAATAAACCTTCTCACTGGCCTCTTAGAACATCTTAGACCTTACACGCCTTTGGCATCTGGTGGATATTGCTTTTCCAACTCACGTTCAGTTTCAGCCAGAAACTGTGCTGACTCCACTCTAGCAAAAAGCCTTTACCTGCCTTGTGAGCAGATAGTACGTGTGCCCCTCCCCACACCTGAGGAAGGGCCGGGTAAAACAGGAGAGACACATGGGCTGGAAAGTAAGGGTGTTTACAGTTTTATAATAAACTTTTTTATGATAAGGTGAGTGGAACAGAGTAATACCAGCTTTATATTTTGTGGCCTTTTGTCCAAAAATGCAAATGTCCTCGCCCTGTGTGGTCCTCAGAGGAGGCCTCTGGCTGGTCTTCTGTGTTAAGCTGGGCCACCGGTTTCTTATTCTCAGTTTCAACAGTGAGCTGGTGTTCCGCGGCTTCCTCAAGGTTCTGGAGGAGGCGACTTTCCCACTGCCTCACCCGCTCCATGGTAGCTGCCAGCTTCGTGGGGTCTCGCTTTTCCCGACGGGTTTTGTGGACAACTTTGGGCAACGGTGAGTTTCGAGACTCCTCCGCCAGAGACTGTCGCTTCTGCGGTGAACGTTGGACCGTTGAGGCAGACACAGAGGGATCGTCCCCAGGAGCTAAGAGGTCCTGGCAGGGCTTTAACCGTCCACAGGGCCTCTTGGACTTCCTTTTCCTAGAGGCAACTGTGGCAATGACCTCTGTCGCATGGACAGGGATACCCTGAGAAAGGTATGAAGACATTACTAGTCCACCTTCCACATTCGGTTCACAAAGGTTCAGGGAATCTCCTACAGGTGTCTGGCAACAGTTAAGAGTAGCTTCCTCAGGAGTCCTGCGCCGTGTGAGTTTTTTTAAGGGCGGCCTCATCAGGAAAAACGAGCTCTCCCACCTGGAGTTCAATGTAGGAATCTGTGCCCCAGTGTCCTCCTTGCAGCCTGGACAGTTGGAACGCATGCTCTAACATCCCTACGTCATCACACAGCGTCCCTGGCAGGCGTGTCTTCTTTGTTAGGTAAGATGTCGCAAGTCTTGTGCTTACGTGTTATCCGTCAATTTTTATAAGTACTGCTCTGTGCAGCCTTAGGAAAGAGTAACAAAGCTGCCAGTCACCTGCTGAGGCCAAGGAAGTCCTCGTGTTCTCCCAAGCCTTACCAACAGGAAGCAAGACACAGAACCCTGCCAACCCACAGATAACATCTGTTGAGCTTGCCCAGAGGGTCCACAGATCTCTGTGCCTACGTTCTGAGATCTACATTTCTGCGGATCATAGGTCTCGATCCTTGCAGTTCACGTGGAAGCCAACACTGCCCAAATCTCTCTCCTTGATATTACAGTTAGAATCCAAAGCCAGATGGAGAAAAATTACAAACTAGGAAGTAAAGGTTCAAGTCACCATTTTTCCAGAACTACCTTATATGGATCAGAGACGAAGTCATTAGAATTCTGGAGTTTTCTTAATGAACAACCATCTTGGCAGCTTCGGTTTAATTTTTGGTGTTCTGCAGAGACGTGTTGACATTTACAGATAACCGTCCACACAGACAGCCTGAAAAGTAACCATTTACATGTCCCATTCACCCAATGGGAAAATGTGTTAGAGAATACATTCCCCTAAGCAGGGGAAGGCACAGGATGAGAACAGTGTGCTCAAGATTTCAGGCATCTTATCATTTTTGTTCCTAAAACTCAGTGCTTACATCTGATTAGGTCTATACACTATGTGAGGGCTAGGCAAACGTCAGCCCTATGCACAAGAAAAGACAACGTTCTTTCAAGGTGTTGATGTGCACACAGAAGAACACATGTGAACGTGTGCTTGAAGAAGTTAAAAGGGGGCAAAAGTCAGCATGAAGTAAGGATAACAAGCTGCCCCAGATCTGTTCTTCCTTTCCTACTAACCAATATTTGCTTTCACCCTGGCATGTTAGCACTCTGAATAAAGACTACATTCTCCACACACCTTCAACTAAGCTTTAAGCAATTAGACTTAAGCAAAAGAACTGATTTTCCTTAAAAGGAGAATGCCATTCTCTGGTGCCTGCTATAGCACTGCTATACTGTTGGAACTTCAACAGCTACCTTTGACCTTTTAAGTAAGAATCACGTGGGTCTTCTATAGGGGAGTGAAATGAGCTTCTACTTTCTCTAAACACATTTAAAAACATATATTTATGTATATAAGTGCTGTTTTCATGCACATCAGAAGAGGGAATCAGATCCGATTACAGACAGGTGTGAGCTGCCATGTGGTTGCTGAGAATTGAACTCAGGTCCTCTGGAGGAGCTACCAGCGCTCTTAACAGCTGAGCCATCTCTCCAGCCCTTGAAATACATTTTTTACAGTAGAGATTTCTATCATACTGAACTATTATACCTTACTATACTAAATTTATACTAAATATTTTATATTTTTATTTATACTAAATAAATTTATATTTAGTATAAATTTCTACTTTTGTTTAGTATAAATTTATTTAGTAATTTATATTTGTTAATAATTTATATTTATTAGTAATTATAAATTTAGTAAAAATAATGTATAATAATCTAATATAAATAAAATTACTTTTATTTAGTAAAAATAAATTTTATATAATATATAAACTTAGTATAAATTAAATTATTTGTATAAATTTATACTAAATATTATAGTACTACTATACTAAATAATAAATATACAATATACCTACTATTCTATTCCCAATTATCACATGAAAAGAGTTTAATATCTCTCAAAATAGAGTAAATCATTCCTCATAACTCCAGCTATAGGAATTCATCCAAAACAAACAGGTACTTCTTACTTTATTGGCACACAAAAAGTATTAAAGTATTTTCAATACTCAAAAAATAAAATCTGCACATATACAAATAGATTCTAAAATAGTTAATGAATTCTAATATAAACAAATCTACAGGATCCTATAGCTTTTAAACTTATACTCTACTAAAGGTAAATATGATTATACAAAGACATCTATTTTCTCACAGATATTATATCTTTCTACTCAATAGTAATAATGGCAAGTCTATCTAAGAAGCTATTAAAACTCACAGATATTATACCATTCTACTCTCTAATGGTAATGATGGCATGTCTATCTAAGAAGCTATTAAACCATGTAAAAGAACTGCAACAGTCATTTTATACAACACACACCAAATAAAAGGATGTACATTCAACCAAAGGAAAAAAGTTGTAGACAGGCAATTTTTGATCTAATTCAAAGGAAATCTGGCATTTGGAACTGATTTCTTTGCCAAATTTTTATCTATTAAAAAAATGTTCTTATATCAAATAACAATACCGCCAGCCCAACAACACTTATCAAAAATACTTCTTTCAAGTAAAAACTAGCCTTTAAGTAGCTAAATTTTCCATTTTTAACATGAGTTAAAAAGCAAAAAAGTTATCAATTACATCTTTTGTGTCTACCCAGAACTTTACTATTGAAAACAAAAACGATGTTCTCTTCCTTCTACCATATTTTTAAGACTAGTAACTTTATCTATAGTTTAAAAAAGAAAGTAATTTAGCTGAACTTTAATTTGATTAAAGTAGAATTATTTTTTGAATACTTACAGGTGATATCATGTTATTCTCACAATTAGAAGTCAAAATGTTACACTTTTTATAAACATCAACCAGATCTAGCATATTACTATTCTTCAAGAAATCATCATATGTTTTCTTAATGTCTTCATAGTGGTCAACCACTGTCATATTTTCAATGGGCAAGTTCAGTTTCTCATGTAAGAAGTATTTCCACGTCAGTAAGACATCACTGAGACAGACTGTAAATTCTCCATTTTGCTGAAAGAAATACAAAAAAGGGGGGTGATAAATTTGAGTATTTAATGCTTAGATGTCCATTTATCTAGTGGCTTAAAATTGGTATGAGAAATACAAATAGGACTATAGCGCAGCTGGGGAGAGAGCACGGCTGGCAGGGACAAATCCCCGCCAGTCCACGGCAGGTCATCTGGGGAGAGAGACAGGCGTGGGTGGGGCCAGGGGTCCGTGCACCCACGGCGGAGCTGCTGGGACGAGAGGTGCACTCAGGCAGCCAGAGGATCCGGGGCTTGGGGTACCCACGGGACCTGTGGCGGCGCAGACAAGAAGGGAATTAGGCACAGGGTACAGCCCTGTGGCGAGAAGACTAGAGAGAAACCAGAAATCGGGACCATAGCTGTATCCTGGAAAATCCAGACATATCAGGTGTGGAGCCAGACCCTGTCAGCCTCCGGGACGACAAACAAAGCCCACAGAATCTGTGCCTGGGCAAACAGGCCCATACCATCAGAACCATTACAGGCTGATAACTCAGAGTGCAACATAGAGAAGTCTGAATTGGGAGCAGTGAAACAATCCTGGTCCATTACTCACAACCTGGGAATAGGCTGCACCAGATCACAGTGCCTCTGGCCATTAAAACCACAGTGACCTTGAAATCCCCCTGTAAGCAACGACAGATAGCCAAGTAACTCGTCCCCTGCACCAAATCATCCACTGTGGTTCCAAGCACAGAAAACAGACAGCTAAATGCATCCAATGGCGAAAGGTCAAAAAAAAAATAGAGAAATACAAATAGAATATTGTTACAGTAAACACACAAAAAATTGATAATATAAACAAGTAGGCACATTTGCAGACTAACACTTTAGTAGATGGGGTTGGCATGGTGGAGCACACCTTTAATCCCAAAACTTGGGAGGCAGAGGCAGGATAATTTGTGAGTTTGAAGCTAGCCTGGCCTACAAGTTCTAGGACAGCCAGGGCTACACAGAGAAACCTTGTCTTGAAAAACAAAACAAACGAAACAAAATGAAAATAAAACTTTCATAAATATATAATCAATGTTTCATCTCTTGAATTCCATTGTATCTTTTACTCAAAATAAAGGATGTGTGCACAATAAATTGCACTTAGCTAATGTTTTTTAATCTCTCATTGTACATTCCCAATGCCATGATGAATTTCCATATAGCAATTATATTCCAAATACTGGCTTTAAAATTAAGTCTTAGTGTTCAGACTATTGTCGCTATGACCTATTTCCATTTTGTTACAGAGAAAGAAAAGTTTCTATCTAAAACTCAAGGCCTGGAAAGATTTGTTCTTTCCCTGGTTCTAACCCCACTAAATTATAATGAGTATGTGCTAAAAGTCAGGTTGTGCTGCTTCCTATGAGTGCTCAGATACTACTAAGCAGTCAAATTTATTCTTTTATTTTTTGGCTTAAGAAAGCAAAAGACTATGACCTAACTACACTAATATGTAGTTGATGAGGGACCCAATAGCATCACTGACATGCTTTCGTCCCAGTACAAAAGCTTTCCTTACAGAATCTCCCTGGGTAGCCAGATGATACATTTTCAGTGGACATGCTAAAGGTTTGCTTTTTGTTCAGTGCATTCTTCTCCCACATTAATATGCAAGATATTAATAATGGTGACATCCAAAAAGCACCAGCCTTAACTCATTAAAAAATTCTAATTTCTCACTTTCAATTCACTATGAATAATAAATACGTTTTAGCATCTGTATGTGGGTCTATGAAATGTAATATGTACTGCCTTCCACAGTTAAGTTTCTTCAAGTTTCTGCTAACATTAAGATTTTTGCAGTATGCCATTTAAAGATGGATAGGTAAGTAATTAAGTAGTTAGCCACTGTTATAATTTGGTATAAAATCTTAATCAAGAATAATAGAAAAAATCAATGCATCCAAAACATGCTTTTTAAAAATATTTGCATTATTAAAAATCTGTATCTTTATATCTTTTATGATAACTGGTCATATAGGTTATTTGAGATCCAGATTTAAAACATGTTTAAGGGCTCCCTCCTCCACCAGAGGACATTCTGGCACCCAGATCCCCAGACAAACCATCCACTTCCAGATCACCAACACTCCCCTAGCACCTACCCAGCCTACCCCAAAAGCCCCTCCTCTCCTAATTGCCATATCCCATCCCATACCTCTGGGAGCCCCCTGTTCTGTCAGAGGCCACATGAGCACTCAGTACCCAGAACACCAGCAGGTTGTCAGAACTCTAGCCCCCAACTCAGGCAGACACCCTCTACTCAACCACAGGCCATTCTGGTCAGCATACCAGAGAGGAAACAGAAGCCAAGAGACAAAACACCCATCCAAAAAGACAAACACAGAAATTGGCACCTAGACCTCTAATTATCCCAAACCCAGATGCCTAGATGCCACTGTAAGAACACAATCGACAACACCTAGGACAGTATGTCACCACCAGAGCTTAGCCATCCTACTACAGCAAGCCCTAAAAATTCCAATACAGCTGAAGTACAAGATAGTGACCTTAAAATCAACTTTATAAAGATGATAGAGGTCCCTAAAGAGGAAAAGAATAAATCCCTTAAATCGAGGAAAAAATAAATAAATAGAGGAAATGAATAAACCCTTTGAAGAAAGTCAAGAAAAAACAAACCATTGTTCAAGACCTGAAAATGGAAATAGAAGCAATAAACAAACACAAACTGAAGGAATACTAGAAGTGGAAAATCTAAGTAAGCAAACAGAAGTGTAGACACAAGTATCACCAACAGAATACAAAGGATAAAACAGAAAATCTTAGGCATTGAAGTTACGATAGAAGAAATATATCAGTCAAAGAAAACATTACATTAAATCTAATCAATTCCTGACACAAAAACATCCAAGAAATCTGGGACACTATGAAAAGACCAAACCTAAGAATAATAGAACTAGAAGAAACATTCCATCTCAAAGGCCCAGAAAATATTTTTAACAAAATCATGAAATTTTTCCTAACCTAAAGAAGGACATGCCTATAATGGTACAAGAAGTTTACAAAACACCAAATAGATAGGACTAGAAAAGAAAGTCCCCTCACCACATAATAATCAAAACACCAAACAAACAGAACAAGGAATGAATATTAAAAGCTGCAAGGGGAAAAGGTCAAGTAACATATAAAGGCAGACTATAAGAATTACACATGAATTCTCAATGGGGACTCTAAAAGCCAGAAGAGCCTGAACAGATGTCCAGCAGACTCTGAAAAACCACAGATGCCAGGCCAGACTATTATAACCAGCAAAACTTTCAATCATCATAGGAAGAAAACAAGATATCCCATAAAGTCAAATTTAAACAATATCTAATCCACAAATCTAGCCCTACAGAAGGTACTAGAAGGAAAACTCCAACCCAAGGAAGTTAATTACACCCACGAAAATATAAACAATCTCATACTAGCAAAACCCAAAGAAGGGAAACATAACACACACATACGTATTACCACCACCAATAACAACAAAATAACAGGAATTAACAATCATTGGTTATTGGTATCTCTCAATATCAATGGACTCAATTCCCCAATAAAAAAGACAGTCTAAAAGAATGGATGTGAAAATAGGATCCGTTTTTCTGCTGCATATAAGAAACACACCTCAACATCAAAGATAGACATTACCTCAGAGTATAGGGTTGGAAAAAAGATTTTTCAAGCAAATGAACCTAAGAAACAATCTGATATAGCCATTCTAATATCAACAAAATAGACTTCAAACCGAAGTTAATCAAAAGAGATGGGGAAGGACACTTCATACTCATCAAATGAAAAATCCATCAAGATGATTTTTCAATTTTTAACATCTATGCTCCAAGCACAATGGCACTCATGCTTGTAAAGGACATACTACTATAACGTAAATCACACATCCACCTTCACACATTGATAATGGAATTCTTCAATATCCCACTCTCACTGGTAAACAGGTCATCCAGACTAAAATTAAACAGAAAAATACTGGAGCTAACAGATATCTACAGAACATTTCACCCAAACACAAATGAATATACTTTCCTTTCAGCACCTCATGGAACATTCTCCAAAATTGATCACATACTTGGTCACAAAGCAAGTCTCATCAGATACAAGAAAATTGAAATAATCCCTACATTCTATCAGACCACCACAGATTAAAGCTGAATTTCAATAACATAAAGCCTACAAACTCATGGAAATTGAACAACTCTCTGTTAAACGAACTCCTAGAATTCAATGAAAATGTATGTACAACATACCCAAACTTATGGGATACAATGAAAGTGGTACTAAGAGGAAAATTCATAGCACTGTGTCTACAAAAAAAAAAATTATAGCAATCTCACACTAGCAATTTAACAGTACACCTGAAAACTTTAGAACAAAAAGAAGAAAACACACCCAACAGGAATAGATGGCAGGAAATAATCAAACTGAGAGCTGAAATCAATAAAATAGAAACAAAGGTACAAAAAAAATCAATGAAAGAGTTATCCCTTTGAGAAAATCAATAAGATAGATAAACTCTTACCCAAACTAATCAAAATTAACAAAAGCAGAAGCGAAAACAACAGATACTGTGGAAATCAAAGACTCATTAGGTCATATGTCAAAAGCCTGTACTCCACCAAATTGGAAAATATAAAAGAAATGGATAATTTTCCTGAGAGATGCCACTTACCAAGTTAAATCAAGATCAGATAAACAGTTTAAATAGACATGTAACCCCTAAGGAAATAGAAGCAGTCATTAAAGAAAAGTCCAAGGCCAGAGGATTTTAATGCAAAATTCTACCACACTTTCAAAGAAGAGCTAAAGACAATACTCCTCAAATTATTACACAAAATAGAAACCAAAAGAACACTGACAAATTCATTTTATGAAGAGAGTCACCCCATTACTCAAACCACACAAAGTTCATCAAAGACAGAATTTCAGACCAATTTCCCTCATGACCATATATGCAAAGATATTCAATAAAATACAAACCGAATCCAAGAATATATCAAATAGATTATCCACCATGATCAAGTAGGTTTCAACCCAGAGATACAGGGATGGTTCAACATACGAAAATTTGTAAATGCAATCTACCATATAAACTAAGCTGAAAGAACAAAGCCTACATGGTCATCTCATAGATGCTGAACAGGTGTTTGACAAAGGCCAACACCCCTTCATGGTGAAAGTCTTGGAGAGATCAGGGATACAAGGGACATATGTAAACATAATAAAGTCAATTCACAGCAAGCCAGTAGTCACAAATGAGAAAAAGCTCAAAGTAATCTCACTAAATGCAGGAACAAGATAAGGCTGCCCACTGTCTCCATAAGATATGCAGTTCTAGCTGGAGCAATAAGACAACCAAAAGAGATCAAGGGAACCCCCACAGCTGATAAACACCTTCAGTGATGTGGCAGAATACAAGATTAACTCAAAACAAACAAAAAGAATCAATAGCCCTCCTATACACAAATGACTAATGGGCTGAGAAAAAAATCAGGGGAAAAAAACACTTTACAACAACTGTGAATAATATAAAATATCTTGTGGTAACTCTAACAAAGACAGTAAAAGACTTGTATGACAAAAACTTCAAGTCTTTGAAGAAAGAAATTGAAGATCTCCCATGCTCATGGATCAGTTGGATTAACATAGTAGAAATGGCCATCCTGCCAAAAGCAATCTACAGATTCAACACAATCCCCATCAAAATTCCAACACAATTCTTTACAGACCTTGAAAGGAAAATACTCAACTTCATATGGAAAAACAAAACTCCCAGTGTAGCTAAAAACAATCCTCTACAATGAAAGAACATCTAGAGGTTATCATCATCCTTGATTTCAAGCTATACTATACAGCTTTAGCAATTAAAAAAAACCCTGCATGATGTTGGCATAAAAATAGATAGGTAGGTCAACAGAATCAAAGACACAGACATAAATTCACACACTTGTGGTCACCTGATATTTGAGAAAGAAGCCAGAAATACACAATAGAAAAAAGAAAGCATCTTCAACAAAGTGTGATGGTCAAACTGGATGTCTGCATGTAGAAGAATGCAAATAGACTGATATTTATCACCCTTCACAAAACTCAATTCCAAGTAGATCAAAGACATCAATATAAAACCCAATAAACTGAACCTAATAAAAGAGAAAGTGGGAAATAGCCTTGAAGGTGTTGACACAGAAGACAACTTCCTGAACAGAACACTGATAGTGTAGGCACTAAGAACAACTGTATCCAAACTTTTTAAAATTATTAAATATTTATTTATTAGTAACTATATTCACTTATAACAAATGCAAATACTTAACTACTAACCCTACAAATTCCTACAACCCCTATGAATGACTTCAACCCTTATACCTATCCACTAAACCTATTGATAACTATTACAACTATTTTCATAACCTTTTAGAAGGATACAGTCTCTGGGGCAGGTCCTCAGTCATCAGGAACACAGTCTCTGTGGTAGACCCTTTAATGCATTTAGCAGTCTTTTTTTCTGGAATATCTCAGATGTAGATTCATCAGGGTAAATTGGCTATGGCAGTTTCACCTTAGATAAGGCTTGATGCTTTCTTCTCTCCAGGAGATCTCAGCCGTCTGTAGGCCAACTTATTTCCTTCATACCAGCAACTCTGCCGCTCTGCCTCAGTCTTTAAAGCCGGCCACAGTTTTGTTTAGGTCACCGTTTGGTCAGGTCAAACCCCTCTAGGCAAAAGCTGAGCCACAGGGTTTAGTCCTTGGCCTTCTGCTGTCTTGCTGAGGCTTTCACTATTCACCAGCTTCTTTCTGCCTCAGAGAGATCCGGCCATCAGTTCACCAGCACTTTTTCAATCAGAGGATACAAACTACTCGTTGTCCTTTCTAGTGTGAGGACTTGCTAGAATCGGAGCTTTCCAGCATGGGGCCCTCTAACATGGGACTCTCCAGCATGCAGCTCTCTTGGCTCCATCCACTTGTCCTTAAATAGGATCTCTCCTTGATCCACCTGCTTCAGCTTAATATGGGCTCTGCCCACTTAGCAGCTGAAAACAATTCCAGGCCAAATACCTTGTTTTTAGTCCAAGTCTTTCCTGTTTTTCCTGGCTTCCACTTTGTTTTTTAGTCCATTGAGTCTTTCCTGGTTTTCCTTGCTTTAACCTTGTTTTTCCACAAGCTGATAAGCTAATTGCTCACAGCCAAGTTGATCTTCATGCCCCGAATTAAGAGACTGTATCAGAAACCCCTAGATATTTACTAAATCTAATTTATATTAATCTAACTCCCTACAAACAATTAAAAAGTGGGACCTCTTGAAATGGAAAAGCTTCTGTAAGGCAAAGGACACACTCTCATTCTGTTGGCTACAGATAAAGTAAAATTATGGAAGCTCATGATCTTGTACATTACCAGATTAACAGTGTTCATCCTGGGACTGTAAAAATGTTTTAAAGCCAAATAAAAAGGCACTCCAGAAACCAGTTTACAGGATCACATGCCCATCTTGACACATATTCTATGATTCAAACCAGTAACAACTGATTAAGACAGTAAGCAGTCAAATCAGAAAATGTTTTGCTATGAGAACAGGCAGGATGACTAATGTATGAAGAAAGTTCAAAATGTTTAATTCTTTAATTCTCTGATGGACATGAGTTACATTTCACAAGAATAAAGTAAGAAGTGCGAGAAGTACACTTGTTTTTGAGAAATTCCTATGTAAGTAGTGCATCTGCATTATGCTGGCTCCTTCTCTGCTCAATTCCTCTTGTGTACCCCAAATCCATGATCTCTTCTTCATTATTGTTACATATCTATATGTGCTGGCTGGTCTCATGTCACTTTGACAAACAAACTAGAGTTTTCTCAGGGAACTTCAGTAGAGACAATGCCTCCATGAGATCCAGCTGTAAGCCATTTTCTAATTAGTGACTGACTGATAGAGGAGGATTCAGCCCATTGTGGGTGGTGCCATCTCTGGGCTGGTGGTCCTGGTTCCATAAGAAAACAGGTTGAGAAACAAGGAAATCATGTAATTTGCTGCCAAATGGATGGAACTAGAAAAAAATCATCCTGAGTGAGCTAACCAAGACCTAGAAAGATGCACAATGGCATATATTCACTTATAACTGAATTTTAGCCACATAGTACTGGATAGCCATCAAATCAAAAGGAACCAACCAACAAATCAAAAGGAACAGGAACATGGACTTTGTACCTCATAGTGTGACACTTTGTCCTAGTGAAGCTTCCATGTCGGCCCCCAGTGCAAGAGGAAGCTCTTAGCCCTCATATGGCCGCTGAGCTAAAGGGGGCTGATATGTAGGGCACCTCACATTGGAGGAGTAGGATAGGTGGGAGAAAGGGGAGAGGGTGAGAGGGTAAGAGGGTGAGCCCAGGAGGGGTGGAGGGAGGGGACTGTGATGGAGATGTAAACTGAAGCAATAAATAAACATAAAAAAAGAAAGAAAGAAAGCAGACTGAGCAAGCCAGGGCAAGCAAAGCAGAATTACTCCTCCATGGCCTCTGCATCAGCTCCTGCCTCCAGGTTCCAGCCCTACTTGAGTTCCTGTCCTGATTTTGTCTAGTAATGGACTATGATCTGGAAGTGGAAGCCAAATAAACCCTTTCCTCCCCAACTTGTTTTTTGGTCGTGATGTTTCATTGCAGCAGTAGAAACCGTAACCAAGACAGCATACATGTGCATGTCCAACCTAATGAGCTCTTTACATTGTTTGAATAAACCTGTGTCCAGGACTATCCACTAGTGGTAGATAAGATATGGAGGAGTTTACTCCTGAAGAAAACTGATTGTCGCTCTCTTAGAAGCCACTGACTGCCCGAAGCTCTACATCTAGGGAAGAGACTTTTAGAATTTCTCATCATCTACGTTGGCATGTCAGTGTTGTAATTATGCAAATCATAATGTTGAGATTTCTGGGTGCAGCTTCCCTCTCATGCCTAGGGGACACTATCTAGCAGGAATTACATATTTTAAGAACATGTGCACTCTGACTGTATATCAAAATTAGCTTATGATGGCTCAACTTTTAAACAAAATTTAAAAATTTAATTAATTTGGTACTGTTAGAGAAAAGAGCATTGATTAATTAATTCTGTAAACTTGGTTATGTAAAATACTCCCAACTCAGTTTCTCTGGTTATAAAATAAGATTGTACAGATAAATAATATTTGATGAATGGTAACTAAAGTTATCTATTTTTATCTCTTACCTTTTTCAAGGTAAAATAATTCTTGAAATGGTGGAAGGGAAATGTATAATTGTTAAATAGGTATATTCTTCTGTGTTAGGTCCATCTTTAAATCTAACCGTTTACCATGGGTACTTTGATAAATTGCTTTGTATGAAGTTATCAAGTATCTTTGTTTCATGCAATGAAAGATAACATTCTTTCACCTTATATAAAGTGACAAATACCCCATTATAGAATAATTGCCAGGTTCAAATTGTGAAGCTATATCTAAAGAAAAGGCAAATCAGGAACTTCTCCCAAAGAAGTAAAAAACATTTGCCACAGCATGAAATCAAAGGTCCTCAAGAGGAGCTAGAGAGGATGGAACAGTGGGTAAAGCATTTGCCAGGCAAGTGTAAGGACCTGGATTGGAATCCAGGCACCCATGTAAAGCTGGCCAAGTAATCTCAGATTGGGACAAGAAAATGATAAACTGCCCAGAACGACTAACCAATGACTTGCCAGTTAAAACAATGAGATTTCATCTCACGTCTTTTAGATAGCCTGTCAAAAAAATAAAATAAAATAATAAGAAAGGTTATTCATTTTCTCCTTCTCTTTCCTCCCTCCAAATGTAACCCTCTACCAATTTCTTTCAAAATGATGCCTCTTTTTAATTTGTTAATTGTTCTTGTGTGTGTGTGTTCCTAAATATATAAACACAACGTGTTCAGTCTATATGTTTCAGGTAAGTATGCTTTCTGGACTGACCATTTGATGCAATTGGTGTACTCTCCTGTGGGAAGACTGTTTCTCCCACTCTCAGCACTCCTTACGCCTGAAGTTTTTTGTCCAAAGCCGAGGCCCTCATGGCCATTCTGCATTATCATATCTATTAGCTGCCCTTGTGCAGGTGACAGTTAGAAAGTCATGTTGGTCAGACTTCATGGATGGAGCTTCTGACATTTCAAGGAGACACAATCTCACAGCAAACTTCGTGATCTGGACTCTTACAATCTTTCCATCTTTTTTTTTTTCTACCATGTTTCCTGAGCTGTGGGTAGACATCTTTGCCAGCATCTGATGCCAGTCTTTTATATTCTGGCAATTCTGATAGATGTAGAGTGGTATTTTGTTCTCTTTAATCCTCTAATGACACACGATGTTCAACATCTTTTTGATTGTTTAACTGTCTATATATGTTCTATAAGGTCTTTTATATAGTTTTTAAGGATTTCTTTATTTAAAAAGAGATAAAAGCTGAGAAATACTGAAGAAAGAAGAACTATTGTACTCTAAATGGGTATGTAAATTAGTGCACCCATTAGAGGAAACCATTGTGAACATTCCTTAAATATTTGAATATATGCACCAAACACATGTACATTCAATATCATAAAACATGTATTACTAGATACAAAGACAGAGATTAACTCCAAACACAATAGTGGGTTACTTCAATGCCATGTTCTCATCAGTAGACAATGCATTTGAGAAAAAATAAACATCTGAATTAAATGACACTTTAGACCAAATTGATACAACAGATATCTATAGAACACTCCATCTAATACTGCACAATGCACATTCTTCTCAAAATAACACAGAACTTTCTCTAAAATCAGTCATATAATAGGACACAAAACAAATCTCAACAAGTATAGAAACACTGAAAGAAGATTTTGTATTCTATATAACCACAAAGAAACAAAAATAGAAATCTACAGCAAGAGAAACTACAGAGCATATACAACTTCATAACTAGTGAACACACAATTAGATGATGAATATGCTATCAAAGATCAAGAAGATACTATAAGTGAATGAAAATGAAAACAGAGCATACCAAAAGCTATGAGATACAATGAAATCAGTAGTCCTAAGAGGGAACTCAGCCATAGGTGCCTCTACTAAAATATCAGACAGATTAAAAATAAATAGCAGTGTATATTAGGAACTTAGGAAAATAAGAAAGGTCCAAACCTACTAAAACCAATAAATAGAAATAATTACAAGCAGAGTAGAAATTAATGAAAAGGAAACTTTTTAAAGAAATACATAGAATCATTGAAACAAATTGTTGGTTCTTTATAACACATAAATAATATTCACAAACTCTTAGCCAAACTAACCAAAAGAGAAAACTCAAATTAATAAAATTATATAAAAAAGGAAATGTTACAAGATATCAATGAAGTCATCAGGGGATGCCCTAAAGTCATACATTTCACAGGCCTAGAGAATCTGAAGGAAATTGATTGCTCACCAAATTAAACAAAGATGAGATAAACAATTTTAAACTGATCTATAGCAAATAAGAAAATTAAAGCAGCAGTAAAAAGATGTCTCAACAACAACAAAAGAGCCCAGGCCCAGATAAATTCATTTCAAAATTCCAGCTGGACTTAATGAACTGACTTGAATGTCTCTCAAATGATTCCATCAAATAGAAAGAAAAGGAAGTCTATGGAGAGGTTTCTATGACGCCAGTATTATCTTCATACCAAAACTAGAAAAGGACACAACACAACAAAAAGAAATTTACAGACCAATCTCTATGATGAACATAGATGCAAAAATTCTCAATAAAATACTCACAAATGGAATTACGTAACACATGAAAGACTCTTTACCATGTTCAAGTTAGCACTTCATTCCAGAGATGCAGAAATAATTCAAAACAAGCAAGTCAATAAGTGGACTACTCCACATAAATGGACCCATGGATAGAAATCGCACAATCATCTCATTAAATTCAGAAAAGGCATCTGACAAAGTTCAACATCCCTTCATGAAAAACGCACTAGAGACCATGAGGTCTCATCACAATAAAGGCTGTATATATATATATATATAAAAAAAACAAACAAAAAAATTGGCAACATCATATTAGATAGGAGAAAGTTCAATTTCCACCAAAATTGCAAACAAGAGTATCCATTTCTTACACACTTAATACAGTATTTGAAGTCTTAGCTAGAGAAGTAAGAGAAGGAAATAAACAGGATACAACTAGGAAAGAAAGAATCAAAGTATCCTTGTTTAACAATGATATGATTTTATTCCAAAAGAAAAAAGAAAAAACCCTAGAGCTACAGCAAGTAAAGAAAGGCACTGGCCCCACAAGCATAATGACTTGAATTCAATCCCAGAACCCACAAATTTAGGAGTGAACAGATCGACTTTCACATACACAGCACGGTTCAAGTGAACATACATACACACACACACACACACACACACATGCACACACAAAAATAATAACAAAAACACACACATAAGCACACACACATGCACACACACAAATAATAACAAAAACACACACATATGCACACACAAATAATAACAAAAACACACATATGCACACACATGCACACACACAAATAATAACAAAATCACACACATACGCACATACACATGCACATACACAAATAATAATAATAACAAAAACACACACACATACGCACATACACATGCACACACACAAATAATAACAAAATCACACACATATGCACATACACAAATAATAATAATAACAAAAACACACACATATGCACATACACATGCACACACACAAATAATAACAAAAACACACACATATGCACACACACAAATAATAACAAAAACACACACACATATGCACACACATGCACACACAGAAATAATAACAAACACACACACACATACGCATATACACATGCACACACACAATAATAACAAAAACACACATATGCACACACATGCACACACACAAATAATAACAAAAACACACACATGCACATACACATGCACATACACAAATAATAATAACAACAAAAACACACACACATACGCACATACACATGCACACACCAATAATAACAAAAACACACATATGCACACACATGCACACACACAAATAATAACAAAAACACACACATATGCACATACACAAATAATAATAATAACAAAAACACACGCACATACGCACATACACATGCACACACAGAAATAACAAAAACACACACATGCACATACACATGCACACACACAAATAATAATAATAACAAAAACACACACACATACGCACATACACATGCACACACACAATAATAACAAAAACACACAAATGCACACACATGCACACACACAAATAATAACAAAAACACACACATGCACATACACATGCACACACACAAATAATAATAACAAAAACACACATATACACACACAAATAATAATAATAACAAAAAAACACATACGCACATACACATGCACACACACAAATAATAAAAACACACACATGCACATACACATGCACACACACAAATAATAATAATAACAAAAACAAACAATATTTTTAAAAGATCCTAAGAAGTCCATCAGAAAGCTTTTTCATTTCCAGCAAGGTTTCAGGATTCAAAATTAACACAGAAAAATCAATAGCCTTCCTATTTACTAAGGGCTAACCTGCTGAGAAAGGAACCAGGAAAACAACCTCATTCATTATTGCCTCAAATACATGCATACAAATGTAAATTAGAACAAATCTAATCATGAAGCAAAATTTTAATGAATTTTGAAAATGTTGAAACACTGAAGAAAGAAATTAAGACACTAGAAGATGGAAATATACCCCCCAAGAAAAGTGTGAAGCCGGGTGAGAAACCCATCCCATCCACTCTGTCACACAAAGCCAACCTCTGAAAACTCAGCAATCTTTATATGTTCACTAGGAAAAAAGGATCTTCCTATAAAAATGTGGTGGTAAGATGCCACTGAAGTGACTTGAAAGTAGCTTCAGTACAATGATTAATTTAGTAGAGGATACTAAATTAAATGTAGAATATGAGCATAGTAAAATTTTCTGAATTTGCAACTATACTGTGATCATACTGGAGAATAACGGCAGATATGAAACAGAGGTTGAAGTTTTGGGGGATAAAGCTCAAGCTGCCTGCTTCCTGTCACATGAGTCATAAAGAACATGAATACATGCATAGATATATTTGTAGTGCATACACATATAAGTATTTTTGCTATATATACCTGTATATGTCCATATAATAAGTATTAAAACATGAAAAAGAGCTGGGCAGTGGTGGTGCACACCTTTAAGTCCAGCATTCAGGAGGCAAAGGCAGACAGATCTCCCTGAGCGAGGCCAGCCTTGACTACAGAACGAGTTTCAGGATGGTTAGGACAGAACGAGTTTCAGGATGGTCAGAAACCCTGACTCAAAAATCCAAAAATAAAATAAAATGAAAAGGCAAATCTATGGAGACAATAAAAAGATGAGTGGTTGCCAGGAACTGCAGTTCAGAAAGGACGGCCAGGTTCACATTAACCAGTCTTCAGGAAGAGATGAGCATTGCCCCTCATGGGAAAGCATAGTCTCATGCATTTCTCAGAATGCAATGCCTTTTGAGGAACACAGCAGTCATCTGTAAGTCGTTCCACTCAAAAAAGTACAAGGAAACAATGAAACATCCAATATTTAGGGACATTTGACAAAAGAAATGATTGATAATCCAAAAAGTGTTGGAAGTGTCAGTCCTAAAAGACAGAAAGGCTGACTCCCGATAAAGGAGACCAAAGAGACACTAACACCAATTCCTTGATCTTGGATTAGGGAAAACTTGCTATAAGTCATGATGCACTGAGTAAGAAATGTCCTCCCTTGGTCATGTGTTTGAACACTTTGTCCCCTGTTGGTGGTGCTGTTTCTGGAGGTTATGGAACTTTCAGGAGGTACAGCATTGCTGGAGGAAGTTTGTTCTTGGGATGGCTTGGAGAGGTATAGCCTCTCATTTCACTCTCAGCTTCCTGCTCAGGCCACCTGCTGCCAATGCCACCTGGCAGGCAATTTGTAACTCTACACTTTGGAAGCTACTAGAAACTTTAGGAGATGGAGCCAAGATGGAGGTCACTGGGGGCATGCTTTAGAAGACTGTACTCCATCCAAGGTCCCGTCCTCTCTGCCTATCATGAGTTGAGTAGCTCCCTTGGCCACACAGTCTCACCGCCAGGATGTGCTTTTTTGCCTCACCATGTACCCCAAAGTAATGGAGTCAAGGACAAATGGCTGAATCAAGACCTGAAAATCATGGGCCAAAGTAAGTCCATATGTCCCTTTATTTCCTGCAGGTATTTGCCACAGTGACTGGGGGACAGGGGTTGACTAACACACTAAACTTTGATGTAAGACTATAAACTTCCTAATTTTTAGGTGTTAAAATAATTTTCCATTTTCAAAGAATGGTTATATTATATATTAACAGTTTTGTTTTTCCTTTTCCTAAATGGTTTTGTCTAGAAATGGTCCTGTCAATGTCTAATACTTTTTGAAAATTTATTGGTCTGTGAAATCTAGAAGTCTGGATACTGATGTGTAAGATTAAAGTAATTCATAACAATGTCTTTTCACTAACCATCCCAAGATACTGAAACCAATCTACTCTCTAAACACATTCTTCCATAGATAAGCAGCTATTTTTATCAACTCTAAGTCATGACTTTGCTCTCCCTGAATTCCTCTAAATCTTCCCTTTTATCCCTTCTACAAATCTTCCTTTCTTTCTATCTAGGATCTATCTAAAAACAAGAAACCTTTCTTTACCACCTTAGCATTTATCCTACAACCATCTCCAGCAGAAGGTCAGCAGGCCCAAGCTACCTACAAGAGATTTTCTAAAAGGCAGTTTCCAGCAGGTCAGTGAAGAAGACTGGTTAGGGCAATAAAGCAACAACCGTTTTTTTGTTGTTGTTGACTTATTTGTTAGTAGTACCGGAGATTGAACCTAGAGCCCCCATAGGCTAGGGAAGCATTCTACCACTGAGCTTTTCTCCAGCCCCTCTTTACATATTATTTTGAGACAGAGGCTCAAAGGCCCAAGGCATAGGCTGGCCTGGAACTCACTCTTTAGTTCAAATAGGCCTTGAACCTCTGATCATCCTGTTTGTCTTCTGAACAGCTGGATTTACAGGCCTGTGCCAGTGAGCTCCAATGAACTAGTATTTTTTTTAAGACCTCCAAAATGGGAATCCTGTGGAAGAGTGGAAGAAAGGACTGTAGGAGCCAGAACATAGAGGACACAAGAATACGACCCACAGAATCAACTAACCAGGGCTCATTAGGGCTCACAGAGACTGAACCAACAACCAGGGAGCTTGTGTGGGTCCGACCTAAGCCCTCTGCATATATGGTATGGTTATGTATCTTGGTGTTCTTGTGGGACTCCCAACGGTGGGAGTCTGGGCTATCTCTGACTCTTTTGCCTGCTCTTGGGACTCTCTTCCTCCTCATGGGCTGCCTCATCCAGCCTTGCATGTTTGGTTGATATCCCTTGGGAGAGGGGAGGTGGGAGGGAGGGACTTAGAAGGGAGGAGGGAGGGGAAACTGCAGTTTTAATGTAATATATGAGAGAAGAATGAATGAATGGATGAATACCTCCCAAATGATTTTGATGCATAAACAGATTTAAGAATACATAATCCATAGTGCTGAAACTAGACATAAAATACTTTATGTTGAATAAAAATTATGTATACTCCTCTAGAGCTTCTTTTAGGGAACAAGGGAACAATTATTAAACAGGAATATATTTAACCATAAGAGTTGCAGATTTAATCTTTATTATTTGTTCGTGAAATATCAAGTGTCCACACTATTCGTGTTCAAATTATACACATGAAATAATTTGAAATATGTTATTTCAGATACACAGGCGATATTTTCCAAAAACTCCAGCTATATTATTTTGACACAGACATGCAAAAGCATTTCTGAAATATCCTATTTTAGGAGGATAAATATTTCAAATAAAATGATGTACTTAATTAAGCTCAAGCTTATTATAATGGGCCACAAGTAAAATTCAGTTAAAAAAAAAAGGTTTAAAAAAAGTTAAACTAAATATAGTTTACTGACCTGTTTGTTGTTTTCTGCCATGGAAAGCTGCAGTGCTAAGAGCATGGAGTCTGGACCACATAAAGTAGTTCTCTCAGAGTTACAAAGAGCACGCCAATGCCTTCTAAACTCTTTAATCATATTCAAGACAGACATCTGATTAAGCACAGCCATTCCCTTAAAGTAGAACAGAATACAATGCTAAAGTGACTTGTTTTAATTGGAGAGTAACATTTAACATGTGTGAGCAAGCATGGTTACAAAAAAATAAGTAGTGAACAAGAGGTCATTTCATATTTACCAAGATTGCTTTTAATTAAATTTAGGAAAACAGAATAATACAATTTCTGCCCTATCATATTTTCCTCTACTTTACTTTTCTTAAGCCAAATCTTTTCAAATAACAAAAACCCAACCTTCAATTTTGAAAATTCACATAAAACAGATATGCAAATTTATAATTACAGACACAGACATCACAAATTAAATCTGCATTTTAAGATAGTTGTTTTGAGAAAAATGGTACTATAAGTGGTAGATTAAGGGGAAGGGTGTTTCCTCTCATTCCTGTATTGTCTCAAAAGATGTGGTTTACTTTTCTACCCATTTGAATCTGGAACAGTCTTGATGATTTGTACAAAAGAGTTACTATAGCAGGAGTCTAGAAATTCAGATTTCAGTAGTTTCCATTAAGAGTATTTTACTGGGCTGAACTGTTTTTAATAAACTATATTTGTTTTATAATGAACACCTAAATGCCTTCAAGTGTGGATTTTTGGGTACATATTGGACAGGGCATGCCTATGAGTCTAGTCCCCAGTAAAAATTCAGGCAGAGTTTCCAATAACTTTTCTTGGTAAACAATATTTCCCATGTATTGTCACAATCTCTGACCAAAAGAATTACCATGACTTTGTGACTCTGTCACAAGGACATTTAAAAGCCTGTGCCTGGTCTCCCTGGACACCATCTTTATCCTTTTGCTAGAGTAGTTCATATCCACAACTACACCAAACGTTGACTTTCCTGGACCTCCTAGCAAATCACCCATCTTGAGGAGACTTAGGGAATTATCCCTCTCTTGCTGTCCAGAGCCTGCTGTGCCAAGCCAAGCTAATCTGCTGAAGAAGACATGTGAAAGAGAAGTGAGGTATTACAGCTGGCAACTAATGCCAACTCACAGCCAGGAAAGAGGCCAGTGTATTCTATGGAGACCGCACTCAACATGGAAGATGAACTTCAGCGGCATGGGTCATCTTGGTCAAGGCTAGCAAAGGGATCAACTAACTGACCCAGCCCAAACTGCTGACCCATGGAATTTTAAGCAAAAACTGAGCAAATACTTGGTTGTTATTTTACAGTGGCTACCTTTTTGGCGTTTCGTTACACAGCAAAAAGATAATCAATACGTCATCTAGGACATGAAGCTACCCAGGGCAAGATACTTTTTCAAAGTTTCATTACTTTGGTCAATTTTCACAATTGTCTTAATGATGTTGGTCTATGATTGTCTGCATTTGACACATGAAGAAAGTAATGTCTAATGGCACGAAGCTAGTAAATAGTGAAAAGGCATAAATCCAAGATTTCTAAGTTTTTCCTAACTTCTCCTGAATGCATGCAAAACTCTTTCAGAATTACCTAATGTAGGGCTTGTATTCTAGACACCAACCCTATGTAGTCCCCTTTCTACTTTCATTCTTTATGCTATTCGTCTTTTTGTTAAATATTTGTGTGTGCTCACTTACATGTGAGTACATGTTTAGGAAGGCCCAAGGCGGACACTGTTTCCCTCCACTGCTCTCCACCTAACAGGCTGAGGAACAGTCTCTTGTTGAACCCAGAGCTCACCATATCAGCTAGTCTGACTAGCCAGCTCACTGAGGTAAACTCTTGTCTACACCTCCAGCACACTGGGACTACAAATGGACCACACCAGCACTTATTAGTTCTGAGGATGTGGATTCCAGTCCTCATAACTGTCCAGATATGTAATCTATTGAACCACCTCCCCAGCCCTTATTCATTCCTTAATGGGCATCTAGGTTATCACATAACTTGGCTGCTGTGATTAGTGCAGTAATATAGATGTAGGGATCTCAGACTTGTCCAATGAAAAAAGATGCATGTCACTTGTGAAATAACAAATTATAATCTGCGATGCAATTTAAACAGACAGTAGATGACCATAAACAGGTATCCTTGTTGCTGAGCGTTTTCCGTCTCTTAAGTAACACATTCATCTCATTAAAAAAAATAAAAAAGTGAAGTAATAAAATCATGAGCTATCAGTGGTACGATTAGATTGCCTGAAATAAATTTTTGGTAAAAGACTATCCATTGGTATTATTTAAAGGTATTATATATTTAGATTTCTATAAATAAAAATTCACCTAGAACCGGGCCATTCTTACTCCCCAGCTTAGTAAATGATAGCATTTGCTAAGCTATGAGGTATTAGCCAAGTTATATCAGTCCTCCCTGCCTCAACTTTCATGTAGTGAAAATGAAAATGAAGTCTTTATCTCTTATAGTTTTGCAAAAAGTAAAAGACATAACTACATATAAAGATTTTATAGAAATGCCAAGCACATTAGTTATCATCATGCATCATGAGGTTTTTGGTTTTTGAGCTAAAATTGAAATAACACTACTACCAGCGTCAGAAAGTCAAGAGTCTCATCTTAGGAGCCTACCACATTTTGAAAGGCGGTAAATACTAAATATTTGAGACATTCAGGCCATACAGTCTTTTGTCTGTGTCACAACCACTCACCTTGACCTTGTCACATAAAGGCAGCCAGCAACAATGCATAAGCAATAAACATAGCTGGACCCCACTAAAATTCTATTTATAGACAATAAAACCTTATATATATATATGTGTGTGTGTATGTATATATATATGTATATATGTATGTATGTATGTATGTATGTATGTATATGTATGTATGTATGTAAGCATTGCAGCTGGCCCGCAAACCTCTACTGTAGACCCAGCTTTTCCAGGGCTGCCTAACCTATGTTAACTTTAGACCCGGTTGCCCAGGTAGAAGTATTATCACAAAGAAATCAGGACTATGCCTCACCCTCTGTTCTTATCTCCCAGCCTGTTGTGAAGAATCAATGAGACAATGAATACGGGAAAGGCAAACCTAGTGAATGTGCACTATACAGAGGAGTGAGGAAAGAAGGGGCAGCAAGGATGGAATAGAAAAGAATGCGGCAGACCGCCAGGACAGAAATTCTGAGGCAGGATATTGTCGCTGGAAGATAAAGTGAGAGAACGCTACACTGTCCAGCATCCCTGCAACCACAAGCCTGCATTAGCTGTTCATCGTGATGAACATAAATTTCTTCATGTTCATATAGGGGACGGTAATATCCACTTAACAGAACTATGAGGCATATACAACTTCCCTATTGGCACCATTTAGAAAATACTCCATTAAAAGGTGACACTGTTATTCTCCTAAATCCGGTCCTGAATGTCCCTTTGAAGAATGCAACAGCAGACAGAAATTCTGGGGAGTCTGCACCTGTCGTGTGACAGAGCAGATTTTGATGGGTTTCAGTCTTCCCACCTACAGTCTAACCCTCGCGACCTTGCAGGTCCTTTTTCCACAAGGCACTGTGAAGTCTGCCCCCAAAGAACCCAGAAGACAGAGCAAAGCCTCCGCACAGACAACACCGCCTACTGACACAAGGCACGTCGCTGTCACCGAGTCGCCTTCCCAAAGCAGCAGGCTGATTTACCACTCGAAATGCGACCGCGGGGTAGAGAAAAGGCAAAATTTACCTAGTTAGGCGACCCAGGGCGGGTGCAGCCGGGACACCGGAAGGCAGACATTCAAATCGCCTCCGCGTCCAATTTCAAATCTCGCGGCAGGACTCATGAACCAATCGCCGCGCTCGCCCTCCGACCCGGAAGCGGAGCCGGCGCGCCCCGCGGCCACCCTCCAGTCTGGAGAGCAGCGCTCAGGTCGCCTCCCCGCCTTAGGTGCGTATAGAGCGCGGTGGCCTGGCTGTGGGTCCGCCAGCTTGTGCTGCTTCCCCAGGGACCGTTCCCTGTGACCCCGCGAGGTGGGAGTGGGTCTTCTCGGGAGAGGCGTGGGGTCACATGTGAGGGACTTGACTATGCTTGTTCCATGCCTCCTAGGGAGGCCCTGGAAATGTTGACACCAAGGCTTAAAGACCTGGAGGTGAGGCGTTGCCACCAAATCTGGACCTGGAATCTCTTGCAGGTCCCATACCTCTCTGCTTTATGGACTGTTCACCTGCTGGGCACGGGTAACACGTGTCCAGTCTGGAATGCTCATTTATTAAGTAAGGTTAAGCTTCCTGACGTGGGACTGATCTGAAACTCAGCAGATACTCAAAAGATGCTTAATATGTTTGTGATGAGCCAAGGATGATCCCTTTTAATTAACAACGAATTAAAATTATTAATTTTCATGTGAGAATGCTGTTTCCACAGTACCTACTACCTATCCCATGACAAATTAGTTGAGGCTGTGACTGGCATTATAACATTGGCGTCATACATTACCCCAGATCCCGTATTTTTGTATCTGCTCATTTTCTTGCAGGAATTAACGCTGATTTGTAGTAATCCCTTATTAGTGTAACTTTATATAATTATGTTAGGTTCACAGCTTACATCTTAACCGGCTAACATCCAAATAATTGAGACTCTTAATATTATTTGTTAAACAGGCTTCACAACTCAAAAACTGAGCAGTTATTACTCTATTCATAACCCACTAAACTAATCTGGCTTCCCTCTATGGTAAATCTCAGAGATACTTGCACTTTGTAGCTTTCCTAGTTAAGCTGCGCTTCTCTCCTCTGAATCCCCCACTTCCCCTGGAGGGCAAGAAGTCCAACCCCATTCTCTCCCCTGCTCAGTGATTGGCTGTAAGCTTCTTTATTGGTGTATCAGGGCACAATTGGAGAGCACTGTTTACATAACTTTGAGACATGAGCTCCTCAGAACAAGGGCTGAAACCACGTATGGGGGGGGTACAGAAATCAGCATTTCGAATTACCCAATAACTACGTAGATCATAATATCCTTCGAGGCTCTTAGACTCCTTGTTTCTCAGGAGGCAGAGGCAGGTGGGTCTCCGTGAGTTCAAGACCAGCTTGGTCTAGAGAGTGAGTTTGAGGATAGCCAGAGATACCCTGTCTCGGAAAAAAAAAAAAAAAAAAAAAAAAGAAGTCATATAATTAATGCAAGTAATGTGGCATAGTCCAGAGAAAGCCAAGTGTGTGTGTATATGTGTTTTCTCTAACATTTGGACCAATACATATTAAGTCTTTTAAATCTTCAACCTGTTTATTAACTTGTCAAATTTCTTCATAGACAAAAGGGGACTAGTCCCAACTTTTATGGAATTCTTAGTTATGGTAATGCCAGTAAAATGCAAAACATGCAAACTGCAAATAGTGCTGTGTCTCTGTTACTTAATAATTTTATAAATCTATTCTTATTAAATTTATTCATGTGTATGTGTTAATATAAGGAGAAATCTCTTTTGAGCTGCCTCTGACATTGTAACCCTTATTATAATCCTCTCTCAAATGACTAACACTTTTAAATTTTTGCTTGTGATCCACAGTTTCGTGACATCCTATAGAAGGCTATTTGATTCTTACAACTGCTCAAGTTTTAAAATACAAGATGAAACAAGATGCTACAAGAAATGCTGCCTACACTGTGGATTGTGAAGATTATGTACATGTGGTAGAATTTAATCCCTTTGAGAGTGGAAGTTCAGGAAACCTAATTGCATATGGTGGCAGTAATTATGTGGTTGTTGGCATGTGTACATTTCAGGTTAGTCTATAAACAGCAGGAAATGGCACTGAAGATATTTTATCGGTAACAAAATTTATACAAGCCAAAGTTGAGCTTTAAAAGTATGTTGCATCTGAATACAAGAAAAAATAATTTGAAGCTCTACAGAGAAAGGCATTCCCATAGTAATGGTTAAGACTTGTGTAAACATTGCATTGATGGTAAAAATGAAAAGTCTGAAGCCCTTCATTCACCTAGTGATGAGTGGTGGAATATTCTGATAAAGGTTGATGAAACTAAACACACTCTTACACGTATTTACATGTATTAGAAAGTCCAATTGAATGCAGTCCAGTTTGCCCTGCATTATGCTATGTCATAGGAAAAGAGATGATATTGAGAGTCTAAAAAATTATTTTCGAAAGAATTTCTGAATTTCATAATAACATTGTGCTTTCCTGTTAATTTACTTTCACACTTCCTGTATCTGCAGCAGATAATTAAATAGCCAAGTATAGGATTGCATTTACAGCCGGCAGTTCATTATAACCCTCTATGAGTCCTGGAGCCAAAATACCAAGAAACTTACTTTCCAATGGCTGTACTTAAGTAGCATCAAACTTTCCTTAGATACTTAACCTCTCTTCTCTAAAGGTGAAGAATATGATATTCAATACACCTTGTGAAATGTAGTATGTTAATGCATATAAAGTTCCCAGAAGACATTTGGCACACTGTAACCCATATATGCATTTTAGTGTAGCTGATGTGGGCAATAGTGACAGTCACAGCCTCAAATTTAATCATCAAAGAAAAAATGCTTTCAGGAGACCTCATACGGTGTTTTCTCACAGGAAACCTAGGTTACACATAGGAAACATTCAGCAGTGAAGATTCAACCCCCTGGAATTCCTGTGATTCTTTATGTACCAAAGTAATATTTGCAGGACTGTATTTCTGTGACCCTTGACCTAAATTCAGCTGGACTGTCAGAATCCTAAGTCATGTGAATCAGTCAAATAATGTAACAATGTGTTAAGAAAGACTTATTAATTTTTTTTCTAATGCAGGCCACTTATCTGTGGAAGAATTAAGCAGCCCATACGGTGGGATTCAGTTTCCCTCATTTCCTTGCTTTATGAATTAACAGCTGTGGAATAGGATTGCATTTTCAAATACTGACAAATATATCTACCTCTAGTCCAAGTTCAGTTAGGAAAAACTGGAGGAAATCAAGATGGGAGGAAAATTGGAGAGAGTAAAGAAAGAGAGAATAGCCAATAAGTAGAGAAAGGAAAATGAGAAAATATCTGTATTGTTCAAGACTTGTCTTTATTGACCCTCAGATCTGTGAGAGCAACAAAGTAGGTCTTATTTCCGAGTTATCTAAGGAAAAACAACAGGCTTTTCTCTTTTATTAGCACATAGAAAACACAAATCCTATTCTGGTCTTAACATTAGAGGTAGAGTTAACTACAACTGTCCCTTTCCTCTTTGAGTTTCCATTGTGCTTCAGAGATGTTTAGGGGTTGTATGACTAAGGAATGAGAACAAGGTTGAGGCCTCATTCTAAGTCATGAAAATATTAAGGGGTAGAAGATTTCGAGAAGAGAGAGACAGACAGACAGATTCTTAAGTTAGGACACTCCTATAAATGCCTTGTTTAAATTGACCAAATGAAGATAAAAGCTTTGAACCTTATTCGCTCTTCAGTAACAAGAAGTCTCTACTTGGACTTGAATGACAGTATTGACTTAGGCAAGCACATGATTTTTGAGGAGAAAATGAAACAGAAGGATACCTTAATTCTTTGATAACCAACTTAATTTACCAAGTATCTACTGAGTGCCTTTTTTTTTTTTTTTTTTGGTTTTTCGAGACAGGGTTTCTCTGTGTATCCTTGGCTGTCCTGGACTCACTTTGTAGACCAGGCTGGCCTCGAACTCACAAAGATCCACCTGCCTCTGCCTCCCAAGTGCTGGGATTAAAGGCGTGTGCCACCACTGCCCGGCTACTGAGTGCCTTTTAATGCCAAACGATATTCTGGTCCAAACATTGTTTAATATTAGACTAAGTCAAATAAGCAAAAATATAATACAGATGACTGTAAGTCTTAAGACCATAGACTTAAAACTGGGACATGAAAATTGTGACTCAGAGATTTTAGTCACCTGAAATACTAACCCCAATGGGGAGCTGAACAGAGCTAATTCAGTACTATCCAGTTAAATAATACGAGCCACAAATATAAGTTCAGATGTTATGATAATAACATAGAAGTAGGGCCAATGAGTTGGTTCAGTGGGTTAAGGTACGTCTTACCAAGCCTCGTGATCTGAGTTCAGTCTCTGGAACCCGGGGAAACAAAAACTAACTCCTGAAAGTTTCCTCTGGCTTCATGCACATACACATACAATAAAAATAATTTTAAAGGTAGAATTAATTTTAAATGAATATTTTAACTAATACTACTAAAATGCTCCATATATAATCAACATAAAGGTTATTCTATGGTTTATATTATGTTAATAGAGTTCTTTTAGATCTTTTTACATCTTATCAAGTAAGTGTACATACTGGCTGCATTTCAGATGCTTTAGGCTCTGTATGGCTAGTAGCTACCCTATCAGAAAGCAGAGTTCTCTATAAATTGATAGTAATGTCTTTGATAATTATCTTTATTTCTCAGCATTGTACTCTGATTAAAAGGAGATAGTATATTTGAAAACAAATTTCAGAGCTATATTAAAATTGTTAAAACTCATGGAAAAAGTATTAGACTGGCAAAGTTTGATTTGTCACCTCCATTTGTTTATAGCAATTGCTGCTAAATCCTCTCTGAATATATTCACCTAACAGAGATTTTTCTGGCAAGGCTGCCATCACTAAATTAAGCTCATTCGGTAAGGTTCCAGAGGCAGAACTGGGGCATTAGGTAGAATTTATATGGAAACACTCTGGCTTAATGTTAACAGCTGTAATAGCTCTATCTACTATTGAATCTTCTTCCCCCAGCAGCTGCTTCTTTGTTTTTCATTGGAAGGGTTCAGAGAGCTATTCTCTTTTTAATATTTTTCCAGATGTTTGAATAAAAATGAAAGCACTAAAAAGAGAGTTGCATTAGAAAAGCCAGCCTTGATGTACTGAAATTCTATATGTAGCCCTAAACGGGTGTGGTAAAAAGGCCTACCACTTTCCAATCCTTAGACTAGCCCTTCCACCAACGTGGCTGTTCTTCAACCTCAAATTGCTGGAACTTTGTATAATCATTTCTATTACAGCAAGTTTTCCAGAGTCTCTTAATTTCCTGCCTATACAATACTGCCTGCACCCCAAACTAAACCAAAAATAGCATTCATCTCTGTCTATACCACACACACACTGCCCCTTTTCATCGGCTGCCTCAATAACAGGCAGTAATGCCAGAAGCAGGGCAGGGCTTCCTGTTAATACATAAAACTTTGTCTATGTAGTCCCTGTGATTTCAGTATCCCGATGACTGCTCAATAATTCCATATCCAATTTGAGTAACAAGTACAGGACCTGCTTTTCATCACTCTTATTACAGTAGCAATATAAAGTGTGCTTTTATATAAAAATTCATTTTTAGATTTGTCAAATATGGAAAAATAGATCTAAGGTTATGAAGTCAGCTGTGACTGGGCTCCTAGACTTCATTCTAAACTGCTAGTGGTTGCTGCCTTGGCATATGTTAGTTGGACAGTTGTAATGTGTATATATTAAGAAGTAATAAAATTTGGCAGTGTTTTTTTTCTTTTCTCACTAAGTATGTTTCTATTCACTTCTTTGATTAATGAAAAATCTTTTTGTTAACTTTTAAATTTACCTGAAATTTAAAGTTACATTCAAAAGGTACTTGAATGTTATGAAGACATGGGCCTGCGAAATGACTTTGCTAGGATCTTAAAAGATGTCTTGGAAAAATCCATACATCTACTGGGACTCAGCAAAAGTATATGTGAAAGTATACTGTGAAATGTGTAAAGTAATATATAAAATCGGTCCCTGCATACCTGTTATCTAATCTGAGAATTAGGAGATTAGCAATTATTTTGGAAGAACCCTGGATATCTCCCCTCACTGCCTTTTCTTTCTCACTCCCAGGAAATATACTTGGAAGTTTTTGTGGCTGGTTTCCTGCTCTTCTGTAGAGTAGCAACAGTATTCTGAATCAGTATACCTTCATATTCACTGTTTGTGGCCTCAAATGCAGTGGTTCTCAACCTGTGGGCCGTGACCTTTTTAGGGGTTGAATGGCCTTTTCATAGGGGTCACCTAAGACCACTGCAAAACACAGATATTTACATTACAGTTCACAATAGTAGCAAAATTATCAAGTAGCAATGAAAATAATTTTATGGTTTGGGGTCACCACAGCATAAGGAAATATGTTAAAGACTCACAGCATTAGGAAGGTTGAGAACCATTGGTCTAATGGGACAGGTAAATTACAATCTTGTGTATATATGATACTATGTGAAAATAACAGTGGTTTTGAGGCATGAATTGTCATTCAAAGGATTTTCCACATAGTTAAAAACTTAGTATATGTTCAGTTATCTTTCTGTCAGTTGATAATCTATGTATAACAACTCACCTAGAAGACTGATTTTGAAACCATCTTTTTTTAATTGATTTTTTTAATTATTTAAAATTTTTAAAAATATAAAAAAATACTGTTTTTTAAAATTATTTATTTACTGTTGAAAATAAGATATCTCCCAGGTGAAGTATAACATGTTTACTGTTTTGTTTTACCTATGTCTTTGTTTTAAATGAGGCTTAACAACTTTTTTGTTTGTTCATTTACATTTCTTTTGCCCCTCCCTCAGGATACTGGATACAAACTAGTACCTTGTGCATAATAGACAAATACCCTAAAGCTACACCTCAAGCCCCAATATTCTTTTAATTCCATAAACAATATAATCTCAATATCTAATTCTCTTTTGTACTCTTCAAAAGCATATACATGCCTTGTGATGAATTATTAAGATGAGATTCAGAGTATTTTATTGTTTGTCTTCATAACAGTAAAACATTTACTATATATGTTTAGGAGGAAGAAACAGACATTGAAGGAATTCAGTATAAAACACTACGAACATTTCACCATGGAGTCCGAGTTGATGGCATTGCCTGGAGCCCAGAGACCAAACTTGACTCACTGCCTCCAGTAATCAAGTAAGGTTAAACATTTGAATGCAGTGTTCCTGTCCTTCGTGTTAAGTGATCCCAAGTGCTCCATGCCTATTTTCCATAACCTTAGATGATTAGATATTTTGATATTTGCTGTTATTTAATAATTCTGGATTCCCATCTTTACAGTTTAGATTTGTGACAATGGCCGATGCCTTGACCATGTGTTTGGTCCAAACTACAGACCTCTTTACCTGACTTTCATCAGAACTGTTCAGAGTCATCACAGACTGTACTTTTCAGTTAAAGTACTATTTAGGAGCCAGCAAGGTGGCATGGTGGGCAAAAGTACTTACCACCAAGCCTAACTACCTGAGTTCAATTTCTAGAACCCATTTGATGGAAGGAAAGCTAACCAACCTAGCAAGTTGTCCTCTGAGTGCCACACATCCATCGCTGTGTGTGCACACAAGCACATACAGATGAAAACAATACAGAGCTACTTTGTTAAAATAACTGCATTTGTTTGAAATAGTAGTGTAGCCTTTCTGATCCCACATGTAAACCAAGGTCATGTTTTCATGTTTAGCATGACATAAATCTCTAGTCAGTGGGCTTCAGTTTTAAGGAAAGCATTTTTTTTTGTTGTTTTTTTTAAATAACAATTGCTTTTAAGAAAAATCAAGTACTGTTGCCTGCTGAGCCCTTACTAGGTCACTTAAGGAGTGTTACAAGTTGTTGGTCTTGTTTCCTACAAATGTCAAGGCAGAAAATTTGTCTTTTGGAAAACAATCCTTAGTAAGTTTAAGTTAGCTATAATTGAGCTAACTTGAATTTTTTAATTAGGGGACAACTTATATCTAGTGAAACTATAAGCTCTTAATAGTACAGTTTGATGAGCTGGAGAGAGAGAGAGCTCAAGAATTAAGAGCATATTCTGCTTTTGCAGAGAACCCGAGTTCACTTCTCAGGGCCCCTGTCATGTGGCTTTCAGCCACCTGAAACTCCTCTCCAGGAGGATCGGATGCCTCTGGCTTCCACAGGCACCTGCACATAACCCACACACCAGCTCACAGGCACACGTGTGCATGCGTGGATAGGATGGTGGACGCATGGATGTCATCCTAAGTACAAGGGACCCTCCCACTTACCCCTCCCCAACATGGGAGCATAGCACATGCTACTATGCCTAGCACGCTCATATGAGTTCTGGGAATTGAATTCAGTTCTTCACATATGCAGAGCAAGCACTTTTTACCAGCTGAGCAGCAGCTCTGGCTTTTCGTGTAGCTTTATAATGCATATTCTTTAAATACACAGCCTTTCTATATCTCCCAGGAGCTCTTCTTGTTCCTTCCCAGGTGATCCCTAAACCCTACTCCCTGCCACAGCAGCCAATTAATTACAGTTCTGTGACCAGAACTCAGTTCTACCTATTGTAACTTCATCAATGGAATCATACAGAATGAGGTTTTTTTTAATAGGCTTGAGGATTCTGACCCTCAGCTCTTTTGTATTCTATTGTGTTCTTTCTTTATACTTTTAGCTTGTTTATTCATTTTTCTATAATGGATACCAGGACAGATTCTAGTTTTTAGCAATTATAACTACAGTTTTGTATATATACCTTTATGCAGCTTTAGTGGATGTATAGTTTTATTTCTCTTAGGAGTATAATTGCTGGGTCACAGATAGATTTTAGTATTAAGGAAGTGCAGGGAGCCGGGGAAGTGATGGCTCAGCAGCTAAGAGTACGCACTGTGTATGAGAATACACAGCCTGGGTTTGTGTCCGTGAACCTACATGATGCGTCACAACCATCTGTAACTCAAGTTCCAGGGCATCCTGTGCCCCTTCTCCATGCAGGCAAAACACACACATAAACTAAAATAAAAATTAAAGAAAAAGCAGATTCTGGGACTGTGGGTGTGGCTCTATGGTGGAAGACTTGCCTGACATTCATGGGGTCCCGTGTTCTGTTTCCATCACTACAAAGCATGGAGAAAGGGGCCAGTGTCTAAAGCATCTGTACCAATTTGTATTCCCATGAATGATGTTAGTATTCAAGTGGCTCTTCCTGCTTCCCCACATTTAGTATATTTAACTTTCTAGTTCAGTTTTGAGGTTTTCTGATTTCACTGAAGCATGCCATTTCCCTTATGACTAATCATTTTCAACACTTTTATGATTCGTTTTCTCTGTAAGATGTCTGTGCCAACAAGGTTGTGAAGATGTTCTATTTTTTTTTCAAGATTTTACAACCTTTTTAAAAAAACTAGACTTTGTAAGTCTCATCTTTCCAGAGGTAACTATCCCTTGCTGCAGATCCATTCATGTTGTCACTTTTTGCCAGCACCTATGTCTGTGAACAACTAACTGTTTTAACAAATATAGAACACCAATAATAAAATTCAAACCATAATATCTAGCAAGTATCTCGAGAATACACTGAGAGTCATCATAACTTCTATCCAAGCAAATATTGACACAATGCTCTCTCAAGTGCAGTGTCAGGGGTCCCATTTGTTTTCTGTTGCCCTTTTACTTGCATGACAAAAAAAAAAAAAGAAAATGGTGCTGTATTATTTAGATATGTCCATGTTCTTTCTGAGGGGTGACAAACTGGGACTGGCTTGATGGTTTTAAAGACTCTAAGCAGGTGCTTCACAATTCGGATTATTATGTGAAGACTTCTTGCTTATCTATAGCAGCAGATATCATGAAAGTGGTGCAAGACTTTGTTCACTCATCAACTTCTATTAATATTTATATATTTAATGTCTGCCTCAGGACAGTTCTTCATCCAGTATAGCTAAAAGAAGTCAAAAGGAAGCCGGGCGGTGGTGGCGCACGCCTTTAATCCCAGCACTTGGGAGGCAGAGGCAGGCGGATCTTTGTGAGTTCGAGGCCAGCCTGGTCTACAAAGTGAGTCCAGGACAGCCAAGGATACACAGAGAAACCCTGTCTCGAAAAAAAAAAAAGAAGTCAAAAGGTTGGATACCCTGATCTATCTATATCTGTATGTGATTATAGTCAGATGCTCTATTTCTTGCATTACATTTTAAGAGTCTTGTGAAATAACAGAATTTCCTTTGTGACTGCATAGTGGGCTCTGTATATGGCTAAGGTACAACGTAGAGACTCTCATTGTCAAGTTTACATTTAGAAAGTTCTGGTTGGCAGTGGAGTGTGGGTTTGTTTGTATGACCTCTTCCTGACCTGCTACACTTCTGATCCCTGTTTGTTTTTCTTTCACAGTAGTAGAAAGCAGATTGTTCATCTTATCTCAGGCTCTGAGGTTTTCTGCTCTCCTCAAAGGGCAACTTGTAAACCCCTAACAGAGCAAAGATTCAGAGAAAGGTAGAGAATATAGGGTATTCCGTGCCAACTTAAAATTCAGTGTGTATTGTTGAAGACACAAATCCAGAATGTACTTACATTTTATGTGTTCCAGAATAAAACATTGGATTTGTCTTTTACTTTCTTTAATGACTGTAATATTTTTTTAGTGCAAACTGCAGTAACCTGTAAAAAGAAATAATTAAACTGTTTAACCAGTATTTATTTTATTGTAATTGGTTCGGCGGCTGTTAATCTTTAAGCAGACATTATAAATGAGCACACAGGACACCACCTGGATTTTAACAAGCCTTGTCCTGAATTGTGCAATCCTAGCCCATCTAAGCTAGCTCTTAATTCTATTACACAAATATGACCCCATATATACATACATCCCCTTGGACTGCCATTCTCCACGATATGCCGATGTTCTCCCATGGAACTCAAACTCATACAAATGGCTTAAGTAATGTTATTGTTTAATAAGGGTAATTCAATTATTTAAGTTTATACCTTGATCTCAAAACTTGGGAGACAAGGGAAGAACAGGTTCCTTGTGTGTTCAAGGCCAATCTAATCTACAGAGCTCTATAGAGCAAATCAAGACAGCCCAAGCTACAAAGAAAAACCCTGTCTCAATAAGGATAGATATATCCACATAGAAATTAAATCTCCAAAGAAAGAAGAAATACATAAATGCATACCTTTGTTCCCAAAACATGGGAGACAAAGACAGAGACAGATTGGTTCCTTTTGAGTTTGAGGCCAATCTAATCTACAAAAAGCCAATTAACAATAACATAAATACTGGGTAAATACTTTAATTAGCCATATTTCTTTTTACAGTAACCCCTGTGCCTGCTGACAGTAACCCCAAAAGCATCATTATGAGTTATGATAAGGTTTGATGACTTAGAGACAAAGGCGACATGGGGGAGGACTTTAACTTACAAAAGCTAAAAACAGGGCTGATTTTTTTTCTTCAGATTTTGTACTTCTGCTGCTGATATGAAGATTAGATTATTTACTTCAGATCTTCAAGATAAAAATGAATATAAGGTATATTGACAAGTATAATAAATAAATCTTTATGCTAAAATATGTTCTTTTTTTGCTTATTAAATTGTACTTACCATGATTTAAAATGACCATTTAACGACCACTAGATTACTCAAGAATTCTTTGGAGGAACAAAAGCACTAGAGTGAATATATTTTATAAAAGTGGATTTATTACATCGACTGGCACAATAGGAGGCTGTGCCACCCAGCAGCGGTAGCCTGCATGTTGAAGAGCCTGGGTGGAAACCCTGTACTGTTCAGTCTGGGAAGCTTGACACCTTGGCAGTCCCAATCTGCTCTTGAAGGCCTGGAAGATGCTCAGTGGGATCACACAGGCACTCTGATTCTGCAAAGATAGAGCAGCAACAGCAGGCTGGACATCTCCTGGAAGAAGTGAAGTCAGACTGACAAGCAACACTGGTTCTCCCTGGGACCACTTTAATCTGGGGCCAGCCACTCTAGGCCAAGGTCTTCTCCCTACAGTCCAGAGACCTGTGTCTTAATTAATTCAAGATCAGGTCAAGTTGACAATTATGATTCACCATCTCTTTAAAGTCTGCAATTTAGATTTCATTTACCATATTATACACCCTAGTAACTAGGTAGTTAACCCAGTTAGTAAGTACGATATCACTTATAGATACTTGGAACAGCTTGTAAGAGAAGAGCTTATTTCAAGAGAACAAACATTGAGTGCAGGATAGCCTAGGCAGGATTACAGAGTAGTAGTGAATGGAATTTGAGCATGATAAATGCATTGATAATTACAAAAAGGAAAGATAATATATTTAAAAATATATGAGAGACAGCTAATGAAAGATAATATACTGTAATTCTTAAAATGCTGAGTGGTAGCTCCTAGGTTCTCACACTACACATAAGAAAAGTGAAACAAGCCAGGCAGTGGTGGCGCACGCCTTTAATACCAGCACTTGGATGGCAGAGGCAGGCAAGATCCCTGTGAGATCAAGGCCAGCCTGATCTACAGAGCGAGTTCCAGGATGGCCAGGGTTACACAGAGAAATCTGAAACCTGTCTCCAAAAACCAAAATTAAAAAAAAAAAAGTGAAGCAAGTGACTAAAAACTTATGGTGGGCAGGCTGATTGTTGCCATTACCATTTACAGTGTGTGCAAACTCCTTAAATATCTTAAATGTAGAATTACTTTAATGATACCTCAGTAAAGATGGAAAATTTTTAAGTAGATTTTAGAAAACTAAATGCAAACTTCCTTAAGAAAATAGATTCAGGAGCCACACTCCTTGCATTTAAAACTTGGTTCTACCTGCAGGTACTCGTCCTAGCTGGTAAAGTTAGGATATGGCATTTGCCTTATTAGGTTGTGAGCACTGGTTAGTTAATTCATATAAAACTTATAGTTATATAAAACAATATTCTATACATGGTAAGATTATATTTTATATATATATATATGTTTTCTGTTAATAGTAAGCAGCTCTCATGTTGAGTTGAAATTGGATTATATTTTCATATAAAAATAATTGACCATCACAAGTTCCCATTATTTCCATCAATGGTCAGATGAAGAATTTCATGTTGATTGTGACTATGGGTTTGTAATAATCACTGTCTCCGGTGCTGTCATTCACACTGAACAAATGATCCCAAACATTAGTGGTGAACATCATGTCTATTTGTTAGGTGGTTGTAGGTGTGCAAAGCAACAGATACATAATTAAAAGCCTAGAAGGACTCTATCTCAGGAGTTCCAAAATGTTTTGCAACTTCAGTATTGTTTGAAGTTTATGTAATAAATGAAAAAGGAAATGATGAGAAAGGATGGATACAGTTAAGAAAATAGTGTGTTTTTATAAGAAATTCATACTAGAGAAGAAAGACTGAGGTAATAGCATGTTGAATTATTAACTTCTCTCTAAGATACCCTTTCTAGGAAAGTGACTATATAAATCATACTTTTTAAATGGCAGATTTATTAAGGTGTTATAGAAAAAAGCATGAGGTAAAATATTAGATAGGGGATATTGTAGATTATGGTCGTGCTTCTTCACTGATCTCTTTGTCTTCCAGGTTTTGGAGGGTCATTCAGATTTCATTAATGATTTGGTGTTCCATCCCAAAGAAGGCCATGAAATTGCTAGTGTAAGTGATGATCACACCTGCAGGTATGTTGCTTGTGTTACAGCCACATTTTTTAACTGTCACTTTATTTTAAAAATTAAGAAGGTGTAACTTCTGTATAGACTCCACAAAACATTGTAAATGAAGTCTACTTTATTTAAATTATAGACATGGCACAAGCATGAGTTCCAAAACCAATAAATTAAGTTTTCATCCAATTGATGGATACTTCCCTTGCTTTTTTCTTTTAGAACTGTATATTTATACAGCTATATATACCACTGGATCAAAGTCTCCAATATTGGGCAAGCTCAGTAGGCTAATATGAGGCTGCTGTCATATTTGTGAAGTTATTTCTTACATCACAAAAGATAAGTTAATATTGACTAATGAACTATCAATCTCATGTGCTATGTAGGAGAGAAACTTCATGATAAATTCTATAAAGTCCTCAGTGGATACACTTCAGTATCATGTGTGTCCCCTATGGTCTCCTTTTCCTCATTTGGAGTGGATAGGATAAGTATAACATTTGAATAATGCCCAAAGCTCCAGAATATCAAAAATAAATAAAGTGAAGAACAATGAAAGTGGTATAGGTAAAAATGAGCTGAGGAGTTCAGATTAAAATAAGGAGGCCAGTAGAAGTGCCAGTTGCTTCATTTGCTTTAACAATACTGAGAACAAAGGTTCAGTGAATGGACCTGAGGCTTTAGTGTTTGATAATGTTCTTTTAAAACCATATTTATTAATGTACATATCTCTTACAGCTACTAGATATGTAGTACTTCACACTGAAACTAAATCTGTCAGCTACTCCTTATATCTCTTGCCCTTATATAATTTACATTTTAATGGTATAGTTTCAGTTTTAGACGATTATGTCTATGCACTACCTGCTAAAATTCCCATGTGAGAGATGTGAGAGACATGAAAGGCTTTTAGGGATAAAAGCCTGACCCTGAGTATTTGCTAGCCCATGTGTATAGAAGCCTAAATGATAAACAGACTATTTTAAAATGATAAAATATTTCTACTTTACTATCAGAAAACAGTTCAGTTCTATGAAACATGGTTATTCTAACCAAAAGCCTTTAGAATAATGAAACCTGGAAGGGAAAGAAATAAATGTCTTTGAAGGAGGAAGCTGTGACTGTATTATAGGCACACTCAGTAGTCTATGACTCATTTCTTCATGACCTCTTCCTTTCTGGGTTGGTTTGGTTTGGTTTTATTTACTTGTTTGTTTTTCCTTTTTTAAAAAATTGATATATATATAAATATGTATATGTATTTTATATACAATATTTTCTAACTAGGGTTTTTCCCTTCCCTCAACTCCTCTGAGATCCTCCCCACTCACCCAAATTCACACCCTTTCTTCTCTCTCATTAGAAAAAAAAGGCATCTAAATAATAATAAAATAAGATAAAATAAAAACAAACAATTCTGAATAGGACAAATCAAAAAAAGAAACAAAAAAATAAATACAGAGGCAAAGAAAAGACACAGAAACATACATTGGTACACATAGGAATCCAATAAAAACATAAAACCTCAAACCTTAATATATAAATAAAAGACCTGTAAGGTAAACATATACATTTATATAATACTATTATATATTTATATAGTTATAAATACATAAATAGGGGGGGATAGGGAGGGGATTGAGATGTAACTTGAAGAAATAAATATATATATATATATATAAACATTTATTATATGTACATATATAAAATGCTCAAAGCATGATGAAACCAAAAGAAAAAAAAAAAAAACCCTCCAAAAACACCATGGAATCCATTTTGTGCTGACATCTGCTGCTGGGCCTGGGACCTGCCCTTAAGTGTGTTTGGAGAAAGTTACTCCTTTGTTAATGGTTATCAGCTAAAGATAACTTTAGGGTTGGGGGTGGGGTTGTGGTCACTTACCTTCTCAGTTCTGGGGCCCCATCTGGCTTAGATCTGTGCAGGCAGGCCTGTGATGTTGCCACCATCTCCGTGTTCATGTGTGCGTTGGTCCTATTGTGTCTGGGAGGCTATTTCTACCTCTTATTCGACAGGGTTCTGGAACCCTGAGAGGGGAAGTTTGATGGAGACATCCCATTTAGGACTCTGTGTTCCAGGGTCTCTCACTCTGCATATTGTCTGGCTGTGGGTCTCTGTATTTGCTCCCATCTGCTGCAGGAGGAAGCCTCTCTGATGATGGATGAACAAGGATCTATAAGTATAGCAGAATGTCATTAGTCATTTTACTGCTATGTTCCTTTGGCAGAACAGAAGTGTTTGGTTTTCCCCCAGATACATGTACTATCTTGTCTCAGGTTTTAGGCTGCGCAAGCAGTGCCAGACATGGGTTCCATGTTTTGGAGTGGTCCTCAAATCCAGTCAGTGACAGATGCTCACACAACTTTTGTTCCACTGTTGCATCAGCATGTCTTGAAGGCAGATCACCATTGTAGATCAAAAGGTTTGTAGCTGGGATGGTGTTTGCCTTTCTCCCCTGATAGTGTACAGTGTTCCTTACGGTACCATGAATATCAGTCAGTAAGGGTGACAGCTGTATGTAGGCACCTGCTTGACTTCTCCATGTCCAATGAGGTATGTAGGTGTTATCTTCAGCAATAGGGCCTTACCATCAGTTTTTAGAGACTTGGCAATATCCTGGTTTGTTTGGGGGTTTCTGTGGGCCTGTTTGGCAAACAACTCATTTAAGTGTAACCCATTCCTGGTACTGGAGGTCTCATCTAGTGGCAAGAAATGTCTAGCTGCACCTAGGCATCCTCATGATTGGGTGATTTCTAACACAGTGGTTGGATGCCACAAACTAGGTGGCAATCCCTTAACCATATGCTTGTTGTTTGGCCCATGGGCCTCTTCCATCCTTGTCAAGGGGAGTGTTGACCTTCTCTCCTTTTATACAACGCTTATTTGTTTTTCTTATATTAGAGGATGTTTTGTTGGTTTGTTTTGTTTTGAGGAGTTTGTTTGGTTGGTTGGTTCGTTGGTTTGATTTGAGTTTTATAGACTAGTTAAATTATTCTAAAATTATGAGAATTGACAAATTTACCAAGTGTAAGAAATCGAAAGATCTCTCACACTTTATTACTACCATCTTATGAAAGAAAATAGATTTTTAAAAGATAAAGTTGAGTTCAAAGTCCTTTAAATAAACTATAGAAAATGAAAATTCAGGTGTGGTTGCACATGCCTATATTGGTCACTTGGGAGAATGAGTTTGAAACCTCCAAGGGCTATCTGAGTACCAGGGCAACCAAGACTACATACCAAGACCCTTTCTCAACAAAGCTAAAAATAGACCTCATTGTACCTGAATCCCTCATGTTGCTGCACCTCTGCAGTGCTCTGAAGAGCCAAGCCACCTCTCCAACCACATCTTTAACTGTTTTTCATTGTTGTGTTTTTAAGATAAGTTTTTTACTTATGTATCAATATATTTCCACATATATGTATATACCCATGGACAGCAGAAGAGGGTGTCAGATGCCCTGGAGCTCTAGTTACAGGTAATTGTGAGCAGCCCAGCTGAGTGCTAGGAACAAAACTTTGGTCCTGTGCAAGAACAATAAGTCCCCTTTTAACTGGCGAGCCCTCTCTCTAGCCTTTGCTTAAGTGAGTAATGGGTTAGGCTCATTATTTTAAAAGTTCACCAATGCAGAACATCCCATTCCTAGTCAGTGCCAAACCACAGATGTTCTTGAATATTAGAAACAGAGTCATTCTGTAAGAAAAAGTCAGATCAATAAGTATTTATTAAGCAAATTAGTATGGCCACTTAGTACTTGGGGGGGGTGCAAAAAAATAGACTCAGTGCTCAATGTAATTACAAAAGATGTCAGAAGGAAATCCTTTTTCTCCTCCTTACCCCTTAGCATTTAATATTGAACACAAAATTTATGATGAAGGAAAAATTGACTCCTGCAAACCAGGAGATTCTTAGGTTAAGACTAATGTATATGAAGCATGTAATAATATACACCTACTTCCTCTCTAAAACATGGGATATTATAGATCTCATGTTCTGGCTAGCATCAGGAGAAAGGCAGGATATAACTTTTTTTTTTTTTTAAGTTTTTTGATACAGGGTTTCTCTGTAACAGCCCTGGCTGTCCTGGAACTCACTCTGTAGATCAGGCTGGCCTTGAACTCACAGAGATCCACCTGTCTCTGCCTTCCAAGTGCTGGGATTAAAGATGTGTGCCACCACTCCTGGACATTACAGACAGCTGTGAACTGCCATGTGGGTGCTGGGATTTGAACCCAGGTCCTTTGGAAGAGCAGTCAGTGCTCTTCACCACTGAGCCATCTCTCTAGCCCCTATAACTTTTTCTTAAGTATTCTAAATTTTTTTGTTATTTTTAGCTCTGTGTATGCTGGGTGGGGGAGCTGTGCATGTGAGTGTAGTACCTACATAGTCCAGAAGATGGCATTAGATCCCTGGAACTGTATTACATGGACTTGTGAACCATCTGATATGGATGCTGGAAACTGAACTCAGGTCCTCTGCTGGAACAGTATATACTCTCAACCTCTGGGCCATCTCTCTGGTCCCTCTTTTTTGTTGTTTATTTTCTGTTTTTGTTTTTACAAGTATGACCAAATAACTAGTTAGGAATACTAAGTGATGACCTAAGATGTTCACTGAGCCAGTAGTATAGTCTTTCAAAAGAATGTGTCAAGAGAACAAAAACATCCCGATTCTTCTGTGTGTCACTTATTTTTATGCTAGCAAGTTCTTGCCCTAGTCTGTCTGTTTACATTTGTAAGTCTCTTAGGATACATCATTAAGATGGAATTTCTCTCTTCACTTTCTTTACTTAGAACCATAAAATATATGAAATATTTTAAAATCTCCCTTGATGAAAGTAGCCAAGGGGACACTGAACCTTCTGAAGATAAGCCAAAGCAACACTTCTTTAAGAATAATCAACATTGAAGAGCATGTAAACAATGCCTAAATAATTCCAGGCCTAGAATGAAATTAGGATAATGTATTATTTATTATTATATTATGGTTAAATAATTCAGGAAATAAATACACTACAAACTGGACTATATGTGCATACCCTTATTAATTCAAGGAATGAACTAATGCTAATGAGAGATAAAGTAGAAGCACAGGCAGTTCTTGGTTTTAATCTTTTAATTCTTCTTACTCTGTGGTAAGCAATCCATTTCTTTCATCATTAATAAAGGCTTTTACTTGGCTGTCAAAGTTTCCTGTAGTCTAAGCTGTAGAAACTAATGTTTCAAAAGTTGAACACCACTGTAACTGACAAAGCCTGTCTTCAAGACTTGATGGTTTCATTTGTAGTTTGCTCTTTCTGTTATAGAGTCCCACCTCTGAACTTCACCCTAAACCCAAATACGTTAACACTAAGTCCTTTTGTCTCACTTACTTTTCTTAGTGTGCCCCAAGTAAACAATATACCATTTCTTTCTTTAATCATCTAACATGAGTAACTTGGTAATTGATTATTTGAAAGTAAGAAGGGAAATACTCATTTTGCTATCACAACAAATTCAGTGAAAAATGTATTCTCAACACAGGAGGTCCCATTCTTGCACACAAGGACATTCTAAAAGTGCCTTCTCATCCTTACAACTACGTCTCTGCACTGGTACTTCTGTTCTTTTCTGTTGAATTAATCAGCACACTGAGTCATGTGGTGTAGTCATGTTTTTTAGAAGTACTGTGGTTTGTATTTTGGCTTTACCCATTAGAGAGTGTCAAATGGATACAGATGTGTCACTTAATGTCATCCATTCCTTCTTTTGTCTATTGTTTAAAAACATTTGCTAGCAGAAATGTCCTTCTGCAACACACTTTCTAGCAGACAATGAGCTGCCAACTGAAATAGAGAATAAACAAATAAAAAGAATAGTGTATTATGCAGGAAATTCCTCTTGAGTTCTCAAACAATATCTGCCACTGATTGTCAATTGAAATAACCCTTGAAAGTATCTATGGTATCTCATATGCCAACACACAATTTGTGGGATCTTCTAATTGATTAATTATATGACAATTACATCTTAATACTATATGGTAAGGAGACTTAATATTCTGCTGAAAAGCACTCAGCCTGAAGTGAGTTTAGCAAGACATTACAAACACTAAAGGAAGCATAATGCATAAACTTAGACCCAGTTAACTCTTGATTCCTATTGATCCTACCTTGATCCTAGATAAATCTAAATTCTATTTACAGGATGGTGTTGGAACAGGAAATCCTTTGTTATAGTTCAAACTCGGTGAAAACTGCTGTTTTCTTTCACTTTGATGATAGAACTGTGTCATCCAGTTTTCGAGTGCCCTTTGGTTCATTAAAGACTGGGTTCTTGATAAGAACCTTAAAGTTTACCTCTGAGATTTAATTGCAAGCATTTACATATGTGTGCATGTCCATTTCATGTGCCTCTTGGCTTCTTGGCCCCATTGATTGAACCTAATACCATTTACAACAAGCTTTACAAACAGCTTGTTTCTTTCTGTGTGTTTGGTTGTATGTACTGAGAATATTGTTTATGTTTGTTTGTTTGTTTTCAATTTGAGGTGCTGGGGGTCTAACCCAAGCCCTTAGACATGTGGTCTGCCACAGAGAGGAGAGCATAGTCCTTGACTAAAGCTTTTCTCATTTTCTAGCATACCTGTTTTTTGAAAACTAATATGAACACATTTGTTGGCCAGTAAATTTGGAACTATTAAGACCTGAGTTTCCAAATTTCAGTGTGTGTGTGTGTGTGTGTGTGTGTGTGTGTGTGTGTGTTTACAGGAAGCCTCCCTCTCTGACATGAACTAGACCAGTAGTTTTTAGAAAAGCAGAAAGCTATGCAGCCATCTGTCTATTACCTTATTTCAATGCCCAACACATATATGAAAATTCATTTGCCAAGGTTTTGATAGTAAGGCAAAGCTTTTTTCCTTAGATTATTAATCCATTGATTGCCTTTGGAGCATCCTTGCTCTTACGTGCATGCCTTATGTTCTCTCTGTCTCTCTTGTTTAGTGAGCAACTACCATAATGAAATATTACATTGTAAACAGCATGGTTAAAAACAATCAGTTCAGAATAGGTCAATATTTGATGGATTTTGTGTGTGTGTGTGTTTATCTCACATACCTAATTTATTTATTTTTTTAGTTTTAGTTACTTGCCATCAACTTCATTTCATTGAAATAGCTCTTTCACGTTCATATTTTGTCAGTTTATACAATTATTTAATTGAGTTAATAAACAAAGAATCATATGCAAATAGTGCTTTGCTAGGCAGAATACTCATATTCCATCTTGGTAAGCATACAACATTTGCACATAAGAGCACATTAGGAAGTAGCTTTCTCTCATGATTTCACAGATGGTGATAGAAAGAGTCTGTCATCAGGAAGCTGTTGCACACTGTCCACTATATTCTAGTGAAACTTTCTGTTGGAGTGGTGGAACGCCATGGCCATGGGGTGATGGACCGCTCGGGTGATGTTCCATCCTTGAGAAAGTCAGGTGGGAACTCAGGCAGGGACCTGGAAAAAGCAGAAGCCATGGAGGAGCAGTGTTCACTGCCTTGATTACTGCTCCCCATGGCTTGCTCATCCTGCTTTCCTATAGAACCCGAAACAGATGGGCCCACTCACATCAATCACTAATCAAGAAAACATACCGCAGACGTGCCTCGCATCAGTCTGGATGGAGGCATTTCCTCTATTAAGGCTTCTCTTTCCAGATAACTCGATTATCATGTGTAAAATGACAAACAATCAGGATAACGACATCTTGAAATTTGTGTAAGTATATCTACACATAGACCAAGAACATAAGGTCAAATGCAAGGGGAGAAAGATCACTGGTTTCAGAACTCTCTCTTAGGGCCTGGAGAGATGGCACATTGATTAGGATGCTGCCCTTGTAGAGGCCAGTCCCTGTGGAGAGCAGGTTTGTTTGTTAGCACCCACTTCAGGATGGTCACACCCACCTATCACTCTAGCTCCAGAGAAATCTGATGTCTGTGGCCTCTGCACATACATGCACATACTCACAGAGAGACACACACAATTAAAAATCTTAGAAATGAAATCTTACAAAATAAGACCATCTGGAGAACTGCAGCATCTAACGTTCAGACAAGTGGTCATTTTTATTAGAATAGAAGGTGAAAACTTTACTTTTTTACCGTAGTCGTTAAAAAGAAATATGTGTGTGGGGAAGACGAAAATATAGACAGGTAACTTGGAAAACTGTTTGACAAATATCTGTCTTGCCAGCGTTAAATGCATTCGTAAACTGATCCACCAGACCCATGCCTAGGTATGTTCTGAGCAGATAATAGAGATGTGTAGTTGCCTATTACAAAGTTGGGGGGGTGGATTGCATGAGGTTTGCACTCACTAAGGTTAGACATGCACAAGAAGGACACGATGGCATTGTTGGTAGAAACTTGAATGTCTATTGTGGTGTGCTGTACTGAGAGTTCTGAACTGAGTGCAGAGTAACATGCAGTCATGTCAGACATTTTCACAGAACCTGGAGGTGAGTACAGGAAGCCAGAACCAAAGAGGTACATACAATGTGGCTTCATTTTTATGCTATTGAATTATAAGCCACCTCATTAGAAGTCACAATGGTGCCTTTTTCACCTTTTGTCAAAGCGTGAAGAAACAACTAGAAAAGAGCATGGATGACATGGGGCACTATGGGGATGCTTCAGATGTGCTGCTGCTCCCTGTAAGTGTGCTCTGTTGTGTTCACTTATGGTGCATGGACCATTTGTATGCCTGACACACTTCAACAAAAGAAAAAGATGTGACACTATCAAACAGGCTTACTATATTTGCTAGATGAACCATTTGGTAAAGATAGAAAATGAGTTGAACTCTACAAAAGGATTCCAGAGGGCTTAATTATAGAATCTATCAAAAAGGGAAATAAGACATAACAACTTAAATTGTACCATCTGCAGCTAATTTAGTTAGGATAACTTCTTTTGGTCCAATTTGTTGTATTTTGCATACTTAGTACTGAGATTATGCAACAGTGGAAATTATTGAATCAGTGTATAATTGCAGACCATAAATCATTGTGCCCTAGTCCTCTGAAATATAATCCATATGACCCTCTTCATGCTTGAACTAGCTCCCTTTTCTAAAAGGATCATTAGGTTCTGATCAGGATAAAATACTGCTTAAATTAGACTACAGTTTGGTTCATTAGACCACTTAGTTAATTGACTTATTTTTATGTCTATTTTTCACCTCTTTTGTCTTCTTTATTTGAATGGGGGGGAAGCCATGAAAATATTGTCATGTTTGTTCACTTTATATAATAGCCAACAAAAATCAAATTCATTTTAAAATAAAATTTTTAAAAATAGGTGTTTTAGTCCACTGTCTAGTAAGATTCATTGACTTGAGAAGACAAGTTTCTACTATTCCAATAGTGATAAAATATATGCTAGCCCAGTACTCCCTTATGGAAATGCCAATAGACAGGAAGATTGAGTTGTCTTAATGTCTGATCTCATTCTAGGGATTGGAGGACAAGAGCTTAAGCCCTTAAGTGATTTGCTTCTTCAATTAAACTCTGTCTCCTTTATGTAGTAAAAACAAAATGAAGGTGTTTTTTGAGAAAAGATATGCTTTTACTATTTAATCAGGTAGATGAACTTGAAACGTATGTGTACTGGACTATATGTTACTATGATATTTCAAATTTGACATCATATACTTTTTACAAATAAACCTTGCCTACTTTATTACATTCCTAAATTTTTAAAACTTCTTTACAGTCCTAAAGAAAGTAGGAACTATAAAACCTACAAGAAAAAGGAGAAATCCTAACGAATGCTTTTGACTGTTAAGGGGTGCTGAGGATGGAATCCAGGGTTTCTTGTCTGTTAAACACATATTCCACCGAGCTGCGCCCCTCAGCTTTGAATGTGTTCACTTGAAGACCAAACTGCTGGAGGCACATTGCCGCCTCAATCATTGGACTTCTTTCTATTTCCTACTGCGCTAACTGTCCTCAGCACCGTGTGACAGTGGCTGAGTGAGGATCATGAACTAGCCAAAAAGCGTAGTTCCTGGGGATAATATTTTCACATCAAAGTGCCATGCCTGAGATTTCTAAAGTTAAAAAGCCATTAGAATGAAGAGCCCTATTGTGAGTAAGCTGATGCTTAGTGATAGACAGTAAAGAGCCAAGCACCTGTTTCTTTACCCATCTTTAATCTGGTACCTGTTAGGCAGGGCCAACTTGAGGGAGTCAGCCAGATCAGAAATTAGGACATGACCAAAGGTAGAAGGAATAAGCATTGTGGAAAATGGCTATGCCACTAAATTCCTGTCACTTCATGTTTGCTTCTTTATATGTTACTATGAAAGTGGAAAGGCTAATGTATAGAGGTTGCATATGTATGGGCTGTGTGTATGCGTTAGCACCCTTGATGGGAATAATTGTTCAGTGAAATGGCGGAAGTACCCATGGCAGCCTGATTAATGGCCGAGAAACATAGATTTTTTTTTCTTACAAACAATATATAAATAATTAATGTTGCTATGTTTGATTAATTAGAAAATATATAGCTTTGTTCCCATAATTGAGCATAATAAAAGTTAAATTCGTTTTGCTACTTTTATATTTTCCAACAGTATTTTCTCAAAGATGTTTATGAAATACAGATGTATATAATAATCTGTAGTTAATGGCTTTGAATACATTGGTCAGAGTATCATTTATTTTTTGGTAGTGATGTATAAAGAATATTTAACATCATACTCTTTTTATTAGGATATGGAGCTTGGAAGGAAAGCAGACAGCACATTTTCTTCTTCATTCTCCTGGTATGAGTGTATGCTGGCACCCTGAGGAAACTTTTAAGGTCATTATCTATAACTTAGTTTTCCTTTACCCAGCTGAAAGGACATGCAGGTGTAATATCTGTACCATAAAGGAAAAGAACTAATGACTTTCACCTCAGACAGAAATTAGCACAAATACATTTGAGCTTATATAGAAATTAGTACTTTAATGGTTTCTCTATAATTATTAGCTTTGTTGCAACCATCATTCATATATGCAGAAAATATTTTTCCTGTCCTTTGGGAGATTATGGTCTAAAAATTGCTATTCAATCTAGTTAGCAGTATGCAGTTTAAAAAACAAGAACAAAAAAACACAAGTGAAATCCATGCTTATGTGCCATATATAAATAGGAAGCATCAGTAGCATAAGGCACATTTGTCCTGTGTTAGTGGCACTCAGTTCCTATTAAAATTACAACTTTCTAAAATACTAAAGATACACTATGAGTTTTTACTACCATTTACCCTGAAGTTAATTCATGGTAAAAACAGGATCCATTCAACAAGTTTTCTCATTTGCAAGTGTCTTTTTGATAATGTTTCAGTTCCATGTTCATCTCAAAATTAATCCCTCAGCATTTCCTATAGCCATACTCACTCCTTTGGCCCCGGCTTTCGAAGATCTGTAATATCTTCATGCTTCTTTGAGTTCCTTGTCCTGCCCTCAGTTCTACACTAAAAGACAGAGTTGATTAAATCTAGCAAGTAAACAGTGTTACAGCTTTTTGTCTCACCAGTTGTATCATTCCAGCTTCTCTTTACATTTAAGCCATCCTCTTTATACCTTTTATTTCTAAATGTTTGGATATGTTTCCCTTTTTTTTTTTTTTTTTTTTGCTTTAGCTTTCTTAAAACTAGAATACAAATTAGTGGATTTCATTGTGGTATATATATTTTGTTCCTATTGATCACTGACTGTATTTTACTCCCTCTCCACTGTCTTCCTGCCTTCTTGCTAGTCCCCTTCTTATTCTCAAATACCTCCATTGTTCCTTCATGTCATACATATTCTATTATCGCCTTATTGATATCTTTTCTTCTTCACTTCTCATGGTCCCCTTTTGTTTCATAGCCTCTATACATGTATGTGTGTGTTCACAGATGTGTCTAGTGATTACTGCCACACTATTCAGAATTGCTAGCAAATAGGGTAGTCTAGATGTCCATCAACAGATAAATAAAGGAAATGTGGTATTTTTCAGAATTGGATTTTATTATTTAGCCATAGAGAGACATGAAGTCCTGACATTTCCAGGGCAGTAGATGGAAATCAAAACCTATGCTAAGAGTAAGTCAGACTGAGTCTTGTACTTTCTCTAAGGTTCAGATCCTAGGTTTTAGCTTTAATGCAGGTGTACTTGTATAGGAGGTTAGCTCATCCAGGTTGTCCCTCTTGTAACTGTAGGTGTCCTTCATCCCTTCCCTTAGTCTAACTATAATTCCTTTAGTTACCGTCGCTCTCTGTCAGCCATGGTATTTCCCTTTGCTCTTAAGTGGAGACAGTTTTCACATTGTTGATTGCCTATTTCTTGAAATTAGTCCTGTTAAATACATATATGTATGCATATGTACATATAAATGTATATATATACTCGCCTTTTTCTTTATACCTTGTCAACTTTTTTAACTTTATGTTTGTGAATTGTTTCCATTCTGTAAATAATTAAAACGCAAACTCCAAGCCGTTCAACACACTGAATAGTAGAAGTGAGGGTTCTGACGCCAGTTCTCACGCTTCCCATGCTGTCACTGTCCCTCACACTTCCAGGACTGTTCCCCTTTATGTGTTCAGAACTAAAAGAGCAGTCTCAGAGAGGAGCAGAGAGCTTCACAGGAGCTAAAGCATTGTAGAAGTAGGACGTAGGTGCTTTGGACATTAGCTGTTAATGCCACGTCCAGTGTGGTTGGAACAATCCTGTCTACTATAAGAAACAACTTTCATATTGTAATCTATATAAAACTGGGATTAATGTATAAATGTATGCCTTTGATTATCTATTTCATTTATTGATAACATTAGTTTATTAAACATCTAAAATTATCAGAATCTTTTAATAAGGAAATACTGAGGTAGTAACTGCCTCACTCTTTCTTCATTTAAGAGTTCAGTATTATATATAGGTGCTCTGGACAACAAGCCTATAGCTACTTTTTCCATACCAACTTGAATCTAGCTTACCAAAGATACATCATGATATTTCAAACAGGACATGGGCAGTCATTAACAGTATGCAACAGTTTTCAAACTCCTTTCATACACAAACTATCAAAATTAGAAAAATACCATAAAGTTCAATGAAGTCTTGACTTAACGTTCTGAATGGAGAAGGTTTAAGGTGAGGATTGACTTTTTATGTTGAGATTGTGTATTAGTTGCTCCCTCGTTGTCACAAGAAACACCTGGCCAGAGCACTTTGCGGAAGAAAGGGTTTCTTTTGGTTTACTGTTCAAAAGAAGTCCATCATCATAAGGAAGTCAGGACAGCAGGACACTGCTGCTCACCTTGCATCTGAAGTCAGTAAGTAAAGTGACAAATGCCCGTGCTTAGCTCACTTCTTTTAGTGCACTCCAGGACCCCAACACATGTAATGATGCCACCCAAGGTCAAGATGAATCTATCCTCTTCAATAATAATCTAGCCTAGTCTACATTATCGCCCTGGGGCTTGTCTCCTAGGCAATTCTACCTCCTGTCAAGTTGACAACCAGTATTAACCATGGTATCATATTATAAGCCAACCCTGACATTCAGGAATTGAAAATGACAGGAATATCAATCTAAAGACCCACATGAGTCATTTTGAAATTGCATAACCAACAATGCTCATGCTAGACAGAGACCCAGTATTCTTCGGTGGAACACCATGTCAGTGAGTCCCCATCATCTCCTACACTGGAAAAGCCAATTTTAAGAGGTCAGATCCCATCTTGTCTCTGCCTTTATGACAGCATTAGTCTATGGTGATGGCAGAAAGGGGAAACTTGTTTCTGTTTTGAGTTTTCCCACATCATCACAGGGCATTTTCACTAAGGTAGCCAAGTGTATGCATATCAGGGAATTCTTCATCCTATGATTCAAGAGAAAGTCTCAGAACTAGCAGGGAGAGGTGCTTTCTCTCCTGTACCTCAGTCTAGCTTTGGAAACATTCTGTTAGTAACATGTAATCTATCCCCCACATTACTGAAAGGTTCTGTGTATTACCAACTTAGCCTTAAAAAGAAAAGACTGCATTTTTATTAAACTTGATTTTAAAATATTTTCTCAAGTTTTGTATCCACCAGAAGTAGAATTATCAACAGTAAACTTGCTTCACATGCATCTCCAGCATCATAAGCCTTTTCTCTTTTGGCATCTGCAAGCCCTGAAGGGTTGTTCCCATCCTTCCCAGGATTTGCTTTTCCCTTTTGATACTTTTGGAGGCCTTTGTAAGGCAGAGGCCTGACTTTGGAGGAGCAGATAGTCATGAGCTTCTACTCTGTGGCTTGGCCTTATCTCCTTTAGTATCTATTTCAGCTTTTCTTCTGGACATTGTAGAGGTAGGACGTAGGTGCTAAACTTCAGGACACAGTGGTACCCAGCATCGGTCCATCATACTGTTCCCCAGTCACTAGTCTTATCCTCACATCTCCATTTCAGAAATAGGGGAGCAGCCAGTCACACAGCAGTCATTCAGTTTAAGTGTAAGAAGCAACGACCTGCTTCTTGCAGACCTGCCTGTCTGTTCCATGCTGCCTTCCATTTGTCTATGGAGAAGTCTAAATTGTATAGCGATGTGTAACATAAAGCACCTGTCAAGAGATATACAATGGCCTTTCACAACTAACTTAAAGGTAGCTTTTCCTACAGTGTTAATCCTGATCTTCCTTAGTGACTAAGCTGATGCCCCGAAACTTAACTTGGTTGAGTCTTTCTGTCAATTTCCTCTGGAGTGTTTTTGTATTTGATATTTTTACATTACCTCATTTCCTATGCATTTGGCTTCTGTTTGTGATATGTATGAGTGTGTATATATGTAGATATGTATATATGTGTGTGTGTGTGTGTGTGTGTGTGTGTGTGTGTTCCTGATATGTATGTTTTTATTTCTTTTATGACATTGACTCTCTGCTTCTTTCTCAAATTTAGCTAATGAGATACATATGGAATTTCCTTTTTCCACCCTGTATTACAGCTAATGGTTGCAGAGAAGAATGGAACAATCCGGTTTTATGATCTAATGGCCCAACAGGCAATTTTATCTCTTCAGTCGGAACAGACACCATTAATGTCAGCACACTGGTGCTTGAAAAACACCTTCAAAGTTGGGGCTGTTGCAGGGAATGACTGGATCATTTGGGATATCACTCGTTCCAGGTAGTTACTTAGTATATGTGTCTGTTACATTACATAAAACATTGTTAAATGACCCATTGTGCCATTCTTGTACATATAGCCCTCTGTGTACAATGGCAACAAGTCTCTTATAGAAAAAGAAGAAGCATGCTGTCCCTGAGATACCCCACAGTAGTTCTAAGTCATGTCCCTTGTTTTCTATCTATTTCTAAGTGAGTGCTCACTTGGAATTTTGTTACAGCTTAAATTTATTAGGCTTCAAATGAAAACATCTTTAAAACCTTTATTCAAGTTCATCTACTTGAATCTAACACCTAATTGCCAAATGCAAACTCTCGTTTTTTTAGTTATCCTCAAGAAACAAGACCTGTTCACATGGACCGAGCACACTTATTTAGGTAATGTACTGTTTCTGTTGGAGTTGTGCGAATTCTTGACTTGGTGGTGTGCCACTACCTGAATCACTTCCCAGCACTCCCCTTTGCACTGGAGTTTGGGGATTGGTTTCCTATTCTGTTGGGTTGCTTTACAAGGGTTGTGTTGCTTTTCCTAAGTAATTGCTTTGTCTTTTGCTTCAGCAAACATTTATTTTTCAAATGCTTAGGAAATTAATTTACAGAAAGCATGTAGTAGCCAGTCTCCCAGTACTACCTCAAAGTTGGGGTAGATTAGGCTTCATTCTTGTCCTGTGCTGATACATACATACCAATGCACAGAAACCCATGTTTACAAATAAGTATCATTATTTTAAACAAGGTCATGCCAACTAGTATATTCTTGAGAGCTTGTTTGAAGGTTCTAGCAGGGAGCACAGCTACTCGTATACCCTTGACCAAAGACCGGTCCTCCTCTATTCGGGGAAGATCGTCCACTTCCACTGAGCACGCAGCTTTGGGAGGGATGCACATGGAGCAGTAAGGGAGGAAGGGGACACCCACGTAGCCAGCCAGATCAGCCAAATCAACCCTGGCGATCAATGGGGTGACATGTTGCAGCCAGATCACCCTCACATCCCAACTAGTATATTCTTTAAGATGCTGAAGTTTAGTTTTATTTTAGTTTGGTTTGTTTTTTTATTTAAATTAACTTATCTTGGCTTTTGTCATTTTGTTGTCTATTGTATAGTCTTTAAGCAGCCTTAAATAACAGGAAAAGAAAATAACCAGACTGAAAACAATAGGTTTTGTATTTGTAATTTGCTGCCTTTTATTTTATTTTTTATCAACTCTGAATTATCCCTAGTAAAATCATGGAGACTTCATTATTGTTAACAATGAAATATATTCAAGTATTAAAACTCCATAGATTAAGGAGAGATGGCTCAGCACCTAAAACCAGTGGCTGCTCTTCCAGAGGACCTGGGTTCAATTTCCATATGGCAGCTCACACCTGTCTGTAACTCCAGTTCCAGAGCTTCTGACACCCTCACACAGATCTACATGCAGGCAAAACACTAATGCACATAAAATAAAAATAAATTATATATTTTTAAAATTCTGTAGATTATTAGATATTCCAAATTTCAGAGATATGAGCAAATATACATTTTTTGAATCAGTGAATTATCTATGGTTTGTGAGAACTCTAAAGAAGGCCTTCTCATCATAGCTTAGCAGCTCTTCGTTATCATTAAAAACTGAGACTCAGTGCTGTGGAGATGACTCCATGGGAAAGAACACTTACTATGCAGGCATTAAGACTGAATTCAAATCTCCAGCTCCTACCCCAGCATTGGGGAGTGGAGATAGGTGGATCCACGGAGCTCACCAGCCTGACAGCCTGTAAGGAATGGTGAAGGTCCACTCATTGAGAGATCCTGTCTTAAGGCAGTAGGAATGAGACTAATGGGAGATACTGGCTGTGTTCCTCTGGCCCCATATCTCAGCTTGGTACCATATTACTTATAATCAGAGGAGAAAAGGAGCACACCGTATTTGTTGGGGATCGCTATGGCTTCCTTATGCCTGTTATATCTCACCCTAGAGTTGAGCATTGACAGAACACAGCTGAGGTGTAGTTGGTATAGACCAAGGGCAGAGGAGCTGTTACACAGTAAATAATGTCTGAGACCAGGTAATTTATTGTCAAATAGTTCTTTTTTTTTTCCTGTTTTCTTCACTAACTTGTCAGCTACCAGGTGTCTGCTAGCACTCGCTGATTTATGGAAATACAGTGACAGATACTTTGAAGACTTAAATATTCTAAGTGGGTATGTCACCCCAAGTGATTAAATACAAGTGTATCAAATGAATCTTTGTGGGGGGGGGGGTGAGACAGGGTTTCTCTGTGTAACAGCCCTGCCTGTCCTAGGCCCACTTTGTAGACCAGGCTGGCCTCGAACTCACAGTGATCTGCCTGCCTCTCTCTCCCAAGTGTGTATCACACTAATCTAAAGGAAATATCACTAAAGGGGGCTGGAGAGATGGCTCAGCAGTTCACATCCTGACTGTTCTTCCAGAGGATGGAGGTCTGACCTCAGCACCCACATGGCAGTTCACAACCAAAGGGTCTTCAGAGTCTTCGTACATGGCTGATGCCATGTGTCTCCATCCATAGAGACCATGTTAAACTTGCATAATTTTAGAACATAGTTCAGGAAATTTTAGAACATAGTTCAGAACTTAAGTGAGCCCTCAACAAATACACAGAACGAGAAAGCATTCATAGTAAATAAACTGGAAGTCTACATGGAGACTCATATTATTCACAAATTTAGGATTGTGAAATTACTGCCTGACACACACAGACATAGCCTGTTCTGCAAAACGCATTATCGCCGGCAGGACAACGCTGATAGTTACCCTTTCTTATTTCTTAGGTGGTCTGCCATTAGTGAAAGCTTGTTTGCAACCACTGGGTATCCTGGCAAAATGGCAAGCCAGTTCCAGATTCATCATTTAGGACACTCACAGGTAATGTGAAAAGGTATCATGGCATTTGTGGGTAGTTGCTTCTTGGTTTGTTTGTTTTGATTTTCTGAGACAGGGTTTCTCTGTACAGCCTTGACTGACCTGGAACTCATTCTGTAGACCAGGCTGGTCTCGAACTCATAGAGATCCACCTGCCTCTGCCTCCCAAGTGCTGGGATTAAAGGCGTGCGCCACCACCACCCTGCTTGTATATAATTTATTTTTATTTTATGTTCATTGGTGTTTTCTCTGTCTGTGTGAGAGACAGGTGTGAGCTGCTGTTTGGGTGCTGGGAATTGAAGCTGGGTCCTCTGAGCTCTCCCTCCAACCCCCGGTAGTTCCTTTTTTTTTTTTTTTTTTAATATATGTGTGTGTATTTTTAGTTTCTGTTTTAAACTGGGTTTTTTGGCTTTTCTATTCATAGCTCCCAAATTTGCAATTACTAACTAAAAATACTTATGTCTTCTATCTGATTAAACTACAAAGTTTTTTTTTCTTGTAATGTTTTGATTACCAGTAGCAATAGATTATTTTTTGTCAAAATTAATGTAAAAATCATATTTCATCTGTTCCATCTGCATTTTATCTTTCATTTAAGTATATTAATTTTATTTATTTGGTTTGTATAGACTGTAGATATTTTTGATTCTGGACTATACCTATTCATAGGTGGCTTAAGCTTTCATTCAGGTCAGGTGCAAATAATATGTGCACCTGATAATAATAAATAAACATTATTGTGCTTCTCCTACAAATGTAGCTTTTCAATACATTTCTTTTTTATTTTAAATTTTTATTTTATGTGTATGAATGTTTTTCCTGCATGTATGTATGTATGTGCACCACATGCATACCTGGTGTCTGTGGAGGTCAGCAGAGTTCTCCCTTAGAACTGGATGGCTGCGAACAATTGTGTGAGGGCCAGTTATTAAACCTGGGCCCTCTGAAGGCGCACTTAGCCTCTGAGCTATTTCTTCCTCTACCCTATTTCTTCCTTGTAAAAGTAGTTTAGGGCCTGGCAAAGAGTTCACTTCGTTGTAGTTATTTTTCTGCGCAGACATCTTACAGAGGAGCACCTCTTCTGTCGGTCTGAACTCCTGTCCACCTTCGTTCCACTGCTCAGCTATCTCCTCTGAAATGCTGTCTCTGCCTCTTAAGGAGGTAGTAGTTTAATAAGTAACTCTCTTACTACCAATAATGATAGTTACTTCATCTACACTTGCCAAGCACTTGTTAAATGTAAAATACACTTCAAAAAAAAAAAAAAAGACAGTAGTTTTCTTTCTTTCTTTTTTTGAGTTGAGAATTCACTGTGCTTCTTCAATCCTTCCATATTTTTCAGCCAATCCTCATTGGTTCTGTAGCTGTTGGATCTGGTCTTTCCTGGCATAGGACACTCCCACTATGTGCAGTTGGAGGAGACCACAAGCTCTTGTTTTGGGTGACAGAAATATGATTTTCCTCTGAATTTTGATCCTACACTTTGTATTTTTAGTATGTATTTTGAGAAAATACTTATTTTTATATCAAATATACTGTAAATGTAGAAATGCCTCATTTGTCTTTTCTGATAAATAAAATGATAAAGACTCCTTGAAAAATATTTTCCTCTTCTTTGTTGTATACCAATTGTGTGTGTACCTATGTTCAAATATTTTAATCATCTTGTAAGAATTGAATAATCAACTTAACAGCTGTATATCGTAGCCTGTACATTTAAATGTATATATACTTTTCCTAATTGTCAGAGATAAAATTACTGAGAACTCAGAAGTCAATCAGCTGGACCACATATTTGGAAATTGTCATCTTAAGCTTATGAAGTGATGTAAAAACAAAGTTAGTTGTATTTATGGATTGAGTTTGGGGACATGAGTATGCTGAAGTGGGATCTAGGATCAATTGCCTAGAGTAAATTAATCCAGAATGTACAACTTGTCTGATGAAACTATTTAGAATAAGTACTATCTGTTTATTAAAGGTAACTATGGTGGAAAAAGATAACTTATAGATGTTTAAATGCAGTTTTGCTAAAAAGAGAGTGGATTTATTAACCTAAAAGGGAAGAAAATGCTGTTTCCAGTGATTAATTATATATGACTATATAATGAAACATTTTTAAGAAATGAAAGGGATGCTCTCAGCTGAAAGGATAGAGTTCACTGTTGACCTTAGTTGCACACAGGTTATGGGACACTTTCCAGTCCCTCACCTGTTACACGTCATTGTATTCTTTGCGGTGGTGTCATGGCATTCTTGCCTTAGTAAGCCTGTTCTTTGAAATTTGTTTCCATTAGACTAGAACAGAAGCTATAATCTAAGAGGGTTGCCGTTAGCTCCATGCCAGCCTGTGCTACAGAGCCAGACCTTGTCTATAAGTGAATGAGTCTGAGTTAGTCAGTGAACAAGTGAGTGAAAGAGAGAGAGAGAGAGACTAAAACAGGAGGAAATACCCATGGCAAGTTGTTAGTCATCACTCTGGTTCTTGGTAAATAACTTGGGTTCTAATATTGTGTGTTGTGTTTCCTGGGTTTAGTTTCCTATGTTTGTTTATTAATATGTCTAAGAGGGTTTTCCTTCTGTTGAAGTTCCCCTCAAGATGGCTTCACTCACAAACATCATGGAAAGAAAAAAGTTGTGCTTATATGTTAAAACTTGCCTTGTTTGACAATGTTGAACAAAGTCAAGATCTCACAAATCTGCAGGATGTCAGAACTAATCCTATTCTTTCAAGATGATGGCGTCATGAGTCTCTTTTTCTTTTAATGATCTGGCTATTGGGAAATTTCAATGTCTCTCTCATGTCAAAACACAGAGTAATACATTCGTGTTTGTTTCTTACTTTGAAAATTTGTGACTATTGACACTGACCTAGATATGCTCTCATAGCTCTTTTAAATCTCATGAAAAACATTGAAAACTTTTTTGCACATACGTGACTTGATTGTGTTATTGTTGCTGCTTCTAATTTGTCTAGAATCAAACATTATCCCAAAATATTGATAGAGTTATAAGACACTATTAGGCTCCAAACTACTTTTAATAGTTCTAAGGATTCCAGACTATTTCTGTCATTTTCTATACCTCAAAGGTTGACTCAATTGACCCAAACAGTGCACTGTACCTTGGCTTTAAGCAAAAGTCTGCTCGCAAAGTGGAGATGACTGTTCTGATTGCTATTTCCTCAGTTTCCCTTATAAGCTCAGCTGAGTCCTTAGAAGCAGTGTTCTACTCCAGTGTGTCTTCAGCACTGCCCATGTGCTCGGTAACAGGACAGGAGTGAGCAGTTTCTTTAATAGTACACCTTTACGATTCAGAAACATCCAATTTTTAAATGTAATTGCACATTTAGAGAACTGTAACCCTAAGACACAGGCTTGGTTTGATTTTGTTTTTATTTTACTGTAGTTTATCTTTTTTCTTTACCCCTTCCCTTTTCTCACTCTAAATCCTCATGTACCCACTCTATACCCCTGCTCGCTTTCAAATTTATGGCCTCCTTTTTCATTCCTAAACATCTAAATACAATCTGCTCAGTCTTTATAATGTTTCTTGTATGTATATGTTTTCAGGGCTGACCATTTGGTATTGGATAACCAATTGGTGTTTTTTCCTGGAGAAGACTGTTTCTCCCACTCCAAGCATTCATTAGTTGCCTATAGGTCTTTATGTAGGGTTGAGGCCTCCTGGGCTTTCTCCACTTTGACATGACTGTTTATGTCCTTGTTTAGTTCATGTTTAGGCAGCCACATTGGTGAGACATGGGCATAGCTTCTAATATTATAAGAAGACCCAGTCTCACAGCAAACTCCCTGGGGATCCTCTGGCTCTTACAATTCATCCACCTGCCCGTCTGGATTTGTCCCCCTGAACCTTAGATGTGGGAATTGTGTTATGAATGTATCATTTGGAACTAGACTGCACAACTCTGCATTTTGATTTGATGTAGTTTTCTGTAATGGTCTCCATCTGTGGCTAAGACAAGTTTTATTGATGAGGGGTGAGAACTATGCTTATCTGTCGGTAGAAAGACAGATATTTAGAATGTAGTTAGGGATTATGCTGATTTAGTAGGAGTCTATTTGTGAATTCTCCAAAGTCTGTGATTTTACTAGCCTTGTGTAACTGACTAGGTTTGCAGTACTGGCCATGATTTTCCTCTTGTTGAGCAGATCTTAAGTCATTAGAGTGCTGGCTGTTGGTTACCACCAAGGTATGTACTGTGCCCTTAGGTTTACCCTGCCATTCTGATCATGATGGTTCATAGACATCATAGCTGGGTAAGACTGTCAGTTGCTTACCCTCTTTGGAAGCTTGTATGGTACCTCGTGGTACCATGAAAGTTAGTCCTCTCAGGTCCTCTAGGCCCTGTGTTCAAAGTCCTTGTTGTTTTCAGCAATAGGGACTTACCTTCAACCTCTGGTGGGCAATAATAATAGCCTGTAATGTTTTGATGGTCTCAGGCCAGCACTCACTAACAACTCAAAGAAGAGCTCCTCATGCCTAGTATTAGGGGTTTTGTTAAAGACCCAGACTTTTTAAATTAACATGACTTTATAATGAACATTTATTACCTAAGCACAGTAATACTGTAAATCCATTAAGGTTTCACTTTGAAGACCTCATTTTATGAAAGGAAAAAGTCACGTTTTATGATGTATTTACTGCCGTGTTCAACATGAGCAGTTTCTGTTGCACACATGTTCAATAATCTTTATGGGAAAACAACGTTAATCTGACCTTTTCAGCTGTTCTGTAACTAACCTGATGGAGCAGCTGCCACTCTGAGTAAGAACGGGTGACATTTTGTCTGGAAATTTCTTTGGATCAACTTACTTCCATGTATGCCTTTGTCATGTCATTCTTTGCATTCTGGGGTAATTTCTGATAGAAGACCTTGGAACATTTATGTAAGTTTATAAACTCCATATGCACAATGAATAGTAAGCAAAATGAAGGCCACCAGGTTTCTTGACCTTTGCAAACAATTTGCATAACTCAGTAGTTTATGAAATAAGAATTTCTACCATCTGCATTTATAATGCTTTATTGAGTCTCTTTCTGTGTAATAAAAGACAAAAGCCTCTGGCTTCTTTGCTTATGATAGTGGTTAACTACAAAACTTTGATGTTTCATATAAACACAGCTGTCGTCCTATCATTGAGCAAAATCCAGACAAGATTAGACTCTTGCCAAAATTAAGGTTAATCTTTGCAACCATCTCAAGTAAGAGCTTTCTAATACTGTTTTAGGAAATCTCTACTTTTGAGACAGTGTACAAAGGCAGTAAGATCCCAGACAACCTCTAAAGTAAGCCAGAGTCAACTAATGATGAATTTTACCACAGTGATAGGAAAGTGGAAAGTAACCAACTTAGTTCATTTTGGTTCATTTCTGCTTACACTGTAATTAATCTTGAGAAACTACTTTTCTTAGTTCACATCAAGTTTAAATCAGACCAAAATAAGTTACTTTTTAACAAACTTCATGTTAATATCTCTTTGGCCTTTCTTTCACTAATCCTACTGAAAATGAAGTGGTTTTCATTAAAATAAATCAGGTGTATTTTATTACAATTATTGTATTATAGCTCATTTAATGTCTAGCATACTGAGAAAATCTTATTTCTCAATAATGTTAGACTCAGGAGTTTTATATACCTTGTCCATTTTTTGTGGGTTATTCTCCTTAGACTTGAACAATAGTGCCTCAGACTGTGATAAATGCTCAATCATTCATTCGCTCCAAATTTCCTGCTCCTGGAGACCATCTGTGGCAGTATCCCTCACCTGAAATATGTAGAGTTGTAGTTATCAAGTAAGAGTTTCCTGGTACTTGATTTTCAGCAAATCATATGTACATCTGCTTCCAAGGTCTTCTCACTTCCTGGGTTTGCCTGACAAATACATTACACTCATAACTGAGGAGCAATTCTGAAACTGTGAAGTGTTACTGACTGAGTCCTTTCTGGATCATACCATCTAGAGGCTGCAATCTCTAAGACCTATGTCCAATGCATGTAATCCTAGCAAGACCTTGGATCATTGTTCCTCAAAAATACCTGAAAAAGAAATAATTTCATATTATCACTGTTAAAAACTGAAAAACAACAATTTCTTAGGATCCCCTAAAATTAAATTTGCTTACATATTTCTAGTAGACATTGATATAATGTGTCCTGACATCTACCAACTTTAACCCCCAAAGTTTCATAATAGAAAGGAAATAAATAAGGCTGCCAGTAAAGCCTTTAGTCTTCAGACATGGTGCCATTTGGAGCCCTTATTCAGAAATCTGGGGAAAGTTAAGTGCTTAATGTTAATACATCCAGGTGGGTCTTTCTTCTTAGTGGCTTTTATGTGGCTCTGCGTTAGCCTCTGCTGTTGAGATGAAAATCAGGATATTATAATCATTCCTGCCACAGTTTCATAGAAGACAAGGTTTTCTAAAGCAGGATAGGTAAGGAAAATTAGTGAAATCTGGCCTAGAAAACAGAGTGGGGGGAAATACTATGTTTGACTGGAAATACCCATTTATCTGTCTATTTCCTCAGCAATGGGTATAATTTTATCCAGTGACTATTAGATGTCTTGCCACAGGCTCTCTCTGTCATTTGCCTAGCACATGGAAGCCCCCCCAACACTGAAAAAAAGCAGAAATCAAAATAGGAGGGAGGAACGATTCTCATGAACCACTTTTCTGAACTGTTGTACTTGTAACTTCTGGCCTAGTCATTTTGGGTTTTGCTTTTTTTTTTTTTTTTTCATCAGTTCTAGCAAAACTCCAACATTGTTTTTGAAGTCCAGAAACAAAGCTTCAAAAGGAAATGTTGATGCTGAACTAACTGCTAGGGTCCATCTAAATGAGTATATGAAGTTGTGATTCAAAGGAACCTGACTGCTTCCAGAAGTGCAGGTGCTGAGTCACCAACAGAAAAAACCAGGCGAGGCTAATGAAAAGCAGCTGATGGAGGCATCATTTGCTGCATTTTTAAAAAATAGACCTTTAAATATATATACACACACACACACACACACACACACACACACACACACACATATTATTGAAGGTGTGCAAAACTAAGCAAAGACTGGGTTTCAAGGCCTACCTTGTTTCTACTCCAAACAGATGGGTGGGTCTGATGCTGAAATCCATATCTCCTGAATTGTTCAAACTAGTTAATCCTAAACTGTTTGCCCTGCCTTTTCTCCTGAACAAGATCTGACATTTCCTTTTTGTCTGCATGGAGTCTTGCCTCCTTTTCTTGGTTAAGACAAATGTGAAAGACTACCTCTCCCCGGAGCAGGAGTTAAGCATTGTCACAACTTTGTAGTAGGCTGCTGGAGCATTGCTAATGATGTCTCTATTGTAATCACCCTTTTAATATTTATTTCTCCTTTAAGTAAGCTAAGCTATTGGCGGCCAGGGATGTTTGACTCCCTAACTGACGACTGTTAGATCCTTTCCTGGTGTTTTGGCTGCCTTGAGCCGAGGACCAAGTCAGCTAAGCAGCTGGCTGGATTGCCCTCACACCAGCAATGGCCACTTAGAGGAAGCTAAGCCAGCCACCACAGCTGCTTGCTATTAAGTCATAACTATACTCCTAAGGGCCCTGTCCGAGTTGCAATTGTTTCAAACATCTCATACAGAGCTTTCTGCCATCAAAAAGCCCTTGGTCAACCCTAGGTTTGCTTTTTCTGCTCAGAGCAGAGGAAGCATACTGCTTCTCATGGCCCAGCAGAACGCTCTGACTGTTGCAAGGCTGGGCTGTCATTTTTTGTGATAATGCATACACCCCCTTTTAACTGGAAGCACATTGTTGTGCTCACTTTCTGAGTTACCCAGAAGACTACTTCTTGTGCTGCCTCACAATGTGCAGCATGAGGCCCTAAGAAGGCTTCTCTCTAGAGGTTTTTTCCTGCCTGCTTTTGATTTTCTCCTGTAGCAGAGTAAAAGGATGGCAGCAGAGGGGTAGCAATGACAGTCACATGGGGCACCTGGGGAGTTCCGAGACCAGCCAAGGCAGAGATGGTGCAGGATCAAAGAAAATAAGGGATGAGAAAAACTAACGACTGGGCACTTCAGGCTTCCATTACTGGAAGAGTCTCAAAGAACATCCAAACCCAAGGACCAAGAATCCTAACACCCCAGGATCAAGAGCTGCAACATTGGGCCATATACCTGGACATTCACAGCATCTATGAAAGCAGCACTAGAGAATGTCACCTGCTTCTGCTTGCTGTTCACTGAAGCCCAAGATGACACCTGACAGGGCTGCTGGTCGTTAAGCCCCAGAGCTATAAGCCTTCAACCTGGTAGCGTTGAGCCAGAAGGAGCTGAAAGTCACTGGATCTGTGAGTCCAGCCTGTAGGCCATGGGCATTCACCTGGATTTTCGAGTACCAGAATGGTTTTTCACCTACCTACAATTCTTAACCAGTTGAGCAAAAGGACCCTAGCCAGCTGACCAGTAACACTTTCAATGCCGTTAACTTCTTTGGATCACTCAGTCAGCTGCTTAAATAAAAGTCCCATGAGTAGAAATAAGATCGATTTTTTTCCCCAAAAATTCTGAAATTAATTAATTAGTTAATTAATTTAAAAACCTGCTTGACTGGGGACTTTCTAACTAAATGTCACTAGGCCCCTTCTCTTGAGGCAATTGGCATTCTAGAGAAGAATCTAGACTCCCACTAGCAGAATAGAAATTTATAGTCCAGTGTTCTGAGTGGCCTTGGGCAAGCCAGATCACTTGGCAGGAGTGGTCTAGAACAGACACACTGGAGTAATTAGACTGGAATTCCTTCCCTTAACCAAATCAACAGAGGATTACGTCACTCTTGAGGAATGGGGCCTAGAGGGGAGGATAAGAGTAGGAGACATTTCTTTCTTCCTGTGATTATGAACCAATTCTGTGCACTTCTAACTTTTCCATCTTAAAACAGGGAATAGAATGAAACTGGGATCCCACTTCTCATTCTTTCTCCCACCTAAGAATAAATTAAATTTCAGCCGTCTTCTAGTAATCACCTACAAAAACAAAAGTAACTTTTTAAAATTCTTAGGATTGTTTTATTGAGTGGATGGATATATGTGAGATACAGTCTCTACCCTCAAAGTCATCGTTCATTATAATCTGCTCAGTTTACTGCCAGAATTCACTATAGTAAATGAAATTTGGCAGTATGTTTTATTTTTTGCCAGTGGGGGAAAGTCTACACAAAACCATGTATGTCAGAAGATTCCTGGGTAGTTTGCCAAAACTTCTAGCTATGGATTGTTTTTTACTAGTCTTAGAAATTACATTATTAGAATGTAAATGGCACTGCTATCGGGAACTATGGATGATTAATGAGCAATATTCATCAAGGATCCAAGAAGGCAGACAGAAATAGCCACTCTTTTTGCTGATCAGACATCTCCCAGCATAGTTTATTTACATTTATTGATATATATCAAACAGCTCTTGTTGTCCTTTGACCAACTGAGAAGTTCATAAATTGACAATCCTATTTTAAACACCCACAAACACTTTACTTATAGATAGGCAGTGGGTAGTGGTGATTTTATGTCTCACCCCTTCAGTCACTCTTGTATTTTCCCTCTTCTGACTGGGAGCCTATCTTGGCTCTGGAGAGACAGAATAGGCTGACAAATTAAGATGTGACTTAGGAAGGCTGATTGAGTACCCTGAGTTGTGAGTTGTACCTGAGTCAAGAGTTCATGGAAAATAAAAATGTGAAAGCACAAAGATCATTAGGTGTAAATGTCACTCAACAGATACTTATTCTTTTTCTACGTAGCAAACATTGGGCTGGAATCTGAGTAGAGATCTAGGCAATCTCTGCCCTAAATTGGTGCCCACAGGAGATCTAAGCAAACAGGCTAGTATAGATTAGGCAAAGCTGACTGGTATCATATATTCAGAAGAATGACATCCATGGGCCGACCAGAGAAACTAAGGATGGAGTGGTAAGACTCTACTGGGAGATGGAAAGTTGTATGAAACCCTTTCAAAGCCATGACGACAAGAAACAACCAAATAAAGCAAAAACCAAATATTTCCGTAGGGGACTGAGAAGCAATGACAACATGACCTTAATGAAACAGTCTCTGGAGAGAGTGGTCTAGAGGAGCAGGTGAGCACAGAGCTATGGAAAGAAAGCGGCAGCTGGAGAAAGAAGAGCATTCTCCTGCTGGAAGAGTTGAGAGGAAGAAACCAGGTGAGACCTCTCTGACAAGAGAAGCTGGGGGACAGAGCTGGGTCTGGAAGGCCTCCAGTCACAACACTAAATCTCCAGCAAGGTTACTAACCGGAACAGCATGTAGTTTTTGGCCAACGCTCACTATATCCGGCACAAAGACAATCATACCCAAGCATGTGGTATACAAACTGTCGAAAGTGAGCATGTGACGTGAGAAGGAGCCGAGATGAGAGTTGCAGACGGAGGAGACATCGGGTTTAAAGAGTCACAGTAGGTGATTCCAAGAATGGGAAGAAATTGGACCTGGAACAGTGAAGAATGAGATGAAAGTGAGCAAGCAGCTGAACGTTGGACAGGACTAAGGGCACAGTTGTCAATAGCGGCTGAGCAGTGGGAGGGTGCAGGTCTCGGATGGTCACATGTGCCAGAGGCTGGAGCACAACCTCCCTCCGTAACTGCTACACAGCACAGCCTTGCGCCTGCTACAGCTATGTAACTCTTCCAAGCTTATCTACCAACCAGACACACTCATCACATTGCGCCAAATTGAATGATTGCTCCAAAATAAGATTCTTGCCAGGGTGACTCCCCTTCTTAAAGCCCCTCTGCCGCTCCAATAATGTTTTTGTTCCATATCCTTCCGTGGTTTCTCATCTAAGAGGAAAACCTAAAGTCCTTGCCATACTGTACACGTCAAAGTGCCTCCCATTTTTAAACACCTTCAATCGCCCAGTTTTCACTCTGCTTCAGCTTCACTGGCTTCCATTGTGAAACCGAGAGCAGATATATAAAGGACAAACTAGCAAGTGGCCAACATGATGGAGATGGAGAAAGAAGAGGAACCTGCTCTAATGAAAAACACAGAAGAGTTGAACCAGGAGAGGGTGATCAGCTTTATCAAATGCTATTTACAGGTAAAGTTGGATAATCAGAATCTTTTGGTGACATCATGGAAGTCACAGGTGGCCTTGAGATCAGTACTGAAGCTTATGAAAAACTTCAGCAATGAATGAGAGAAGAAAAATTTAAGAAAGAGAGGCTGGGCAGTTTTTGAAGAACCTGCCTGAATGGAAGGGAAGAGGTTGTTTTATAGAAAAAGGTGAAATCATAGCCCATTTGCATCTTACCAGAAATGAGCCAATGAAAGGGCCATGCTGAAGGTGCAGGAGAGAAGGAAGCAACCGATGGAATGATGTCCTGGAGTGAGTATCTAGGGCACAGGTAGAGGAATTGTCTTTTTCTAGGAATAAAGGCAGTGTATCCAAAGTAACTGAAGGAAAGGCAAAGTTTAAAGGCTTTGATAGAGATCAGGAGTGGGTGTAGCAGGGGACCACTCCAATTAAGGGATTCTGGTGGAATAGAACAATAGCTATATACTACAGATGACAGTCACAGGAAAAGCACTAAAATGTTGCCAGACAAGTATGACAAAGGGGGACAAACAGAGCTACAGAGTTGTCATAATAAAGCACAGGGTACAAACTGGATGAGAAAGGACATAAGGGAAGGGAGGGGTGACGAACATGAGACTTGTAGGAAATCTCAGATTGAATCACCCAGAAATGGCATGGAAACTGCACTCATGACTCCTCACCAATATGCTGCCTAAACAAGGCCCACACAAGTAAGCATGTTAACATGGAAGAGGGAACGTCATAGGACCCCGCCCCTAAACAACAATAGGCAGCTAAGGTAGGCTGAGAGTAGAGAAACAGTATTCTTTACAGATGAGCCCTTAATTGATTGATTATCCAGTACCAACTGACCAGCCTTGAAATCATATACACTGCAAGTAACACTAAATGGGCTGACCAGATTGTATTTATATATTTATATATATATATATATATACATTTGTGTACATATATAAACATGTATATGTGCATATATATTTGAGAGAGAATGGGAGGGGTTGGGGATAAAGTAAGCAGAGAAACAATGTAATTATTTTTTAATTTCAAAAATCCAAAAGGACAAAACAAGACCAGCAAAAAGTAGGCTTCTTGGAGTTCAAAAAACTATCAAAGTTGGAGTAACAAGAGAGTAAGCTGGAAAGACTGAATACATGGACAGATAAAAGTGCTTCAATAAAAGTGTAGAGAGGGTGAAGATACTGACAATAACCAGCTACAGGAATTGAAGATTAAACATCAGTACGCTCTATGTCTGAAGAGTAGAGAGTTAAGATATCTGGAGGACAGTTGAAGGAACCAAGAAAACAGTATCAGTATTATCTCTAGACATTCCAAAGAGGGTGAGTGAGTGAAGCCTGACTACAAGAACATCATTTCTTAGAGTGTGAGCTCACAGCTATGGAGGCATGTTTACAGGAAGGGAAAGACCATGGCCTGGAAGCAGTGAGAAGCAAGGGAAATAGCTGACTCTCCCCTCTCCGCCCACTATGACACAAGAAGGTGGATGGATGAAGATACGGAAAGAACCACAGGCTACACAGGTAGCAGCGTCCTCAGGTGAGGCTGATGGGGATGTTGCCCGTAACTGGTTTCTGCATGTCAGAGTGAGGGAGTTGAAATTGAGAAGGATAAGGTCATCAGTGTAGAATGCCATTTTCTGCCAATGCTCTGGAGTTCATATCTCTATTTTATTCCATCTATTATACCTTCAAAACTAAGCAGCAGGTCCTTTAGAAAGATATACCCATTTTCATCAATCTATGAGGTGCTGCTCTTCAGGGCATACTTTAGCCTAGCTGTTTATGAAACTATTAATCTCTCATTTATTTGTCTCCCAGTCTAGACTTTGGGCAACTCCATATCTCTGTTATCTGTTTATATTCAGGAGAACCTAAGTTTTATCTCTTCTTTTGTTTGCATCTGTATGCCTATTTATAATATGTTGAGCACATCATATAGGACATTGGAATAGATGACTGAAGGGGTGGATAGAAGGATGACTCTCCAATGCCAAGGACTATGTCTGCCTCATAATAAAGCCCTTAAAGTGGCATATTTAATTTATTAATGAGTTTTCACTGGAAAGCACCATGGCTGGTACTAGTTGAGGAATCATAAGAAAAGAATAGCATTTGCTCCAAGGAATTTACAGCCTAATGGAAAAATTCCAGGTCGTATGGACTTTATCAAGGGGAGAAAACAAAACATAAGTACAGTTGCCTAGAACTGTCACAGTGTTTATGTTATTTATACTCGTGGCATAAGTACAGTTTAGGCATACCTCATTTTATTGTGGTTGGTTTTACTGGGATTTCCAGATAATTGTTTTTTTTTTTCCACCCTACAAACTGAAGCTCTGTGGCAACTGCGTGGAGCAAGTCTATGTATTGGCCCCTTTTCCAACAGTGTGTGATCATTTCAGGCATCTAAGCCACATCTTAGTAATTCTCACAGCATTTCCAGCTTTCTCATTATGTCTGTTACAGTCACTTGGGATCAGTAACCATTCATGTTACTACTGTAATTGTTTTTGAGTGCCGCAAACCATGCCCACATGAGATAGCAGACTTAACCCATAAGCATCATCTGTGTCCCAAATAGTCCATCTACCTGTGTCTCCCTCTAGCCCCGAAACACGGGAATGAAAGTAAATCAATAAATTTGCACATGGTGGTCTCTTAAGTTCCCACATGAACCAAGACTCTCCTCTATCTCACTTAAAGCCAAATGCTAGAAAGGTTAAGTTCAGTGAGGGAGGCATGCAGAAAGCACAGGGAAGCCAAAAACTAAGCCCATTCTACCAGTCAAGTTGTAAAGACTTTTAAAAGATATATGGATTTTTATAATTTCTATTGTTAAAACTTGCAAATAAAAAGGCACACTGGAAAAGAACTTCTTGAAGGGAATTAATAGGAATGATAATAAAACAAACTAGGCTTATTATTAATATGGAGAAAGTTATTGGTCTGCATAGAAAGTCAAACCAGCCATAATATTCCCATTAGCCAAAGCCTAATCCGGAATAAGTCCTTAATTTATACAAGTGCACAGAGACTCGGTGAGTGCTGATGCAGGAGCTGCAGCAAATTATTTCTAAGGTCTAGAAAAGGTAAGTGCTGAAGGTGGCTACACTAGCCAATGGGCTTTCAACGCAGATGGAAGAGCCTTCTACTGGAAAAGACCATGTCAGGCTTTTATAGCCAGAGAGATGTCAATCCCATTCTCAAAGCCTCAAAGGTCAGACTGATTCTATTATTAGGTCTTGATGAAGCTGGAAGTTTTGCATAAAAGCCAATGCTAATTTACCATTCTGAAAACCCTGGGGCCTTTGAAATTTATAGTAAGTCTATTCTGCTGTGCTCTGTAAGTGGAACAAAACCTAGATGACATCATATGTTTACAACATGGTTTGCAGAGAAGTTTAAGACCATTATTGAGACATATTAACCAGGATTTTTTTTAGAGATTAAATTATCACTGGTAGTTGACATGACTTCTTGTCACTCAAGAGCTCCAATGGAGGTGGACAGTGAGTTTAATATTTTTGTTTTATATATACACAGTTTTGCCTCCCATGGGTCAAGTTGTAATTTTTACTTTCAAGCCTTATTATCAAATAAATATGTATGTCATTACATATAGTGGCATATACCCATAACCCAGAATTCAAGAGATAAAATCAAGAACATTACAAATACAAGGCCATACTGGGCTATTTGGTGAGTCTGAGGTCATGGTATACCAGGCCCTGTCTCAGAAAATGAAGTGGAGAGAAGAATGAAAGAAGGAAATGGTGGAAGAGAGATAGAAGGGGGGAGGAATGAGGGAACTAGGGAAGGAATAGAGAAAGGGGGAGATAAAACCAAATTTGTAAGGGTACAACATCTTAAACACCAATTCTTGTGGATCTTTGCAAAATAAACCAACAGTCTCCAAGAAAGCATTCAAACATTCTAAATGCCACTAACATCTGTGATCCATGGGCAGAGGTCAGAATGTCAGTGTCAAGAAGATTTAAGCGGGTCACGGTAGCACACACCCGCAATTGCAGTGCTCCGAAGGTGGAGGCAGCAGATGAAGACTTCAAAGTCAACTTCCTTTACATCAGGTTGAGGTTAACCCAGGCTACAGGAGAGCCCAAAAGGGAGGGAGGGGGAGTTTGCAAGAAGTGGATTCCAAACAATGGATGGCTTGAGGTGATTCGAGATTCAGTAATGGAGGTAACTGTAGATGTGCTAGAAATAGTGAGAGGACTGGAGTTAGAATTGGAGCCTGAAGACAGGACTGGGTTGCTTTAATCTCACAAAAAACAAACAAAAAGACCACTTAAACTGAGTGTTTTTTTTTCCCTTTTCATTGGTGAACAAAGAAAGTAGCTTGTCAGGATGGAGTCTGCTCCAGGAAAGGATGCAGTGAACTCCACCGAAAGAAGAAAGTATTGGGTATTACACAAACTTGGTTGTTAGAGCAGCGACAGGATTGGAGGGAACTGACCCCATGATGAAATATGTTCCTAGTATGAATGAAATGCTGTCAAACAGCATCCCATGCAGATTAATCTTTCTTGGGAATAGCAGTTAATCAAGGCATCAAACTTAACTGTTGGCTTACTTTAAAAATTTTAGTAAACGGAGCATGGAACTAAACTAAAAGTGTTCACAAAAGGCTGGGCAGTGGTGGCGCCCACCTTTAATCCCAGCACTCAGAGGCAGGTGGTTCTCTGTGAGTTTGAGGCCAGCCTGGTCTACAGGGAGAGTTCCAGGTCAGCCAGGGCTACATAGAGAAACCCTGTCTCAAGAAACCAAAATTAATTAATTAATTAATTTCACAAAAGATGAAATATAAATGGCTGAGAAATATTTTTTAAATGTCTATCCTTGACAATTAGAGAAATACAAATTAAAAAACCTGCTTTGAAATTTTTGTCTTACCCCAGTCAAAATGGCTATGATTAAAAAATAAAATGGCAACAAATGTCATTTGCAGAAAAATGTGAATTGATTGTAGGAGTGAAAACTGTTGCAACCATTTTGGAAATCAGTTTGGTGGTTCTCCCAAAAGCTAGAGATATATACACCACATGGTTTGGCTATACCACTCCTGGGCATATACCCTGAGGTCTCTATATCCTGTTCTAGAGATAGTGGCTCATCCATATTCATTGCTGCTCTATTCACAATAGCCAGGAAATGGAAAATGTCTAGATGTCCATCAACTAATGAATTGATAATGAAAATATACAAAGGTAGAGGACAGGAGGGAATCTAAGGAGGAATAATTAACACTAAAGAAACACTAAAGATCTTTTGAAAACAGCATATGGACACCTACAGTGTAAAAGCTTCCTAAATGGTATACATGCATATATATATATATATATATATATATATATATATATAAAACTTTAATGGAACTACCCAATTACAGAGCAATATATTAAAAAATTAAATTATTTACTAGTATTTATATTATTTTCCTGTATTTATATTATCATTAATTGGCTGGCATTGTTAATCCTTAACCCACCATTATAAATGAGCACACAGACACCACATGGATTTTAACAAGTGTTGACCTGGATTGTACAACCTTAGCCCATCTAAGCTCGCTCATAATTCTATCCCTGAATAAAGCCCCATATAATGCACATACATCCCCTGGGCTGTTATTCTCAACGTTATGCCGATGTTCCAGGCCACATGGAATGGCGTTCTTTTCTCTAATCCATGGCATATATCCTCTTTCCTGCTCTTGGCTTCTCCTTCTACATCAGGCTTCTTCTCCTTCTCTACTGGAGGCTTCTTCTACCCATCAACCTCTCTGCTTCAGAAGTCCCAGCACCTTAGTCCCGCCTACCTCTGTCATTGCCCAATCTCAGGCCTTAGCATTTATTTAACCAATCAGAGACAAGCAAGGTAACACCATTACTTGACCTACAACAATCAAGCTTCTGGGAGCAGCTTAATTAACATTTAGATTGTTAAATGGGGTGTAAAAATCACCCCATCAGAGCAACAATGCCCCTACTAGATACTGCAGGCTAACAAAAAGCCTAGTACTAGGAATGGATTACCTCTGTTAGAGCTGTTGGCCAGTGATGTCCCAAAGAACTTGACAGAAAGACCATACTGCTGAAAACAACACAATTCAGAATAATTCCAGGGAGTGGTATTTAAAATGCAGGTATCAAAATCTATCCAAAAGAGATCCTGATTTAGCTTGTCTGAAGTTAATCTCTGGAATGGGCATTTTAAGAAACACTCCCAACCACATTTAGAAAAACATGACTCTTATTCTGACTTAAAAGGCCCTTCATCAGCTTTTTTTTGTGTGTCTACTTCTGCCTCATTTCTCATTATTCTCCAATTCTGGGCACTTCGGCTTACACCACCAAACAGCTTTCCCTCTGCCCTAAATACTATTCACCCTCATGTCTCTGTGTCTTTGAGGTACAAAGCTTCATTCCAGATTGTTATTTTAATGCCTCTTAAGGTTAAGTAGCTACTGAAGTCGGCTCCCTCTTCTTTCCTTGGACAACTTAGAAAGTCCTGTTCTCAACAAAAAGCCCAGAATAGCTAAATCAATCCTGTACAATAAAAAAACATCTGGAGGTATTACCATCCCAGATTTCAAGCTGTACTACAGAGCAATAGTTGTAAAAACAGCATGGTATTGGTATAGAAACAGACCAGTAGATCAATGGTATCGAATTGAAGATCCAGAAATAGACCCACACACTTATGGCCACCTAATTTTTGACAAAGAAGCCAAAACGGCACAATGGAAGAAGGACAGCATCTTCAACAAATGGTGCTGGTCCAACTGGATGTCCATTTGTAAAAGAATGAAGTTACACTCATACTTATCACCCTGTACAAAACTTAAGTCCAAGTGGATCAAAGACCTTAACATAAGGTCGGTCACACTAAATCTACTAGAAGAAAGAGTGGGAGAAACCCTCGAACTGATTGGCACAGGCGACAACTTCCTGAACAGAACACCAACAGCTCAGGACTTGAGATCAACAATCAATAAGTGGGACCTCATGAAACTGAAAAGCTTCTGTAAGGCAAAGGACACTGTCATTCGAACAAAACGGCAGCCTACAGACTGGGAGAAAATCTTCACCAACCCCACAACTGACAGAGGGCTAATATCCAAACTCTACAAAGAACTCAAGAAATTAAATGCCAAGAAACCAAATAATCCAATCAAAAAATGGGGGACAGAGCTAAATAGAGAATTCACAAAGGAGGAATCCCTAATGGCTGAGAAACACTTGAAGAAATGCTCAACATCCTTAATCATCAGAGAAATGCAACTCAAGATGACTCTGAGATTCCATCTCACACCTGTCAGAATGGCTAAGATCAAAAACTCAAATGACAGCACATGCTGGTGAGGGTGTGGAGAAAGGGGTACCCTACTCCATTGCTGGTGGGAATGCAGGCTTTTGCAACCACTATGGAGGTCAGTCTGGCGATATCTTAAAAAACTTGGTATAGCTCTGCCTCAGGACCCAGCCATACCACTTCTGGGTATACACCCAAATGCCTGTTCACGGAATCATAAGGAAGTTTCCTCATCTATGTTTATAGCAGCCTTATTTGTAATAGCTAGAAACTGGAAACAACCCAGATGTCCCTCAACCGAAGAATGGCTCAAAAAACTGTGGTACATCTACACAATGGAATATTATTCAGCTATCAGGAACAATGAAATTATGCAATTTGCAGCCAAATGGATGGAACTAGAAAAGCTCATCCTGAGTGAACTAACCCAGACTCAGAAGGACACATATGGCATCTATTCACTTATAGTAGGATTTTAACGATATAGTAGAAGGTATCGATACTACAACTAACACACCAAAGGGAACTTGGACATAGACTTCTTATTTTTAATTTTTATTCTTTACCTATTTTTTATATATTAGTTATATTTTTTTCTATTTTTTAGTCTTTTTTATCTATTGGATGCTTATTGGTTTGTTTTTTTAGTAGTTCTCTCTCCCGGGCAACGAGACACTCTTCACTGATGGTACTTCTTTGTAGATCCCCAATGAATGAAGAGGCTCTTGGCCCTCATATGACCTCTCAAATGAGATGAGGGATTGTTATATAAGGACACCCCCACCCCAGAGAAATGGGATGGAAGGGTTAGGAAGTAAAGAAAAAAAATGAAATGTGATGTTTCGGCCTTTTACTACTAATTGTCATAAACTGTTTAGGATAATTAAGAAATGCAAACTAATGGTTATGCAAGCCGGTCATTCAGTTAGGTACTATGACAGCCTATTATAGTTACTTCCTAAGCTAATCAGAAATAAACTGGCAAGAGACAAGCAACATCTGCTTACCCTAATATAAGAGATAGGGCCTCTTCAAAAACCTCAAGAGATCTGCAGAATATGGCATTCAAAGATGTTTTCGTAACTTTAGATTTTTTTATATCAAGACATATCAACTCCTGACAGCACCCCCTATTCTCCTCCAAGTAGAAGATGAGCATCGAAGAATCTCCAGTGGGAGATGATTGAATTAGTGGCAAGCCTATCTCTTGGTAGGAAAAGCCCCTTGCCCCAACTGTAGACAGAATGCTGTCCAAAAAGGACAAAACCTGGAAGCAGGTAAGTCAACAGCCTAGCTCTGCCAAGACAGGGTAGGTAAGTCCTTCATAACCCCTGCTCTACAATCAATGTCTGTCAGAGAAACGGGGCCAAATGACTGAAGATCGATGCTGTAATGTATGGAGAGAAAATGGGAACTGTCCAAGCAGCCACAGGTATGTCATTTCTTAGTTTGGGAAGCTGCAGGCCCTGTACTTCCTATAAAATCAGATATATTTATCCCTCTCAGGTCTCTGAGGTGGTTGAAGAACAGATAGCTAGAGTCTCATAATTTAATTTTGAGTTGTTTAGGAGTCAAGAGAGTGTTATAGATCTAAGAAGATACTTTTAAAATTGTGCTGCAAGTTAGTATGAATGTTGAGTCAGATATAGACCTTTAAACTCATGGAGATGTTTAAATAGTAGAATGTTAAAGTCAAGTACCAAATACATATGGACTGGTCATTGGGAATGTACGTTAAGCCATATAACCCTCATAACTGTGGCCTAATTACCTCTGTTGTACTGTATTGTATTTGTTATTATAAGAGAAAGAGCCATTTGTTGGACTGAAAGGGGAAACTGCAGGGGGAAATAAGATATACCTTAAACTTAAAAGAAAAAAAAGGAAAGAGGATGGGGGGTTGAGGGTGGGAGGGACTGGAGGGGGAATAAGGAGGGGACTGCGATTGAGATGTAACGAAGAAATAAAAAATAAAGGAAAAAAAAAAAAAAGAAGGTCCTGTTCTCTATAGTACCAGCGCGCTTTGTGTCCGTGAAGGTGCATGTACTTATGGGTGCACGAGTGTTTATACATGCCACAACCCTCACAGCATTTTGTTGGCACACCCATCTAAATTTTGCACATCAACATTCTGCGGGTCTCCCCTAGGCCGTTCTTTGAAGGCAGAGGCAACCCCTTCATCTCTTCAGTACTTGTTTGGTACAGTAAAAAGGTTTACTTCTGCTTAGGTAGCTTGTCCTAAGTCCCATAGCTGGTAAAATGTGCAGTCAAACCCTGAACCAAGATCTTCCAACTCTAGGTGCAAAGAAAGATCCTTTACATGATATAAGTGGCAATCACTTTCACAGCTTTGGGTCTCAGGTGTAGCTTGATATCATGTTATGTCTAAAGCAAACAAACCTTTAGAAACAGATCTCCATGCTGTGAGGTTCTCTGGAGCTGAAGACTCATTCTGATCAATTTCTATACTCTTCACAAGGCCTAGCAGAGTATATGGTACTTAGAGGGATTACACAAAAAGAGAGTTGCTCTTCAGTAAATTGCAGATCTATTTATATGACAGGACTAAGCAGGTAAAATCTCAAATGGATACAACTCAACTTCTAATTTTCTCAATCTCAACTCATCCCTACCCCGTGTATCCTCTCTCTCTCTCTCTCTCTCTCTCTCTCTCTCTCTCTCTCTCTGTTTGTCTCTCTCTCCCTCTTCTCTCTCCATTTTTTAGATCTTTTTCAGATTTTCCTGCTAAAAAAGCAACTGTACACGCAGCTCTTCAGCTGTGCTTCCCAGGCCAACTTTATAACTCGTATCATGAACTACCAGTCCCAGAATGCTGAGCGAGAGCGAAGGGGCGGGGCGGGTTCTCGGAAGCCGCCGTTTGATTGGTGAGCACAGGCGCTTTCTTCCGGAAAGGCCCCGGAGGCAGGAACTTAGGAACGGGGCAGAGGCTCTCTACCAGGCTGGGAGGGGCTTGTGACTGAGCCTGGGGTCCCCATCCGCTGAAGAGATGGATGAGGATGGGCTTCCTCTCATGGGGTCAGGCATAGACCTGACCAAGGTTTGTAAAGGATGGACTTGCGCTTCCGGCGCACTGGGAAAGGAGGCTTGGTCAAGGGGCCCTAGGTTCCCAGGGAGACGACACCTCTCCAGGCCCAGCCCGGTCACCTCTTTTGCTAGCCTAGGGAAGGGGGAGCCCTGCATTCCACTTTGAAATGGGTCCCTCCTGAGCTAAGTAAAGAGTTGGTGTGCCTTGTGGCCTTTGCTCCCCACGTCACGTGTCTCTATGCCCAAGGTTGACAGTCTGGAGATA
>CAJQZJ010001638.1:4748973-4759666 GCA_907164525.1 Lophiomys imhausi
GCAGACATTTCTTCCCTGCTCCAGTCAGCACATTGTATGGGGTCCCCGCACCCTGGCAGGGCCAGCTGGAGTTCTTTTTTTTTTTTTTTTTGTTTTTGTTTTCTTGAGACAGGGTTTCTCAGTGTAATAGCCCTGGCTGTCCTGGACTTGCTTTGTAGACCAGGCTGGCCTCGAACTTGAACACACAGAGATCCGCCTGCCTCTGCCTCCCAAGTGCTGGGATTAAAGGCGTGCGCCACTACGCCCAGCTTCCAGCTGGAGTTCTACTGCAGTAAAACCAGTGTAGACCGTCTCACCATGAATTACAGGTCAGGACCCCATGTAAACAAGACATGGAGATACTTGATCTTGACTCACACACAATAATGGATTTCAAATCATTTCTAATCTTTTTCTTCTAAGAATCTTTAAAAACAGGCAAAGGTGTTGAGAATTCTCATCTAACAAATTTATAGTGTTTATCTTCTGTATCCAAGTTTTAGGCCCATGTCAAACTTAACTTTCCAACAAATGATGTCTTTCTTAAACCCTTTTTTGTTTTTTGCCACCTCTTTGTATTGGGGAGGCTTAGGAGTTATATGCAGCTTTATGAGGACATTGGTTAATTCCCTTTCTGGCTTCTAAGACACACAACACAGCAGAGTACACTAACATATACTTTAAAACATTCTTTTAGAGACATGGCTATATATGTTCAGTATTTTATAATCATAAAGTTATATCATCTTATTATTCACATTGGTATTAGCTAACTTTCTCTGGAGCTGGTTTGAGAATCAGATGTTCAGAGTTTTGGATTTTTCTTTTGTTGTTCTGTATTACTTGTGAAATTCATTTCTTAATGCAGCACTCTTTATATTTTAAGTTAGTAACTAGACGACTTGGGTGCAGTTTTTAGAACTTCAATGTAGTATAAAACTGATAGGGTTTTTTTTTTTTCTTGAAATTATGTTTACATTGGTTGCTAGCTTTGACAGAGGTGGTCGTGACCACAGTAGGGAAAAGACTACTGCTCAAAATACTTGTCCCCACAATTATCAAGGGAATTTAAATAAATGATTATAAACGAATACATATTGATCAGTGTCTTTCACAGCTCAGAAGGATAAATCGCTTGTGCCTTCTGGGGCTTGGACAGTAGGAGATGAGAGGAGAAGAGCTCCACAGGACAGGATGGCATCATCACAATAATCCGATCCTACAGAGAGAGAGAAGACTGTGGCTCTGAAATGATCATTCTTTCCCAGGCATCTTCAGTCAAGTCTGTAGGTAGATTTCCAAACAAACACTTTTACTCCCTTACTTGCTAAGCTCTGTCTTTCCATTTTCAGTCTACCCTCTGTGAATCTCCAACTCGCTAATCAGTGACACATTAGTTTTGTGTTCCAATCATGAGACCAATTAATACTGATTTTAAAATTGTAATTCTAGGTGAATGGGATCCACCTTAGTAAGTGTTCCAAGACCAGAAACTCCTTTTTTCCAGTATGTATGGTCTAGAACTTGCTGAGAAGCTAGTCAGTTATTTACAAACTCTGGGTGATGAGCAACCGTCTGTAGCTTCCAGATTTATCATCATGTTATAGCAAACTTCTGTCAGCTCTGGATTTGAACTGTTTTGGTTCAGGTTGTTTTTCTTGTATGAAATCTCACTTTTTTCTTTAAAATTAGCAAAATAGTTTCTACTTTATAGAATTGGTGTGAGGGTTTGAATGATATGTTATAGATACAGTATTTCATACACAAGTGCTCAGACATTTAGGATAGTGAGTGTTTGAAAGTATATATTTATATGGGTATATTTAGAACTAAAACTTAAATTTGGGGAACTGGAGCAATAGTTCAGTCAATAAAGTGTGTGTCATGAGAGCATGCGGACCGAACTTGATTCCTCAGAGCCCCTATAAAACTCTGCATGGAGCTGCACCTGTAATCTCAGTGTTGGGAGGACAAAGACAGGAGGATTCCCGAGACTTGCTTGCCAGCCAGTCTAACTGAGTTGGTGAACTCCAGGTATAGGGAGATACCCTGTCTCAAAACCTAAAGTAGAGATCAACTAAGAAGATGCCAGCATTGACCTCTGACCTCCACATACATGCACACATGTGTGCACTCACACACACATATAAACCTGTAATACATGCACAAAAATTTAAATTTGAACTCATTTTTCCTTTTGTTTATTTTACTTAAACCAATATACTCATTTTTCACAAATGGAATTTATCATTTTACAAATTAATTTGTTGTAAGATTTCTTCTCTAGCAAATTAAAAGACTTATTAAATTTGCCAAAATTGAATTTCCATGATTTTCGGGAATGTGCCTATAATTTGGATAGCATGACATGTTTTGAAACTTTTATTTATGTTTACATAACAGCTTGTTGTGAACAAATTTCAAGGTTAAGGCTAGCATTGATACCATTAAAACTAAGTTTTCTCCAAGGGATACAGGCCTGTAATCTGAGCACCAGGAAGACTGAGACCAGAGTGTTGAGAATGTGACGCTAGCCTAGACTGTACTGAAAGTTTGAAGCCAATCCGAGCTCCACAGTGAGACCCTACCTCAAAAAATGAAACCAAAACCCAAATTTATCTTATGAATATTTAATTTTGAGATTGCATCATTGAAGATGTCCAGATGATCATGTTAAAAGTCAGTGCTGTGAGGCTGGAGAAATGGCTTAGTGGTCCCAGGTGTGATTTCCAGCACCTATACTGGGTGATTCACAACTACCTGTAACTCCAGCTCTAGGAGATCTGATGTGCTCTTCTGGCCTCCATTGGTACCTGCACTCATGTGTACATACTCAACGATACATACACTTAATTTAAAATAAACTTTATCTTTAAAAAAATAAAAATAAGTATTCTGTAATTGTGCATTTGGTGTCGGGTATGAGAAAGAGGTCTGATAGTGTGATAAAGTGCAACATATGAGTTAAATACTGAAGTACCATCTCACTTGTGTACCAGTCTTGTTGATCTAGGCTATCAGGGCAACTGCTATATCCAAGAGCAGTTCTTCTGCTGTTGTGTCCTCTTGTATTGTTGCTTCACCATCCACTAGGACTTTTGTTGCCATTCCCAAGATTGAAGATGTGGTATTAAACATCTTCATGCCAGCTTGGAAAGACAAAAGAGACAAAGTACAATGATAGATAAAATAAAAAGAAAGCAGCTTTGATTTAAATTTCAGACGACAGATTCAGGTCCAGCAATATAGCCTGCCATCCCTGCTGTTTGCCTGGCTGGGGCAGGAAGCGTCCCTGGGTCACACAGTCGGCAGCACTGATGGAGCCTGCTCAAAACAACAAACTGGCCTAGGAAGAAGCACTAAGTACTCTGTTCCAGTGGTCAGCATTTTACTCATAATTGCGGGCAAAATGACCTTGGGACATTACAGTGATGCTTTTAATAAGGATTTTTATATCATCTAGGTAGCAGAGTGCTGCCTCTGTGCCATAGAGTAAACTGGCCAACTCTCTCGGAATGTGTAACTAAATATGATAATGTTTCATATTATTCAGTAAATGTTTCTGTGGTTAGCCATTATTTTGCTAACTTTTATTTCTAAAAGTATGTATGTGTGTAGATGACTGTATGTGTGGTATGTGTGAATCCATTTATGTTCACATCTGTATGGGTACATATGTGTGCAGGCTTACATGCACATGGAGCCCAGAGGTTGACTTGAGATGTGTTCCTCACTCTCAACTGTGTCTGTTGAGGCAGGGTCTCTTGTTGAACTCAGAGCTCACTGATTCGGCCATTCCAACTATCCAGCTTGCTCTGGAAACTCAGTTTCTTCCTCCCAAGTGCTGGAATTTCAGGTGGGCTACTGCGCCTGCCTGGCTCTTACGTGGGTGGTGGAGATGCAAGCTTCCATCCTCACGCTTGACTGACAGGTGCTTTATCTCCCTAGAGCTAGGTGGATAACTCAGTTATATAGAGTGATCACGGCACAGTGTGCCTTTGTCTGGCTTATGTTAGATTTTCATAGTGGATTTCTCATTTTGCCTCTCTCAAACTCTTTCTCTCTTAATTCTTTCTAAAATGAATTGTTCATCTTCCCCTTTCACCACTCCCCCTTTTTACTTTTCAAACTTAAGAAGATTGAATTTTATTTGCTTATTTGCCCAAGTAATTTCTACAGACAGATACTATGTAAGGCTATCTCTGACTAATTTTTATTGTTTCCCTTATTTTCTGTGGAAAATGTATTCATTTGCAAGTAATCATTAAGCTGCTGTTACATTTCAGGCTGGGAATACAACAATGAATGAAAGACTGGCCTGAATTGAGTTTGTATTTCAACTTATTGGTTTATTGCTCTGATGAATTTAAGAAAGCTGAAAGGTTAACATTTCTGTTAGTGAATATCTGGAATATCTATGACACAGTCTAGTAATGTAGAGTTCTCATTCTACTCATGTGAAGACAGTGGTAAATGAGAAAATGAGAAATACTTATATCATGTATGTTATAGTTTCCAAATCTGCCCTTCATTGTACTTTTCTACCATTTTGATTAAATACTTTATTCATATGTCTCTAACTCTCCTAGAAACTGGCAGACCTTTCTCTTCGTATTCAACAAATTGAAACAACACTCAATATTTTAGATGCGAAGGTTTGTATTTATGCTGGATAAACTTTTCTGTGTGTACATCATATTTCTCAATCATAATTAAAATATATTTTGGGGTGAAATTAATCTAACCCTGAACCTATGAAGTGATAGTGTTGTACATTAGAAATATATATTATAATTGCAAAGCAATGGATGGTGTTCATTATAAACATTAACTTAGTCATTTAGAATGAACTCATGGTTTGATATTTCTTTGATTATGCCAGTTATAAGTATAATATAAACAACATGGTAACAAATTAAGCTATTTTTAGCTCACATTGCTTAATACAACTCAAAATTATTTTTAATGGTTATAATGTAGTAATAGCACAATAATGTAATGATTAGAATAAAACTTAAATGTCTCCAGAGTAAAATTTATTGAAGTTATCTGATATTTTCATTTGTAATTATCTTGAACATTAATGAAGAATACCAGTTTGAAATCACAAATTACCAAGCAGCAGGGTACAGTAGTCTATGTTGATAATTGAGGCAGGAGGATACTGAGTTTGATGCCAGACTGATTGAGAGAGAGAGAGAGAGAGAGAGAGACTGTCTATTTTTAAAAAATGAAAGAAAAAAAACAAACAAAAGGTCCCATGTTCCCTGAGGAAAAAAATTTTATTTGAAGCCTAGAGATTTTGATAAATAACTGGCACATTCAATTTTAACTTGGTTTACTTTGTGATGCTATACATGTTTTTCCTGTTTATGAGGTAGAGAAACTACTGATTTTATCTTTAGTTCTACTGTATTTTTGTGATTTTTATCCTCCCCTCCCTGTTACCCAGTAAAAGTATACAGTGTCTATGCTTTTTTGTGTTAGTTCAAAAGTAAATTGAATTTTTTAATTGATCAAAATATTTACTGAATATTTAAGTGGAAATATCTCTGCTCACATCAAAAAAGGAAGCAAAGGTGTGGTTGTACTTTCTCTGCCCTCTATGGACTTCAGCAAGCATGTTGCCTGAGAACATTTCTCTGGCATAGAAATTTAGAACACCTGGCCTTGAGCATGCTTGAGGACATTCCAGCAGTCACGACTCTACCCACTTGTGACTTTGGAGCCACTGCCACTTTGCAAAGCACTGTTGTCAGTTAGCACTTCGCAATGATGTTTGCTGCCTGAGATCCTATCTCTGGTGATTTCTTATTCCGCTCTTATGATATGACTGCATCCTATTTAACAGTTGGGGATTTATGGTGCTGCCGTCCAAGGGCACGAGTTATATTTCCATATGGTCAAGTTAACCTTAGTATTTCCCTGGCCATAGTATAATCCCCACAGTCAGCCAAACAGCTGACAAGCACTTGTCTCATATCACCAAAATCAGGAAGGGTTTTTAGAAGTCTAACCACAAATGCTTACTTTTTTGTTTTGAGATCCTTACCATTCTAGTCTGTAATGTTGACAATATACCCATTTGCTGTGTATGAAGAAGGCACATTTTAGTAATATTCACTGATAAACTTTTAAAGAGAGAAAAATGAGCCATGTCACATATTAATATATAAGCCATGTCATGTAATATATTAATATATAATAATATTAATAACATATCTCATATAGTTAAAACTTAAAATTGCTAGAGAGCTGGGGAGAATACTCAGTTGGTGAAGTAGTCACTGCACATGCTTGAGGGCCAAGTTCAGACAGGAAAAAGGAAGATCCAGCTAATCCAGCCAAATGAGGAGCTGTAGGCTCACTGAGAGAGACCCAGCACATGCACGGGTACATACGCGGGTACATACGCACACCACATACACACATGCATACATGCATTCCCACACACATGCTTGTTCACCCCACACAGGTATGCATACACACACATACACCACACATGCATGTACACTGTGTGCTGCAGAGTACTTTTCATTAGCAAGGTATTTTTAATAAAAATGTTCAAAATAGCTTCATGAGGAAAAATTTCTCATCCCCATTACAGGGAATAAAAACAGGGGTATAAAGAAGGTGGGCCAGAGAATCAAATAGCACGCTAGTACTTTAGTACACTTGGGCAGGCAGACTACAGAGCCCATGCTCTCAGTTCTTGCACTGAAATACTTTATAGTCTTAGCAATAATCTGTAGGGAAAGGATTATCAACTAAATTTAACTTCTGAAAAACCCCTTCCAAAGTATTGTGAACATTTTTCACTTTTAATTTATGACATTGAGATTAAAAATGAAAATTCTGAACCTATACATTTTATAGGCTTAAAGGAGCTAAATCAGGTGCCACGGGTAAAAACGTCTTATTTGCCCACCTAGAGTGGTCTTCACATGCCAACACTAATTCACATTTCTCAGCTGTCATCTATCCCAGGCCTAGAAGATGTCACAGCTGAAGTGTCTCCTTTAAGTGTCACAAGTGGATCGCATTCTGAAACCACTTCAGAGCAGCCCCAGGTAAGCATCTGATGCTAAGTGCAAAATTCTTGGTAGTCATGTCATAAAACCTTAAGCTACAAAACGCATTTTTAGGAAAAGAAGCTATTTTATTTTTTAATATTATTGAAACTTCATTATGATATATATATGTATGTGTGTGTGTATATATATATATATATGTATGTCCCTGTCTCGGAAAACAAAACAATTCAAACAAATAAATAAATAAATAATTTTTTTACTCTTTACTTAAAAATCTTCTTTATATACACATCTCAATGAGGTACTGAAATATAAAACTAAATAATCACCAAAATGGTGACCCACTAAAATAACATCAACAAAGTAGAGATCACGTTTAGGTGAATTTTACATTTGTACTTACAAGTATTCACACACGGTATTTTTAGGTCATAGCGATGTTACTAATAAAGTTAGTAACTAATGAAGGAAGCTTGGCACATGCCAACACGTGCATACTTCAAAGTGCATTTTCAGAATTGAGTGCATTTAATCCACAGAAGAGCCCTGTGACCCTGTGTAGCTGGTCTTCTATGCCTGCCTGTGCATCTCAGGGTTCACCTTAGGCACACATTGAGATACTCAGAAAAAGGAATTTGCCTCTATACTGAACATATGTGGACTCTTTCTCCTTCTCAATATGACCGTTTGCATTGAAATAGGTACTAAACGTAATCTGGAGATGGCCTAAGACATATTATAGGGTAAGAGTAAGTTAAATTCAGACACAATGTCACTTTATGTGGGAGACTCTAGCAGCTGCAGATTTCGGTATCATAGGGGTCCAGGAACTAGTCCCCTGCAGACCCCCAAAATACCTATTACTGTTAATCACACTTGAATGTCTTCATTTGCTTTGCATTCAGAATCACCTGTCATATGTCTGACAATTTTTGAGCTGTAAATTAATTCATTTAGAGTATTTGGAAGTTCTGTAGCCTTCCTGCATTTATAAAGTTGTGATAGGGTTTTGTGTTGATCAGCCTAGTAAAGATGGCTCTTGAGTGTGTTAACATTCAGATCAACTTCTAATTTTTTTCTTCTTTGACATTAACTAGTATATTTTTATATAAAATATTTTGAAGCTAGGCAGTGGTGGCACATGCCTTTAATCCCAGCAATCAGACGCAGATCTCTGTGAGTTCAAGGTCAGCCTGACCTACAGAGTGAGTTTGTCCTGTAGCCCAGGACAACCAGGGCTACACAAAGAAACCCAAGTCTCAAAAAAAAAAAACCCCAAAAATTAAATATTTTAAAAGGAACTAAGATATTGCTTTACAAAGATTCTCGTGGATATTATAGCCAACTCAGCTATGCATTCTTGAAAAATCACAATGGCATACATTTGTAACCCTAAGTATATGGGAGCTGCAGGCAAGAGAATCAGGAGTTCAAGGTCATCCTTGGCTAGGTAGTGAATTGGAGGCCGGTCTACATGACACTCTGCCTTAACATAGCACAATGACAAAACCACCCATTTATCACTATTTCTAAAGTATGAGTCAATCCTGAGATTTGTATTCTGATTTTTATGCAACTTTAATTTCATGGCTCAGGTCTTATCTTTGTTCACAATAGACCATCTAGTTATGCAGATCGAGATTAGTTTTAGAACGAAATGAAGGACAGTTGAGAGAAAGGATTAGGAGGCTTAATAGGCATATAGTAAAGGTATGCTGGTGTAATTGAACAGTGCGTTCTTGGTTTTGGCCACAGAGCAGCAGCTGAAAGCTGGAAACTGTTAGGCTGGGATGGAGATCTCATTTACTCTGTTGGGCTTTGGATGAGCTATGCATAAAGACTTTAAAAATATATTTGAATCTTTTTTCTTTATGGTTAACAGTGTTTTATACTTCTGTATTTAAGTGTTTTACAAATGAATATATATATGTGTGTGTATATATATATTCACTCACTGTTGTAACAGTTAACAACACAGTAGAAGAAACCAAAAATATTTGTGTTTGTTTTATTGCTTCAGAGTTCCTTTTTCTTTTAAAGATTTGGCTTACATGTAAATTATGTTAGAAAAACTTCAATATAATTCAATATAATTTATAATCATATTCCAAAGACTGACGTTTTTTTCTTTTTGTTTTATTTTGTCTTGTTTTTAAGACAGGGTTTCTCAGTGTGTTGCCCTGGCTGTCCTGGAACTCGATCTGTAGACCAGGCTGGCCTCAAGCTCAGGGATATGCCTGCCTCTGCCTCCTGAGTGCTGGGATTAAAGGTGTGCACCATGCCTAGCTGAGATTGGAGATTCTTGAAATATTAATCTGTCTACATTTTAGCATAGATACATTGACATAAAACTAATACATAGATACATATGTGGAAGAGATTCCTTTAAACAGTTATGCCAGTGCTGAGTGAGGGTTACAAAAGCAAACTTATTCTAATGTCCAGATAGGTAGAAAAGCCAAGCACTATGTGCTTAAGAGTCTTCACTTGGCAGTTAAACAAGGACAGGGCTTCATGGTGCTCGAGCGTCTGTACACGGTGCTGTGTAGCGTTAGGACTGCTGTTATTTAAAAACACCATGCCTCAGTATTTGTCACTGAAACTAGTATTTAGTGTTTTGGCCACTCTGTTGACTTTATTTCCGTTAATGACATCTCTACAGCACACGAAATGTACACAATCAGAGAATCTGGTTTTCTCCAAGAAATTTGTTAAGTACTGCTTTCTAAAAACTTAGAATAACCATATCCACTTAGAATATAATGGTTTAATAAATGAGTGGGACAACAGGATAGATGGGCAGATACCTAGAAAACTAATTCACTGTACATTTGTTCAACAGTTGACAAATCAAATTGTTTTACTAGTTTCCTGATATATATATCCACCCATTGTGTTTCATAGGAACACATTTGCATTTTAAGGATCAATGTATTATTGATGGTATTAAGTTTAGCTTATAAGTATTTATAGATATTTGGAAACATATCCCATAATTAAATTAGTAGTATTTAAATATAAAAATACAATTTTTGAATATTTATTACCTCATAATTTAAAAATTAAACATCCCTTTTAAGCAGCATGTTAGACCCCTTCTGTGAACTGTCTAAAGATTTACATAAAAACTCTCTACAGCAGAACAGCACACAAGACTCTGGACCACAGGAAAGTGAATCAGAAAATATCCTAACTGTAGCCAAGGATCCAAGATATGCCAGATACCTCAAGATGGTTCAAGTGGTAAGCTAATTTTGTCTGTCTGTCCCTGGAGATTTCACTCTTGGTTTTTTTGTTCTGTTTTGTTTTGTTTTCAATCTGAGGAAACAGCTAGCTTGAGTGATCAAGTGTTTGCAGTTCTTACATTATCTCGATGTAAAGTGAGTTCCCCTACCATTGTGTCCACACTGTGTGCATGATCCATGTAGCCTGCTAGTCGTCACAGTTGTCAAATGGATGATAGACTGCTACAGGACTGTAGTGGGGTCAGTCCTCTCAGGCGTCCACCCGGCAAGTCTCACAGCTCATGCAGACGAGGCACTGCCTCTGTCCACTTTTGTTGTGGGTGTTTACTAAACACCTAAGAGATTACATTAGCTAGCCGACTAACATTCCCAAAAGCTACTTGCAGTGGTGTGTGTGTGTGTGTGTGTGTGTGTGTGTGTGTGTGTGTGTGTGTG
>CAJQZJ010001638.1:4769978-4839934 GCA_907164525.1 Lophiomys imhausi
GGGCCACACTCCTTCCTGACATGGGGGCACACTCCTTCCTGACATGGGGGCACACTCCTTCCTGACATGGGGGCACACTCCTTCCTGACATAGGGGCACACTCTGTAATCTCAGGGCTTAAGAGACTGGGGCAGGGAAATCACAGATTTAAGGACAACCTAGGCTACATATAAGACCTAGGTCACTCTGGGTTACATAGTAAGTTCCTGTCTCTGAAACAAAAAGAAATGTGCCTTTTACATGTTGGGGTTTTTCTTATTGGCTATTTTTTCTTCAGTGCTGAGAATTGAACCCAAGGCCTCCCAAATGCTATGTAAGAGTGTCACCACTAGGCTATATCTATAACTATTTTAAACTTTGGGTTTGTTTGGGGTGGAGGGGCGTTGTTTGGTTTTGTGTTTTGTTTGGGGCTTTTTTGTTTTTGTTTTTTAGGATTTTTGCTTGACTGTTGGTTTTTTGTTTGTTTGTTTTGGTTTTTCAAGGCAGTATTTCTCTGTGTTGCCCTGGATGTCCTGGAACTCACTCTGTAGATCAAGCTGTCCTCAAACTCACAGAGATCACCTGCCTCTGCCTCCCAGTGCTGGGATTAAAGGTGTGCACCACCACATGTGGCTCTTGTTTTGTTTTTTGAGACAAGGTCTCACTGAGTTTTCTGGCTGGCCTTGAATTCACTGCAGAGTCCAGGCAGCTCTTGAATATGTTGTCTTCCTGCCTAAGCCACCCAGGTAGCTGGAATTACAGGCATGTGACACATGGCCCAACTTTTTTTTTTTTTAATAAATAAGGCTGTTAACAGTAAACAGTAAATTTACCTCAAATTTTAAGATTCATATTTCCTTGAGGTGTGATGAAGAAGGCAGGAAGTGGTTGCCATGTAGCAGACCGCTCGTGCTGCATTATGTGGTTTTCACTGCCTATTTGTTCCTCTACTTATGCCTCCCTGACTCCTCCACTGCTCTCTTTCTCTGATGTCCTTGTTGCCCCACTCCTGGAGCTCAGCATATTCCCAGGCGAGTGTCACATGTTTTTCACTGTGGCACCTTTATCACGGTGTTCGCTTGGTTCCAGGAGCTAGTTGTTTGCCACACTGCTCTTATGTGTGGCGCTTAGTGTGCTTGGAAATAGAGTTTGAATTGTGAACCTTTGGAAGGTCAAAAATTCTGTGTCATGTGAAGAACAGCCACAGGTCAATGCGCTGATGTACTTACTACATGGAGGCCAGTCTCCCCTAGAGCTGTTGATCGACACTTGGCCTCTGTACACTTGAGTTCTTTGTTTTTAAGGCTGTATCAGATACTTTAAAATTAATTTTAGTTAAAAGCAAGTTTTAGGGCTAGAGAGATGGCTCGTCAGTTAAGAGTTCTTGCTCTTCTTGCAGTTTGGATCCGAGCACCCAAATCAGTGGGCTCACAGCTGCCTGTAACTCTAGCTCCAGAGGATTTGATGGTACCATCTTTTGACCACTGCAGGCACCAGCAAGTGTAACACACACACACACACACACACACACACACAGTAAAATTTTTAAGTAATTTAAAAGGGGTAAGTGGAAAGTAATAAAATAGAAAAAGCAAAATAATATTCGAAGTGTAATTGATAGCCAGCAGGATGGCTCAGCGGGTTAAGACACTTGCCGCCAAGCCTGACTTGAGTTCAGTCCCCAGAACCTGAACAAGTCAGTTTGATAAGAATACATTTATTCATGAAGTAATCAGATTTTTGTATTAGTGGCATTTATAATAAAAATGATTTAGAAACTACATAAGATGCATTATTTGAAATAACCTCTTCAAGTCAAACTTCCATTTTATTTAACTTCTTTAAGTATAAACAAAGTCAGCTTCAGTTGTATGAAACCACTATAGCACAACAATTGTCCTCCTCCATTGTGGAAAGACAGAAAGCACAAGTGAGCGGACACTTTTGACTTCATATCCTGTAGGCAGGTATAAGGTTATCGTGTGATTCAAATGCTAACTTCTGTACTCCCATATCTGGTTGCAATCTTTGTTCTGAGAATCTTCTGTCTGAATGTTGTGTAAGCACTGCTCCCCAGTTGTCCCCTGATGTGACAGCTTACAGCCAGCCACTGAAGAGGGGAGAGAACAGGGCTGGACTTGCTGCTTCCCAGGGGAGGAGGAGTTATTGGAGGAAGTGGGGGAATTCAGACACAGGCAGAGGAACAGGAGACACCAGGAGCGAGCCAACTGAGGCAGGAAAGCCACAACGTGCAAGTATCTCTGGGATTTACACTGGGAGGAAGCCAGATTAGCTTAAGAGGTTAAGAATAGAGTAATACTTGCTCAGTTATTGTGGTGTGAAGCTTATTTAACAAATAGTATAATAGAATCTCAATTATTTGGATGATATCTAGGTAAACTATGAAACAAATACAATCATATACAGTTACACTAGCAATATCCTTCATCACACAGCCTCTCTTAACTCTCTGGAAGGCGTAGGAAAGTCATGGCATCTTCTCTGGGGCTTTCTGAGGAGGCTGTCGAGCGTAAATACTAACTGAAGGGACACTTGTGCTTGCTGAAAGTAGGGTCCTTCATGCCACCCCACGTGTGCAGCTCAGCACCCAGCTTTGATCCACCTGTGCCTTTGTCCCTTGCTCTCCACCTCTGCCAAAAATGAGGGACCTTACCTGGAGTCTCCCAAATGGGTAAGGGGACAAGTAGCCACTGGAATTTAAGCAGTTACTTCCTTTTGTTTATTCACTTTAGAAACACATAGTTCTCACCTTTCCTATTAATTTGTTTATCTGGAAGTTGGCTAATTTATGAGAGGAGAAATAAGGAAGAGAAGACCATGTCCCTTAGGAGGGAGAGATTGTCTGTCAGCAGATCCAGACCCAAGTACCATCCTGAACAGTCTCCAGCACACAGCAACACCTTTCATTTCCTCTCCCAGGCTCAAACCTGATGACATGTCATTACCAGAGTCAAGGCTCTTTACTGAGGTTCTGTGGCCTTCATGGCTGCCTAACCCTGAACATCTTCCTTATGTATGTATGGGTTCCTGAGGTCAAAGAATGAGAGAATCATAATGTGGCTGCCCAAACACCCACCCCAGCTGGAAGATTAACTCAGAAGTAAATATTCTGGGGATTCAATCACTAGAAACCTCTCTGTTCCTTTTCTGTGTTTGGAGAAATGGTTTTAAATTTACATGAATAATATGTGCGTGTTTTTGACGTCTGACTCATAGACTTGTAATATGATTAACAAATTCTAAAATGATTTTTTAATAAATTTGAGGGGGGTGGCTGGACAGAAGGCTCAGTAGTATAAAGAACATTCTACACTTGCAGAAGACCTGAGCTCTGTTTCAGCAACCACATCACCCTGGTCACAACCACCTGGAACTCTAGCTCCAGGACCTGGCTCCCTCTTCTGGATTCTGAGGGTACCTGCACTCATGTGCACATACCCTCATATAGACACAGGCACACACATATGCATAATTTAAATGAAGATTTTTAAACTATTGGCAAGTTTATTCTTACAAATTTAAAGTAGAATGAAAGTGAATACATTCATACAAAGAAACTATCCTCTGAGGGGGGGTGAGACAGTGCACGGTTCCACCATTGATTAGCCTTTAATCTCAACACCCAGGAGGCAGGGGCAGGCAGATCTCTGAGAGTTTGACACCAGCCTGGTCTACATAACAAGCTCCAGGCCAGCCAGGGCTGCGTAATGAGAGCCTGTCTCAAAAAAAAGCAAAAGTAAATAAATTCTTGTACTACTTCTACATGATAGTAAAGGGAAGGAATTGGGCAAAGCAACAGGTCACTCTTCAATCAACAAATGCTTGAGTAGTTACAAATGCAAAGAAAGCACTCTATGTGCTCTGCTGGCCATTAGCACAAGGAATTTATTAAGTTGTAAGTGTATTTTATGGGGATGGAAGGGTGTTAATAACATGGGAAAATTGATGTAACTATGTTTTAAATTATAATAATAGAGTCTTAACTTTTGGAAATTATTTTCTTAAAGCTCTTTAAACTTCATATGCATTCAGGTGGACATTAATTTCTTATCCCCAAAAGATAGAGACAATTGGTAAAATATGTTTATTTTAGGAAAAAGTCACAGTAATTTCCTTGCCACCTTTCTGGGCCCTAAGAATGATGTGACTTTTGTCCAGTTTCTCCTGAAGCTGCCCCTGCATCTGTAAAGAGAGCCGATGGCAGTCAGTGAAAAAGCTCTTCTAGCTGAGATACTCATTTCTTGAAATAATCCTGGTAAAAGAAGCCAGTCACTTTTCCTTTTCCTACAAATGACTGTGTTTGCTACTAGGGCAAGATTTGTGACCCACCTACACATTTAGGTTCAAGTTAGAAACAGTAGGAGCAATCTCCACATTAATATCAGAACACAGCATTTTCTCAGTCTGTGCAAGTCTTCATAATACCACTCCCTTCTTTTTTTGAGAAAAATATTTTTAATTAAAAAGATTTTATTTTGTGAATTTCACATCATGCTCCCTGTTCCCTTCCATCTCCCACCTCCCTCCAGACCTACCCTCCACCTTAGCAATCTGTCCCAGCATAAAAAATAACAGCTCATTGTGGAAGCTGCAGTTTATCTCAGTTTGTCCCACAATATTCCCTTTTGTCCACACATTCTACTTGCAAATGTTCATTATAATGACTCCTTGGTCTGGTACAAGGCCCCTGGTTTCCGTTACTCTGTCACTACTGGAACCTCACTGGAACTCCTCTCAGATATGCTGTAACTGTCCTGATACGCCTCTCTCTTTACAAATGAAATTGGTCAGACCCTGTCTTGCCAGCCTATAGTATCCTACACTTTGTATACACCTCTCTCTTTACAGATGAAAGTGGTTTGAGATAGTCTTGCTGTGTAACCCAGATTGCCCCCAGCCTTGAGACCCTCTGCCAGAGCTCAGATTCCAGGTGTCAGTACTGTTCCCTCCTCAAAACCAGTTCTGCCTTCCTGTGCACTCAGTCAGCGCTTAGGATGCTTGCTCTGTGTAAGGAAAGAGCTTCATATTCTCCACTTCTTACAACTAAATTATTGGATTTAAAGTCATAAAATGAGAGAGGAAAAAAACCCTAAAATATAAGGATTTGGTTTTGTTATTTTTTTCAAGAAGCATAGTCCTCCCTCCCACCCTCTCCCTCACTTTGGACCTAGAACTTTAGGAAAATTTCAACATGGTTTATAGGGAGATTTAGTAGCTTGGTTTTCATTAGCGCAATAACAGATATGTGTAAATATTGGCAGGCCGGGAACCTGCAGACGGTTTTTGTGATATAAGAGACTAGCATTTAACCATTACAGCTGCCATCCTAATTGCATTAGGGTGGCTTCTTTACACACTTTCTCCAGTGACGCAAATGCACACATGATTTTTTGGAACTCCAGACCCATGGCTGCTTTCTCTCTCCTTCATTACTTATGTTGGACAAACTGCCCTTAACACTTGCCAAAACAAATCCCACAGTTCTGTGGACTCCAGTTTTGAGGTCTCTCGTGTGCCCCTTAGACCACCAGTAGCCATGTCTCTCCATGATTAGAAATTGGCCCCTTCTCTTTGACGGTTACCACACCAGACTATGCTACTTGACGTCCTAGCAAGAACATAGCAAACCATCGATCCCTGCACAACCTCACTGCAAGCACAGCAGTGGGTCCTATAGGAACTCATCCCGGGAACACAGGCCCAGTTAGGGGTCTTGTTTTCTATTGGGTTTATGAAATTTACGTTAGGGTGCTGGTTGGAAACCAGGCATATTTTCCTCTACCTATGTCAATATACAACATGACAGAAGGCTCACTGGGCTTTGGGTATTTCTGTGTTCTCCTTCTGTAACCAGTTCCAGAAAAGTAAGGTCAAAACATGGAGTTTCAGGGCTGGAGAGATGGCTCAGAGGTTAAGAGCCCTGGCTGCTCTTCCAAAGAACCTGCGTTCAAATCCCAGCCCCCACATGGCAGTTCACAGCTGTCTGTAATTGCTGGGTGTGGTGGCGCACGCCTTTGATCCCAGCACTTGGGAGGCAGAGGCAGGTGAATCTCTGTGAGTTCGAGGCCAGCCTGGTCTACAGCGTGAGTTCCAGGATAGTCAGGGCTACACAGAGGAACCCTGTCTCGAAAAACCAAAAAAAACAAAAGCATGGAGCTTCAAGTTCAGATGTCTGTTATTCTTTCACTAATTCATTCCATAAATCTATTTAAATGGGGAGTTTATCTGATTCTTGGTTTGCATTTCTACATTTCCCCCAACTCCCTTCCTTTCTGCTCCATACATACTTTTTGTGCTGTATTTTAGGAGCTTCTGGTATTGGATTTTTTTTTTTTTTTTTTTTTTGCTTTTTGTTTTGTTTGGGTTTGTTTTTTAACCTCATTTTTCTTCCCTTCTGTTTTCTGGGTTTTGTAATTTATTTTTGTAACCTTGTAACCTTTGTGATGTCCTGTGGCTTATGCTAACATGATAAATAAATCACACAGTTGTGTTTGTAGAAAGACTTTCTGACATCAAATCATGCCTAATAGAAGCTGAGAGGCTGTTTGGTTCTTGTCGTTTTTTAGGAAATATGGCATGAACTCCGTTCTGTTCCTCTTTTATCCCTAGAAAATCAGTTCTTTTGGAAAATGAAATGTTCTAAAGTTCTTTTATTCTGTTATCCTAAATAGTTAAATAGATCCCATCACCACCCACCCATACATCTCCCAACCCCAACTCATGTCTTTTTTATTATTTTTAACCCACTGAAACCAGCTAGTACTGCTAGCATGTGCATGGGTGTAAGGCCAGGCACTGGAGCATGGCAGCTTCCCAGGGGCCACATCCCGGAAGAAAACTGACCCTCCCTCCCACTGCAGTCAACAACTGCCTGAATTGTTGTTAGCCATGGTGCTTGGTGAGCCCCTCCCCCAGTCGTGCTGGACTTTTGACTGGTTTGATCTTGTGTAGGTTTTGTACAGACGACCAGGGGGACTGAGAGCTGATCTGTCCAGCAGTGGTCCTGTCCAGAACACACTGTCTGAATCAGTCCCCCTAGCCCCAGTCTTTCTGCCCTCTCTTCCATGATGGTCCCTAAGCCTTGGTGGGAGAGGGTGTGATTTTCTATTTTAGAGTGAGCACTCCACAGGCCCTTCTGCTCTATACTTTGACCATTCACTGTGAAAAGAAACTTCTCTGGTAGGATGGGGACTTATACTAATCTCTTGGTGTAAAGTAAGTAGTAGATTTGGGTCTTAAACCTGTTTTACTCAAGTCTTAGTTTTAGGAACTAGACGTCAAAAATGTGACTCGTCTTAACCTCTTAGTTACTCAACTGCAGATGGTAGTCTGTTTATATTGGATGAGCTTTTTGTTTTGTTTTCAATATTTCAGTTGTCTTGTCTCTAACTTTGTAAGTTATCAAGGCCCAGACTTTTATTTTCCATTTTCTTTGTCTTCCAGACCTATCATAATTCACTTCTCAGAGCACAGTAACTCTGCCTTATGGAAAATAGTTGCTTCAGAGGAACTGCTTTGGAAAGAATTCTGAGTTGGAATTATTGGTACTTGTCTATCTAATATTTAGGGTACAGTTAAGAAGGGTTTCTTAAACCTTTTCTGTTTGTGAACCCCTTTTTCCTGAAAATTTTTATACAACCTCAGGCATATATATACATATATATATATGTATGTGTATGTATGTGTGCGTGTATGTACATAAATGTATATATATATGTGTGTGTCTGTATATATGGTACATGAATCAAACCTTTATTAATAGTAAATCATGAAAAATTATTTTAAAACAATTAGTTGGCATATATATGATTTTCTGCATCTTAAAGATGAAAACAAATCTACATACTAATAAGATGGGTATGCTCATTCTACATAAACATAACTTGGTTGAATGTTGATACTGTAGTAGTATCAATTTTTTCATAGAAGATTCATATTTTAATATTCTAATCAGTGGCAAGAACACCACTTCATTGTACCTTTAAATTATCTAATATTTATATCAATAAAGACACAGGAGATGTAAACTGAGGTAAAACCTGCTAACTCAGGGAGGTAACTTTATTTTCTGAACTATAAACAAAATGTCTATTTACAAGCCTGACTCTACAACTAAATGGTTAGCTCTTTAGAAATCTCTGTCTGTGTCATTCTACTGAGTTAGTCTTCCTCTCTCCTGAGCTCCTCCAAACCCATGAGGGCTCCTCAGCTCTCTTTCCTAGAATTCTGTTTTGCCTCTGTCCTGCCAACTGCTTCTCTGTTGTTCTGGCAAAGTCAGAAAGAGGATCTTTATCTCTTATCCAGAACTCCTCCAAAAAGGCTCTTCTGAGCCAGAGAGAGAGAGAGAGAGAGAGAGAACAAGAGCTCTGTCACAAGTCCAATTGCTTATAAAAGAAGTCTCTAACTCCTCTTCTACATCCTTGGCAGACTGAACCATGTCACCGTCATGGTGGAGGGGCTCCAACCCAAGTTAGTAGGACTGGAACCATTTCACCTTTATGTGAGGTAGCTCAAGCCACCTCTGCCTCAGGTCATAGAGCAAAGACCTCAAGGATCCTCCCAAGCAGCTTGCCTTAAAATAGTCAGGCACTTTGCGTTCTTTAGCATTCTTATCTATGCAGGCTTTTAGAGGCACACCCAAACTGCATCTCTTCAGGACACACCAAACTGCTTCTGACAAATGCAATATTTAATTATGCTCTTATATTTTGCTAACAATTAGATTTTCTATGTACAATAATCAAATATCATGTAGCACTTAATATAAACACATAGTAAAAAAAAGCAAAAGTATATTTAAAGCTATTTCAGAAATTTTTGGTAATACTATTTTAACCACAAGCCAAAATTCATTGAAAAAAAATTTGTGGTGTGTGTATGTGTGAGAGTGTGTGTGTGTGTGTGTGTGTGTGTGTGTGTGTGTGTATATACACAGGGGCCAAAAGAGGATGTCTGATTCCCTGAAGCCAGAGTTATACATAGTTTTGTGGGGTCTCTGCAAACATCACGGCCAGCAGAATAATGATCAACATGAAGCAAGAAGGAAATCCTGTTCAACCAACCCAGTAGCCAGTGGTGGCTCAAATTTCTAGAATCTGTGCATCTTATCTTAGGCATATTTAAGTGCAGTACAATTTGGGAAAGGTTACATGTCACTCTTACATAAAAAAGTACATGTCACTTCTTCCATGAAGATGTGTTCTAGAGATAGGCTACATGTGTTACCTTAAGGGTCTCAGGGAAGATCTGGTGTGGTCTCAGTCATACAGATGACCCCATACATACAGTGCAGGGGTCAGCTACCTGTGGTCCTGGGTGTGGGCTTGGCGGTGCCCCTGACAGCACAGATAGCACAAGGATCCCCCAGGCTATTGGCAACCTCCATTCCCAGACTTCTGGGTGGAAAATAGGTACACATCTCTTACATTGAAAAGACAACTCTGTGTTTACCTCTGGTTTCCATGAGCACAAGGACCTTATTACTCCCAACAGGTTGTGAGCTTCCTGACAGAGATGCTGGGAACCAAGCTGGGGACCTCTAGAAGAGCTGCAAGTGCTCTTAACAATGGAACCATCTCTCCAACCCAAACTTTTTTTTAAAGCAAACTCAAACAGCAATTTTTAACTTCAAACATTTGAACACAGTACAACCCAAGTTATACTAATTTGACACTATATGCTGAGGGACAGTAGTAAGAAATTTTGACAAAAGTTTGTTTTCCATAATTACACCATTGTTTCTGTAAGTGCCTAAGTCCTTAAATATGTATTTAAAAAGCACTACAGCTCATAACATATGACAGTATTGAACCCAAGCAGAAGTGTTTCAGGTAGCGTTCCTAATGTTGTGCAGCCTAATGGTATCCGCAGAGCAAGGTGCACATACTCAGGACCTCAGCAGAGCCACGTGGGCAGGTACTGAGAGAAACAGTTCAGATTCATCAAGCATTTCATTTTGAATTAATTTGGGAGTGTACTACTTTCAGAAGCCATTTAGTGCTACCAGAGGTTTTGTGACATCCACACTAAGGGATGTGAAGGCATGGAGTTTGTTTACTCACCTAATGGGTTCTTGTTTTCAAATACATTTGTATTCATTCTGATGTATCCTTTTCTTACTTCTCTGATCTTCTTAACCTGAATGCAGATATCCATGTGTTGTCAGTGATTTTCAATTTCCCACCTACATTGATTGTATGTCTGTAGTGGTGTTTAGGAGATGTATAAATATGTTGCTTGGCTTCTACATCCCTAAGGTGTCTAAATGAAGTCAGGGGCTTTGCTTCTTACAGAAACATTTGCATTTATATGTGTTATGTTTTAAAAAGCTTCAAAATCCTTTCCTTTTAATTTGAAAATCATAGTTAACTATTCATTCTATCAGTTTAGCCAAGCTTCTCGTCATCTGAACCCTCGATATGCTCTATCTTCTAGTGAGAATGTGGTCCTGTTGTCCTGCGAAGCAGCAGTAGCAGCAGTAGGATAGTCCAGGTGACTTGGTTTGGGTTTATGGGATTAGACAGTGCTGATTCCATCAGGTCGGTGCAAAATGTGCCCAGAGATCACTCGAGGGCTTTGCACGTCATCCACAGAAGCAAAGGAACAGCTACTTTAAGTCATGAGCGGCCTCACTGTACTCTTTCAGGTTGCTCATGGAAATAATGAAGAAGGCTTTCTTATAACTGCATTGTTACTACCTTTTGTCCTTCGCATAGGGTGTTCCAGTGATGGCAATCAGAAACAAAATGATATCAGAAGGACTGGATCCAGAACTTCTTGAGTAAGTAATATTTCTCATTGAGAATATCATCATCCTAACGCATGCCCCCACTATATTAAAAAAGAAAAAAGAAAAGGAAATATCCTAGGCTACTAACCAGCCCTTGCACATTTCAGGAGATGACATTCATTGATAAATCTGGTCAGAATTTGGTGGCAGGGCATATGAATTTGTTGTTGTTGTTTTGCATGCTGACTTTTTGGGGGATAATATAAGATATTATCTACCTGCTTTTTACTTAAGGCTATAGCACATAAGAAATGTATTCTACCATGACCTAGATTAAGCAAGACTGAGAAGTGACTAGAATAAACAGAATCCTGGGTACACATTAGTAGTTATTATGGACTAGATGCCAGTTTGTGTGTGTATTATAAAATATTTTTTAGAAATGCTGAGAAATCACAACTCAGAACTTTGATATTCATTCCATCCAAGCCAACCTGGCTATGTAGTTCATCTCAGTAAATTATAATCTTGATGGGCTCCTCACAACTCCTCTACTTTATAAGTACCCAGATACTTGTAAAGAGTTGTTCTGGTTGGAGCTTTTGCTCACCTCTGTCTTACCCGGGCATTCAAACTATGCTCACAGTATGCTTTGGAGTTTTTCTTGGCTCCAGCACTTCAGGAAAAGGTGTGCATTTTGGAAATGAAACACCATAAAAGTCATCTTCTCATATTTTATCTTCAGAAATGTGAAATTCAAGAATGCCTTTAAAGCTGCCAACAATGGATTTTCCAACATGTATGTTCATTGGCTGTGTTTCCAAGTGGCCAAAGGATTGACTACAATAGCATGGCTTGATGGCTTGAACAAAAGCATATCTGGAATGTTTAATATGTGCTCTAGAAATTGTTTCTGACATTGTAAAAGTAGGTGAATTATGGCATATATTTTAATAAGAATTGAGCATTTGGATTTAATCTATTTTGCTATTCACTCTGTATAATTATAAGTATATTTACCATTGATTGGGACTCTTTTTGCTTCTGGAAATACACAATAGGCTGTGAATAATACCAAAGATGAAAAAAAGACCTTTAAAATGATGACATTTCACTCTGGAGAAACAGGAAATCCAGTGTCCTGTAAGCACCTACATATGCTACATATCCAGGCTTTGGTCTGCTGCAGGTTTCATTCCATGGCCTTCCCAAACAGTGTAATGCAAGGCCCCTTCATTGAAACAGCTATTCACACCACCAACGGGAAGATCATCTTTGCTTCTTCCCTCTTCCATACCCTACTATGTCCATCACTATGATTTTTCTCATTTTTAATGTCACTGCCTGTATCCCTGTTCTGTCTGCTGTGGTCCCTCATCATTTCTCACCTGAATTACTACAGTGGCACTGATTTATTCTCTTTCAAGCCATTGCAGCAAAGCCAAGTGGATTTGTTCATAATTTCATTCTTGCTTTCAGCATATAGCGTCTAACTGTTGCATGTAAATGCTTTTCCCGTCATGTCCTGAATTATCTCTCAACTTCTTGTTACTTCTGTATATATTTATTTTGGCATCTATTGCAAATGACCTGCATTTCTCTGACTATATCATTTTCCTATTTCCTTTGGCATTTTTATATGTTGCCTTAACTCTCCTTGGAAGAACTTTCCCCAATCTTATTGGCCTAGGTAACTCCTTATTCTTCAAGAGTGATAGGTATTGTCAACTAAGAGATCTGTAAGTAGTGATCCAGGGGACAAACCCACACATAACCAGTTTGCACTTATATTACCCTTAGCAATTTGGGTGTATGTCATTGTCTGTAAATGTTGAGAAACATTCAGCAGTGCTGAGACGGGTGCCAAGCTGTAGGGTAGGATTCCAGTAAGAGCGTGACCTTACAGAAAAGCTTTTCGTAACCACAGCCTAGAGGCTAACTTCTGACCCATTACATCATAGGTATTTGCTGGTGGCCACTAGGGGCACTGGTCGGAGTGGACTGACTCACCTAACAATCGCCACTCCATCTCCACTTAGAATCAGAAGAACAGCCTCTTTGTTCACAGAGGACTTCTGGTGCTGAGGAGTCGGGGTTACACAAGTTAGGCCTTCACTTGTGAAGAGAAGTCTAATGTGATGTACCAGAAGAAAGTGTGCCATCCAGGGACAGCACAGATTTATTTAGAATCTTAGGTACAAAATAAGCCTTGTTTAAGAACTTTCAGGAAAGAGCATCCTGGTTCTCTTTTCTTTAAAAGTATAAACATGGCTTTCTGTTTTTATTAGCTTCAGGTAATAAGACAAACTCATATAGCTGTTGGAAGGGCTAGTCTAGATCTGTCTGTCCTGAACAGAGAGCAACACTGCAGCCGAGGGAGAAATAAACACTGATTAGTGAGCATGTCGTTGGACTGGCTGTTGTACGCCAAAAGTTGGAAGATAAAAGCACAGTGTTTTAAAGTAAAAGTTTATATGACAAAGATTGGCAGTTTTCCTGGAAAATTATGCCCCTCTTCAAATTTGAGATGTCTATAAAATCGATGAAATGTTTGATAATTACTGAACAAGTATTTATTTGATACGTCTAATTGTTTTAATTTCTTTTTAAGCCCTTGGCTTCTCAAAATTAGTTTTGGTCCTACTGACATAAAAAGACATGGGAACGTCACTGTCATACTTACAGTTTGAGGGGAAATTGAAACTTTTTTTTTTACTTTATTTTTTATTTCTTCAAGTTACATCTCAATCGCAATCCCCTCCCTACTCCCCCCTCCAGTCCCACCCTCCCACCCTCAACCCCCCATCCTCTTCCCTGTTTTTTTTTTAAGTTTAAGGTATATCTTATTTCCCCCAACAGCTCCCCGTTTCAGTCCAACAAATGGCTCTTTCTCTTATAATAATAAATACAATACAAAACAACAGAGGTAATTAGGCCACAGTTATGAGGGTTATATAGCTTAACGTACATTCCCAATGTCCAGTCCATATGTATTTGGTACTTGACTTTAACATTCTACTATCTAACCATCTCCATGAGTTTAAAGTTCTATATCTAACTCAACATTCATACTAACTTGCAACACAATTTTAAAAACATCTTCTTAGATCCATAACACTCTCTTTGTTCCTAAACAACTCAAAATTTAATTATGAGACTCTAGCTATCTATTCTTCAACCACCTCAGGGACCTGAGAGGAATAAATATATCTGATTATATAGGAAGTACAGGGCTTGCAGCTTCCAAAACTAAGAAATGACATACCAGTGGCTGCCTGGACAGTTCCCATGTTTTCTCCATACATTACAGCATCGATCTTCAGTTGTTTGGCCCCATTTCTCTGAGAGACATTGATTGTAGAGCAGGAGTTATGAAGGACTTGTCTACTCTGTCTTGGCAGAGCTAGGCTGTTGACTTACCTGCTTCCAAGTTTTGTCCTTTTTGGACAGCGTTCTGTCTACAATTGGAGCAAGGGGTTTTTCCTGCCAAGAGATAGGCTTGCGACTAATTCAATCATCTCCCACTGGAGATTCTTCGATGCTCATCTTCTACTTGGAGTAGAATAGGGGATGCTGTCAGGAGTTGATATGTCTCGATATAAAAAGAATATAAAGTTAAGAAAACATCTTTGAATGCCATATTCTGCAGATCTCTTGAGGTTTTTGAAGAGGCCCTATCTATCTCTTATATTAGGATAAGCAGATGTTGCTTGTCTTTTAGCAACTTTATTTCTGATTAGCTTAGAAAATAACTATAATAGACTGTCATAGTACCTAATACAATGACAGGCTTGAATGACTATTAGTTTGCATTTCTTAATTATCCTAAACAGTTTATGACAATGAGTAGTAAAAGGCCGAAACTTCACATTTCATTTTTTTTCTTTACCCCCTAACCCTTCCATCCCATTTCTCTGGAGTGGAGTGTCCCTATATAACAGTCCCTCACCTGTTCAGAGGTTGTATGAGGGCCAAGAGCCTCCTCATACATTGGGGGTCTATGAGGCAGTACCACCAGTGAAAAGTGTCTCATTGCCCGGGAGAGAAAACTAGAAACCAAACAAACAAATAAGCAGACAAGCAGATAAAAAAGAATAAAAAATAGAAAAAGAATAAAAATAAAAAAAATAAAAAGTCTATGTCCATGTTCCCTTTGGTGTGTTGGTTGTAGTATCGATATCCTGTACTATATAGCTAAAATCCTACTATAAGTGAATAGATGCCATATGCATCCTTCTGAGTCGAGGTTAGCTCACTCAGGATGAGCTTTTCTAGTTCCATCCATTTGGCTGCAAATTGCATAATTCCGTTGTTCCTGATAGCTGAATAATATTCCATTGTGTAGATGTACCACAGTTTCTTAACCCATTTTTCAGTTGAGGGACATGTGGGTTGTTTCCAGTTTCTAGCTATTACAAATAAGGCTGCTATGAACATAGATGAGGAAACTTCCTTATGATTCCATGAGGAGACATTTGGGTGTATACCCAGAAGTGGTATGCCTGGGTCCTGAGGCAAAGCTATTCCAAGTTTTCTAAGATATCACCATGCTGACCTCCATAGTGGTTGCACAAACCTGCACTCCCACCAGCAATGGAGGAGGGTTCCCATTTCTCCACACCCTCGCCAGCATGTGCTGTCATTTGAGCTTTTGATCTTAGCCATTCTGACAGGTGTGAGATGGAATCTCAGAGTCGTCTTGAGTTGCATTTCTCTGATGATTAAGGATGTTGAGCATTTCTTCAAGTGTCTCTCAGCCATAAGGGATTCCTCCTTTGTGAATTCTCTGTTTAGCTCTGTCACCCATTTTTTGATTGGACTATTTGGTTTCTTGGCATTTAATTTCTTGAGTTCTTTGTAGATTTTGGATATTAGCTCTCTGTCAGATGTGGGGTTGTGAAGATTTTCTCCCAGTCTGTAGGCTGCCATTTTGTTCGAATGACAGTGTCCTTTGCCTTACAGAAGCTTTTCAGTTTCATGAGGTCCCATTTATTGATTGTTGATCTCAAGTCCTGAGCTGTTGGTGTTCTGTTCAGGAAGTTGTCGCCTGTGCCAATGAATTTGAGGTTTTTCCACTTTTTCTTCTAATAGATTTAGTGTGACCGGCCTTATGTTAAGGTCTTTGATCCACTTGGACTTAAGTTTTGTACAAGGTGATAAATATGGGTCTAATTTCATTCTTTTACAAGTGGACATCCAGTTGGACCAGCACCATTTGTTGAAGATACTGTCCTTCTTCCATTGTGCCGTTTTGGCTTCTTTGTCAAAAATTAGGTGGCCATAAATGTGTGGGTCTATTTCTGGATCTTCAATTCGATTCCATTGATCTACTGGTCTGTTTCTATACCAATACCATGCTGTTTTTACTACTATTGCTCTGTAGTACGGCTTGAAATCTGGGATGGTGATGCCTCCAGATGTTTTTTTTTTATTGTACAGGATTGATTTAGCTATTCTGGGCTTTTTGTTGTTCCATATGAAATTGAGAATAGCTCTTTACAAGTCTATAAAGAATTGTGTTGGTATTTTGATAGGAATTGTGTTGAATCTATATATTGCTTTTGGTAGGATAGCCATTTTTATTATGTTGATCCTACCTATCCATGAGCATGGGAGATCTTTCCATCTTCTAAAGGCCTCTTCAATTTCTTTCTTCAAGGGCTTGAAGTTCTTGTTGTACAGGTCCTTTACTTGCTTGGTTAGAGTTACCCCCGGGTATTTTATATTGTTTGTGGCTATTGTGAATGGGGTTGTTTCCCTTATTTCTTTCTCGGCCCATTTGTTTTTTGTATAAAGAAGGGCTTCTGATTTTTTTGAATTAATTTTGTATCCAGCCACTTTGCTGAAGGTGTTTTATCAGCTGTAAGAGTTCTCTGGTGGAATTTTTGGGGTCGCTTATGTATACTATCATATCATCTGCAAATAGGGATAATTTGACTTCTTCTTTTCCAATATTTATCCTCTTGATCTCCTTTAGTTGTCTTATTGCTCTAGCAAGAACTTCAAGTACTATATTGAAGAGATATAGTGAAAGTGGACATCCTTGTCTTGTCCCTGAGTTTAGAGGAAATGCTTCAAGTTTCTTTCCATTTAATTTGATGTTGGCCACTGGCCTGCTGTATATTGCCTTTATTATTTCTAGGTACAGTCCTTGTATGCCTGTTCTCTCCAGAACTTTTAGCATGAAGGGGTGTTGAATTTTGTCAAATGCTTTTTCTGCATCTAGCGAGATTATCATGTGTTTTTTTCTTTCATCTTGTTTATATGGTGAATTATGTTGATAGACTTTCATATGTTGAACCATCCCTGCATTCCTGGGATGAAGCCTACTTGATCATGGTGTATGATACTTTTGATGTGTTCTTGAATTCGGTTTGCTAGTATTTTATTAAGTATTTTTGCATCTATGTTCATGAGGAAGATTGGTCTGAAGTTCTCTTTCTTTGTTGGCTCTTTGTGTGATTTAGGAATCAGGGTGACTGTGGCCTCATAGAATGAGTTTGGCAATGTTCTTTCTGGCTCTATTTGGTGAAAGAGTTTGAAGAGTATTGGTGTTAGCTCCTCTTTCAAGGTCCAGTAGAATTCCATGCTAAAGCCATCTGGCCCTGGGCTTTTTTTTGGTTGGGAGATTTTTAATGGCTGTTTCTATTTCCTTAGGGGTTATAGGGCTGTTTAATCTGTTTATCTGATCTTGATTTAGCTTCAGTAGGTAGAATCTATCAAGAAAATTGTCCATTTCACTTAAGTTTTCAAATTTGGTAGAGTATAGATTTTTAAAGTAGGATCCAAATATTCTCTGGATTTCCTCAATGTCTGTTATTTCTCCCTTTTCATTTCTGATTTTGTTGATTTGGGTTTTTTCCTTCTGCCTTTTAGTTAATTTGGCTAAGGCTCTGTCTATTTTGTTGATTTTCTCGAAGAACCAACTCTTGGTTTCATTGATTCTTTGTATTGTTCTTTTTGTTTCTAAGTTGTTGATTTCAGCCCTAAGTTTGATGATCTCCTGCCTTCTGCTCCTCTTGGGAGTGTCTGCTTCTTTTTTTTCCAATTCACCCAGTTTAGCTGTTAATTTGCTAATATGAGCTGTCATAATTTTCTTTTTGAAGGCACTTAGTGCTACAAACTTTCCTCGTAGCACAGCTTTCATTGTGTCCCATAGGTTTGAGTGTGTTATGTCTTCATTTTCGTTGGATTTTAAGAAGTCTTTGATTTCCTTCTTTATTTCTTCCCTGACCCAGTGGTCCTCTAGTAAAGAGTTGTTCAATTTCCATGTGAGTGTAGACTTTCTGTTGATTCTTTTGATTGAAGTCCAGCTTTATTCCATGGTGGTCTGATAAGATACAAAGGGTTATTTCAATTTTCTTGTATCTGTTGAGGCTATCTTTGTGTCCAACTATATGGTCGATTTTGGAGAAGGTTCCGTGAGGTGCTGAGAAGAAGGTGTATTCTTTTGTGTTTGGGTGAAACGTTCTGTAGATATCTGTTAGGTCCGTTTGGCTCATGATCTCTGTTAGACTCATTATTTCTCTGTTTGGCTTCTGTCTTGATGATCTGTCCATTGTTGTGAGTGGGGTGTTGAAATCTCCCACTACTAAAGTGTTTCTCTTATAATAATAAATACAATACAAAACAACAGAGGTAATTAGGCCACAATTATGAGAGTTATATGGCTTAGCATACATTCCCAATATCCAATATTCATGTTTTAAAATCTGTGTTCAGAATTACAACATCCATTTAAACTAGCTTGAGCAAAAAAAAAAAAAAAGAAGAAGAAGAAGTCTCTGGCTCATGGTGAGAAGTATAGGGATCAGGCAGGATCTAGAGCCCAGAGTCTCGGGGGCTGCCTGGTGACACCCTCCCTTCCTACCTCATTGCACCTGTGTCTCCTACTGCTGGGGACTCTCCTCTCTGAATCCAAGTAACAGAACCCTTGGGAAGTTTTCAGTTTTGCCAACTGAATAAAAAGCTTCTTCTACTTCATAACCCAAAGCTGGTTTCTAAAGAAACATTCTGATTGCCCATGCTTGAGTCCCCAGGAAAACATCTTGCTGTGATTGGCCAGGCTTCTATCAGGCGACTGAAATTAGCCCTGGGTAGGATTGGAAACATTACTGTCATGAAAATGGTTGACCTACCACAGCAATCTGCGTGTTCAGTGTGATTCCCCCAGTCAAAGTTCCAATGATATTTTCAAAGAAGTAGGAAACCAGTTATAAAATTCTTTTGGAAGCATGAAAGATCCTGGGTAGGGAAAACAACCTGTAGCAAAGGGAGTAAAGCTGGAAGGATCATCATACCTGGTCACAGTTTACAATTCAGAGCCGTAATGATGCCAGAGAGACAATGGAGCAGAAACGACGACGGTCTCTCAATAAATGGTGATGGGAAAGTGGATAACCACCTGTGGAAGAATGCATGATGGATTGTGCTCGTGGCTCAGCAGAATTAATATTATTTAAATGTTCACATTGCACTTTATAAGTTTTGTTCCTTTCTAGACTTAACTATATTTACCCTTTTCATGTTAAAATAATTATTTTGTTTTTTGACACAAAATCTTGCTGTGCAGGTCAGGATGACCATAAACTCACAGCAGACCTCCTGCCTCCCAAATGCTGAGATTATAGGCATATATCCACCCTACCCAGCCAACTGTTTTCTTAAATAGTGTTTACTTTAGGGAAATACGTACATTGCTTTATTTGCTTGGGTCAACATAAATACTAATATAATAATACTAATGTAGTATTAAAATAATTCTCTGTAGTAAGTTTTTCCTTTAAAATTAACACAAATTGGAAGGTAGATATGGTGGCACATCCTTTAATCCCAGCCCTTGTGACACAGAGGCAGGTAGATGATAGTGTTTGAGGCCAGCCTGGGCTACAGAGTTCCAGAGCTTCATGATGAGAGCCTGTCTCAAAAAAGAAAGGAAGGAAGGAAGGAAGGAAAGAAGGAAGGGAGGGAGGAAGGAAAGAAAGAGAGAGAGATGATGATGTTAGAAATTAACCCTATAGCTGCTAGAAACATAAGAAGAAGAACATGCCCTATTTGCCCTATACTGGGCCCACTGCTTCCTCTAGGAAGGGTGACGAAGCTGGTGGGCCTATATTAGTATTTTAGGCAGATAGAGTGTCAACCAAACCTGGACATGCCACTTCAGACCTTTAAAACTTTTCTTTGTTGGGTACATGTGACTACCTTAAGGGCATAGCCTAAAATTGTTCACCAGAGTAAATTAGTTTATATTTCATAGGATAGAGCAGTGCTGGCATTTCTTTTTGTTTAGTGGCAAGGCAAATATATTAAAATTAATAAGCCATATTTTAGCTGTATTTTAGAGTAGCTAAAAGTAACAAATAGCCTATGCATTACCTCATTTTAGTGATAATTTCTACTCAGTGAATCTCCTGAATCTTTAATAAGAATCAAAGAACCTGAAGCAGAAATAAATCTGGTAATTTTAATCATCTCATTATTCTCCCTTTTCTCTCTTGGTTTCTCCAACTGTATACTTTTCCTTGGTTAACTTGCTGTCTGGTAAAAGTGAATAGAAGCTAAGTAATATAATAGAAGCTAAGAAAAACAACCTGTGTTTCCTGCTGTGCTGCTTCAGTGCTGGGTAGATGATTTCCTGGCACAAACACTCCTGAGACCTGTTATGTCTCTTGGGAGTATGGGGGACACGTTTCTGGGTATGGTGTACATACCGGTATAAGTGCACACATCCACAGGTGTGCTTTTCCAGTGGAGGTCAGAGTACAGTCCTGTGTGTCATTCCTCAGGTGCTCTCCACCTGTCGTTTGAGGGAAGGTCTCTCATTGTCCTGAAACTTCTCCAAGTAGATTACACTAACTACCCAGAGAGCTGCAGGAATCCACCTGTCCACCTCCCATGGCACCATTTCTGGCTTTTTGCATGGTTTGGAGGATAGAAACTCATGCCCTCACTTGCAAGGTAAATGTTTACCAACTGAGCCATCTGCCCAATCTCTCAAAGTGACTTGTAAAAGCCCTGTTAAGTTTTCATTTTGTTTTGTATAGCACACTCATACAAAGTTGGGGTAGAAACAATCTGTGTTTCCTGTTGTGCTGTCTTTAAGACAGTAATTTTTTAACCAACTCATCTTTTTATGTTCATTCTCTAGAGTGAAAACACAAAAGCAAAAAACTACTAAGTGAAAACATCCCACAGACATTAGGACCCTTCTTTGTCCATGCACTGCTCCCCCTCAACATTTCCATATTACCACCCATGGTTCCCACCCACTCTTGAACTCCTTTCTGCCTCTAAGTTTCCAGGGCTTTCATTTTCTTACCATTCCTAACTTTCCCGTCAGTACTACCTCAATGTGCAGTTGAAAACTTAGCACTGGTCGTGCCAGCCTTTACAGATCACATATCTGTCTGTAGTTGGGTCTCCATGGTAATGGGATGCAGAAAGTGCTGAAGGAACACTGGGTAAGGGCTAGCAAGAGCCGTGGCCTCTGCAAGAATAGGACTTAATCCCAACCAGTCTGCAGAAGCCAGAGAGCAGAGGGCTGGGGTGTAGTGCTGGAGGTTCCTGGGAAGGGGCACAGATGTGTCAGGTTTATTCGCAACAGTATTCCAAGGTGAGCCTAATTTACAGTTTGTAAGTGCTTGTCTGCCAGTGGAAAAACCTTTAAATTTTCCCTTCTTTTTCAGGAAGCCAGATGCTCCAGTGCCTAATGGCGAAAGTGAAAAAGCCATAGAAGACAGTTCAGACAGTGAATCTTCTTTCAGCGACTAAATTGGATGATGAGAAGAGTCACATAGATATATGGAAGGGTGTGTTTACATTCTGTGAAAGAGCCTAAACTCTAGCTCTTGGTAATAAAATTATCAAATGGCCATATACCTACCCCAGCCTTCCTCTGTTAAGAATAAATAAAGCATTTATAACCTTCCAATATGGTTTGTTGACCAAATAAAATGCTCCGAAATTAAAGATAGAGCAACATACTTTCAGGATGTCACACCATTTAATTTAAGGTCCTTGAGCCTGGTAGATTGTTAGGTGCTGAAACAATTGTAATGACCTTAACTCAGCCATTAAAAGTTGTATCTCCAGTCCCAGTCATTTCAGATTGGCAACTGATAATTCTTGTCATTCTAAGGAAGATTGATTAAATGACAGTATGACATCCTCATGAGAAGCAAAATGACCTATGGTTTTAAGAGCAAGGTTTGAGACTTAGAGTTGCGGTTTTCCAGTTTGTGTACACTTACCCCAGATTGGAGTCTTTGGAGTCTTGTGCATTGCACGTTGGATGAGCCAGGGAAATTATTAACAAATAAGTAGTTTGTGTGTATTTAGTGGTTGCTTTGTACCGGGAGAAAAGCTTTGAGGTGTGATTAAATCGTAAACTCTTGATTCTATTTGGGAGAAACAGGAAAAAAGGTGCACTTAATATCTAGCTAAAACTGAGCATAATTTTTCAGCTTTTACCCTTAAATTATAATTTCAAGATGTTAAGACATACTGTATCTTGTGTTTGATGTGTTCCCCTCCCCAATATTATGGTTTATTCTTTAATGACTTTTAATTTGGATATAATAGTAGCTTGTACTTTAAATTTTGGTTGCTATCTTGCCAAAATAAGTGTTAATGTGTTTCAAGCTTGATCCCCACCCCCAATTGTCTTATTTAAAGAGAAAGTTAAAATCATACTTCTGAGTCAGAGCCTGTATTCTGGTGTAAGACTTGGGATATTTTTTACTTCACATTGAATATAGCTGGGTACCTGAGAAGTCTGGTGATGGCCACTGGGTGGGTGTGGTTAGCTAAGGTCTGACCAGCCCATTCATATCCTTGGACTTCAGATAAACACAAGTGAATTCCTTACCCACTAGCTGGTGTAAGCTCCATCTGGGTTCCTGACTATATTTGAATAGTTTTCTTCAACATTAAAAAAAACACACATTTCTGTTCACAAAAGTGCATTCTGGGAGTTAAGAACCCATGCTGTTGGTTTGTGTGGTATACTATACTAGCTCATACATCATTTGGATCTTACCTTTTTGTGTTATCCATCTCACAGATTATAAGACTTTAATATATGTAAAAAGTTTTTACATTAAAATTATACAAACATTTGGGAAAATTAAAACCTTGATAAGAGTCTGATGAGCATGGAACAGGAGCCATATACCTGGAATGAATGTGCTGTGTCACACCAAAGAAGTACTTGAAAAGTCGCTTGTCTCCTGGGTTTCAGATTCTTTGTTGCATGGCCACCCCCATCCATTTGTCATTTTCTAGATTCTCAAGTAGATCAGCACATTCAGCCTCAGGCTGGCAAGATTTTGTCTTAGAGCTGTTGCTATTAAAGGGAAATGGATAGGTCTTTCAACACTGAGAAAGGGGCTTGGGCTTCAGCCACTGTTAAGTCTGGTGCCAAACCAGTGGGATTCAAATTCACACAATCTGCATTTTATTCATGGAGGTTAAACTGGTAAGAGTAATCCTTCATTGCTCTATTGAGGTGTCTTAAAAGTTTCCTGTTTAAACAGCTACATTACTTGATTAAAACAATGTTCAAATTAAAAAAAAAAAAAAAAAGATAGAGCAACATAAATTGCTACAAGCACTGCAAATACTAAGATAAATTCAATGAACATTCTAAAATGCAGTTAGTTTGGGTTTACTAATCAAAAGTAGATTTCATGCAAAAAGAGAATGACTGAGTAAATTATTCAATTTGGTGAATATGTTAGTTTGAAAATTATTATATACATTTCTTTTGTAAGCTTATTGAGGAAACTTCAGGCAGAAAGTAATTCTGCATTGAGATTTTCTGATATTGTTTGAAACTTACACATGTGTATTATGGAATTCATTGATGGCATTTAATAGCATAGATATCCTTCTATGCATTCACCAACAGTTTATATATTATCAAAGTCAGATATTTTATTTTATCTATTAACAAAAGGAAATGGTGGGGTAATCACAATGTGGTCCAGAGTGGGCACTGATCGCTATCACCAACTCCTTTGTTGCCTTGATGAAACATTAACTTTCTAAAGTTAAAATCTTCTCACACCACCTTGCAAGTAAATCTTCATAAATAATTACTTAAACACAGCCTAGAAAAGCTAAAATGCTTAGATGAAAAGATATATAAAAACATTTGGTTCAAAGGGTTCTTAGTTTAGGTCTTCCCAAAGTAGAGCCTGAAAAAAGGTCTTGGGCCTCTATAGGTCATTTGAGAGATTATCTCAGAAGGCGTAATTGAGAGAACAGGAAGAACGAGGAGAAAAGTAGTGTGAAGAAGCATCATCCAAGATGCTGGTTTAGGTTTGATGCCCTAAGAGCTCTGGGGGAGCTGATGGAGCACCTTCCACAGTTGTCCACCACACAGAAGAGAGATCCTTGCTTAAGCAGCTTCCATAACCCGCCAGGACAGAGTGGCTTCCAAGGACGGTAGCTGCCTCTATGCTTCTAGGATGTGCTTCTGTGGAGAAACAAGCTTCCTAAGTATTGGAGACGATCCTGAAACTGTTACCAGACCAAAATGCCTGGGTAGTTGTTGCTGTGGGCTCAGAACTCTGAGCTCAGAACTCTGCACTACTGCAGGTGTGGCAATGCAGAATGCAACAATACACAGCACAGAAAGAAATGCTTGACGCAGTGTGCCCAGAACTGTCTGAGTTCTGCGCTGTCTGCTCTCAACACCTCGACTTCAAGGAGGATATCAAGCTATGCTCTAAAAGACTATACAAGGCTAGTGAGACACACTGCAGTTCCTGTCCTTGTAGCTGAACCCAAGGCTCAAACTGAGTAACCATCTCCTTTCTCTCCCAGCCATTTTACAAGAATTGAGTACACGGACTACAGGGGATTCTGGAGAAGCTAAGGCTATTATGTATGAAGCCGTAATGCTAAAGCTATTGTATATTTGTCAGAACCCATAGAACTGCCTAACCAGGGGATCTCAGTATAATCTGTAGACTAGTTAAAAATAATAGCATTAATATTTGTTTATTTAACAAATATTAATTTAAATGCTTTCTCACTAAAGCAAGATCTTTAAGGGAAGTTGGGGTGAGATGAATTTATAGGTCTGTGCATACTATCTACTTAAAATTCTATAAATTTAAAATTGTACTAAAATAAGTATATTTGCATTATACATATATTTACATATTAATATGTAAAATAAGTATATAAATATATTTATATTTATAAATATATACAATATATAAATATAAAAATACATATTGCATATAAATTTTGTATATATATTAAAATCTAGTAGTTAATACATTCAAGTAGCATGCATCCCACAAATACAAGAGCAGACTATATTGAAAAATCAGCCAATGCTATTATCATTTTAACAAACTAAGTGAAATGACAGATTAAGAGAGCTTCGTCCCATGCTTGCCTCACACAAAAGTCCCAAGCACAAAAGAGACAAACAATGAAATGCAAGTCTCAGTAGGCCCAGAAATATTTTCTTCAGCTTTGTATTAATGATTCTACCTGCCACAGAAAGTTAAGAGAAGAAATAAGACAGATTGTGAAGAAGTAAAACTGTCTTTACTTATAGATAATATTATTACCCATTTAGAAAGTCCATTGTAATTTGTATATTAAAAATATACTAAAACCCACAGGCAAGTTTAACAAGATTATAGGATACAAAGATCAATACAGTAAAACTGTATTGATTCCCAGATCAACTGGGAATGTCCCCACCACCTTTCCTACTAAGAAATAATGAGGCTTCTAAGGAGAAATAGATAGCTTTAAGCCTAGGGAAGGAGGGAGCGTGTACATGCATATGTGTGTGTGTGTGTGTGTGTGTGTGTGTGTGTGCGTGCGTGCGTGCGTGCGTGCGTGTATGTATGTGTGTATGTATGTGTGTGTGTATGTGTAGGGGTGTAGAGAGAGAATGCACTCCTGGAACATAATGTCATATGAGGAGGCAAGGGAGTTATTACTATTAGAAACAAGCTAGGAGGAGGTCAGAAAGACAAAATAAGCAACTTGAATAGCCTTCCACTGACTGAATATAGGAAAATTGGAAGATCAATTTAAAAAATGACTAGTACAAGTTCAACCACTGCTGACACATATCCTTCATTATCCAGGCCCCACCTGCAATAAGGTGATTCTTCCAAAACTCCATCTCAAGTCCAGACTTGCATCTCCTTTGATCCTAGATAACAGCACCTCAGTGTCCAAAGTGCTCCAAAGTAGAAGTCTCAGTTGCAATTACTATTTCTCCTAAACCTGTTCTCCTTTGAGCTATTGAATTCAGTAATTTGTGCATAATCAGCATAGCTGTGCATTCGTAATCCTTCTATACCACACACTCCTCCACCCACACACTCCTCCACACACACATACTCGAGAAATCCTTCTAGCAAGCATATCAGCTAATCTTCTGTCACTGCGATAAAATGTCATGACCTAACGTAAATTTTAAATGAAAACATTTATTTCGGTGGACAGTTCCTCATGACAGGCCCTCGATTTTACCTGTCTCTCCCCATACTCCTCCCTCATTTCACTCTTCCTTCTCCCATCTTGGCTTGATCTTCTCATTCTAGTGCCCCCACCACCCTATCCATCCATACTGTCTGTTCTCTTTCCTTTCCCTAGGGAGATCTGTGTCCCCAATCCCTTACTCTATACCTAACCTCCTGGTTCTGTGGATTGTAGCTTGGCTTAACAACTAATATCCTCACATTAGTGAATACATACCATATTTGTCTTTCTGGATCTGGGATACCTCAGCACGATTTTTTTTTTCTTGTTCAGGCATTTACTTGTGAATTTCATGATTTCATTTATTTTTTACGGTGAGTAACATTCTTTTGGGTAAAGATACCACATTTTCTTTTTTCATTCTTCTGCTGAGGGACATCTACATTGTTTCCAATTTCTGACTATTATGAATAGAACATCAATGAACATGTTTGAGCAAGTACTTCTGTGGTAGGATGAAGTGTACTTTGGGTATATGCCCAAGAGTGGTGTGGTTGTTTGAATGAGAATGGCCTCTACAGACTTAAGTTTTTGAATGCTTGGCCTATAGGGAGTGACATTATTAGGAAGTGTGACCTTCTTGGAGTAGGTGTGGCCTTGCTGGAGGAAGTATGTCACTGTGAGGGTGGGCTTTGAGTTCTCAGAAGTTCAGGTCAGTCTCCTGCTGCTGCCTGCAGATCAATGCGTAGAACTCTCAGCTCCTTCTCCAGCACCATGTCTGCCTTAATGCCGCTATGTCTCCCGCTATGACAATAATGGACTAAACCTCTGAAACTGTAAGCCAGTCACAATTAAAGTTTTCCTTAATAAGAGTTGCTGTGGTCATGGAGTCTCTGCACAGCAATAAAAACTCAAACGAAGACAAGTTGTATAGATGAATCATGAGGTAATCAATTCCCGTCTTCCTAAAAAACCACCACATCAATCATCACAGTAGCTGTATAAGTTTGTACTCCCCACAGCAATGGTGTTCCCCCTTATTCCACATCCTTGAAAGCATTTGTTTTCCTTATTTTAGCCACTCTGACAGGGATAAGATAGAATCTGAAAGTCATTTTGTTTCAAGTCTTGATTTGCATTTCTCTGATGACTAAGGATTTTGAAAATTTCTTTAAGTGTGTCTAATCATCCGAGTTCCCTCTTTTGATAATACTCTGTTAGGATTTAAGCCCCATTATTAATTGAACTATTTGTTTCCTTGATATCTAGTTTTTTAAGTTCTTTATATATTTTGGATATTAAGCTTGTATGGGATGTGCAGTTGGTAAAACCTTTTCTTATTCTGTAGGATGCCATTTTGTCCAAATAATGGTGCCCTTTGCCTTATACAGTCTCTCAGTTTCATGAAGTCCCATTTATGAATTGTTCATCTAAATGCCAATGTTAACAGTGTTTAACTTTCCAACTCTTCAGAAAGTCTTTTCCTATGCCAGTGAGTTCAAGGCTGTTCCAGACTTTCTCCTCTATTACATTCAGTGCAGCTAGTTTTATGGTGAGGTCTTTGATCCACTTGGACTTGGATTTTGTGCAGGGTGATAGATATGGATCTGTTTTGATTCTTCCACAGGCAGCCATCCTTTTAGACCAGCACCATTTATTCAAGATGCTTTCTTTATTTATTTTTTTCCAATGTATATTTCTGGCTTTTTCAAAAATTCAGTGTCTATGGGTGTGTGGATTTATACCTGGGTCTTCAATTAGATTCCATTCATCAACATGTCTGCTTTTATGTCAGTCCCATGCTGTTTTTAATCACTATACCTCTGTAGTACAATTTGAATTTGGAGAAAGTGATACCTCCAGCTGTAACTGAACTTTTTAATTATTATTATTTATTTACTAACAATATTCATCTATAACAAATACCAACAATTTTTTAACTATTAATCCTACAAATTCCTACAATCCCTTTAACCTAACCACTAATCCTATTGACAATTATTTTCCTAACCTTTTAGAAGGATACAGTCTCTGGGGCAGGTCCTCAGTCGTCAGGAACACAGTCTTTGTTGCAGATTCTTTAACACACTTAGCAGTCCTTTTTCTGGAATATCTCAGATGTAGGTTCATCAGGGTAAGTTGGTTATTGCAGTCTCACCTTAAATAAGGCTTAATGCTTTCTTCTCTCTGGGAGACCCCAGCCCCTTCACATCAACAACTCTGCTACTCTACCTCAGAGTCCTTAAAGCCAGGCACAGTTTCCTTTAGGCCACTGTTCGGACAGATCAAACCCCTCTAGGCAAAAACTGAGCCACAGGGTTTAGTCCTTGGCCTTTTGGTGTCTTGCTCAGGCTTTCTTTGCTCACCAGCTTCTTTCTGCCTCAGGGAGATCTGGCCATCAACTGATGGCCAGCACTTTTTTCAGCAGGACTCTCAGAGCTCTCTAGCATCAGGGGCCTCTTCTTTTTTATGGGGCTCCATGCACTGTCCTTAAATAGGAGGAACTCTGTTTCATCTTAATTTGGGTTCCGCCCACTTAGCAGCTGAAAACAATGTCAGGCCAGATACTTTGTTTCTTTAAGTCCATTAAGTCTTTCCTGTTTTTCCTGACTTCAACCTTGTTTTTCAGTCCATTAAGTCTTTCCTGTTTTTCCTGACTTTAACCTTGTTTTTCCACAAGCTGATAAGCTAATCACTCACAGCCAAGTTGATCTTCATGCCCCAAATTAAGAGACTGTATCAGAAACCCCTATATATTTTCTAAATCTAATTTAATTATTCTAACTCCCTACATCCAGCAGTTCTTTTATTGTTCAGGATTGTTTTAGCTATCCTGAGTTTTATGTGTTTCCATATAAAGCTGAAAAATTGTCCTTTCAAGATCAGTGAAGAAAATGTTGCTGCAATTTTGGTGGGGGAATGCATTGAGTCTGTAGATTGATTTTGGTAGGTGGGTGATTTTTACTATATTAATTCTATCAATCAATGAACATGGGAGATCTTTCCATCTTCTGATATTTTCTTCAGTTTCTTTCATCAATGCCTTAAAGTTTTTATCATACAAATCTTTCATTTGCTTGGTTAGGGTTATCCCAAGATATTTTTATTATTTGAGGTTATTGTGAAAGGTGTTGTTTCCCTGATTTCTTTCTCAGTACATTTGCCATTTGAATATAGGAGGGCTACTGGGTTTTGTGTGTTAATTTTGTATCCAGCTACTTTGGTAAAAAGAGTTCATCAGCTGTATGAGTTTCCCAGTGGAATTTTTATGCCACTTAAATATACTATCATATCATCTTCAAATAAAGGTACTTTGATCTTTTTCTTTTCTGATTTGTATCCCCCTTAATCTTCTTCAGTTTTCTTATTAGCTAATACTCTAGCTAATACTTCCAGAATATAGGTATGGAAAGAATGGACAGACTTGTCTTGTTCCTGATCTTGGGAGAATCAATTTGAGTTGATGTTGGCCATTGGTTTGGTATAAACTTCTTTTATTATATTGAGGTATGTTCAGTTGAGGTGTCCTTCATCTCTCCAGGAATTTTATCATGAAGGGTGTTGAGATTTGTCAAAGGCCTTTTCAGCATCTAATGAGATGATCATGAGGTTTTTGTCTTTCCGATTGTTTATACGGTGGATTAAATTTATCGATTTACATATGTTAAACCATCCCTGCACCTCTGGAATGAGGCCTGTTTGATCATGAGGGATAATGTTTTCGATGTGTTCTTGGAATCAGTTTGCAAGTATTTTATTAAGAATTTTTACCTTGGGCTAGAGAGATGGCTCTGTGGTTAAGAGCACTGGCTCCTCTTCCAATGGACCTGGATTCAAATGCCAGCACCCACATGGCATTTCAGAGCTGTCTGTAATTGCTGGCACATGGTGGCACACGCCTTTAAATCCAGCACTCAGGAGGCGGCAGCAGGTGGATTTCTGTGAGTTCAAAGCTTGCCTGGTCTACAAAGTGAGTCCAGGACAGCCATGGATACACAGAGAAACCCTGTCTCAAAAAGCTAAGAAAGAGAGAGAGAGAGAGAGAGAGAGAGAGAGAGAGAAGGAAGGAAGGAAGGAAGGAAGGAAGGAAGGAAGGAAGGAAGGAAGGAAAGAAAGAAAGAAAGAAAGAAAGAAAGAAAGAAAGAAAGAAAGAGAAAGAAAGAAAGAAAGAAAGAAAGAAAGAAAGAAAGAAAGAAAGAAAGAAAGAAAGAAAGAAAGAAGAGTTTTGCCTCTATGTTCATAAGGGAAATTGGTCTGTAATTCTCTTTCTTTGTTGAGTCTTTATGTGGTTTGGGTATCAGGGTGACTGTGGCCTCATAAAAGAAACTGAGCAATGTCTCCTTTGTTTCTGTTTTGTAGAATAATTTGAGGAGAGTTGAAAGTCTGATAGAACTCTGTGCTGAAACCATCTGGCCCTGGCCCTGAGATTTTTTTTTTTTTTTTCAGTTAGGAGACTTTTAATGATAGCTTCTATTTCACTAGGGGTTATAGGTCTGTTTATATTGCTTATCTGATCTTGATTTAATTTGGTTTGTGGTACCTATAGAGAAAACTAGCCATTTCTTTTAGATTTTCAGTTTTTAAAGTATGTTCTTATGAATCTCTGGATTTCCTTGATTCCCATTGTTATATCCCCCTTCCATGTCTAATTTTGTGAATTATTAAACTTTTTCTCTTTCTTTTAGCTAATTTGAATAAGCATTTGTCAATCATATTGATTTTTTTGAAGAACCAACTCTTTTTCATTGATTCTTTGTATTGTTTTTTGTTTGTTTTTATTTTATTGATTTCACCCTGAGTTTGCTTTTTTCTTGGCCATCTACCCCTTTTGGGTGTGATTTCTTCTTTTTGTTCTAGAGCTTTCCAGTGTGTTGTTAAGTTACTAGTATAAAATCTCTCCAATCTTTGTTTTATAAAGGCACTTAGTGCTATGAACTTGCCTCTTAGAACTGCCTTCATTATGTCCCATAAGTTTGGGTGTGTTCTGTATTCATTTTTATTGAATTCCATAAATTCAACAAATTCTAGAATTTCTTCTCTATTTTTTATTCAATAGAGAGTTGCTCAGTTTCCATAAGTTTGTAAGCTTCCTGTTATTCCTGTTGTTGATATCCAGCTTTAATCTGTGTTGTTCATTGCAAGATGTTTTTTCAGTTTTCTTGTTATCTGTTGAGACTTGCTTTGTCTCCAAGTATGTGGTCGATTTTGGAGAAAGTTCCGTGAGGTGCTGAAAAAAAGGTAAATTCTTTTCTGTTTGGATGAAACCCTCTGTAGATATCTGTTAGGTCCATTTGGTTAATAACATTAGTTAGCTCTAGCGCTTCTGTTTAGTTCTTGTCTAGATGACCTGTCTGTTGACAAGAGTTAGGTACTAAGTCTCCCACTACCAATGTGTCGGATCAATACATGATTTAACCTGTAAGAGTGTTTATTTTATAAACTTGAGTATCCTTGTGTTTGGTGCATAGATGTTAAGAATTGCAATATCCTCTTGGTGTGTTTTTTTCCTTTGATGAGTATGTAGTGTCCTTCACTCATCTCTTCTGATTAGTTTTGAGTTTAAGTCTATTTTGTCAGATATTAAAGTGGCTACACCACCTAGCTTCTTAGCCCCATTTACTTGGAATATCGTTTTCCATCCTTTTACCCCAAGGTAATGTCTATATGTTAAGTTCTGTTTTTTGGATACAGCATAAAGACAGATCCTGTTTTTGCATCCATTCTGTTAGTGTCTTTTTACTGGGGAATTGAGAGCATTGATGTTGATAGTTATTAATTAACAGTGTTATTGATTCCTTGGTGGTGGTGGTGGCATGGTGTGTGTTTCCTCTCCAGATTTTCTGGTCTGGATTCTTTGTGTTTTCTTGGGTGTGGGTAACTTTTTTTTTTTTTTTTTTTGGTTTTTCCAGACAGGGTTTCTCTGAATATCTCTGGCTGTCCTGGACTCGCTTTGTAGACCAGGCTGGCCTCGAACTCACAAAGATCCGCCTGCCTCTGCCTCCCAAGTGCTGGGATTAAAGGCGTGCGCCACCACCGCCCGGCTGGGTGTGGGTAACTTCTTTAGGTTGAAGTTTTCCTTCCAGTGCCTTCAGTAGGGCTAGATTTGTAGACAGGTAGTGCTTAAACGTGCTGTTGTTATAGACTGTCTTAATTTTTTCATCTGTTGTGATTGAAAGCTTTGTTAGATATTGTAGTCTGGGCTGGCATCTATGTTCTCTTAGAGTGTGTAAAACATCTGTCCAGGCCCTGCTGCCTTTAGACGTCTCCAGTGAGAAGTCGGGAATTATTCTAATAGGTCTGACTTCATACGTTATCTGGTCTTTCCCCTTGCAGCTTTTAATATTCTCTATTCTGCATATTTGGTGTTTGATTATTATGTGGCGAGGGGACTTTCTTATCTGGTACAGTTTATTTGGTGCTCTATATTCTTCTTGTACCTTGATAGGCATCTCTTTCGTTAGGTTACAGAAATTTTCTATGACTTCATTGAAAATATTTTCTGTGCCTTTGACCTGGGTTTCTTCTCCTTCCTCTCTTCTTATTGTTCTTAGATTTGGTCTTTTCATTACTTCCCAGATTTCCTGGATGTTTTGTGCCAAGAGCTTTTTAGATTTATCATTTTCTTTTATTGAAGTATCTATTTCTTCTATTCTGTCTTCAATGCCCAAGATTCTCTCTTCCAGCTCTTATATTCTGCTGGTGAGGCTTGCCTCTGAAGTTCCTGTTCCAGCTCCTAAATTTTTCATTTTCAGATTTCCCTCAGCTTAGGTTTTCTTTACTGATTCCACTTCCACTTTCAGGCCTTAAATATTTTATTCATCTCCTTCCACTGTTTGTGCTTTCATAGATTTTTTTTTTAAGGGAACCTATTCATCTCCTCTTTAAGGACCTCTATTATATTCATACAGACTGTTTTAAAGTCCTTGTCTTGTGCTTCAGCTATGTTCCAGTTCTCAGGGCCTACCTACTGCACTAGGGTTGCTGGACTCTAGCAGAGACATGTTGTGGTTGTTATTGTGTTTTTACATTGCTGTCTAGGCATCTGAGATTGGGAAGACTAATTCTTAGTGCTGATATCTGGACTTGTCTTTGTTGGGTAGGTGTTTCGTGCCTTGATTTCTGTTGCACTCTGGTTCTTAGGAGAGTATGGTGACTGTGTGTTCTATGGTAGGGAATGTTCCTGGGATCCTGCCACATGTGACCACTGGGTAAATGTGTTTTTAGGTACTGACAACTGACACTTAGAAGTGGACATGGGATGGGGTGGTGGTGGTGAGGGAGTCTATGGGAGAGAAGAAAATGGGGTGTTCCACCAAGCTGTTCTTAATTCCCCAGGAATGGAGTCAGAGAGTGAGAAGAGGCCACAACAGGTAGTCTGTTTGCTACTGAGCTGGGGATAAGACTGGAGATTAGACTTAGAGGAGAATGGGGAACATGAAGATCTAATGCTCTCCTGCTTGCTGCTCTGGCACACTTGGCAGGTGGTTTCCCAGGGAATGCCTGATGATGTTGGAGACTGGGATAAAATGATGAGTCAGGGGAGGAAAGACCAGAGGGAAAGATCTGTGTGATCCACTGGAAATGGGGATGGAAAGGAAGGGGAAGCCACAGCAGGCGTTCCGCTGTTCTGCTTCAGATCTGAAGGTGAGACTGAAGGACTGATTTTGGAGGAGAGGAGAGGGAGATGGTAAAGGTCAACATTTAACCTACCTGCTTGCCTGGCTGGAGTTTATTTTCAGACATAGTCTTGCTGTCTATCTCTGACTAACTTGATACTATGCAGCCCCACTTGGCCTTGAACTCAGAACAGCCATCTTATCTCAGCTTCCTGAGTGGCAGGGTTACAGGCACATAGCAGCAGATAAGAGTTTACTGCTGCTTGTAAGGAGTGCAGTCCCTAAAGTGCTGTCTTTGCTCTACACTGACTTTTAAACTTTGGAACAGTGAATCCAGATCCTTCAGATCCTTAAGACCCATAAAACATTGGCATCATTTAAGCAACTTTGTTGTCCGTCCCTAGATGCCTGGAGTATATCATTAGCAAGATAGATTAAGCCTGAAGTCAGGGATACTTCTTTTTGGTTTTGGTTTGCCATCAAGACAAAGTTAAAACACAGGTCTGATTTCTCATTCTTTTGAGACATTTGTTAATATATAAACATATTCTTCTAAAAGGATAGTCAAGTCCTATATAGGAGAATCATATATTTCTATAAGTGCTTGCCTCCCTTCAACTTTCTCCTTAGACAGTCAAAACTTAATAGGAAGGAAATAGATTCCACAGAATGTCTTCACTTTATATAAAATTATTATTAATTAATATTCATAATTATTTTTCAGCTTGTTAGAATATGCAGCTCAGTCAAATCGGTAAGCAATAAAACAGACACAACACAAAATTCTGTAGAATTAACTTAGTAAAGAGAAATTTGAGGGCTGTTTGAGGGCCTAGAAGACTGTCAGGCAGAGAAGGGTTTCCTGTGCTTGACTGAATAAGGACCTACATTCAATCTTTAGAACCCGCAGAAGACAGAGCCCTGCTAGGAGGTGCATGCTTGCAATCCCAGTACTGAAGAAGATGATACGGAGGGATTCCTATATATGGAGGGATTCCTAGGGCTCATTGACTAGCTAACCTAGCCTACTTTACCAGCTCCAGATCAAAAAGAGTCTGAGAAACCCTATCTCAAAAAACCAAAACAGAACAAAACCCAAGGTAAAAACTAAACAAAATAAATAAGGTGGACAGCACTGAAGGCTATCACTAGCCTCTGCATAGAGACATGTACGTTTGCATACACACAAGCGTACACATATATGCATACACAGACACACATATACATACACATACAAAAAAAAACCCCACAACAGTTCATCTTGACTTTACAGAGGAAGAAGCACAGAAATATCTGGACACAAAACTTCCAGAGCGCAGGTGGATGTCATCTGTAACATTGGCATGGAAGGGCCGAGTTTATTTATTTTTTGACTCCTTTTATTTGTACTAATAATTATAATTTGAGAGCAGGGCTTGTCAGCGTTGACTGTAATTATTGGGCCAAAAAGGTTGCAGTCGACAAGGTTACAAAATTCAGTGTGGAAGGAAAAAAGAGAGAGGGAGAGAGACAAAGTCAAAATAAGTTTCTCCTCCTGAAGGGACGGCATGAGAGAGAACAGCTTGTTCGCTAATTGCACAGTGAAGTCATTTTTGCTGTACCAGTGTATGAAACACTAACCATGAGAGGCCTTCCGTTTCATCTTCCTCTGCAACAGAGTACTGGTGACAGGTACTTAAGAACGGTGTGTTCTTCCAAAAGGCTCACTGTCTAGTGAGTCCTCTCAGACCATGCACATACATAAACCGCTCCCAACTGTTCTGAAGCATAGCAGACCCTCTGTGTGGTAGGCATGTCTCAGGTTGTAACTCTCCCTTTTGGATTTCAAAGTCATAATTTAACTTCTGGATATAGTTGGGTTTTTTTTTTTCTTGCTTACTTCAAAGACTGTGAATTAGGCTTTGTTTTGTTTTGTTTTTAAACAAAGCCCATTGTATTTAAAAACAAACTCACTTCCTAAATGCACACAGCCTTGTAGACCGTAGTGAGATACTTTACATGGTATCTCAGATTCTTGCTAAGTTTATTTTCATTGTATAATCAGTTCCATTTGGAGGCAAATCCTTGAGGCGATTTCACATTCTATTAAATGTGAGGATACACCAAATTCATGGAATCAGAGGAGTTTGTTGATGTAAAGCAGAAAAGTTCATAAAATTAGGGCAAATTAGGCTGAAAGTCAATGTGATGATCAAACATTACATTTCTTCTAGCCCATAAGAGAGACCCTTGGAGACTTCACAGTTAAATCCAGGAATCCCTTCTGACAGTTTCTTGCTGTTCACCAGCATGAAAGGAAAATGATCCTGCAAGTATTGTGTCTTGAGAACTTGCCATTGTTATTTGGTGTTCTAACAGATGCTGGCTCCAAGCTCTTTGCAGGAGACCAGTATTTAGCAATAACTTCTTTAGAAAGGGTTAGTCCATCTGAACATGCCAGACAACAACTTGCCTGATGTGAAAGTTATTAATATGAGAACTCCCTCCCCTTTGTCTTCCTGCTTTTTAATGACCAAAAGTAATGAGCCCTTTCAAGTTTTTTTTCAATGATTTTTATAATATGCAAACTGTGCAGAACATTGTGACCATTAAAAACAAGCTTGCAATTATGCTAATCTCCATAGAAACATTGAAATGCAGATAAACAATCCCAGACAATAGATAAGAATGCATTAACCTGTTTATTAAGCGTTGAATGTCTTCCTAGTATTCATGTTAGCAAGTTCCCTATAAGGAAAAGGAAAATAAGAAGGAGAGGAGGAGAGGAGGTGTCACTGTTTTATTATCACAGTAGAAAATAGCATGGCCTTTCTGTAGCTCTGCCCGGTAAAGTGGAAACATATGCCACGTATTTTATTTGCAATTAGTAGCACCCAAATGCTAAAGTAGAAAAGAAATATTTAAAATTTACTTCAACATTTTATTTAACCCAATATATCTAACCTAGTAATTCAACATACAACCAATAAGAATGTACGTCATAAAGTATATGACATTATTTTTCTCATACTCTCTTGGAAATTGGCTGTGTTCTCCTGTATACCAGGCTGGCCTGCGACTTCCTTATATAGCTGGAGATGACCTTAAACTTCCTCCAGCCTCCATTTCTGTAGTCCTGGAATTGCATGTGTGTGCCACTAATTCCAATTTTATAAGGTACTGGAGCTACAACCTAGGGCTCTACACACATTACGCAAGCATTCTTCCAACAGAGACACACTGGAGTCCCTTGACTAACCATGACTAACCACATTTCCAATGATCGATGACCACACGTGGTCTAGTGGCCATTGTGGTAGAAAAAGAAATATTTGTTGTATTTTAAGAAAGAGTAGGGGGGCTGGAGAGATGGCTCAGTAGTTAAAAGCACTGTCTGCTCTTCCAGAGGTCCTGAGTTCGATTCCCAGCAACGATATGGTGGCTTACAACCATCAATACTGGGATCTGATGTTCTCTTCTGGCATGCCAGGTGTATGAAGATAGAGCCCTCCCATATGTAAAATAAATAAATAAATCTTAAGGAAAAAAAAAAGAAATAATAGAGTCTCTTCAATGGAGAGCCCTTGCAATGTTCCCTTTGGTCTTGATAAGAAGTTATACAGACCTTGCTCTCCGGCCCCCAAGTCCTGATTTTCCTGTCTTGATTGATGATAACTTAGATTCTTTTCATGTTACCAGGAAACAGGCTCACCAGAACCTACCAGTATTTTGTCCCAAAGCCAAAGGTGAATCTTGGTTGCTGGCTACAGTGTTAATCTTCTAAAAACCTTTTGTCAGTTGAAGACCTGTGATCTAGCAACCTACCACTGAGGCTGATCTGAACCCAAGAAGAAGCCCTTGAGAGCCTGACTAACTCAAAGCTGTTGGAAACCATCCAATTTATCAAGCACACACGGGATTAAGGGCCTGTAGTGAGAATTTTGAAATTTTGGTTTCTTGAACAACACAGAAATAGTATGTTTTCATTTTAATCCCGGGTGTGGGGACAAGGGGCTGCTTCACAGCAGCTGACTATGATTTGCCTCTTGCTCTGGCAGGGGCGTGATTTTGCCACCTTCAGACAGTGTCTGCATTTGTGACATTTGGAATTCTGGGGACTTTTCAGAGGGTATATAAATGCTAGGGCCCCGAGAGGCAGGGTGAATTGTTGGTGCATTGTTGGTTGCTGTTGGCAATGGTTTGTTAAGGAATGCAAAGAAGAAACAACAAGAAGAAATTAGATATCCTGACAGCAAAGATCAAACGTGTCCCAAGGAACTCAATGCCCCCAACCAGCAGGAAGTAGTCTAATGATAATGTTGCCCCTTTTATTCAAGAATCTCTTCCTCTCTGTCCATCTTTCTCTCCTATCTAGTGTTAGAGGGTTGAAAGGGAAGAAGAAAAGGGTGGAAGAAAGAAGAACCCACAAAGTAGAAATGCTGGTTACAAGTGTCCATTATAGGATTAATTCTTAAGTTCATTGTCCCATCGTCATTGGCTTCCAACAGCATCCAGTACCACCCATCTAGTTACCTAGTCATATGACATCTCTCTGGCCATGTGAGAGTTACCTCTTGCCACCTTTGAGCATGTATATAACTTTTTAATCATGCCAGGTTTATATACAGTTTCTTTTGCACATGCCTTTTACACTGCAAGACACATTTTCTTCTTGCTTCATCTTGGATTTGTGTCAAAATCTTACTCATCCATTCTGTGGAATCCAGTATAAATCCCAGATCTGCTCCTTATTCAATAGGAAGTTTCCTGGTTATCTAAAAACAATTTTAAATCTAATTCAAGGAGCTGGAACAACTTCCATGGGTAAATGCTCTGATTTCAGTCTTAGGACTGTACTCATACAGATGGTAATCTCTCAGGAAAATCCAGGTGTGAGCTGGCCTTTGAAGGTTTACTTGAAAGCTATTTGAAAAAAAAAAGAATTAATTATTTTTAAAAATAGCCATGCCAAAAAGGGACCAAAACTAAGATATGAGCCTTTGAGCCTCTTCTTGAGAGCCAGGTACATATGAACATTCATCAGTACTCTCTCACTGTCAGCCCACCTTAATCCTCCTGAAGCTTGGCCAGAGCTCACTCTGAGCTCTGGAGTGAACATCACTTCAACTCATAGCATGTCCTTCTTCATACTTCCAGCATCAACCAGGGTAACCTTACACTGGGTTCTAGGCATGCTATCTCCAACGGACACAGCCTCTCATCTTTTCCCCATCACCTAATAACATGGCCCAAATTCTTCTGCCTCATGTCCAAGGCCCACCCATGCCTAATGTAACTTTATAATGTGATCTCCTTCTACTCCCCTCATTAACTCCATACACCAAGTACTAATCAACTCCCAAATACATCCCATCAATTCCAGCATCTTGGCCTTGTATCTGTAGCAATCATATTTTTTTCTTAGTTCCCCCAAATTATTAATGATTAAAATGTGACTCTAATCCATCAAGTCCCAATCAAAACTACTACCCCTTCTGTGAAATCTTTCTGGATTTTCCAGCAGGAAAGAATCTTTTGGTCCTTGAATCTACTTTATTTGTATAGTCTACGTTGACCCTTTATGTCATTTACATTGTAAACTGATTTGTGTCTTGTGTATCATCTTTTCAATGATGAGACTATAAAGTTCACTCATTCAATAAATCTTTTCTATGGTATGCAATATAGGAAGACAGAAAGAATACTTATGTTACATATCCCTCTGCTGTACCTAGCATGTGTGTCTTACTCTGCAAGAACTCAGTGAGTATTTGTGGAATACATGACTAAGGTCCTCATTTGTTTGAAAACTGAATATCCAACTGGCTTTATTTTCAAAAAATAATAGTAAGGAAAGTCTCAAATCAGTCTAAGTAGGAGTTCAAGCATACACGCACTTGACCCTGACCCCACTTAGCCACGGAGACCTTGGCAAGCTGTAGCATGCACAGAGCCTTTTGCTCTCAGTTTGCACACATTTCTAACCATAATAATCATGACAACAACCACAGTGAGTTTGAGCATCTGATTTCCAAACATACTGCAGCTGAAAAACAGCAATTTAGGAGCAGGGAGTAGAAATGGCTAATCATGTACACGGGCATCATTAACAATGCCATCAAGAGCAAGAAAGGGTCTAAAAAGCTAACACACACACATACACACCACACATTATACACACCACACATTTTACACACACACATACATACACACAAACATACACACCAATAATAATAAAAAACAAACAGCAATCTGTGGCCATTTAGAACAAGAACAAGCAGTTCTACATATCTCAGAAGGGCCTGAGGGCCTCCCAGGGTTATAACACACCACTACTTTTAATGACAACCCCAAGTGTTCTAGCTGAACTGTGTTTACAATGCATTATTTCAGAAGAACATATTGGAAAAGTTTCCATCTAAGACAATTAACAGCAAAACTTTTGGTGTTCAAAAGGATAAATTCTTAGTCATCTATTAAACTCATGTATCCAGAACAAGTCCCCTCCCACCCCACCCCCACCCACAGCCTCCGAAGCCAGGATTTTATTGTACAGCCCTGTATTGCTGGATTCATTTGCCTCAGAACATTTGTTGGCTTCAAGAATTCAGTTCAATTTTCATTCAGCAAATTTTATTCCCATGTTATCTTCAAAACACTCCAAGTGGGCCAATAGAGGACACAGAAGACATAGATCTTAGGCTTGTCCTAGAGGTGCTCAGGGAAGGTCTACTGGAGCAGGTAAGAGCTGTATCCCTGAGTGACCCTAATGGATGACACACAAATGAGTAGATGCTAAGACATTGTGTGGGGAAAGGACCATGGGTAATTAAGAGGGGTTCTTAGAGCTCCCAAATAGAAGCAGAGGGTTTGAGGAGGCCATCTGGGGTAAAGACAACATCACAGGGGGCAGAGGAACAAGCTAGAGGCAAGAAGGGGCCAACTTTGTTCAAAGGATGTCAAGGAGCCAGCATGGCAGAGCCATGGGCCTTGCTTGGAAATAATAAGAGATGTCTTTGGAGCATTTTCGTAGTTCTGTGCAGACCCCTGTGATTGTCTAAAGTCATGTCTTAGTCTGCTTAGGTTGCCATAAAGAAAAAACACCATATGTTGAGTGGCTTCATCACAAGATCGTTCTTTCTCCCTGTTCTGGGGGGTTGGCAAGTTCAAAGTCAAAGCTGACCTAGCTGCTTCTAGTCAGTTCTGTCTTCTTGGCTTTCAGATGACAGACTCTCCCTGTGTCCTCACATGCTGGGGAGATGGTAAACTAGCTAGTGGCTAACCTCATCACAATGGCACCCCCTGGGGACCACATCCAATCCTTGCCCCCCCCAAAAAATCAGCATATTGGTTTGCTACAACCTATAGATTTGGGGGAAATCACTATTTTCTATATAACAGAATATGAATGTAAATCATACTTTTAAAAAATCCCAGAGCCAAGTTTCAGATGGTTTCTGTCTTCAACCAGTTATTTTGCTGGAGGGTTTACATGACAGCCAGTTGCAAGCTGTAAGACTGACTTGATTTGCCTCCTCTTTGTTTATTTTACAGACAAAACCTTGTAAAAAATGTAAATATTTCCTTTGGTTAAGAGCTCTGGATAATCCTACTTCTAGGAGTCCCCAGCCAGTGCTGTAGATACACTTTGGGCAATGGCTAACAGATTCACTGGTAATTGAGTATTAACAAAAATACATCATCCTACAGTTTGTTAACTTTAAGGATTGGGGACTTACTAGCTTGTTAAAATGAGTTTCTAATAGCTGTCCTGTTATATTTCTCACTAGACTATAAAAATTAAATAACTGTTGCATCTAGTATCTAACCCTACCAAAAAGATGTAATTTAGTAAATAACTTAAATAATGTTTGCCTACAAAATAAATTCATATTTTAATACAAGACTAAAGGAAAATTATATTTTTCTTAAAGTAAACGTGTTCTGAATTATCTAGGATCTTTGTAACTGTTAGATCATGTTTTTTTAACAAATTAAAAGCAAATCATAAAATCAGAGATTTTAAAGTCATTAGTTCATGGACACATTCATTGTAAATCCAATACACATATCCTGTTGAATTGGCTTCTTTGTGTAATTGGGAGCCAATTTGAATGTGCACATGACAAGGAAAATAGCAAGCTTAAATTTATTAATATGTTACCTTGCCAGAACACCAGACCTCTTAGTAGCAAAATATGGACAGAAAAGATATTAGTCTCCAAAGACTTGAGTTTGATTTTGAAAATAAACTGTTGCTCTTAAAAAAAAGAAAATTGCCGGGCAGTGGTGGCGCACGCCTTTAATCCCAGCACTTGGGAGGCAGAGGCAGGCGGATCTTTGTGAGTTCGAGGCCAGCCTGGTCTACAAAGTGAGTCCAGGACAGCCAAGGATACACAGAGAAACCCTGTCTCGAAAAACCAAAAAAAAAAAAGAAAATTATCCATAAAGAGTCATAGGTGTAGGATTATGAAGCCATTTGCATGAACATTATTCAAGGGATATAATCAAAATCTTAATGTGGTGTTTATTTGGAATTCCTGTTGAATATTGAAGTGTTTTAGTGTTTACCCAACCAATTCAAATCCTGAACAACTGTTCGCTCACTCCCAGATGCCTCTAAGGTTAACCCCATAACTAATAAACATAGTTCTCAGCTGTGATATGGAGCACAAGTTGTATCACAGCTGCCATGCCAGGTGTCTGACCAAAACACAACACTATCCTTACAAAACTCACTTAAGCAGATGAACTAAAGCTTAGACATGACTGAGGAAAACTAGCTACCCCACATCAATTACCCTAGGACAGCCAAAGCAAGGTTTTGAACCCAAGACCATTCTACTCTCAAGCCTTTGCTTTTGGCCACTCCATTCTTTCCCACTGTTGCTCAAAGGGTGGAGCTTGAACAGATAACATCAGCATCATCTGCAGACTTGTTGGAAATCAAAGTCTCACTCCCTACCTAGACCTGTTTGATTAAGAATCTCTGGTTGATGGTTTTACAAACCTCCAAGAGTTGAAAAAACTTAGAGCTAAGGTAAAATACATGAAATGTGTGGTGTTAGCCCATGCCTTTAACTCCAGCAGAGACAGGAGGAGCACTATAGAGTTAGTTGTCTTATAAATTCTAGAGTTTCAAGGAACAGGGTGGTGATGGTGCACACACTTAATCCCATCATTCAAGAAGAATACACCCTTAATCCCAACATACTAGAGACAGAAACAGGCAAATCTCAGAGCTCAAGGTCAGCCTGTTACAAAACAAGCTTTAAATAGAGAAAAACTTCGATCCAGGGGTGGTGGAACACATCTTTAATCCCATCAGTTTGGAACCACATGTCTGTAGGGGTTAGATAAATTAGATTTAGAAAATATATAGGAGTTTCTGATACTGTCTCTTAATTCGGGGCATGAACAGCATTATCAGCATGAAGTCAGGAAAAACAGGAAAGACTTAATAGACTGAAAAACAAGGTTGAAGTCAGGACAACAGGAAAGACTCAATAGAACTGAAGAATCAAAGTATCTGGCCTGACATTGTTTTCAGCTGCTAAGTGGGCGGAGCCCAAATTAAGCTGAAACAGAGTTCCTCCTATTTAAGGACAGTGCATGGAGCCCAGAAGAAGAAGAGGCCCCTGATGCTAGAGAGCTCCAAGAGTCCTGCTGAAAAAAGGGCTGGCCATTGATGGCCAGCTCTCTCCCTGAAGCAGAAAGAAGCCGGTGAGCAAAGAAAGCCTGAGCAAGACACCAAAAGGCCAAGGACTGGACCCTGTGGCTCAGCTTTTGCCTAGAGGGGTTTGATCTGTCCAAACAGTGGCCTAAAGGAAACTGTGCCTGGCTTTAAGGACTGAGGCAGAGCAGCTGTGTTCCTGATTCAAAAGAAGTAAGTTGGCCTGCAGACGGCTGGGGTCTCCCAAAGAAAGCATGAAGCCTTATTTAAGGTGAGACTGCAATAACCAACTTACCCTGACGAACCTGCATCTGAGAGATCCAGAAAAAGGACTGCTAAGTGTGTTAAAGAATCTACAACAAAGACTGTGTTCCTGACGACTGAGGACCTGCCCCAGAGACTGTATCATTCTTAAAGGTTATGAAAGTAGTTGTTATAATTATCAATAGATTTAGTGGATAGGTTAAAGGGGTTGTAGGAATTTATAGGATTAATAGTTAAGAAATTGTTGGTGTTTGTTATAAGTGAATTTAGTAATAAATAAATAAGTGTTAAATAATATTTTAAAAGTTCGGTTACACATGTCTTTGATCCCAATACTTAGAATGCAGAGACAGGCACATAGGTTTTGGAAGGATTTAAGTTTAAAAGATACTTACAAAAGGCATGCTGCAATTCAAACAAATTGTCCTTTGAGAACTCAAAATATATACACTAAAGGTTTGTTTAGCTCCAAAATATCAAAATAATTTCTTCTTTAATCCGGATTGAAAGGTAATACTTTATATATTGTCAATAAAACAAATTTGCTCCAGGAAAAATATTACCTGACCCCGCTCCCAAAAAGGTAATTGTCCCAGAGTTAGGATTAGGGCAGGGCTCTGTTCTTATCTTTCCAGGAGATTTAAAGCATCCATTCAAGGAATCCAGGGACAACTGGACAACGGAAACCTCAGCAGAAAACAGATCAGACACTAAAGAAGAAGAGTGGCCCAGATGATCCAGCCTTGCAGACTTCCTCAATAGCAGTTTCCTCAAAAGTCTACAACACAACAACTCAAAATCGCTAAGATAGTTCAGCTCCACAGACTACTCCAGCCAGATCTTCAGTAAATTTCTGAAGATCAGCTTCTGTCTACAAACTTCTTAGGACATCTAAATAGCTGAGCACAAAAGGACTGAACATCAAATGATTCTATTAACATTTTTAACCATTTTTCCATTCTTATTTGGGCCCCAAACAGGTTTACTACATCCCAAATCAGCAGGAAGTCATTTTAAGAGAACAACGTCCCATCCCCAGAAGGTGGGGAGCGTGTTTCACCCCCCCCCTTTGGTTATTTGATGGATAATAGAAAATTTTGTTATTTAGGGGAAGAGACTACAAGCTGTTAAGTGGTCTTGTTAAATGGGTTTTGGAGGTTAGACCCAGAGACTTCTCTCTTTTTCTTTTCTGTATCCTTCTTTCCTATGTACGAGTGAACAGACTTGAGAAAAAAATGGGACATAGACATAGTATAGGAAAGATCAAGGAAAAAAGGACAGATTATTGAATATGCCCTTATACCTTTGTATATTGATACAAAATTAATATTATATTTGGCTAAATTGGTATTGATCATTGTATATTAATGCAAAATTAGGATTGTATTGGACTACATCGGTATTGATCTTTGTATATTGATACAAAATTAAGATTATATTTGGCCACAATGGTATTGACCCTTGTATATAGTTGCAAAATTAAGATTTTATTGGGCTACATAGGTGTTAATCTTTGTATATTGATACAAAATTAAGATTATATTTGGCCACATTGGTATTGATCTTTGTATATTGATACAAAATTAAGGGTAACACTTCTTAAAGGTATTGTACCTAGTAATGCTTAAAAATGAAATGTGAAGTTTTGGCCTTTTGCTACCAACCATCATAAACTGTTTAGGATAATTAAGAAATGCAAACTAATAGTCATGCAAGCGTTTCATTTTGTTAGTTACTATGACAGTCTATCACGGTTATCCTCTAAGCTACTCAGAAATAAAGTTGCTAAGAGACAAGCAACAGTTGCTTATCTAAATATAAGAGATAGATAGGATGTCTTCAAAAACCTCAAGAGATCTGCAGAATATGGCATTCAAAGATGTTTTTCTTAACTTAAGATTTTTTGATATCAAGACATGTCAGCGCCTGATAGCAGCCCCTATTCTACTCCAAGTAGAAGATGAGCATCGAAGAATCTCTAGTGGGAGATGGCTGAATTAGTGGCAAGCCTATCTCTTGGCAAGAAAAATCCCTTGCTTCAACTGTAGACAGAATGCTGTCCACAAAGGACAAAACTTGGAAGCAGGTAAGTCGACAGCCTAGCTCTGCCAAGACAGGGTAGGCAAGTCCTTCATAATTCCTGCTCTACAAACAATGTCTGTGAGAGAAATGGGGCCAAACAGCTGAAGATTGATGCTGTAATATATGGAGAGAAAATGGGAACTATCCAGGCAGCCACTGGTATGCCATTTCTTAGTTTTGGAAGCTGTGGGCCCTGCACTTCCTATATAATCAGATATATTTATCCCTCTCAGGTCTCTGAGGTGGTTGAAGAATAGATAGCTAGAGTCTCATAGTTACATTTTGAGTTGTTTAGGAATCAAGGGGGTGTTCTGGATCTAAGAAGATGTTTTTAAAATTGTGAGGCAAGTTAGTATGAAAGCTGAGTTAGATATAGAACTTTAAACTCATGGAGATGGTTAGATAGTAGAATGTTAAAGTCAGGTGTCAAATACATATGGACTGGACATTGGGAATGTATGCTAAGCCATTTAACTCTCATAATTGTGGCCTATTTATTTCTGTTGTTTTGTATTGTATTTATAGTTATAAGAAAAAGAACCATTTGTTGGACTGAAAGGGAGAGCTGTTGGGGGGGGGGAAGAAATACCTTAAACTAAAAAAAGGGTAGAGGATGGGGGGGTTGAGGGGGAAGAGGGTGGAAGGGTGGGACTGGATGGGGGAGTAGGGAGGGGATTGTGATTGAGATATAACTTGAAGAAATAAAAATTAATCATTAAAAAAAAGAATCTCTGGTTGAACATTACTCAGCTATTAAAAACAAGGAAATCATGAAAATTGCAGGCGTATGCATAGATCTAGCAAAGATCATCCTGAGTCAGATAACCCAAACCCAGAAAGACACACATGGTACGTATTCACTTATAAGTGGATATTAGCCATTATGTACAGTATAATGGTACTATAGTCCACAGACCCAAAGAAGCTAAGTAACAAGGAGGGCCCAAGAGAAGATGCTTGAATCTCATTCTGAAGGGGGGCAATATAATTGTTGGAAATAGATGAAGAGAGGGCACTGTGTGAGAAAGGGGATGGGGAGGGGAACAAGGGCAGGGATCAGATCGGGGAAAGTGGGAATGGGAGGTGGTAGGCCTGGGATAGAGAAGGGAAACTTATGGGGGAGGGATCTCTGGGACAAATTGGAGATCTGTGATGGGGTAGGCTCCTGTGACGATATGGGGGTGACTCTAGCTGAGAATCCTAGCAGTGGGGGGGGGTATGGAGACTGAAGTGGCCACCTCCTAAAGCCAAGCAGGTCTGCCAGTGGAGGGAGGTGGACACCAACCCACCCACAAAACCTTTGATTAAAAATTTACCCTGCCTACCAGATGTGTAGAAATAAAGAGCACAGATTGAGGGAATGGACAACCAATAACTGGGACAACTTGAGATCCACTGCATGGGAAAGAGCCAACCCCTGACGCTATTAATGATACTAGGCTACGCTTGCAGACAGGAGCCTAGCATAACTGTCCTCTGAGAGTTCTACCCAGCAAAGGATCAAAACAGATGCTGAGACCCACATCCAAACAATGGATAGAGACCTGGGAGTCTTGTGGAAGTTGGGGGAATGACAAGGGCAGTGGAAGTGGACAGGAACTACACAAGAAGACCAACACAGGCAACTAACCTAGGCCCATGGGGGCTCAACAGAAATTGAACCACTAACCAAAGAGGATGAATAGACTGGACCCAAGGTACCTACACTCATGGAGCTGAGGGGCAGCTTGGTCTTTATGTTGGCCTCCTAGCAATTGGAGCAGGGGCTGTCCCTGACAAGGACTCGGTTGCCTACTGTTGGATAACTTTCCCCTAGCTGGGCTGCATTGTCTGGCTTCAGTGGAAGAGGATACAATTAGTTCTGATGCAATGTGAGGTATTAGAGTGGGTTGGTGGGAGAGGTCCCTTTTCTGGGAAGAAGGGGAGGGGAGAATGGGGGCAGAGGGTGGGAAGGTAGGACTCGGAGGAGAAGAGGGAGGGGGGCTGTGATCGGGATGTAAAGTGAATAGATGATAGATAGATAGATAGATAGATAGATAGATAGATAGATAGATAGATAGATAGATAAAATAAATAAATAAATGGGAAAAGAATCTCTGGTTGTAGCCTTGGTGGCTGGTATCTTTAATCATGACAGATCTCTGTGAGTTTGAGGTCAGCCTGGTCTACATAGTGAGTCCCAAAACAGCCAATAGCTACATAGTGAGGCCCTGTCTCAAAAAAAAAAAAATAAAAAGGGAAGCATCATCATCATCATCCTCTCTGGCTGTAGGGGCTACAGAAATGGCTCGGCAGCAAAGAGCACTTGCTATTGTTACGGAGGATCCTAGTTCAGTTTCTCACCACCCAGGTGGGGCAGCTCACAACTGTCTAGGTCCAGGTGATCTGACAAGTTCTGGGCAAGCAGGCAGCTGCACTAATGTCCACATGACCCCCTCCCCCAACATACACACATATACACGTGCATGCACACAATTAAAAATAAAAATAAATCTTTGGAAAGAATCTCTGGTTGTGGATGTAGGACTCTGGCTTCATCAGTTTTCAAGTATTTCTAATGTGCACAAAAGTCAGGAAAGAACATCTGTTTCTCTCTAACTTTAGAAAACATGTATATTTCTTACAAGTTCTTCTGTAGTCCAGAAAAATTAATGTTATATCCATTTCTTTATTTGGACCATGTGTATAAATAATAGTCTTTGCACCAGTGGTAACAATTCTTACATGTAGAATAGAAAATAAGCACCAATAAAAATGGCAGTGTTCTTCTCTATCAAATATATGAACAAAGGCTAAAGAGATTAGAGTCCTGCCAAGACATGACTGCACATATTGATTTGGGATTAAAACAGTAATCACTTGGTTTCTTCTAAACCTGAATAGATGAGATAGATTGTTAATATAAGCTTAGAAATAAGTACCCTGCCAAGAGGGCAAGAAAAGGCAAGGGCAACCATCCAGGGCACTATGACAAAAGCGTAATATAATACAGAAAGATGGCAATCAGAATCAATTTGTATGAAGGGTTGTCTTGCCAAATAATGAAATGTATTGACATGAATACCTAGCTGTCATTGGAATGTCATAGAGACTGGATTTTTTTCAAGCAAAGTTACTGGAAGTCATTCAAGAAAGTCATGCTCTTATAACAGATCAACTAGAGATATTTTTATTCCAAACTCCTCGATGAGAAAATATTTGGAATGAAGTACAATACACGTACATACAGGCTTATATGGGGGAAAATTGATTTTTATTTCCCTGGGAATTTAGCAGTCTTTTTTAATAGTTGAGAGCCAGTGTACAGGGACTTCACAGTGTAACATGAAGCGAGTGGTTTTGCTTTGTTGATAGAACAGAGAATTTCTGTCTTACACTGACAGCCTGGTGACACTGGGGCATGGCACTCGCCTCTTCAAAATGTTTCTAAATTGTTGCTCAGTGGTATATATATATATATAAAATCTCAGGGCTGCTTCCCTTATTATGCCTTAAAGAGGCTCATATGGAAGAGGAGAATGGAGACACTTAACTATTTTGAATAGAGAATTCACTTGAAATAAGACTGTTTTCTATCCTCAAAGTGTGTGCCCCTGCTTTGCAATAAGCTAGCTTAACAAAATGAGTAAATTCAACTTCACAACTGCAGAAAGTGTCCTCTTCCAAGTAAGTATGTGAAAGTTTGTGTGGATTCTTATTATTCATGTATTTATGTAAAGCAAAAACCATCCTGTCTAACATTTTTACCTAAACAAAAATTCAACACTATCATTCCAAACACTGTCTCCACTCCTTAATGCTCTAGGTCAGGAGTTCTCAACCTGGGAAGTGAACAAAACTGGGGGTCACCTAAGACTATTAGAAAATGTAGGTGTTTGCTGGGAGCCAAGGCCCATTAAAATTACTAACCTTCCCTACTTACATTAGGGCCTAAGATACAGGCATACAGAAAGTTATCAACTCCCCCTTCTAAGCTCTGCCACAGGAGTTAGGTTCTGGTTTTCCTGATTACCAGAACAATTCTTAGAAGCCACCTGATTAGCCTGTAGCCAGTCAGCTACAACCACGAGATATCCCAGACCTTTAGTCTCCTAGCAACCCACTGACGTCTAGCTGACCTACCTGCCTCCCTGCCTTCCGCTTCCCTGCCTGCTACCGAACCTATAACTGACCCTGTTTTCAATAAAAATTCGAGAGCTTGATCACTGGACTTGCTCTTTGTCTCCGTGTCTTTTGTCCCTTCTCTCATTCAGGTCTTTGGCACTCCTCCCAAGTTCCCTGAACCCCGCAGGCCGCGGCAGTGTTTACATTACAATTCATGACAATAACAAAATTACAGTTATGAAGTAGCAACAAAAATGTTTTATGGTTGTGGGTCACCACACCTTGAGGAACTGTATTAAAGGAAACCATTAGGAAGGTTGAGAACCACTGCTCTAGGTCCTGTCCTGCCATATGTCTTTATTCCTCTTGCTCACTATTTTCCTATTAAGGGCAAGCATTATGCTGTATGTGTTACCTGGAGGAAAACTTAAAAATGTGACCCTAAGTTCTTACTGCCAGGATCTTCATGTGGTAGACATTTTTTAGTGAAAAGAATGAGAAGAAGACTCCATGCTGTTCTGCCATGTGGTGGTTTAAATCATGGGCGTTACTGCTGGGGAGCCATAGTTCCCATCTCTGGTCCCTGTCCTAATACCTCTGGGATCTGGAAGCAACCACTTAAGTAATACTGAAAAGTATTCAAGAAAGTATGACTTCATGTTAATACTAGAAAAATCTAGTTGATGTATCCATGAGTTTCTATATATCTGAAATTTCCTACTCTTCCACCTACTAAATGCTCTTTGGTTTCTTTGCTCCCAGATCACTTCGTCTTCTATGGTTATTGACTTGTTTTCCCCATCCTTGCTTGGATCACTTAGGTTTTGAACTCTGGCCGTGGAGTCTAGCCTTGAGCTCCAACCACTCAACTAGAGAGGGGGCAGTTCTGCTCCTGCCATCCATGTAACCAGTTGGACATTTGTTGTAGAAATAATTCATTATTTCCTGAAACACAAACACAGTTATCAATTTAAGTTTAGAAAACAGAGAGCATGTTTATTTTCTTAAAACACATAATCTTAGATTTTCCTAAACCCATTCATACAGAATTATGGGCCAGCTGTCATTCCTACTAAGCTCAAAGGTTCTGTTGGAATATTTCCATGATCTAAGTGTCAGACTATGATAGCCTAAGAAGACATTATCACCAACTCAAAGCAGATAATTACTTAAAAGATTACCATGAATGTTTCTTTGTCCTTCCTCTTTCTTTTACTGGAAATATATGACAACTATTTTGTTAAATGGAGTTTTTCCTTATGTAAAAAGTCACTCAAACATTGATGTGCTTTTACGTAGTATGTAAAAGTTCATGTTGCTTTGCCCAATAAAGTCCTGAAGCTGCCAAAAATACATAAATCAGTCAATTAAAACAAACAAAAGCAACCCCTTTATGATTCCCAAACCTCCTTGTCCAGTAATCTAGGGCGAGTGTGAGGATTAACTCATTGGGTGCTTACAGAACTGTTGGCATTGGGCAGATGGTCAACATGGGGTAGGCATCATTACCACAGTCTGGGCCTCATTTCATCATCTGTGAACTGATGCTGCAGGTTCCATGATGTGAAGAACCTGATGTCTTTTCACTAATTGACTGCTAGGTCATAAATGCCTGGAAGACAGTAGACAGACACCAATAAGATTTAAGTGGCCAGGGCTGGAGAGATGGCTCAGCGGTTAAGAGCACTGGCTGCTCTTCCAGAGGTCATGAGTTCAATTCCCAGCAACCACATGGTGGCTCACAACCATCCATAATGAAATCTGGTGCCCTCTTCTGGCCTGCAGATACACCTGCAGACAGAACACTGTATACATAATAAATAAATCTTTAAAAAAAAAAAAGATTTAAGTGGCTAGACAGATTAATTCTAGGTGTAAAGCCTAGGGCCCAGACATAGCAAGTGTGCAAAACAAATGGAGGCTAACATGTTTTTAGCTATTTTGTGAAATTGCCAAACAGAGCATTTGTTCAAACTGGACCCACATCCATTGTGCTGCTTGGTAGCAAAGTCTTCACATCCAGGAACTAGGCCTCAAAGAAGTCCTTTCCAGTGGCATCCTGAAATAGTAACTCCTTGGCAAGAAAGAGTTAGCGGGAAAGCACTGGACCAGAAATCCAGGAGATCAAGATTAAGTCTTAGTTCCAACATTCCCTCTGTAGGGTTGATTCTCTACCATTAAGCAAGTCATTTCACGTCTTTGGGTCTGTGGCCTTCATTGTAACACAAATAGTTTGGATTGAAAGATACCCCCTGGATTGTCTGCCATTTGGAAAGTGTAACAAGTCTTTGTCCCTGAGCATTTAAGAGCTTTTAGGATTTATCCTCCATGCATGTCAGCATGCTTGTTTTATACATACACCCACCAACGTGTGTGTGAGTCAGTTGCCTGCCCTGGATTTTTACCTAATATAGTAATATTTCTTCTGGAGCCATGAACTTCTCTTTTTAACCTTTTTCGGTGAAGATTACATGTTTGTTGAACATCTGGATCTGCATCCTTATTAGGCTGAAAATGAGACATGTTTTAAAAGGAAGGCATGATTAAGAAAAATTAACCCATATTTTTTTCATTCCCATCTCATACTTACCTATTTTTTTTTCTTTTTATCTGCTATCATTTGCCATTTTTAATATAGCCTACTGATCTGGTGTGTATTCTGTCTCTATATTAGAGGAGTGGTCACTAGGTACATACTATTTTTGGACACCATGCTAGAGAATTCTCTCTTTCTTACACTTAGGAAAAATTAGAGGTTCTAAGGCACCCAGCAAGTCAAAGCTTAGTCCTCTTATGAATTTTCCCAGCACTCAGTGGGCCTGAACAGCAGCTCCTTGTTTTCCAGCATCTTCTATAGACAGCTGCCTTTTGTGGAGGGCTTGAACTCTGTACCAGCCACTGACAGAGACAAGTCTCTTCTACACATTACAGGAAAACATTTTCTCTCATCTTATTAAAGTATATTTTAGGAGAAATTGATCTTTTGGGAAATTATTAACTTTCATGTTAATAGTTTCTTGTAGTTTGAAGACTAGAATAGTAAGAGACTGAATAGGCTTTTTTTTTTACTCTGTCTCTCTGTTTCTCTCTCTCTCTCTCTCTGTGTGTGTGTGTGTGTGTGCGTGTGTGTACAATATACATTTTGCTGAAAATTGAGCCTAGTGCCTGTGCATGTTAGCGAAGTGCCCTGCTACTGAAAAGTAGCTTTTACATGACTAAAGTTCATTTCTGATTCACAGCATCGTGCAATGCAGGAAGCCTTGGTAAGCCATTGATGTCTTCAGTTGTATCTCAGGGGCCTCGGGTTACTTCCATCTTATAGGTCCACCTCCTTTGACCTTGAGGGTCCTCTTTATTGAAATTACCAGATGACAATAGAGAATGTGGAATATTAAACAGAAGGTTTTTTATTGGCCAGGGCTAGATACCTATCACTTTCTGCCCACATAGCATCAGCAACAACTTAGATGTATGGTCATAACTGAGACTGCAACACAAGCTGGAAAACTGTAGTCTGGCTAAACACCAAGTAAAAAGGAAATGGAGAGTCAGGTGGGGGGTGGGCATCTGTAGTGCCAGAACTTGGGAAGCTGAGGCCGAAGGATCATGAGTTTGAGGCAAAAAGATATTGCTGGGTTAACAGCAGTTATCTTTTTCTCAAAAAAGCAAAATGCAAGCAAACAAGAAGAAACATGGTAGGTGAGTACACAAAAGTCACTGCCCCTCAAAACGTACAATTTCCGTGTGTTATCAGTGATCCAGGTAAACAGGCAATAACTGAGGGCCAAAGAGTTGGCTCAGCAGTGAAGAGCACTTACTGTCCTTCCAGGAAGAGACCAGGGTTTTGCTCCCAAGCACCCTTGCTGGGGAGCTCATAGCCATCTGTTTACTGTAGCTGTGTGCTCTCTGATGCCCTCTTCAGACGGCCTCAGGTACCTGAACACACGTGGCATCACACACACAGACACATATATAGAATAATAAATAAATAAATACATGTAAATCTTTAAAAAGAATCAACAAATGGTTACCCTTGTTACCCAAGTACATCAGATCCTGTCTAACAACCACAGCCTAAGCCCTTAACGGATACAAAGACTAGTATTCATTGTGGGCCATGATAAGTAAGACATAACCTCTGCAGTTAAGCATAAGCAATAGAGCTGGGCGCTGGCCCGCGCCTTTGATTCCAATACTGGGGAGGCAGAGGCAAGAGGACCTTTGTGAGTTCAAGGCCAGCCTGGCCTACATAGTGAGCTCCAGGACAGCCGGGGCCACATAGAGAGAACCTATCTTTAAAAAAGAGTACTAAAATAAAGCGCTTAGTCAGCTCTAATACAAAGAGGAACATGGCTAAAATAGAGGAATTTCCATATTTTTACGTTATACGTCTACATGCTCCAAATTTGAGCTTTTCAAGGTTCAAGACCTGACACTACTCTCCTGTTTGCATCTGTAGTCTTTAATCTACCTGGCAAGTAATAGGAGTTATAGAAGCCACATTTTAAAAAACTTTTAATTGATTCTTTGTGAATTTCACGTCATGTGCCTCAATCCCGCTCACATTCCCATCCCTTCATATCCACCCTCTACCCTTGCAACCTCCTCCACAAAAGAAAATAAAAACAATAATAATAATAAACTTCTCGTCATGGATACTGTAGTGTGTCACACAGTATACCCTTTTGCCCACACATCTTTACTTGCAAATGTTCATTGCACTGAGTCATTGGTCTGGTTCGAGGCCTCTGAATTCTGCTACACTATCAATATAGGATACTCACTGGGACTTCTCTCGGATACCCTGTTGTTGCTCTGTGTCATGGAGATCCTACAGCTTTGGATCTGCAGGACCAACACAGAATCAGCATTTTTATTTTAGGGGACAAAATAAAGAATTGTATCGAAGGCATGCAGAAAACAAAATAGTTATTTGTGACTGTGGTCCAGGTCGTACTCTGCACAAGCCCAGAAGGTGCAGTTTGTGTTCCGGTTAGCATAGATCATTTTGGTGGTGTGCCGAAACAACTAGCACAGTTGTATGGGACAACCTGGAGAACAGAGCCATCAGAAAATTCATCCTGGAGAAGTGCAGATTGAGCTAGGCTTTGAGACTTCCATGTGTGCAGAAACAGAGGAAGGTTAGTCCAGACTGAAGACACCAGGCAAGACCTCAGGGTAAAGGAAAGTGGTCCACAGACCAATTCAAAGGGGGTTATGCTGAGAAAGGGAGAGAAGAGGAGAAAAGGCAGAGAGATTACTAAGCACTCAGTAATGTGCCAACTGCCACACTAAGGAATTCATTCAGTAAACACTTCTGCCATTCTGTTGGTCAAAGACACCACAGATCCCATTCAGAGAGTTTGGAGACATGGACTTTGCCTCTTGGTGGTTAGATGTCATGGTTACTCTGCAAAAGAAAAGAAAAACAAGGGGGCCCATTGGCTTTCAAGGAGCTTATACAAATTATGTCTACTATGCTTCTGATGTGTAAATAAGTTTGGAAGGCAAAACCTATGTTTTGCTTCATTAAGACTTGGCGCCACAGAGCGTAATGATAATGGGGCCCAGGAGTAAATAAAATATATCACAAGAAGAGGAGCTCTATATGGGGAGCTTCTGAAAATGAATCAGATGAAAGAGATGGACTAAAAGCAGAGCAGGAGTGGAGGAAGTGTGGTCAGAGATATGTCCCAGAAACAGTGAGAATGAGACGTAAACTCACCCTGTTGGTTTTGACTTTAAAACCTCCAAGAATCCCTGGAATCTCTCTCAGTGGGATGGAAATCTGAACTCAGAACTTTGCAAATGAAGTCTAGGCTAAAATAGGCTTCATACTGCTTCTCGTGAGGACTTTGGCTGTCGTGCCACATTCTTACTTGGAAGGATGGAAGGAGCAGTGGCTTTGCAGCAAGATAACCCAGCAAGAAATATGCACACCAAAGTTCCCGATGTATGACAGCAACACTGAAATGCTGTGGTACACTTTAAAGCCAGTGACTGTGTGAGTGGCAAGCAAATGAGGGGGTTTTCCTCCTGCTGTTCTCGGTCTTCTATCCTCTACCTTCACAATGCATGGTTAGCGTATTTGTCAGGATTCTCCATAGAGGAGGCTGAACCAACTGGATGGATGGACAGATGCATGGATGGATACTTATATATAGGTATATATAGTAGGTAGGTGGATGATACACAAATAGATGCTAGACAGAGGTAGATAGGTAGATAGATAGATAGATAGATAGATAGATAGATAGATAGATAGATAGATAGGAGGGGGGGATGATAGACTTCCTGTAAGCAGAGAAACAGGAAACCTGGGACTGCTGCTGCTCAGCACAAGTTCAAAGGTAGCGTCTGATGTGGGTTTTCATGCCCTTCCATAATAAGGCAGAAATGCAAGCAAGGAATGAGAAAGAGAAAGGATAGAAGCCAAGCTTAGCAGGCATGGTGGCACATGCCTTTAATCCCAGCTCTCAGGAGGCAGAGGCAGGTAGATCTCTGAGTTTGAGGCCAGCCTAGTCCATAGAACGAGTCCAGGACAGCCAGGGGCTCTGTTACACAGAGAAACCCTATCTCAAAAAGCCACAAAGAAAGAAAGAAAGAGAAAAGAAAAGCATCCAAGCAACTAAAAGAAAGAAAGAGAGAGTGTGAAAAGAAAAGCATCCAAGCATCCAAGCTTGCCCTTTCATCAGGATCCTGCCTCTTAATTCCATCACAAGGGGAATTTAAATTTCAGCACAGCTTGGAAGGAATATTCAAACCATTACAGTTTGCATTTTCTTTGACATTTTCTTTGCAATGTGGATTTGGCCTCATATAGCGGTTAGTTCCTTGTTAACGTGCATATGTTCATTGGTCGGCGTGATGGATTTCACTGTGACCTTTTCATCCATGCACATCAGCTAGTTCTTCTGTAACAAATCACTCCAAACTCAATGGCTTTAAAATCATGGATCAGAAAATGTGAGCTTGTGGGCCAGGCGCCTGCTTTGGAAGATACAAATTTATTTGGACACAGTACTGTCTATTCATTACGTGTTATCTAATACTGTTTTGGGAATTACAGAGCACAGCAGAGTCACAATGGCTTCATGAGCTGCCTATAATATTTATTCTCAAGACCTTCAGAGGAAAAAAAAAAAGGAATTGCAGAGCTGGGAGATGACGTGTTTATGGGGAGTGAAGTGTTTATGATGCATGCATAAGAGGATCAGTTCAGGTCCCCAACACCTACATAAAGGCAGGGCATGGCTGGGTGCAGTATAACCTTGGAGGAGGGCAGGGGAGCAGGAAAGACAGGCAGACTCCAGCAGCTCACTGTCTGTCTCTATGTCCTGAGTGATGCGATTAAAGGGTGAATCACTATGCCTGGCTACAGAATGATTTCTGATGTCCTCTTCTTGTCTCTAAACATGTACACAGAGAGTGTACCTTCACACCTACACACACACACACACACACACACACACACACACACACACACGAACACACACGTAAACCACGTATATAAAATTTTAAAAAGGAAAGAGGAAGGAAGAAGAGAAGTTCTACTTAAAACCACAAACATGTTATTACCCATGAGTCAGCTGGGCAGCCTTTATGTTCTCACTCTTGGTTCGGTCATGATCAGCTGATCATCTGTGTGATGGCGGGAAGAGGTGGCACATTTAAGAGATGATGAAGTCTTGCCTATGGAGCTTCCTGAGATGCTTGCCCTTGGGGGATACTCTGTCCCTTCCACCATGGAAGAATACACCATCCATTTCTTCTAGAGGATGTAGCATTCAAAGTATGTTAGAACAAGGGACTGAGACATAAGTTTCTAATCTTTACAAATAACTCAGTGTCAGGAATTTTCTATAGCAGGAGGAATAGACTAAGATGATACCAAGTCTACCTATAGTGTGCTAGCAGAATTCAACAGAAAGCAGAAACATAGAGTCTCCAGGATCTAAAGAGATTTCCTTTTTAAAAATTTTACTTGTCTTTATGATGATGACGGTAGTGGTGGTGGTCGTGGTTTTGTGTGTGTGTGTGTGTGTGTGTGTGTGTGTGTGTGTGTGTGTGTGTGCCACAGCATACGTGGAAGTCGGAAGACATCTTGCAAGAATTGATTCTCTCCAGTGATTTGGATTCCAGAGATTAAAGTCATGTCTTCAGGCTTGCAGAGCAAGCACCTTTACAGAGTGAACAATCTCACTGGCTCCACTTCCATCACTTATAGCCAAGTACGTCATAAGACCTGCCCAGACTTGAAAGGTAGAAAACAGCTTAGCCTGAGATGAGAGTGGGTATAAAGCCATATTGCAAAAGATATGGATAGAAAGAGGCACAAAAGAGAATGTCTATTTTCCCAATTAATCTGCCACATAGAATATAGAAAATATACCAGGCTGAGACTTGAAAGGACCAAGGACAGATATTTATCTGGCTTCAAACTCATTGTGTGACCTTGTTCTTCTGGACCAGTCTCGTTAACACTAAATCTTGTTTTTTAAATTTTTTTTTAAAAAGCCCTTTATTTTTGTTTGCATTCAACAAATGTTATTTTTCTTGAAATGTTTTTAGTAAGACTTGAAAATACTCTGTTTTCTAATCTGAAATGTTGGGGGCCAGCATAACAGAAAACATCTGCTTTCAGTTCATTCCCTTGACAGGGATTCTAAATATTTGTAAGTTACATGAAAAAAAAAAACACAATAGTCACACTTTTTCATGTATAGGGAAAAGAGTTTGCAAGTGAGAACAATAGAAGCCTCCTTCAGAAGAAAAGAGGCTGGTGTTCTCTCTATGAATGACTTAAAAAAAAAGTCCCCAAGTCCTTCACCAGGACACACAGGCAGAGAGTGACAATAAGAAACCTGAGTTAACGGCTCTCTAGAGAGTACTGCGCAAGGAATTGTGTGCACTGGACTTTCTGTGTCCACTGGCCAACCTCTTTCCAGATGAAGCTGGGAAGATGTGACTGGACCGGTCATGAGAGATTGTCAGTAAGCATCCTCCCCACCCAGCCCCTGAGAGGGCTCTCTGGACATCTGGGGATGGGTTTGTGAACATCTTCCTTCTTTATGCTATGGTTCTTGGTGCTACTTCAGAATGCATGTGAGGAGCTGATGTTGCTTCAGTCATTAAATAAATTAGTAATTAGCTCTCTCATTCCCAAATGGCTGCCGCCTGGTCAGTTCCTTCTGCCATCCCCAGCTACTGTCTATTGCTTGTTCTTATCTCCCCTTCCTCTTCTTTTTCCTCCTGTTCTCTTATAAAAATTCTTCTCAGACTTCAGAGCAGGATAAATTCTATTCCTGGAAGCCACCCACAGTCAATCCCAAGTCTCTCTGACCTCTTTAATACAGACAAAACTCACTTACTTGGCAGATGGCGTATGTGATTTGTGTAGTCCTGGCTGTCCTAGAACTTGCTATGTAGACCAGGCTCTCCTCGAACTCACAGAGATCCGCCTGCCCCTGCCTCCCATGTGCTGGGATTAAAGGTGTGAACCACTATACCCAGCCCAAATGAAGTTTAAAACCACTGCACAGCTAGTGCTTAGGTCTAACATGTCATTTATTTACGCCACACTATGTAAATTATCATTATTCATGGAAGGAAATACTCTGCTACTGCTTAAGATTTTCAATAACCAGAGGTAAGGTGTATGACAGCAAGTGTGGGTACAGGAAAGGACACGGGCAGAACTAACAGCTAATGGACATTACCACATGCCAGCCTCCAGCTAAGTTTTCACATACATTATCTCCATAGGGTCTCACAGAAACCTTGTACACATTTTTAAAACGAGTTGGGATTCAGGAAGAGTAAACTGATTGACCAAGGTCTTCCCGCCTGAGGCACTGAATATAGTCTTTAAGCCCTGGCTATCTAGGTGCAAACCCCTCCCCTTCCCTTCCTTTCTTCCCCGCTTGTTCCTCCCAATTCCCAACACCTCCTAAAAAGCCTCCTAGGAGAGTCCCCGAAAATTTTGCAGTATGCGGTTACTGTTTTCCATAGGAAATAGCACAGTCAATCAGATCTGCCTCAACTTAACCAACGTTCTGCCTTTGACAGGAATATCAAGGAAATGCTAACATGACCCAAAGTGCTTCATGTCCACAAAGAACATTTTTGCAAAAGCAGCGCAAAGGAATTGAGATGAACCTTTCAGAGAACTAGTTATATTTACCCTGGGTCACTTCTCTTAGAAACAATTTCCAGGCATGTGAAACTGTGTTTCCTTTAACTTCCTCTAAAATCTCATCTCTAACTCAGGCTGCCCCTCAAGCCCAGATACATATATAAATGGAAAGTTAACTTAGCTTTTCTCAAAGAGCCAGTTTGCTGGGTAGGGTCAGTATAAATCTGATAAGAAAGCCTACAAGAGGCCACTCAAACTAGGCCACTGGGATCCAGGCTGAAAGCGTGCCACGGATCTGTGTCCAATAATCAAACCCTCCTCAGATCTGGGAGCGCTCAGCTAGTTCCTGCTGCCTCAATCTTTTAAGTGCTTCCTTCTCATGTTCTTTATTCCTCTCCCTAGTCTCTTGCAAAATCTTGTTCCAAAATGTCAGTCAACCATCAGCTAATGGGATGAGAAGTTGCCTCACAATCACAAAAACAAAAACAAAAAACAAAACAAAACAAAAAACCTCCTGGTCCTGGCCCAGGGCCCCCCATTCCTCTTGTGTCCCCAGATGACCTCCCAGCCTCCATGACATGAGGAGGCATTCTCAGAGCAGCTTTATAATTGGAGGCACTCGGTGGGTCACCAAGCCAGGACACAGAAATGTGAACATTGAACAATTAATTTGAGGATAATATAAACAGGTTTCATTATACAGATTTTAGTAATATGATATGAATAGCCTGTTGTTTTTCATTTGAGAATGTGCTCCTACAACAGTCTGCACCACCCTCCACCGGTCCCTCTTACTATGAGCTGGTATCCCTACTCCTAGACAGTCTGTTCTGGCTGATGTTCTTTATCCACCTTTACTGAGTTCAAATGAACTCTCTCTCTGATTGGCTTCATGTGGCTGTCCAGCCTAAGCTCATTCTAGTTTCCTATTGTGATCCTGACATACATTTCTAAGCCCTCCATTATGTTAGGGTTCTTTTTCCTCCACTCTCTTATAAAGTTTGACTTTTTAAAGTGAAGCCTTTTAAAACTTGCTCTGTTTATATAAGTAAAATTCTTCCTAGTTCTTTGTTCTGCTTCACAATCACAAACATGCAGTCCATGAGGAGTTCATTAATGTATGAGAGACTTTGAAGCTGCTAGGTAGGTGTGGGTGAGTGTGCATGTACACACATACATACATACACACACCACACACACGTCACACATACACACATACACACACACACCATACACACACCACACACACCATACACACATGCCACACACACACTTATTTTGTCTTTCTTTCAGGATCTTGTCACTTCCAACCACTGATTTAGGAATGTTTAAAGGTATATGCCAACTCAATAATCAAAATCATTTTGGCACTGGGAGCCCAAGTCCAGTCTCTGTGAAGTCCTGGATTTATTGCTTGCTCCTCTTCCTGCGGTGAAGCACCAACAGCATTTTGAATAAAGAAGAGGCTGATAAGATGTGCTACATGTCATCGTGATTCATTTTGATCATAGAACAACGCTTGCTTTGAATCCGAACAACTAAAGGCACAACCATCCTTAATGGTCATGGTCCCCTTGCCTTGACCTGGTAAGAGACTATCTTTTTCTGGATCTCTCAGATGCAGGTTTGTCAGGGTAAGTTGGTTATTGCAGTCTCACCTTAAATAAGGCTTGATGCTTTCTTCTCTCTGGGAGACCCCAGCCCCTTCACATCAGCAACTCTGCCGCTCTACTTCAGAGTCTACTTAAAGCCAGGCACAGTTTCCTTTAGGCCACTGTTCGGACAGATCAAACCTCTCTAGGCAAAAGCTGAGCCACAGGGTTTAGTCCTTGACCTTTTGGTATCTTGCTCAGGCTTTCTTTGCTCACCAGCTTCTTTCTGCCTCATGGAAATCTGGCCATCAAATGATGGCCAGCACTTTTTTCAGCAGGACTCTCGGAGCTCTCTAGCATCAGGGGCCTCTTCTTCTGGGCTCCATGCACTGTCCTTAAATAGGAGGAACTCTGTTTCAGCTTAATTTGGGCTCCGCCCACTTAGCAGCTGAAAACAATGTCAGGCCAGATACTTTGTTTCTTCAAGTCCATTAAGTCTTTCCTGTTTTCCTGACTTCAACCTTGTTTTTCAGTCTATTGAGTCTTTCCTTTTTCCCTGACTTCAACCTTGTTTTTCAGTCTATTAAGTCTCCTGTTTGTTTCCTGTTTTTAGTCCACATGCTGATAATGAGCTTCATGCTAGAAGCTTCCAAATTCCATGAGAAACATCACGTTAACAGCTCTGGTTTAAAGAAAAAAATTCTCTATCACTTGGCAACAAGCCAAAGAAATAATTAAAAAGTATCCTACATGTTCTTTTTATAACCAAATTCCATTACCTACAGGTAGTAACCCTAGAGGTACAAAAAAGAATGAGATTTGGCAAATGGATGTATTTCATTTTACAGAATTTGGAAAACAAAGATGTGTACATCATACCATTGATACATACTCAGGGTTCAATGGGCAACTGCTTTAAGTTCTAAAAAGGCTGATTGTGTTATTACACATTTATTAAAAATAATGGCATTTATGGGTGTACCTGCACAAATTAAGACTGATAATACTCCTACATATGTATCTTAAAAAATGAAACAATTCTTTGCCTATTATAATATAAAACATGTTACTGGTATCCCACACAATCCTACAGGACAAGCAATTGTAGAAAGAGCTAATCGTACCTTAAAAGAGATGCTTAATAGACAAAAAGGGGGATTAAGGAATCCCAGGGACAGATTGCACAATGCTTTACTAACACTGAATTTTTTGAATGTCGGTGAAAAAGGTACCACTGCAGCTGAGAGACACTGGGTTATAGAAAAAACTGAGGAACTAAATCAACCAATATACTATAAGGATATCTTGACTTTAGAATGGAAACCTCCATAGTTTTAAGATGGGGACGTGGATATGCATATGTATCTACAGGAAAAGAGAAAATGTGGTTACCAACAAAACTTACAAAGATTAGATCTGACCAAGGAGAGCCTTTTAATAGCTGAGACATAAATGTCTTTGTATGGTAAGAACTGTCCGATGTTCATAATATTCCATTCTTTCATTTAGCATGGATGGAGTTTATGCTTCAAATGGACTTACAAAATTAATCTATGCCTTTCTCCTCCTTAAACTTAGAGAAAATAGCTGGCTATCCCGGGAATTGGCCAATATCTAAAATTTTTAAAGGGTGCCCAAAAAATACTTTCAACTTCATTCCCAGGAGGTGGAATGAAAATTTTTTGTTGTCATATCTTAGGTATTGTGATTGTCTTTTGTTTGTGATGTTTGCGATGAATGGATATAATGAATGGAACTGTAAGAATTGGAGTGAAAGATTATTTTGTTTATATTGTTAGAAATTTAAGATTCTGTTTATTGATGCAAGTTTAAAAAATGTTTTGTATGTAATAGTAAGTTTATTGATAATAATTTAAAATATTTTGTTTGCTTTAATGTCTTTTGTCAAAAGATGTAACTACAACTATGTATTGTAAGAAGTTTAAGGTTATTTTAACACTTGCTTTAATGTATATTGATAAAAATTTAAAGTTAGTTTATGTATTGTACATAGACAATTTATTTACATTGTATATGTAGTTATGATGTAGATTTATTTTTTTATTTTACTAAAAGGGGGATATGTAGGGAGTTAGATAAATTAAATTAGATTTAGAAAATATATAGGGGTTTCTGATACTGTCTCTTAATTCGGGGCATGAAGATCATTATCAGCATGTGGACTAAAAACAGGAAACAAACAGGAGACTTAATAGACTGAAAAACAAGGTTGAAGTCAGGAAAAACAGGAAATACTCAATGGACTGAAAAACAAGGTTGAAGTCAGGAAAACAGGAAAGACATAATGGACTTGAAGAAACAAAGTATCTGGCCTGACATTGTTTTCAGCTGCTAAGTGGGCAGAGCCCAAATTAAGCTGAAACAGAGTTCCTCCTATTTAAGGACAGTACACGGAGCCCAGAAAGGGAAGAGGCCCCTGATGCTAGAGAGCTCCAAGAACCCTTCCTTCACTTTCTGAAAAGTGTTACCAGCAAAACGTGGGTCTGTGCCACTTAGTGTGAGAGCATCAAATCCTGGAAAATAAGCCCAAGAACCCAAGGTCCCTGCATACAGAGAGATCATACTCTTGTCATTTCAGTCTAAAAACCAAAGCCAATAATAGATAAAAATACACTGCAGTCCCTGACATTAGCCGCTTTATCAGACTGTTATTTCAGCCTCGACTCTAACCAATAGCTGAACTCATGCAGAGATTATAATCTTATTATTCTTAGGCTATTTCATACATACATACACATATATATATATATATATATGTACACACTGGGTGTTGTTGTTCCACCACTATTACCCTATCTCATCCTACTATGTCTCCCACTGAAACCCTTCTTTCCCACAAGTCCACACCCTCCTACTTTGATGTCTGCCTGACTTTCTTGTTGATTGTTGGGTTCTTTCTTTGTGACCCACTACTTTTAACTATGGCTGCTTACATGAGCTAAAAGAGGAGTTATTACTGGAACAGGACAACTTATCAGTGATTACACTATTGAAGAAAATGCACCTGTTAACTGCTCAAAGTCCCATAGTGAGGGCAGGCTTCCATGATAAAATAGTAATGGGTCAAGTCTCATGAAGGTCATGTGCATGTAACCACAGCTGCGGTAAGTTCACAAATGCTGTAGTTATGTTATGTCCTAAAGACACTATTTTATAAATCTCCTTGTCAGTCTCTGGTTATTACAGTCTTCTTCTTCTTCTTGCAATGTTCCCTGAGCCATGGAGATGGAGGGATGAGGAGAGGGATGTTGCCTTAAGGACCAAGTTTTTCACAGTCACATTTATTCTCCACACTTTGGTCTCTTCATTGGCTACTGCACACGGCAAAAAGAAATTTCTTTTATAACTATACCAGCAGCACTGGTATATATATATATATATATATATATATATATATATATATATTAAATATAAATTTTTTAAATTACATGTATGTATTTAATGTGTGTGCCTACTTGCACACACGCTTATTTGTGCCACAGTGCATGTGTGAAGGTCAGGGGACATCCTGCAGAGTTAGTAATCTTCTTCCGTGAGAGTTCTGGGGGTTGAACTCCAGTCAAGTTCATCAGCAAGCTCCTTTACCTACTGACACACCTTGTCTTGCCTAAATAGAAGTACTTAGAAGGCAGCTCGACACTGCATCCATTTAGCAAAACAACAGTTTGACCTGCCCAGCCATAGGTTCTTGACCATGTACAATACCATACACGAGTCTCCTCTTATGGAGTGGAGTGGGCCTCAAGTCAAATCAGAAATGGATTGTTTACCCTCATAATAGCTACGCTACTGTTGCACCAGGGGACCCATCTAGCCAGGCCGGTGGTTGTTGTAACTTGTGAGGTCCACAGATGGTTAGAAACATTCATGACTTTTTTTTCACCAGTTTGTGTAGCACCTTCCAGCACAATGAATGCTACTAGCCAGCAAAGGGGAAACTTCTAGCTCAGATTCAGATGACTTTCTCAATATCCTGCACCCTAAATGCATGGTGTCTTCAGCAACAGAGTCTTATGATCTCATTCTGGTGGTAATCACAGGCATTTGCAATACTCTGTAATGTTTTAGGGGATTTGAGGCCTCCCTAACGAACAGCTTGTAAGGAGGTACCCCACAACTGGACCTGAGATTTAGGTTAAAGATTAAAGATTAACAATCTTTAGCTTCTGAAAGAAACATTATCCACCCAAGCATGGTGCTTCCATTTAAACTTTTTTTAAATTATGTTTTTAAATAGGTTTATAAAATAATAGTAATAAGGCTTGTTCATGCATCCTCAGTTTTGGTGTAAACACATTTGGCTATTGCACATGACTGAAGGAGAAAAGTCTTAGTTAGGGTTTTATTGCTGTGAAGAGACACCATGACCAAGGCAACCCTTATAAAGGACGGCATTTAATTGGAGCTGGCTTACAGTTCAGAAGTTTAGTCCATTATCATCATGGCGGGAACCATGGCAGCATATAGGCCAGCTTGGTGCTGGAGACAGGGCCAAGAGTTCTACATCTTGATCCACAGGCAGCAGAAAGTGACCGAGTTCTACACTGAGCATAGCCTGAGCATATAAAAGACCTCAAGGTCGGCCCCCACAGTGACTCACTTCCTCCAACAAGACCACATCTACTTCAACAAGGCCACACCTCCTCATAGTGCCACTCGCTATAGCTAAGCATTCAAACACATGAATCCACAGTGGCCATACTTATTGAAACCACCACACATGCCCTGAGAGTGTTTAAACCACTAAATTTTGGGGTTGTCATGCAGTAAGAGCTGGCTTGTAAACATTTCAGTCTCCAATCTGAAAAGGAGCCCTGATGTTTCTGTCAAGTTTCAATGTCTACCTCACTTTCAAATGCCATGAGGACACTGTAATTTATTAAACCAGTTTCTTATTGTTAGAATCACATTGTTACCAAATGTGTGACATCACATTTATTAAAATATAAATAACATTCTCATAAACATATGTGTGTATATATTGCTAGCCAGGTTTCTAGTATTTCGTAATAATAGAAGCTTCCACTGTGATCATAGACTTGTGAAATAATTGGCTAGATCAAAATGTAAGCCTTTTAGTATGTACTCAACTATGTGCTTAAAAAGGTGTAACAATTCATACACACGTGTGTATACATTTGATCATGTTCCCATGCATTGTTTAGACACATTTAATGAAAAATATATATATATAACAAAGTCTGTAAACATGACCATGACACTGTAACCAACCTTTACTAGTCACTATAGAGTACAACCCTTCACAATATCTTTGTTAATCCACTGGGATTTTTTTTCATTAAATTTTAATTTCTTTGCAAATTGATGTTGAATTTTTCATACATTATGACTAATACTTACACAATAGCGTATACATGGTGATTTTTTTATATTAAGTTGAATCCAGCTTGAGTGCCTCATGGGACGTAATTGGCAGGAAGTTCACTACTCCTTTTCTGTTTTCTGCCTTAGACAGAGGGAAAGTCAGTGCCTTGTGGGACAGTGGGAATTGGGGAGCTCTGTGCTTGTGGTTCACCTCCCTCCATGCTAAGCCAGGAGAAAGCTCACCTGTTTCCCATGGCCTTGAGTTACTGCTGGGTTTCTATACCTCCATGCATCTTATTGAAGATGCTATACCTTGGAGACCTTGCAGTTGCTGTTCAAATATTCAACCATCTGTCGTTTGCCCAATACCACCTTCTGTCAGCACTGTAAAAAAAAAAAAAATGAGATGTGGCTCTCTAGTTCTTTGTGATCTTCAAGGTTATAATTTGGGAAATTTTAAGTGTGGCACGTGAGGTGTAAGGAAGTGACTAGGAGACTAAGGACAAGAGGTTCTGTTTGTCCAGCATGATGTTTTTCCCAAAAGAATGAACAGCTATTTCAGAAGATACACATATTAACTATTAGAAAGTAATGTAAATCAGATTTCAGGATATATATATATCATCCTAGGACTCGGGAAGCTATGGCAGGAGAATTTCCATAAATCCAAGGCTAGCCTGGGTTACATGCTGATGAGACTTTATCTCCAAAAGCAAAAGTAAAAACAAAAGGTCACATGAATGGCAACGGTCAAAGAAATCTGATCCATAAGTATTAAGCCACGACTCTAAATATTTCTTTTATAATCAAGAAAAAAAATCAAGTCAGAGATATAGCTCAGTAGTAGATCACTTGCCTGGCAGGTACATGATTACATACTCAATGCCAGAGGGGAAAAATCAGGAGTCTGATTAAAATAAAATATAATATAAAGTCAATCTCTGAAGACATTTCATGGTATGTTTTAGCTTACCACCGGGTCCTTTGTATTCCCATCCCCAATACCCAAGACACCCATCTTTGAAAGAAAATTTACTTCCATCAAACTTCAGAGGACTGAGCTTCTGTCAGCCTTTAAGGCAGTGGACAGATGTTAAAAATCCAGTCACAGGTGCTTGTTCCCAAGGAGAGTTGTTTTGTCCTCAACTCAGGTCAGGGAGCCGAGTAAAATAGCAAAGTCATTATGGAACCCACTGATTGACCATCTGTTGTCCCACCTGCCCTGAATCACATTGGTCAGGTGAGGCAGGGGCCATGTTGCCTACATCTAAATCTAATAAAGAATTGTTGAGAAACAGAATGGAGGCTGCTGACACCAATTCCCTGAGGGGCCCCAAGTGTCCTTGCTCTCGGAGTGAGCTGTCTTCTCTAAGGATCCTCAACAGAAGAGAAAACAGAAACTATTCCAAGTCCACTGGGCATCTACCAGTGCTGAAATAAAGTTATAGTTATAGATATAAAAGTGGACAGAGGTAGGTCAGCAAGATGGGTCAAAAGATAAAGACACTTGCTGCCAAATCTGTTAACCTGAGTTTGATCCATGGGACCTACTTGGTAGATGAAGAGAGAACTGACCTCTGAAAGTTCTCCTCTGACACTGTGGCAATGTGCCTGCCTGCCACCAGACAAACACACAAACACACACACACACACACACACACACACACACACACACGCACTGCACAGGCACACACACTAAAAAAAAATTAACTAGCAACAAGAAGGAGTCCTTGTGGAAGCAGACCAGGTAAGAAACTTGGATTGTCACAGGATCTGACAGGAGTAACTAGAATTGTTTCACTTTTCCAGGCCTCCTTATGACTCCAATCCAGCCATGAAAAAAAAAAAAAAAGAAAAGAAAACGGCGCCTCTATAGAAGAAAGAGAAGAGTCCAGAAGCCTCTGGAGTCCAAGAGGCAGCATGTCAATGACTGGCTCGGCAGCCTGCAGGATGATGAAACCTCCCAGACTGAGGAAGAAGTCCATGATCAGGAACGCCTGCTCCCGAGAGCTCACTGATTGGCCTCCTCCCCGTTAGCAAAAACAGATGTGTGCTTGCAAAGAAAGTAAACATTTGAGGTCAATATACATTCCCCCTCTGCCAATCTAGTTTGGCACTTTGGTATGAGCAGATCGTCCCTGAAGCAGAGTGGAACTTTCCTATAACATCTGTGTGGAGTGACAGAGTCATTCTTCTATCAAACACCTACACAATAGATCTTTGTGTGTTTCCCGAGAATGCTCTGAGCTGACAGGAAATAAACAGGAGAGTGTAAGATGCAAGATCCTGTGTGTGAATCTTAGTTTTAACACTTTTCTGTATAGCCCGGGACAAGCCATTCCACCTCAGTGCTTACATCTGTAAAATGAAGTTGCTATGTTGTTGTTGTTTTAGTTTAAAATGGAAACACACATGAGCTTAATTTTACATCCTAGTGACTTGGGAGAGAACAGAGCACTGGGGTGATTGCTCTGATGAGCCGTTGTTACTGTATTCTCACCACTCATGCCAGTGCATCTAACATGATGCTGTGCCCTTGTCCCCTTCTGTTGTGACCCTTCCCATACTGTTCCAATGCTTCTTCACCCATTCTTCTGTCAGAAGATGCACTATGGAATCCAGACCAGACATGCCAGCCACTGTACAATGGAGATCCTGTAGTATTTGTACTTAGGGTTTTTCCATTATGCTTGAAGAAGTAGGCTCCAAGGAACTTGGCTAACTAAGTTTTCCTTCATTCTTTCATAATGTTTGTTGAATACTTACAGTGAGTCATGCACAGAGTTACAGCAGTGACAATGACAGCCATAATTCAGCCTCTGTGAAGTATATAGTCTCATGATTCATCTGCTCTAGGTATGACCACTCATTAGTCATACCCCTAAGCTTATTTTTTAAGGTTTATTCTCTCTCTCTCTCTCTCTCTCTGTGTGTGTGTGTGTGTGTGTGTGTGTGTGTGTGTGTGTGTGTGTGT
>CAJQZJ010001638.1:4839944-4855180 GCA_907164525.1 Lophiomys imhausi
TGTGTGTGTGTGTGTGTGTGTGTGTGTGTGTGTGTGTGTGTGTGTGTAGTAACCAGGCACCCATTGGCAAGCAAGCCCTCTGTAGTCTGGCCATAGGGACCTTTGCAGTGCAACTTACATGTCCAGCTTGGTGTCAACAGGTACCCACTAACTCATTAGGTAGACTCTCATTCATGTCTTCAGAAAATCCAGGAGGAGGAGGTGGGTGGCAGGGTCCCACGACAGATCACAGGCTCTGAGTGACTTTTGACTGGCTTCTCAGAACCTCCAGAGGGGGCCTGGATATCAACCACTAGAGGGTAACACTATGGTTTCCAAGGCAACTTCCTTAATAACACATATGATTGCGGTAAGGGTTGCTCTGCCCTGGTTTTGCCAATGAGGAAACAGGAAGGCTAGGATGAGATGATAGGATAGTAGGATCTGTCTTTTTCTGAGGTTGCTAGGTTTAAGAGACCAACCTCCAGCTGGGAGATGGCGTAGTGGTTAAGAGCACTTACTGCTCTTGCAGAAGACCTGGGTTTAGTTCACAACACGCACATAGTAGCTTATAGCCACCAGTAACTCCAATTCCAAGGGATCCAATGTCCTCTTTTGACTGATTTCCACAGGCTCATGAATGGAAAGGTATACACACACACACACACACACACACACACACACACACACACACACACACACACACACACGGGCGCGCACCTGTCCTCTTGTTACCCTTCCCCTTCTTTCAGCAATAAAAATCCTCTCATTTTAAACTGGTCATGAGGCCATGCAGCATAATGTCTGTCTTGACCTTTGCTACTGGGATCAATGGGAATCAATGGGTGTTGTAGGGCTACATCTACTAGGAGATTGTAATAACTAACCAGCATGTACCTGTCCCTTTCTCTCCTGTCCCTTTTGTCACCCTACATCTTGGACTATAAGGGTGGTAGCTGAGGCTCTGTCATCTGCTGTCAGTGTTGGGGAAGACCCCTTATTAAGAGCTCTGGGACATAGAAGACTCCTTTAGATGAGTAGAGACCCCTGATCTTGAACTGTCTAACTCTGGTCTCTGTGTAAAGAAGAAATGAGGTTACATAAAGCATAAGCCGTGATGTTTGGGACCCTGTCACAGACAAATGGGTCCTCACTGATACAGTGCTCGGGTGTGTGGATTCTGTAGTTAGACGGTCTAGGTTCAGCTACTCAGTAGCTCGCAGCCTTAATGAGTTTGTTCTACCTCTCCCCTTCTGTAAAACGGGGATGATATCTATGGCATGATTGCCTTCTATGATTATTAGAAATTATTAGAAACATATCATACTTAAGGTATATAAAGCCTAGTGTGTAGTGACTACTCAATATATGTGGACTCTCTTAACAGCAACTATTTAATATATAAATAAAAATATACTCCAAAGGTTCAAGATGGAAGGTTATTCTTTAAAGTCTGATACAGTTTTTTTAACTGCTCCAGTAATAGCAATAGTTAAAATAGTAATATCCTTTAAAAATTGAGCCTTAGTGACAGAGCATGTGCTAAGCATGCACAAGGCATGTACTGATTAGGGTTTTTGTTTTTGGGTTTTTTGTTTGTTTGTTTTGTCAACTTGACACAGGCCTAAAACATCTGGGAAGAAGGGCTCTCAGTTGAGAAAGTTTCTGCACCAGATTGGCCTATAGGCAAGACTTTGGGGCATTTTCTTGATTGATGATTGATATGAAAAGGCCCAGGCCACTGTGGGAGTTGCCACCTCTGGGTGCTAGGTCGTATAAGAATGTGCAGGTTAGACCTGGCAATAGCGGCCCACACCTTAATCCAGCACTCAGGGAAGCAGAGACAGGTGGATCTCTGTGAGTTTGAGGCCAGCCTGGTCTATAGATCTAGTTCCGGGACAGTCAGGACTATACAAAGAAACCCTGTCTTGAAACAAAAAACAAACAGAAAATGAAGGCCAAGCAAGCCCTGAGGACTAACACACGGTCTCTGCTTTCTCTTCAACCTCTAGGCTCCTTCCTTGAATTCCTACACTCCGGACTTAGAAGCTGAAATATACCTCCCTACCCAAGTTGGTTTCGGCTAGCCCTTTATCACAGCCATAGAAAGCAAACCAGAACATGGCCATAGTTTCGATCCCTTGTGCCAGTAAATAAATGGGATTTTTATGTAGCACTTACTAACTTACCCTGATGGGTTAGGTATTATTTGAGACAGAGTCCTACTAAATAGCTCAGGCTGGTCTGGAGCAAGCTATGCAGCGCAGAACGTAAACTCATAATCCTTCTACCTCCCACCTCTCAAGTGTTAGGTTAGCACATACCACCATGCCCAGAGAGTTAGGTAGTATAACTACTTTTATTTCACAGGGAAGAAAATTGATACTCAGAGAAGTCAAGCCAAGGATTACACAGTTGCTAAGAGACAGTGGTGACATTTAAACACAGATCTTTCCCTTCCAAATCCCCTACAGTTTCCACAAGCTTTCATTTGCTCTTGGGCGCACACCACTGAACCATTGTGCACTGTATTCCCTTACATACCCTCCACCTACATCCTTTGTAAAGGACTAGATCCTTTGATTAGTAAAGAGGCAGAGAATCGTGCAAGTCTCTACGTAAGAAGTGATGTTTTCTTGTTCCTGGCAGAGCCCCGATGGGACTAGGCCCTTCATGTGTTTACATAAAATGTTAGCTTTAGAAAGCAGATCCAACAGAGGCTTGGCTCGAGAGTGAGAACGGAGGATGAGCCCCACTTCATCTTGATTGCCGTCTAGGTCCCCGGGCCTGATTCTGAGTGATGTTCAGGCTCATACTAAAAGGGGCTCAAACAACAGTTGAGCATCTGGGGTGGGGCCCCGGCTTGAAGACAGCGCATGTGTTTTGAATTGGCAATTCTTTTAACAGAAGCAATTTGGAACCCAGACAGGGAAGCTGCTGCTGCTGGGACAGTTACAGCCATTTTCCGAGTCCCCCAAGGGCAGGGCCAGCAGTGCCTCTGAAGGGACTTTGGTTAGATGCTAGGAACAACTTTTTCATTCTGAGGGTTGTAAAAGACAAGTCAGTCACAAGTGTGCTGCATTACCTCCAGTAGGAACTAGAAAGTGAAAACAGGATGTCCTGACATAATGGTCCCCAGCAATGACTTCTCCATATGACAACCCTGAGTTCAAATCCTAGCTTACTGGTTCAGTAACTTGGGCCAAGTTTCTTTACCACTCTGATTCTCAGTTTCCTCACCCAGAAGAGAGCGACTGGGCTGAAGCAAAATATGCCCAATTTTATGGAAGGTGTTCAACAGATATTCATTTCATCCTTTTCTTATGAACCTTTTCCTAGACTGTGTCTCTATGATTCAGCACTTCCTGGAATTCTAAGGCACCAGTAACTTTCCGAGAGCATAGGCTGACTTTTCTGTAGCTTCCAAGTCTTTCCCAGCATTACTTACTGCAAGAGGTGAGAGGTAGCAAGCTACTGATCAGAAATCACCAACTGGGCTCGATGTCCCTCTGCATCAGTGGACCCTTACAACGTATATTTTCTCTTCTGCCTCCAATTGGGACAAAATTGTCAAAAAACAAGTTGTTTCACAAGGTCCTAGAATGCTGGTGGGATATGATCCGATGGCCCCCACCCCTGTTGCCTGTGAAGATTAGCACTTGGAATCTCTGGAACACCCAGGGCTTCTTGGTCTGTCGTGGCACTATGAGGTTGCACTCCAAGGGAACAGGGAGTACTGGTAGGGCTGGTACCCATCTGCCTCACTTGAGGACCCTGGTTACCTTATATATACACAAAGAAACGATGCTGTTAGATGAATGCTAAGAACTCTCTCAACTCAAAATGTTCCTGTGGACCACCCAGAATATCTATGGGTGGGAACAGATTATCTACCCACTGTCTGTGTCTGTGGGCTGACCTCCAGTCCCTGTTTATATTTTCTTCTGGGGAAAAGCTTTTAAAAGCCTATATGAAGTAGTCTTCTTACACAGAGCCTTTACATAGAGGGAGTATTGGTAGGAAAGATGGGATATACATAGAAAGAGAAACAATATCCTGCATGAGTATTTACTGAGTATTTATGTTGACAACATAACTTCAGAATAAGTCACCACAAAGGGCTTGGCTTGTGGCTCAGTGGTAAAGTGTTTGCCTCTATACACAAGACCCTGAGTTCAATCCGCAGCACCCAGAAGGGGGAAAGTCATCCCATAAGTTAATTGAGTTTAAGCTGGGCTACCTTCCGAAATATGTGTCACAGAACAAAGATGTTAAAAAGATATGTATGGCCATTTTGCTCCCAAGCCTCTCATAGCCCACCACATCATTAAAATAAATCATTATGAAACATAAAGGGTTTTTTTAATAATAAAAAAGAATGTATAGTCTAAAGAAATCTGTTCCTCCTCTGTGTATATATCAATATGTACCCTAGACTGGCCTTAAATTCCCCATCCTCCTGCCTCAGCCTCGTGACTACCAGGTTTAGAGTCACACATACCACACCACACTCTGATCTCTCCTTTTTAATTTATAGTGAAATAATTTATCAAGAAAAGAATAAGGCCTCCCATGGTCAGCTTCAGCTGGCCCAAAGTAAGCATGAAACATTGATATATGGATGAAAATTTTTGCTTTATGAGATATTTTTTCTTATCTCTGAGGATAAAGGTCAAAAGATTTCTTTACTGGATTCTGTCCCTTTATGTACTTTTTAAATCCCTCTGCCCAGAAGAAATAGAAACCCAAAAAGACTAGGAGCTAGTTCTCAGTAGCTTTCCATTCAGCTGGGAAAGGAACTGTTCAAGTCCTTCTGGCTGCCACAGCTTGGGGTTTGCCCTTCCTTGCCAAGTCTGTAGTGTGTTGGCCATTATGATAGTCCACTAGCACCCCCTATGTTCCATTTCAGGAAACTAACCTTGACCCATAAACTGCAGAACCTTTTAAACCTTTCTAACAAATCTCAGAACTGTAAACTGAGTCCCAGGAAGGACACTCCTTTCAGGTTTGGTTTGGCCTACCTCTTCAGAAAGGATTGTTTCCAGTACTCTCACTCTGATTTCTTTGTTCTGAAAAAACTTTGCTGTTATATGAAATTCTCTGTTCAACAAATACTTATTAAGCACCTACTGTGGACACATACAAACAAGGGCAAAATAATGCATGATCCGAGAAGAGCAAAGATTTGGTGGCTCAGGTCCTGGATCTGCCACATGCTAGCTGTGTTCTTGGACACGCTGTTTATCATTTTAAAGAGGCCAATTCCTTGTGTATAAAAAATAGGACTGATAATAGCTCCTTTGATAGAATATCTTGAGACTTTAATACAGCAGTTCTCAACCTATGGGTCACAACCCTTTCACAGGGGTTGTATATTAGATATCTTGTATATCAGATATCCTGCATATCAGATATTTGCATTGAAATTCATAACAGTAACAAAATTATAGTTATGAAGTAGCAACAAAATAATTTTATAGTTGGGGGTCAGTACAGCATGAGGAACTGTATTGGAGAGTCGCATCCTTAGGAAGGTTGAGAACCACTGCTTCAATCAGATAATATCCACAAAATGATTAGTACAAGGCTGGCATATAGAGGAAACTAGGTAAATATTTACCACTTCCGTTATTGTTGTTCTTGAGGTAATTCAGACATGGCACCTGCCCTCAAGGAGAACCATTTTTTGGACTGAAAGGGAGAGCTGTTAGGGGGAAAAAGAAATACCTTAAACTAAAAAAAAAAAAAAAAAAAAAAAAAAAAAAGGGGGGAGGGGGAGGGGGGGGTGGGGGGGGAGGAGGGTGGAAGGGTGGGACTGGAGGGAGGAGTAGGGAGGGGATTGTGATTGAGATGTAACTTGAAGAAATAAAAAATAAATTATTAAAAAAATGTAAAGACAAAGACAGCAAAGAGGTATTATGAAGAGAAAAATAGTTATATGTAATTATTATGTAAAATTATGTTAAAAAGTTATATGTAAAAATTATAATTTACTAATTATAAAAATAGTAATATGTAATAATGATAAATTTCTCATGGGCTCATGTCAAATAAAAACTCTAATATTAAAAAAAAAAGCACTATGTAAGAATGGACCAGAGAAAGCAACCAAGTTTCATGTCACTGGCCCACTGCAGCCTACTTTTAGTGACTGCCTCACATGCCACTTAAATTTCATTATTTCCTAATGTTTTATTAGCATGTACTAATAGTACGTAATAAGTGGATTTTATCGTGACATTTCATACACGGACATGCTGTAATTGTCTCATTCCACTTCTGTTCCATTCATCCTTTTCATCTTCTTGGTTATCGTTCACTTTCTTCCTTCTTTCTTTTCTTCTTTCCCTTCTGTATTGGTTAGTTTTAGGTCAGGTTGACATAAGTTAGAGTCATCTGGGAGGAAGGAACCTCAACTGAAAAACTGTCTTCATAATATCAGACTGTAGGCAAGGCTATGGCGCATTTTCTTGATTAGTGATTGATGGGGGAGGGTCCAACCCATTGCGGGTGGTTCCATCAACCCTGGGCTGATGGTCCTGAGTTCTATAAGAAAGCAAACTGAGCGAGCCATGGGGAGAAAGTCAGTAAGCAGCACTCTTCCACGATCCCTGCATCAGCTCTTGCCTCTAGGATCCTGCCCTGCTGGAATTCTTGTCTTGAATTCCTCCAGTGTTGAACAGTGATATGGAAGTGTAGGTCAAATAAACCCTTTCCTCCCCAACTTGTTTTTTTTTATCATGGTGTTTCATTGCAGCTATAGAAACCCTAAGATACCCTCCTTCCTTCCTTCCTTCCTTTCTTCCTTCCTTCTTTCTTTCTCTGCTTTCTTTTATTTGACAAGTTCTCCTGTGCAGCTCAAGCTGGCCTTGAACTATTGAACTTCTTGCCTCTGCCTTCCAGAGTGCCTACACACCACCGTGCCTAGCTTCATAAAATTCATATGCTAAGAAGACTTCCAGACCAAGCAGAGACCAATGCCTATAATTCAGCACTTTTGAGACTAAAACAAAATGATCACCAATTCAAGCCCAGCCTGCATTACACATCAAGGCCTTGCTTCCAAAGTGGGGAAAAACAGCACCCAGTGGCCCATGTCTTTGATCCCTGCACTCAGGAGGCAGAGATCAGTGGATCTCTGTGAGTTCCAGACTAGCTAGCCAAGGCTACATAAAGACGCTCTGTCTCAAAACAAAACATAGCACCCCCATGGATGTAGCTGAGTGGTAGAGAAAGCATATGGAATACATAAGACACAAGGTTCAACCTCCAGCAAAACAGAAACAGAGGGAGAACAATGCTTTGACAGCTGTAAAGAGAAAGAACAGCTAATGTATAAATAAATGTCACTGACGTTTGTCACAGAAGAATGGGGTAGAGATGTGTGATTATATGATGTATAGTTGCTGTCCCTAGAAAAAGTGGTTAAATGATTCAACAGATCAGTAGATTCTGAAGGTAGGCAAACAGGTGGCCCTGGAGGGTGGGTGGGTTTGAAGTAAAATATAAAACAATAAAGTAAAAGGATACAATTTTGTGAGTAAAAGGTTAAAACCCAACACAGCCTACAGAGGGGTAGCAGATCTAGAGGAGGATTTGAGGCTAAAAGTTTGTAAGTATGGTAGCCAGTGATACTTCACTGCTCAGCCACCACCAAATAGGTTGCCTGTGGTTCTAATAAGCTCCTTCATACACACTGGGCCCCAGATCTAGATATGAAGGAAAGTAATGTGGGAGCCATTCATCTCCACTTGCATTTTCTCTGCCGTGAAGCTGGTTGCTCTCAGAGAAAACTGCTCCATGTTAAGAGCATATACTAAAGCCTATCATCCCTTGTATCCTTTGAAAAATACTTATGTTTCATAAGTTTTTTTTTTACATTACATCCATTACATCCGCAGACATCTAAGCTTCTCAATAAATACAAATGCAGGGAAAAAAACTTGTTGAAAATGAAAAATTAAGAATCAACCCACCGATGTCCTTGTGGTTTGGTGAAGAATCTTTTGGATATATGTCCAGGAGCAGTATGGCTGGGTCTTGAGATAGAACTATTCCCATTTTTTTTTCTGAGATATCACCAGACTGATTTCCATTGTGGTTGTACAAGTTTGCACTCCCACCAGCAATGGAGGAGTGCTCCCCTTTCTCCACAACTTTGTCAGCATGTACTGTCATTTGAGTTTTTGATCTTAGCCATTCTGATGGGTGTGAGATGGAATCTCAAAGTCATCTTGAGTTGCTTATTCACAATATCTAGCAACTGGAAACAACCCAGATGCCCTTCAACCGAAGAATTGATTTAAAAAAAAAAACTGGTACATTTACACAATGGAATACTACTCAGCTATCAGAAACCAGGAAATCATGCATTTTGCGACCAAATGAACAGAACTAGAAAAGTTCCTCCTGAGTGAGCTAACTTAGACCCAGAAAGTACACATGGCTTATATTCACTTAGAACTGGATTTTAGTCATTTAGTACAGGATAACTATCCTATAACCAACAGACGCAAAGGAACAGGAACCTAGCATAACTACCCTAGGAGAAACTCCACCCAGCAGCAGATCAAAACAGATGCTGAGACACAGAGTCAAGCATTAGGTGGAACTCTGGGAGTACTATATAAGAGAGGGAGGAGGAATAGAGGACCCAAAGGGGACAAAAACAACACATGAAGATCAACAGAACCAACCAAGCTAGTCTCTTAGAGACTGAAACACTAATCAAAAGAAAAAGAAATAATCTTAGACTAGACCTAGACCCCCTATAAAAATATAGAGGATAGGCTACTTGCTCTACATACAGATCCCTTAGCAAGTGTGTGTGGGGGTGGGGTAGGGGGAACGGTCTCAGTCATGGACTTTGTTACCATGACTGTGACACTTTACCTTAGCTTAGCTGCCATGTTGGGCCCCAGAGCAAGAAGAAGCTCTTAGCCCTCATGTGACTGATCAACTGAGGGGGAGTGATATGTGAGGGGCTCTCTTTATCTGAGGAGGGGAGGAAGGAGAGAGGGAAGAGGGTGGGTGGGTGGGCAGGGAGGGGAGAAGGAAGGAGGATGTGATCGAGATGTAACTTGAATTAATAAATAAATGTTAATTAAAAAAAAAAGAATCAACCCACCAGACACTGTAGTATCCAGGAATAGAATGCTTCTCTTCTGTATCCAACACTATATTAGCTACAGAAGGGATATTCAAAAGGTAACTTGTTAAAACCACAAACAAGCATGAGAAGTTTTGAGATTTTCCTAGTGTGAAACTTCCTCACCTGATATAATGAGACTTTATGAATCCATTTGTTTTCATTTGAGTTTCCGCCATGCAGCAGGCATCTCTGTGTCAGGACCTGCTTGGTTACGAGTGGTGAGGATAGGAGTCAAATTCATCTAGGTAAAGGAGAGGAGATATTTAAAGGATAATTTGGTGACCATGAAATCCCATGGACAGGAATATGCCTGGGGCTTAAAAAAAAATACTATTACTGGGGGTTTTGAACACCATCAGCATTCTCTTTCTTCTCCTGTTTCTTTTCTCCCTCACTCTTGGCTCCTGCTAGAGCTCTGCTTTTTCCATGTGGCAAAAGACATAGGGGCAAAGAGCTCCTAAATTTACTAGTACCCTACAAAAAGACTCAACATTTTCTCTGGTTTCAAGACAAAAAGTTTCAAGAAAGACAGTCTTCAATGTAGCATGAGCTGGTCCAATCTGGAGAGTCACAAGACAATTCCGCAGTTTATGTGGGGGACACAAAAATGGGAGTCAGAGGGGTAAAATCTATAGGAAACGGGAGAATGAAATGCTACGCAACCAGCGTAAGGATGCTTCTTGCGTTTTTTCCTATTTGTCATATTGTGTGGCTTAAATATGAAGGGGCTTCAGTGGATCTCTGGCTGGTGCCACCATTCCAGAATGGGTCAGAAACTCTTGGACTAGGAAGCTACCAGGAGAAGTGAGTTGTTGGGGTGCCCTTTAAAGTGATATCCATGGCTGGTTCCGGCCTGAACTTTCTACTTCCTGTTGCAGCAAGATATCTGCAGGCAGAAACACAGGCTCCTACCATGGTGGATAGGGCCATGCTGAAACAGGACCCAAACCAAACCCTTTCTCCTGGAAATTGTTTCTATTGATTTATCCTCTCCCAACAGTGAGAAAAGTAATATACTGTGGCTGTTCGACTTAGCTGTCAATCAACCATTCTATCAATTTAATAAACATCTATTCTCTAGCTCGATGTGTGCTATAGGCAACCGTCTGCACTAGATTTTAGGAATGTATAGCAGAAATTTGCAGGCTTTTCTGTAAATAATGTGTTTCTCAAGGGACTAGGTATTCAGAGATACAAAGAAATATAAAATATACTTGGCCGGGGAACTTTAGCAACTGATCATATAACTGGAGAAAGAAAACTGTACCAGGAGAACAGTCATGTAGCAAGCTGTGTGTCATCTACGGAAAATAGTCATGTAGCAAGCTGTGTGTTATCTACGATAGGACAGAAGGTTCCAGGTTAGTGGAGCCAGGAAGGGCACCCATGAGGAGCATCTTGGAGACATCAATGGCTTTGCAGGGCCTTTAGAGGGTGAGGGAGCTTTGTTTACAAGTGCATGTGTTCAGCGTCCAGGATTTTCACAACATCACACCAAGTGAGGCCATCTGCATCTGGAGCCATTCTGGGGCAAAGCCTGCAGCCAGCAGCCTGGACTTTGTTGGGAGACAGGGCTGCCACCCACAGCTCCTCTGATAGCCTTGTTTTGAGTTGTTATGGCCTGTTGGATCAAAGCCGCTGAGTTTGATGCAAGTTCAAAATAATTTCCTTCAAGGATTAACTCATCTTTCTGGGCTTGGGGAGCTACACAAGCAACATCTGGTATAGCCTTCAGAGGACTTTTTCACCCGAGGAGTTTCAGATTTCAATCTGTGAGCCATCCTGCTGAATAACACAGACGGGAAACAGCTCGAGGTGACTTTATCTTGTGATGAGAGCCCCACAGAACACCCCCACAGCCACATTTCACACACAAGTATAACAAATAGTGTAAACCGTAACAGGTTCCTTATCACCCTGCTTCTTGCCAGAGTGACTGAATTCCGGCTGTCGGGTTGAAACCCCCTTGTGAGTTTTATTTGAGGCCGTTTCATAGCCCATCCTAAGACTGTGCATAACCCCCTCCCTGTGCACTAGCCAGCCCTTTGCTCAAATTTTAATGTAGCCTTGGGGAGTCTGTTGGATGGTTCCCATCATGAGATTCCATCTACCACCTCCCTGTCTGCTTAGGCCTGCTGGCAGGACCTCAGGACCCTCTCCTTGCCTTTTGGTGATCCCTTGCTAGTTTTCTCGGGGAAGTGTACTTGGTATCCCAGGCTCTTCCCTCTACATCTCATAATCTAGTGCAGCCATCCCTGGAGTTCTCTTCCAGGGCGAGATACAACGTGTTCTTAAAGACGGTAAACTAGGAAGCTAAGAGTCAGGTGCTGTGGCAGGGGTGTAGGACTCCAAAGCTGTGATTATCATCACCCAAGACTGACTAGTGAGAGGGTGCTCAGAGTAAACATAAAGATATAAAGCCATGCCTGGGCTGGAGAGATGGCTTGGTTGTTAACAGTATGTACTGCTCCTTCAGAGGACCCAAATTCAGTTCCCATCACCCACATCAGGCTCACAACCATCTGTAACCCCATCTCCACAGGTATCCAGTATCTCTGGCCCCCAGACACCTGCACTTACTATGTATGTATATCCACACAGAGACATGTACACATAAATTACAAATAAAATAAATTCTTTTTTTTTAAGTCGTGTCTGGGTCTGGGGAGATGGTCCAGTCAATAAAGGGCTTGCTACACAGCATGAAGGTCTAAGTTCTATTCCCAGCACCCAATCCAAAATATGTAGTTGTGGCAGAAGTGGGGAGGCAGACAGGGACAGCCTTGAGACTTACTGGGTATCCCAGTCTAACGGGCTCAATGAGCTTCAGGTTCAGTGAAAGACCCTGCCTCAAAATAAAATAAAATAAAATAAGAGACACTCAATGTAAACATATACACATCCATGGATACACCAACTCAAACACATATGAACACATACTTGCTCAGAATCAGGTCCTTCTCACATCTGAGACTGCTCTTTTTGAAGAATAAATATAAATATCCAAGTAAATGGTCATAGAAGACTCTGCTTCCACATGAAGAAGAAAAGATGAACGGGAAATAAACCCCTAAGAGTGGTGCCCTGAATTCAGAAGAGGCTTGTAAGGGATGGACAACTGCGTCTAAAGTAATGATGTTTGAGTACAGTAGCCACTGGCATCAAGGGAGCTGATGGCTAATGTTTGCCCCAAAAAAGATTTCAGTAGTAGGTCTGGAAGAGGTTGGAGGGAAGGAGGTAGGAAGTACAGACCGCAAACAAAAGGAAAGAATAGTTAGGTCAGTGGCAGAGGAAAACAGAGAACGATATTCTATCTATTCAATTGGAGATCCTGGGCCTGGAGCCCAGGACTCAAGAACTGCTGTGTTCTCCAGGTGATATTGGCTCACGAGAACTGTGGGGCTCGCTCTGCCTTAAGGTGCCTCCAGCCCCCAGGTCCTGAAATTCCACTGTAATTGTGCCCTGTTCTGGACATTGTCAAAGCTCTCCTGGTGATTCTAATGTGAAACTGTGGTTGAAAATCACAGCTGGAGAGAGAAAGAAGGGAGAGGGGGGAAGAGGATTGAGGACAATTCTTTTAATTATCCAATATATATTTATTAATAACTATATGCACTTTGTTATATAAGCAATTGCCTAACTACTAGCCCTAAGAATGACTATAACCCCTGTTACCTAACAACTAAACCTACTAATAACTATAACAACTGTTATCTAACATCTAATTCTAGCCTTTTAGAAGGATACAGTCTCTGGGGCAGGTCCTCAGTCATCAGGACACCTCAGGAGTAGATCCTTTAAGGCACTTAGCCAACAGTCTTTCTTCAGGAATATCTCAGACGTACATCCTTTAGGGTAAATTGGCTATGGCAGCTTCACTTTAAATGAGGCTTGAGGTTTTCTTCTCTCTTGAAGGCCTCAGCTGTCGGTGAGCCAACTTATTCAGTTTGTATTAGCCAGTCAGCCGCTCTGCCTCAGTCTTTCAGGCTGGCCACAGTTCCATTCAGGCTACTGTTTGTACTGGTCAAAACCTAGGCAAAAGCTGTGCCACAGGGTTTAGTCCTTGGCCTTTTGCTGCTTTACTGAGGTCTTCTCTGCTCACCAGCTTCTTTCTGCCTCAGGGAGAGCTGGCCATAATTTTTCAGCTCTCTTTGAGATCAGCTTTTCAGTCCACCATCATTTTCTCTATCAGATGATACAAGCTCTCTTGTATTTCATCATCTCTAGCATCATCTTGGGCTCCACCCACTTCGTCCTTAAATAGGGTCTCTCCATGTTCAGCTGACTTCAGCCTAATCTGGGCTCTGCCCACTTCATAAGGCTATTAGCAGCTGAAAACAATGCCAGGCTAGAAACCTTGTTTTTAGTCCATATGCTGCTATGCCAAGTGCCCACAACCAAGTTGATCTTCATGCCCCATATTAAGAGACTGTATCAGAAGCCCCTAGATATTCACTAAATCTAATTTATTGATCTAACTCCCCTTACAGAGGACAGTCAAGGAAGTGGAGTCTAAGAAGAATGGAAGGGCTGGCATGTGACATAACTCTGGATGGGCCAGGCGTCATGCTAAGCCTTGGCTCTGCAAGTGTCTGTGATTATATGGATCACTCAACATGCTCAGAGATGCTTGGGTTCAATGAATGACTATTCAATGGATTCTAAGAACAAGGCTACGGCACAGGTGCCACCATTAGTCCTTCTTGGCAAGGTCGAACACTGGGGCTCCAAGAAGTACCTGACTTCTGGGGCATCAAGGCAAAGAAGTGGGTAGAGCTGGGGCTTAAAACAACAAGGTCATTTTAGATTTTTTTAAGGAAAATATAAGAAAATGTAATATGCTAACCTTTATTTTTCCACCTTTTTTTTTTTTTTGAGACAGGTTCCCATTCATCCCAGGCTAGCCTTGAACTCACTAGGCAGTGAGAATGCCCTGAGCTTCTACCTTCCAAGTGCTAGCATTACAGGCATGCATCAGCACATTCAGTTTTGTGTGGTGCCTGCATTGGAACCTGTGGCATCATGAGGCAAACATTCTGCTAACTGGGCCACACCCCCAGTTCTGTAACTATTTTTTTTTTTTTAGTGTATGGTCCAGTAGTATTCAGAACACTGTACAGCCATCATTACTATCCATTTCCAGAAATTTTTCATTATACCAAATTCTCATCTATTAAATAATAACCTCCAACTCCCCTTCCCCGCCCCTGGTAACTTCTGTTCTGACCTTTGTCTCCCACCAATCAAATAATCTTTTTGTTGTTGTTTTTTGTTTGTTTGTTTTTTTCTAGACAGGGTTTCTCTGTGTATCCCTGACTGTCCTGGACTCACTTTGTAGACCAGGCTGGCCTTGAACTCACAGAGATCCGCTTGCCTCTGCCTCCCGAGCGCTGGGATAAAAGGCGTGCGCCACCATGCCCAGCCAATCAAATACTCTTTATTGCTGTTTCTCATGGATTACAGAAGCAGATTAACTGACTTTAATCAAAGAATTTCCTTGAATTAGGGCTTCTCTAAGTTAGCCCCACCTTCCATTCCCAAAATAACGTTTTAATACCTTACTCCCAAACATATTCTCCCTTGCTCCTCTGCCTCTGTGATTCCCAAAGTCTCTAAGAACTGTAAATTTCCCCCACCTCCTCCTTCATTTAGCAAACTTCTCCCCCACCCCAGAGTCTCTACCACGCAGGGCTGTCCCCCACGATCTAAATCAGATACTTCAACCTGTGTGTTCTCATGGACCAAGGTTTCAAAACAAAACATTCACTGGATTTGCTTGTGAAAATGCAGGTGTAGATCCAGTGAGTCTGGAGCGGAGGCCTGAGATTTCTTTTGAGCTCCCAAGTGGATGGTGATGGTGATGGTGGTGATGGTGATGGTGATGATGGTGGTGATGGTTATGGTGATGATGGTGATGGTGGTGATGGTTATGGTGATGATGGTGATGGTGGTGATGGTGATGATGGTGATGGTGATGGTGGTGATGGTGATGGTGGTGATGGCGGTGATGGTGATGGTGGTGGTGGTGATGGTGATGGTGGTGGTGGTGATGGTGGTGGTGGTGGTGGTGATGGTGGTGGTGGTGGTGGTGATGGTGATGGTGGTG
>CAJQZJ010001638.1:4860861-4877181 GCA_907164525.1 Lophiomys imhausi
CCAGGCGTGGTGGCACACATCAGGGGCATGTGGCCAGGCGTGGTGGCACACATCAGTAATCCCAGCACTTGAGCAGCAGAAGCAAGAGGATCTCAAGTTTGAGGCCAGCCCAAGCTACACAGAAAGAACTCCTCTCAAAACAAAAACAAAGGACAGACCAGATGGACTGGTTAATCATGCATCTCCGTTGGCTTCAGACCATTTATTCCGAGTATAGTTAGCAGCATTGTCTCTTTCATTCCCCAAAGTTCCTGGCTCAGGTGGTACCTAAGTGTTCTTTCTGTCCACGGAAGATAAAGTTAACAGACCCTGAGGATACAGGGAGCAATCGAAGAGTCTGGGATGACTCTCAGATTTCCACCCTAAGTAACTTGCTGGGTGGTAATACCATTGACCAAACTCACTCTCCAGGAAATGAACCCATAGCTTCTCTTTGGATGTATTTAAGTCCAGAGAATTATTGCAAAGTGTTAAGTACTGTGCTATAGGAGGGCATGGCAAGGAATTGTGTAGGAGACACACAAACGGTTGCTGTTTGGAAGACAGGTAGAAGGCATTGCTAAGCAAGAACATCTTCTGGGAAGCTCAGGATTGAATTAATCCCAGAGGTTTTGCTACAGAGGAAAGCTGCCTTGTTGATACTAAATGAAGGTGGAGTGTCAAAAAAAAAAGGCTACTCCAATCCGGTTTCCATTTTCTTTCCTCATTGTCTTCCCTCCAGATCACCACTGTGACTGCTTCTGTCGGCGGTCCATGACTTCTGAGTGTCTTCAGAATAAACTGGACCAGTTAACTGTGGCCATTTACACAGTCAGTGTTAACTACTTACCACACTAAGGTCTGGTTATTTGAGTTGGAAGAGTGCATACCCTGGTTTGACAGTCCCGAGCCAAAATTCAGGGACACAAAAATGTCCTGCCTCATTTATAAGCCTCATGACCCAAGATCATTAATAATCCTTATTCATCCTCACCAGCACGCCAGTTTCCACTGCCCCTGCAGCATGTCAGCAACTAGGTAATTATTTAATAACATCAGGGGACAGGCTTGTGCTTCCTCTCTTGGCAAGTGATAAGGGGTTTCCCTGGTTTCAATTTCAAGGTGGCTCTGACTTAATGGTTCTGAGTGCAGTCAAGCGGAGGAATAAATCCACCTGCTATGGCCTTTGAGGGAACTTTAAAACAATATGTGACTTTTCAAGTAGTAAGAAGAAATGAAAGACTGAATGAAGTTCACTGTTCATCTTGATGCATGTATTAAAGATTCTGTTAGCAACTGTCTAAATGCTGGCCAGGCCTAAATATATCACTCTTCATCTTGAATTAGATAACTGGCGTGGTACTCAGAACTAGCTTCCTTAGGTTACCCTGACTGAAATATTGTGGAGGAAAAAAAAAAGATAAAATCTGCCTTCTAGGCTTTCCCATCATTGGTTCTAGTATCATTCTGATAAACAAGGCTGAGTAAGAGAGCTACAGCCCAGGGCTCCCATGCCTGACTGATCTCTGTGCTCAGAGAGACTACAGTGTGCTGGAAGTCAGATCTCAAACCTGGATGCTCAACCAAAAGTAAATGCTGAGCTAAACAGCCCAATTCCAAATGGAGCGAAGGACTTAACTAGACATTTCTCCAGAAATAATGCTCAATAACCATAAGAAAAATTATGCCCAGTGCTTCTAATCACTCAGGAAATGCATATTAAAAATATGAGACACCATGCCATATGATGTTTTATATAGCACCATTATGATGCCACTATCAAAAACCCCAGAGAAAAGTAATTTTAAAAAATGATAGTGAGCATGAGGAGAAATTGCAAACTTCTGCACTGCTGGTGAAAATGTAAAATGGTACAGCCATTGTAGAGAAAACTGTATGGAGGCTCCTCCAAGAGGAGGAGAACAGCTTAGTAGCAGGGAGAGAGGGAGGAAAGAGGAGAGAGAGACAGACACAGACAGACAGAGGGGTTAGATAAAACCAGGCATGGTGGCTCATACTTGTAACCTCAGTACTTGGGATGCTGAGGCAGGAAGATTACAATGAGTTGCTGGCCAGCTTAGGCTACAAAGTGAAACCCTGTTTCAAAAAGCCAAGGGGAAAAAAATGAAACATGAGTTACCAGGTAATATACCAATTTCACTTGTGAGTACGTACTCAAAAGAACTGAAAGCAGGGACACAAAAAATATCTGTACACCTGGGTTGACAGCAACAGTATACATATTAGCTGAAAAGAGAAGCAACCAGCGTCCTTCGGCTCATGATTGCATGAGCCAAATGTGGAATATGTTCAGTGAGATATTACTTGGCCTTATTGATCCTGTCATATAGTACAAGGCAGAAGAACCTAGAGGACAACATGCTAGGTGAAACAAGCCAGCCACAAAAAGGGGGGCACTACCTGCTTCCTAGTTCCCAAGTCAGGAAGTAAAATGGTAGTTTCTAGGGCCTAAAGAAACTACAGAATGGAGAATTCTTTAATGGCCTTGTGTGTGCGTGTGTGTGCGTTACCTGAACCTAGTGGTGAATAATATAATCCCAGCACATGGGAGAGGAGGATCAGAAATTCAGGGCCAGCCTCAGCAAATGAGTTTGGTGCCAGCCTGGACTACATGAGCTGCCATTTGAGAATTTCTTTGGAATTGGAATGGAAAAAAATGCTCTTCCCCTTTGGGCCACCATGACTTTTCCCTTAGGAATTCTAAAACACACACTTCTTTCCAAACACAGACAGCTTGCAGTCCATCCTGCTGTGCCACCCCAAAGCAAACATGCTAGACATGCAGGATCCTATGGAGCATCTGGGCCCAAAAAAACACTGGACACCCCAACTCCAGGTCCCCCAAACTCCCTGATCATCTCAGAGCCCCTCCTCAAGGTTCAAGGGTGTTAGAGAACTGACTAATAGCCAAACAACAAGTTTATCATTCAAGTCATCTTTCCTTGCTGTTTCTCCTGAGCCCTCTATCTTAAAAACCCAGAATCCAGCTAGGAGATCTACCCCGCTAAAACAGAAAACAGGTGAAAAACATTGTGCCTGTTTTCTTAAATTCATCTCTTTCATTAATGGAGCTGTAGTGATGGCTCAGGGGTTAAGAGCACTGGCTGCTCTGGAAGACGACTTGGGTTTGGTTCCCAGCACCCACATGGTGGCTCACAATTACCTTTCATTCCAATTACAAGGGATCTGACACACTTTTCTGAACAATCTGGGCAACAGGTATGCATATCACACACACACACACACACACACACACACACACACACACAGGCAGGCTAAACACTAATACACATAAAAATGACATTGTTAAAAGGAACATCTTAGAGATTTCATTTATTATCAGATCCCAGGAAACACAAACTGATTCACACCCACAGTCAATTTTAAGGTTCTCATTAGCAGAGTTCCTTAGCTCTTTCCTGGTATCTCCTGAGTTCCCCTGTCCTTGGTTGATTCTGCACCAAGCCCAGGTCCAGGAGGCTCACAAAGTCTGTGAGCTCACTCATCTGCCCTAGGGCGCTGTTGTGAATCATTTGTCCAGGAGGGAGAGAAAGTTGGTTGTGACGGATTGTTGATATCTACCAAAGCACCATTCTCAACAACAGTAATGATGTGTGCCTGTGACCCCAGCACAAGACCAGCCTGGGAGCCTGTGATGGCTCACATTCATTGTCAATATTCATGGATTAAGAAATGCCAAATGATTAGTGAAGCACGCTTTGGAGTGTGTCTGAGATTGAATTACCCCTAGACGGATCCTGAGGGCTGTGACTTGATGGACAGATGATGCCCTTGACGAATTCACAGTATGATGGCATCAATGAAAGGTGGTTCCAGGTAGGATGTGAGGGTGAATTGAAGGAAGTAGTAAGTCACTGGGCGAATGGCTCTTGGGCTACAGCTCTCTCTGGTCCCTTCCAGTAGCCCTCCTTTCTGTCTGCCTACCCATGCACAATAAGATAATGAGGACCCCGCCTTTCTCCTCCCATCAGGATGTGAAAACACTTCTTAAACAGTGGGGCAGGATAAATGTTTCCTTAAGCTGTCCCATCGGGCATCTCGGTCATCTTGATGAAAGGTGATTAATATAACTGTATAATGATATCTTAAGCACAATTCTCTCAAAAAATAAAATTAGAGGCATAAGTAGACCTCCAAAAACACCAAAAGAGGAAGAAGGAACTCATACCTCCCAGCCTCAACGTGGACACTATGATCAGTCGTCACATGTCTTTTCTCTCTTTATCCCATGTCCTTTTCTACATCTTTGAGAGTTCAAGTGAATCTATAAATTCTGTTGTATGAAGGCTGCAATTAATGGAACAGAGACAGGAATGGGGACGTGTATGCACATATGTCTCTAATGACACTCTACCATTTCATGGTAAGCTGGGGTCCAAGTTTAAAGCCTTGTACATCCTAAGCAAGTGTGGTACATGGAGCTATGCCCCTAGTGTAGTTCAGTCTCTGTAGTTCAAGCTGGTTCGAATTTGCTTTGTAGAAAAGGCTGACCTCAAACCGTAGATCCTCCTGCCTCATCCTGCCTAGTGCTAGGATTACAGGCTTTTTCCACCATGTTCTACCACTGCTGTGTAAATCTTTCCCAGTCTGTTTTGTCATACAGATAGCACCTATTCCAATGGAATTACTAAATTTTATTTTTATGTTTGTGATAACTATTATATTGTCACCTTGGCAGGATTTAGAATTGACATAGAAACAAAACTTTTGGGCACACCTGTGAGGGAGCTGGTTGGTGATGTTAATTAAGGAGGAAGGCCCATCCTAATTGTGGATGGCACCATTCCGTAGGTTCAGATCCTAGACTTCATCAAAAGGAAGAAGTCTGGCTGTACACAGCATCTCATCACTCTCTGCTTCCTGATTTTCAATACCATGAACAGTTGCCTCAGGCTCCGACCACCATAAATTCACTGCCACAACTTCCCCTTAAACAGTGAGCCAAAAGAAACCCTTCCTTTTTAAAGTTGCTTCTGTGGATATTTTCCCACAACAATATGTAAAGTAACTAAGGCGGGGTCGGGGGGGGGGACTTCAACTAGAAGATTTTGTGTTTGGAGAATCCAGTCTCTCAAGCTATTTGCTCACATTAACCAACTGAAGTACCTAAGGCGTAATTATTTATCTGTATGCTAAAAATACTGCTCTTCCGATTTTTTTTTCTTTAGCAGGATCTCATTACAAACCCAGCATAGAACTCACTATCAAGAGCAGGTTACCCACAGACTCGTGGTCCTCCTAATTCAGCCTCCCAAGTACTGGGATTATTGTAACCATCATTCCTGGTTGGACTTTTTTTTAAATAAGCTCCAGTTTTCCCCTCCCCTACCTTCCCCTCCCCTCCCCTTTTCTCTCTCCTAATTTTTATTAGTTCTTGATCAAATTCACCCTTTCCCCCACCTCCTCCTGATCTACCCATCGCCTCCCTACCCATCCAAATTTCTTTTCTTTTTACCCTTCAAGTCTAATTTGTGAAGCTCATATATTCTTCAATGTGTGACCTTCCAGTGGAGACTCACCAAAGCTACACTCTTAAAGGGAACCAACTTTCCTTCTCCCAGCAGCTGTCAACTGCCAATAGCTCCCCAGCTACAGGTGGGATTTCATTCCCTTTTACTCTCTTTTCCCTCTCTGTGCTGAGATGCAATTCTTAAAGTAGTTATCTTTAGGAAAAGGAGTAAACTGAATAAATGTAGATACCACAAAGAAAAATGGCTTCTCAGAGCGTACATCATTCGATCTTGTTGTGAGGCTTAAATCAGTAATGTATTATTTATTCAGAATGTCTAAGAGAAAATGGTTCAAAGGAATGTAAGTGTATGTGACCAAATCCCACCTATCTTGGAATTATTTCCTGCCCATATAGTGACCAGCAGCAGGTCACAAAATTGTCACTGGTAGGACTCCTGGTTAATTTTGTCCGTTACGAGTCTTACAGGTTCAAATGTCAGAAATGTATCTTGAGCTTAGGGGCTTACACTTGTAATCTCAGCACTTGGGAGACAGAAAGAGGAGGACTGCAGCAAGTTCGAGGACTTGGTTATAGGAAGTTAGGTTCAAGCCAGCCTGGGCTACAGAACTAAATCCTGTCCTCCAATGTTTCTTAGTGAATCTAAAATTTATTCCTATCAGAGAGCAACAATCAACTTCTAACTGAAAAGTAGAGGCGGGACCAGCTTGGGGCTGGTGGAGCACCCCGAAGTGCTTGCTGAGAGGGAGTACCTCATCACAGGCTTCCCAAGGCACCTCTGGGCACCCTGGCTTCAACCTCAACCTCACACAGATTGCTGGTGTCTCCCTCCAGCCTTCTCCAAGCATCAACTTTGAAGATCACTGCCGTCTCCAATATGAGCTTGGGGTTCTGCTGCCCTTCATTTTAGAACATGAATTTGCTGGGGGGTGACCAAGGGGAGCCAACAGTTTCCCCTGCAGGGCTTCAGTGCGGTTGTTCTCTTGTGCAACCGGCATGATGCAAATGCCTAACATTGTGGACTTGGGAATGTGGGGCACTCAGAGCCAGACCAAGAGTATGTGTGTGGGGAGACAGCTGGGCTTACCAGCTTGCCAGAACCAGGGAGAGGGAGAGAATGAGAGACCACTTATCTCCCTCCCACTCCCCTTTCCTCATTCCAGGCCCAAACACAAGACCAGTATTGTCTCCAAGTGAGCAAAAAAAACCCAGGGAACATGGGACAATGCCACATGTAAGGGATGTTAGGAAACCCAAACACAGTTCAGCACTGATGTACTTAATTTGGTTTATAAAATGCAATTTGCAATTTCTGTGGAATCCTCTGTTAGTGTTAAAAGGGAAAACAAAAGGGTTCAGTTGAATAGAAATCAGGAAAACAGAGCCCCGCACTGGAGTCTGTCGCCATCGGGCTGGAGACTGCTCCTCACAGGTTGCTGGGCCAGCCAGAGACTCATCTCTGGTTTCCTCATCCGCAGAACGTGATAATTGCCTCGTTAACTTTACAAAGGTTAGATAGAAACAGCAGAGCCTCGACTTAAATGTCAACAAAAGGTACATGTATTACTGAAATGGCTTACTCTTACCTTTTTTTTAATTTGAAAGATTACTAGTGAATGTAGATTGGTTTGCTCTCAAGCAAGTTGGGCTGGTTTTTTTTTTTTTTTTTTTTTTTAAACCTGTCCAAAGTCTGTTTCCTACAACCTTTCTTCTGAGGAGAGCTTTACCCAGCATTAACCCAGAAGTTTTAGATGATGCTGACTGCTCCTCCTTCTCCTAGAGGTAGATACCTGACCAACCACAGCACCCCGCCCCCCCAGCCACATGACCTGATCTAACCAATCAGGGGCAAGAAGTTTCAAGTCTGAGCTTTTAGCGGGTTAGAGAAGTCCCCTGTCCTCACCGGAAAAGGTCGGAGACCTAGAAGCCTCCTCACTCCTCCAGAGGAAAGAGTGTTTGTCTGCAAACACCGACCAAGAAGAAAACAGAGCAGCAGATAGAGTCCCGTTGGTACCTTTAGATCTTGCAGCCCCTAACACCAGGTGTGCTCTGTGACCCGAGACCCTACGCTCTTGCCATTGAATAGAAATGGATTTTGAAGCCTGTACCTCATAGACTCTTGACTGATAACAAAATTATGAAACAGTCTGAGGATCTATAAAGATGAACCATCATGCCCACATACAACACTGCATGAACTAAGAAGACACACGTTTAAAGCCACATCTTTATCTTTATGCGTGTGTAGCAAGAGCTCTTAAATCCCCCTCCCCCTCCAGTCATCTCCCCGGGCCAAGACACACCCTCACAACAACCATCCAACTAGCTAGAACCAGGCCCGGATAACTCATACTTCATAATCGCCCCCCCTCCCCCAGGTGACGGTTTATAATATAACAAAGACAAGTTACTCAAATAAAGAAATATTTTATTTTACTTTCTCAGGTATGAAGTCCAAGGAAATACACATTTGTAGAAATTTAAAAATAATACCAAAATGGGGATAACGTTAGAAGCCGCATGGAATCTGCAGAATGTGACTTGGGGTGATTTGGGGCCTTCTCAGTTTGCCAAGACAGGTCTAGCCCACGGAACAGTTTCTGTGGTTATCTGTCCAGAAGAGAGTTGTCACAGAATCATGAAGCCCAAACAACTGAAACGAGTTGAAATAGTACGCAAAGCAAAACGGACAACGGTTACTAGGTGGCACGGACTAACTGCTGACATTAGAATAACTAGTGGGCTGGAGAAAATAAAAGCCCTGAGCACCTCAGACACCGCTAGTCATCACTTGATTTGTTCACTCTTCACTTATGCATGCCAACATTCAGTGAGTATTTACTAAGCACCTATTGTGTGCCACAAGGCACTGTGTTCAACTCTGGGTAAAGGCACATGTCCTGGGCCGGAAGGAGTGAGGGCCGGGTCACCAGTGGAAGCGAACCAGAGCCACCTACATCCTGGGAAGTATCCGCAACGTCCCTGCTCAAGGCAAAGAACTGCCTGCATTCACTCAGCCATGGTTTCCACAGGAAAGGTAGCAGGTCCTGCCTCTCTTCAGAATGGCAACCGTCCCTGTCTTTTTGTTCCAGGATTACAAGGGGGGAGGACAAGGGGGAGTGCGTGGCTTTGTGAGAACTTACGCTGGACTCAGAAATGGTTGCCGGTTCCCACCACTGCACGCTCAGGGAGCCCCGGGATCCCTGTCACGACACAAGTGGCTGCTGAGGTTCACCCAAGCAGGAGGTAGGTACCATTGCATGTCCCTCCCTGGCTCTCCAGGTGCCCCCTTCACCGAGGCTGTCCCAGTGGGCTGTTCCGCCCTCGGCAGGTGCCCTCGGGGCAGCTCCCACTTGCCCAGAGTTAGATTCGGAACTTGGGGGTCTTGTCAGCATTTCCAAGGCCACCTCTTTCTCCACCACATATGGTGTTTCTTTTGCCATTGGCGAACTGGATGGGAAGGTGGGGTCTGCAGGGCCTGCCTAGGAATCGGCCTGACCCGCCTTCCCTGCAGTGTCCACCACGGGCATCGGAAGGAGAAGGAGCGAATGAAGAGCAGCCTGCCTCTGGACCTCTCTACCGGCCCTCTCCTTTCTCCCTATCTTGGATCTCCCTATCTTGACTGGCTTACTGGGAAATTAGGAAGGGAGCTCAAAGTTGAAGGGCATTTTTTATCGCCTCTAAGCTGCCCTGCTGCGCTCCTTATCTGGAATTAATTCCAGGCCCACCAGTTAACAGCGACCTGTAGCTCCCTGGGAGAGGCAAATGAAGAGGCTGAATTTTCAAACCAGGTCTTCCACATTCGCTGGTTAATGTGAGTTGTAAACAGCTTGGAGGCCTGAACTATAAAAGCATTTTGTTTAATGCACTAAAAAGAAGAGTGCTTTGGTGTTAATTTATTAACTAAATCTGTACCATTAGGGCATATAGTCACTATGAATAGAATTGTATAAATGCTCTTGTGATGAAAATGTGTATAGGTCATTGTAGTTTAAAAACAAAATTTTAAAGTGGATATCCCTGATTTGGCTTCTTTTCTTTAAAAAAAAGTGCTAAACTTAACATTTTTTTCTCTTAGTGTATTTTCATAAATCATTCATACATAAAACGTCTAAAGAATCTATACAAAAATAATCCTCCATTTTCTGTGATGCTTCATCTTTTCTGCATATGAATTTGTTCATATAGAGAGTGTCTTAGAGAAATACAAAAATATTGCTAGAGTGTCACAATGCTATACATTCTCTAGGAAAACATACCTTTGTAAATAGAACAACTACTAGAAATTCTTAATGAAATTCAAGTCCCGGATGTGCCACAGATACGTCCCGATCAGGGTGACATCCAGGCCGGTGTGTCCTCTGTGCTACTTCCAGAAACTGTGACATTCTCTGAGTGAGACAGGATTCTCGCTCTTTCAAAAGTCATCATTGATTTCTGTGGATATCCTTAGGGTGACACTCTGCAGAGACACGGAAGAGGGACAATGAAGAATGAGATGATTCCAGAATTAACTATGATAGTCTCAGAAGCTTTGCCTCACCTGAGAGGTGACGCCCACTCTTGTGCCATGCCTGAATTGGGTCCTAAAGTATTCTCTTGGCTCTGTACACCATTTTAGCCAATGACCCACCTGTTCTAGAAGGGAGAGTCTCCCTGTGGTCAAATACGCTAAGGTCTTACCTTTCCTTGGTCTTGGGAATTTTTTTTTAAACATAAAATTTTCACACAGTCATATTTTCTGGTTTTTGGAGCTAGTGAGATCTCCCTGAACACAGCCTGGACTCTGAGCATCGAATAGTAAATAACACGAAAGGTTCATTGGTTAAGTGACCTGCTAGAGACGTGTCTAGTGTGTCCCCTTGAAAACAAGCTAATAATGTGCAGTACACGAGCTTCTTGCTCCCCTTCCCTGCAAACACACTATAGAGGTAAAATTTTGTTTCTCAAAATTCAAGAACTGCTCTAAATTGTTATTAATCCTAATCGTCACAGACTCTTGCAACATTTGAACCGATTAAATCCTTACCTGGAAATCTTGGATGAATGTTAGGAAATAGAAAATAAAGCCAAAGGCCACAGTCCATTCACAGATGGCGCTTACCACGTGGTACACATAATCCTAACAGTGACAACAAAGAAACGCAGTTTAGCCTGAAAGGTCTCCTCTGAAGGAAATCACCTGAAATATGGAATAATCGTACCAGAGGGAAAAAACTCTCCAATGAACATACACTGTAACCTTGAGGAAACACCAAATGCAAACACAGCCTTGTGGCCCGAGGTCAGAGACCAGCCCAGGTCTGATGGAAATTCAGACGAAGTTCTTTATAGTTCTCCCTTCTAGTTTGAAGACTTGTTCTACATAACCTCAAAGGGTAGATTAAGGACCACAGAATAGCTGAGACCACGAAGCAAATTTGGACCCCAGTGAAGAAAGAGTTCAGTTTGGTTACCCTGCCCTGGGAACCCCATAGATGAAGGACACAGTGAAGTTTCTAGGGATCGCCCCAGAATGAGCTTTGCATACAGGCAAGATCAACCCAGCACCCCACTAGCTTTTTATGTCTCTGTTACTGGAGGTGTTAACTCTGCAAAGAGTTCTGCTTCACACAAGAAGGAAAAATACAGCTGCAGAGCAAATGCCTGCAGCAAAGCGCCCATTGCATGACTCTTGTTTTGAAGAAAATGGATGTTAAGAATCTGGACCTCCAAATGCACCTGTGTGTGCAGGTGAGAAATAATGACACAGGTGTCGTTGAGACAGACGAGATCGAAGCCCGCGCTTCATCAACTTGTGGGATTTCTTTTGATTTTATTTAATTTTAACTTTACCTAATTTATTTATTTATTTACTTACTTATTTATTTATTTATTTTTGTGGTGTTTGGGATTGAACCCAGGGCCTTACATAAGCTAGGAAAGTGTTCCACAATTGTCTGTCAGCCCACTCACTTCATTTTCACAAAATAGGAAAATAATATGCCAGGGCTGTTTCAGAAGTATGAAGCCCTCCACATATGCATACAAAAGTATGTCTCTGTCTGTCTGTCTCTCTCCCCGATGCCCACGTAAGTGTGTGTATGTATGTGTGTCCCCCTTCCATCTCTATTTTCATGCATATGGGTGTATATGTGTGTATTCATATTTTTTAATGCAGTAAATTCACTTAAAAGTCCTCTTAAATTCTAAGGGTTCTTAAATCCTCATTTGTATTCTGAGAAGCTCAAATGCCAAATATGTAGACATTTGGTTTGAGGCCTGTGATTTCAAGTAAACAAACTGGTAATAGGGCAGCAGCTCTTTTCTTTTCTTTTTTGTTTGTTTTTCAAGACAGGGTTTCTCTGTGTAACAAGCTCTGGCTGTCCTGGAGTCACTTTATAGACCAGGCTGGCCTTGAACTCACAGAGACCCACCTGCCTCTGCCTCCCAAGTGCTGGGATGAAAGGTGTGCGCCACTTGCCCAGTTTACAGCTCTTTTCTTTGACCTTCCTTTCATCCACAAAGATTTAATGGATGAAGCTGGCCATGCTGGCACACGCCTTTAATCCCAGCACTCAGGAGGCAGAGGCAGGCGGATCTCTGTGAGTTTGAGGCCAGCCTGGTCTACAAATCGAGTCCAGGACAGCCAGGGTTCTGTTACACAGAGAAACCCTGTCTCGAAAAACCAAAAACAAAACAACAACAACAACAAAAGACTTAATGGGTGAAACTGGGAGACTTCTCTACAGATGTCTGTCTGCCCACTGTTCTTACCCAAGACGACAACTGAGAAGACGCCAGTCTGACTAGAGACCGAGAAAGTGGACACTAATTTTTGGTGCCAGCAGCAACAATCATAGCCCTATCCCAGATCATCCCTGGAAAAAGGCCATGGCTTTCAATAACAGAGGGCAAAGGGCCAGAGAGATGGTCCCGTGGTTAAGAGCATGGCTGCTCTTGCGGAGGACCAGGGTTTGCTTCCCAGCACCCACATGGTGGCTCACAACCGTCTGTAGCTCCAGTTCCAGGGGATCCTAAATTTCTCCTGCCTCCATGGGAGAGCACCAGGCATGCGCATGGTGTGTATACATACATGAAGGCAACAAACACACACGCATAAAACAAATACTTATTTTAAAATTTTAAGTGGAAGGAAAGACTGGCAGGTGGCTCATTGTGTAAAAGGCACTACGGACACGCCTAATGACCTGTGTTCGGTCTCTCGAACCCACATGATGGATGCAGAGAACAGATTCTAGAGAGCTGCTGCCCTCTGATCTCTACATGTGTACTATGGTGTGTGTGTGTGTGTGTGTGTGTGTGTGTGTGTGTGTGTGTGTGTGTATGAGGGCACTGAACTTGAGTCCCAGTTCCTCCACTTTACATGTAAATGCAGGGTAAGCTCTGTGAATGACAATGAACTTTTATTCTCACCCTCTCCTTCAAGTATGCCATATAGTGTGCCAGGAAAACCTCTAATGTACTACATGGAAGTTCATGGCAGTGCCTAAGCATTACTCTATCCAGACTATTGGTTTTAAGGGCTCTCAACGCAGCCATGATACTGGAAGAAGAAGGCAGCTGTAACAAAGAGAAAGCCGGACACTGGATAATTTGATGCTCTTATTGTTAAGGCCAAGGGCTCTATGTACCCAAGTCTGGTCCTAAAGTCATGCAATGCACCTTCTTTCTGTCTTGGCCTTTGGAGTCCTGGGATGGCAAGCATGGGCCACCCACCCTGCCCTGCTCCTTTTCACACTTTCAGATAGAAAACGGAAGAAGCTAACGTGTTTTCAAGGGCCTTGCTTTGCTGAGCACTCCCTGCTGAGTACTTAGTTGCACTCGATTTGTGGTGATACACTGCCACCTCGTGGCTGAGAGCTGAAGCACAACCTAGAGTTGCTCTATGGACTGTATCCGTGTCTGTCTCTTTGGCAAGAGGGGAGAACACCTCCTTAGGGGACATCTCCCCACCACTCAGACCATTTGAGGAGTTATTCCAAAGAGGCACTTTTTGAAATCCTAGCTGGAGCCCTCTTCTTCAGCATCGTCCCTATAGCTTGATGGCTTCCATTGATGGCTTCCATTGCGTGCCAGAATCCTCTGTGCTCTTTGAGAACTCTTGCTCTGACCATGTGGCCCCCTCTGCCCTTCTCCCTCTGTATCAGTGGCCTTCCTCTCATCCCTTAGCTTCGGCTTCTCACCCAACGTTTTACTGAAATTGCTCTTTGAAAACTATCACTGACTTTCTGGCTGCTCAAATTCAGGACCCTCACTCTCCTCAGATTGCTCAGCAATTTCCTTTTTTTTTTAATTTTTTTTTTCTTTAAATGCCTTTCTCTTGGTCTCTGGGATACAGTGCCCCAGTCTGTGGTGAGAGTTAACTATTGCTTCTGCAGTTCCACAACATGTTATTGGGCTTCAATTCAGAATTGTTCTTACTTTCAAAATACTATATTTGGCAGAAAACAGCCACTATTTGCCCACTGAACTCTGAGTTTCCTGTCCTTCCTCCTGGCCTTTCCCGACAGAATCCTGCTGGTGGCAGGGACTCAGTCCATGAGAACTATCTGAGGGTGGCCCTGCACAGCCCTGCTTCTTACATTGGCCCATGCCTCTTCCTGTTTATTTTTGTCTGAAGGCATTCTTCTACGTGTCCCTTGAAAAGCCCCCTGTCATCTCTCTTGTCTCTCGAGCATCATCTACTCATTCTGGCCACACTGAAGCAGGTGGATCCCCAAACTGACCAGTTACCCCAAAAACAAGAGGTTCCAATTTACCCGAGTCAGGGTAATAAAGAAGACATTTTGATTTTAAGAAACGCCCAAAACAACAAATCACACTTTCCTGCCATTGCCCAAATGTCCTGATGATGTCCCCCACCTGTGTGTGTGTGTGTGTGTGTGTGTGTGTGTGTGTGTAGGCTGATCTTTACCAAAGAGCTTCTTCTCCATTCCAACACAAATCTGGAGTGCTTACTCTGGTCTCTGGACCAGCAGCTGCCTTGGATTCATGAAATGCAAGTAATGGTCAGTTGCACCTATAACTAAGTTTGCTTCCATGCTGACTTTTGGAGTTAATTATCACACATGCAACTGTAACAGTCATTCTCCAACCCATTCTAAGAAAGCACAGTGACCCTTCCCTAGGATCCACACCAGCCACAGTCTCACAGACCCCAGATCAGCAGCTATACTGAGGGTAAATGGTTACCTTTTCTTTTGGATTCCATTCCAGCTTGGTTATAGAAATTAGCGAAGCACAGGCAATCACTTTTAAGAGAGGAGATTGTTAAGGAAGCGGCCCCATTACTATTAAGATGACTCTGTTAACATAACCAGTACACACTCTTTTTTTTTTTTTTTTTTTTTTTGGTTTTTTCGAGACAGGGTTTCTCTGAATAGCTCTGGCTGTCCTGGACTCGCTTTGTAGACCAGGCTGGCCTCGAACTCGCAAAGATCCGCCTGCCTCTGCCTCCCAAGTGCTGGGATTAAAGGCGTGCGCCACCACCGCCCGGCTACCAGTACACACTCTTAAAGCATAACATTTCTACAATCAAACCAACTATACGGACACCTTGTAATCTCAGGCCTTCAGTTTGACAGTAGCTGAGTTACAACAGAAGTGTACAGCACTCGCCTAGCATGCTGAGGGCCTTAGGTTCAGTCCCCAGTACCATAAAGCAAATACACAAATAAATAAATTATAGCATAGAAATGCGGTTATTCCTTAGCAACACTTTTTAGGGCGCTGTGGTGGCTTGAATAAGAACATTGCCCACCCCATAGGCTCATATACTTGAATGCTGAGTCACCAGAGGGTGGCACTCTTTGATAGTGTCCAAAGATTAGGAGGTGTGGCCTTGTTGGAGGAAGTGTGTCACTTGGGGTGGGCTTTGAGATTTTCGAAAGCCAGAATTTTCTCTCCCTTTCAGCCTATGGATCAGGATGTAGCTCTCAGATACTTCTCTGGCCCCATACCTTGCCTGTCACCAGGCTCCCTGCTGCCATAATAATAAGGGGATAAACCCCTGAAACTGTAAGCAAGCCCCCAATTAAATGCTTTCCCTTTTAGGAGTTGTTGTGGTCATGGTGTCTCTTCCCAGGAGTGGAACAATGACTAAGATACGTATGTATAGTAAAATCTTAATCTGTGTGTAATTCAGTTCAATCTGAGCATTTCTGGGGGCTCTACTCAAGCAAGCTGCTTCATGCTGGCCTGACTGACTGATCCAGGAATCCAAGATGGCTTTTTTTTTTAAGTTCCTGCTACTGAATAAAAACACATTTGTTACACAGAGAAACCCTGTCTCAAACAAAACAAAACACACACACACAACCAAAAGCATACTCTTAAAATGCCATTTTCAAGGTAACAGCTTTTGTGAAAAGCAACATTTCATATAAAAAAAAAGCTACCAAGAGTCTGGAAAGATGGCTCAGTGGCTAAGAGCACCGACTGCTCTTGTAAGAGGACCCAAGTTCCAATTCCCAGAACCCACATCTGTGCGTAACCCAACAGTAACTCCAGTTCCAGTGGGTCTGATAAATCCTCTACCAGGATTTATAATAGTAATTTAAAATGAGGAAAAGAAGCTATTTTTCAAATTCAAACTACTCCCTTTTAGAAACAGACTTTTGATTGGCAGCTGGATAGAAACAGAACACAGTTCCCCTGACTCAGAATTATGGAGCCAAGAGAGAGGCCAGCCACAGATCCCCTGCCTTCCCTAGTCACTGCTGCCTCACAAGGGAAAGAGAGAAAGAGAGAAAGGAAGGAAGGAAGGAAGGAAGGAGGGAGGGAAGGAAGGAAGGAAGGAAGGAAGGAAGGAAGGAAGGAAGGAAGGA
>CAJQZJ010001638.1:4880557-4916055 GCA_907164525.1 Lophiomys imhausi
CACACACACACACACACACACACACACACACACACACACACACACACGGAGGGGGGGCGGGAATACTTCACTTTCTTTTTTATTGAAAATAGACTTTTCTCTCATACAATGCATCCCAACCTAGTTTCCCCTCCCGCCCCTCCTCCCAGCTCCCACCTCTCCCACCCCAGATCTCCCCATTTCATTTTCCTTCAGAAAAGAGCTGATCTCCAAGAGACAACAACCAAACAGGACAAAGCAAGATACAATAAAACAAGGCAGAAGCCCTCCTTATCAAGGCTGGACAAGGCAACCCAAGAGGAGGAAAAGTGTCTTTGGTCTGGTTTGGTTTGGTCTGGTTTGGATTGGTTGTCTGAGACAGGGTTTCTCTGTGTAGACCAGGCTGGCCGCAAACTCAGAGATCCGCCTGCCTCTGCCTTCCCAGTGCTGGGATTAAAGGACAAGAGTCTTTCTAAGGATACCAGTCTGACAAGCCCGGGCTGCTCCTCCTACCTACATACACCTAATCAAAATGATAGAATTACAGGCATGCCCCAGGATGTTCAGCTTTCATTTCCTTTAGATCAAAATATGTAAGCATGATTAAATACTCATTTCCTTATTTTCTTTAATTGCTAAGTTAGAAGATGAAGTGAGTCAGGCCTACATCTTTAAAGAGACAGAGGCAGGAGGATCTCTGTGAGTTCAAGGCCAGCCTGGTCTACAAATTGAGTACAGGACAGCCAGGGCTACACAGAGAAACCGTGCCTCGAAAAACGAGAGAGAGAGAGAGAGAGACAGAGAGAGAGAGAGAGAGAGAGAGAGAAAATATTTCATATTGAAAGCAAGATCAGTGACCACAAAAAGGGTAACTGTATTTCAGGTTGGCTTAGTCATAGAAGTTTAAAAGGAAATTCCTTAGTACAGGTGAGTAAGTCAAGCTACCTTGTCCCCAGAGGCATAGAGTGTGGACTCTTGGGATGCCGCAAAGCTATTTCTTTAGTTACAATGCCAATACTTGATGTCATTAACCAAACACTACAAAAAATTAAATATTTTCATATGGCTTGTGAAACTGACCCGCGGGAAGGAAAGTAAACTGCCTCAAGTGTTCCTCGCTTTTTTTCTTTTTCTGTCCTCCATTCACTCCTTTCCCCCAGAGCATATCTGGCTCCAGTACTTCTGTAGTGGGTTCACTTTTCTCTTATTTGCTCTTCTGAAGAATATGGACACTTGGTATGGCTTTAGGAACAGGGGTGAAGAGGGAATGTCAAACTTGCTGGAGCACTATGACAAAGATTCTTTGCTTAGCCAAACTATGTAGTCTGGATCCTAAACTACCTCCTGGACCCACTTCAATATAAAGAACAATTTAACACTAATAAAAAATATAAAGAATATAAATATAGGATATAAAATCAATTTAACTAGATCCTGGTTAAGTTCGTGTGGTGTTTTGAGTGAGAATGGCCCCCATTGGCTCATGTATTTGAATGTTTGGCTCTCAGTTAGTGGAACTGTTTGAGAAGGATTCAGAGGTGTGGTCTTCTCAGAAGTGTGTCAGTGGGAGTGGGTTTTGAAGTTTCAAAAGCCCATGCCATTCCCAGTTACCTTCCTCTGCCTCATCACTGTGGAACAAGATGCAAATTCTCAGTTACTGCTCCAGTGCCATGTATATATCCTGACAGCCTGCATGCCACCATGGTCCCCACACCATGGCAGTTATGGACTCCAACCCTCTGAGACTGTAAGTCCCAAATAAACTCTTTCTTCTATAAGTTGCCTTGATCATAGTGCCTTTTCAAAGCAATAGGAAAGTAACTAAGACAGATACAAAGTATCTCCATGCCACCTGTAAAGATTCATGAGTCTGGTAGGGACTTGGCCCCAGATGGTGACACTATCAGGGGAGATTCTGGAAACTTTAGGATCTGGGACCTATCTGGAAGAAGTAGATCACTGGGGTAGGTCCTTGGGGAGGGGCCTTGGGGTCATGTCCATGACCCCTTTCCCCACCTCCTCGTCCTGCTCCTGTTTCTCTTCCTTCCCTTATCCCCCTTTCCTTCCCTCTATCTCTTGCTGTCTCTTTCCTGTTCGTAATGAGATGAAGAATTTCTGCCCTGACAAGCTCTGATTGCCATAATGTTCTGCCTGGGCACACCAGTCCCAGCATCCATGGACAGAAGTCTCAGAAACAGTCAACCAAAATAAAGCCTTCCCCTTAAGTTGACCCGAAGTCTAATGACCAACCTCCTCACTGTTGGTGTGATCTCTCTGGTTATCTGAGTCCCCCCCTGCCCCCAGTCCTTCACACACACACACACACACACACACACACACACACACACACAACCTTCTCACCCCCACACCTCCAGGGCTGTCTGATTTCCCTGAAGTTTCTTGTGCAAGAATCCCATCAGGGAAGTTTAACTACTTCATGTTTCCTCTTAGTTCCCTTCCACCCAGTGACCCCAAGCTGCTCCCCAGCTACAAACCCCAACATACCCATGAGTCTCTCTCCCTTCTGCAAGACCCCCCGCTTCAGCCATCCCTAGTCTAGCTGCTGCTATGGCAGGAAGTAGAACAATCTTCCTTCGTCCTCGCCATGTTTTTGCAATCGACATGTGAAAAGGATACTGGGGACGACAGCTGCGCAGGAAACGGCAGAGATGGCCATCCTGACATGGCACGTGGCGAGGCTGTTCCATTGGGGACAGGATTTGTAGGAGATGATGGATTGTAGGAGTGTGTAAACCACACCGCAGACGAAAGCCAGGAGGGCGCCACCATCATGGACAACAGGCACAGCTAACTCCTGCAAAAACCACAGACAGGTTCTTACTCCTGGAGCCACCAGCGCTCTCATTCATTTCCTCTGGGATGCTCTCAGCCTGTGGTTCTCAACCTTCCTAATGTTGTGACCCTTTGATACAGATCCTCATGTCATGGTGAACCTCAACCATAAAATTATTTTCGTTGCTACATCTTCACTGCAATTTTGCTACTGTTATGAACCATAAAATAAATATCTGTGTTTTCTGATGGTCTTATGTGACTCCTAAGAAAGGGTCTTTCTACCTTCAAGGGGGTTGCGACCCATAGGTTGAGAACCTCTACAAGCCAACGGTCCTTAGAGTGATGGTATCTATCCAAAAGTATAGAGGAGAAACGCCGCCTGATGCTGATTAATGCCAGTGGCTGAAGCTGCCCCACAGTTACACACATGAGATAAGAAAAAGACAGTTGTGGGGATGGGCTTTAAAGCCTGGCATTTCTAAATCAAAAATCCTAAACACTACCATGAGACTGTGACCTTAAGATATAGTGTTACACCCTCCATCTTGACTGTCATCAATTCTGTCTTATATGCTTACAGTGAAGACCATATGATATCGTTCCCTACATAAATCTCATTTCAAAGCCAGGTGAGGTAGGTTAAGCCTGTAATCCCAGCACTCAGGAGCCCCGAGGCAGGAGAATCACTTTGAGTACCATGCACAACTGCATCCACATTCTACAATTCATCACATTACTTTTTATAACTAGGACATTTAACATGGGCATATAAATACAGTTTTATATATATATATGTACATATATATATATAAAACATTCTATGTTTAAAAATATTTGTGCCACTTTAAGTACTTACAAAATTTAGAAAAATAATCACTGAATGAAATGGAGAAAACGTTTTAATATAAAACTTTTATACTATGTATATTTTACCACAATTTTTAAAAGATTTTTTAAAGGTTAACAGAAACAGATCCCTTTCGTTGCTTGAATGTGAGGCAAAATAGAAACCAGTGCATCATCTGCTAATGAGTCACTTTCAGGAATCATCAGAATTCTGGTACTTTCCACTTTCCTCTTCATATGAATAGACATCCTGAATTTGAATACTTTGTCTCCTCCTACTATGAGGAAATTTCCTTCCTCTGCCCTGGCCATCTTTCTAGGATCCGCAAGCTTGGTAGGATCCCTGGGAATGTTTACCCTACCATGATCCTGTGGAAAGTCCCCAGATTCTGCAGGGCTTGCATTTCTGATCCATCTTCTTCACAATGACAGGTCTACTCTATCATTAAAGATGTCTTGAAAGGAGGTTTGGTGGTACATGATTTTATTCTAGTACCCATGACTCCGAGTAAGGATCAAGTGTTCAAGACCAGCCTGAGCTACATACACACAGCGAAAATCGGTCTCTGTTTTCTTTTGTTTTTAAACAGAGCTTTGTATAGCCCAGACTGGCTTCAAACTCCCTCTGTAGCTGAAGACCTTGAACTTTGTATCCCCCTGCTTCTACCTCTAAATGCTATAGGCAGACTTGCGCCATGCCCAGAATTATAGGGTGTTAGGGATTAAACCCAGGCCTTCCTGCATGCTAAGCAAGCATTCTACACATTGAGCTACATCCCCAGCCCCTGTGTTTTGGAAGGAGAATGGTTCTTAGGTCAGACTTGAATTTTGGGCAGATGAGATAGAGACTTGTCATGTTCTTTGGACTCACTGTTAGAAACTTTTTCAAATTTCAAGGCAACAAATCACAGAGAACACTAGAGTCCGAAGAGGGTTAAACCTCAGATTTTTTTTTCCATAATGAACATTTAAGTTAAAAAAATTTTAACTTATAAATAATAATTGTATATGTTTGTAATATATATGAGGTTTATATATGTTTGTAATGTGGAAAGATTTAAGTTAAGATAACTAATGTATCCATAACTTCTGTCTCTGGGGTGCAGGAATATTATAGGAGTGCCCTAGCATGCCTGGCCTATTTATTTACTTAGGCATCATCTTGTTATGTAGCTGAGGTTGGCTTCCAGCTCATAATCCTCCTGCTTTTGCCTCCTGCATGGTAGAATTACAGGTGCGAGGCACCATAACTTGGCTCACAGTTCTTCTTTTTGTAAGAAAGACAGACAGACAGTGTGTGTGTGTGTGTGTGTGTGTGTGTGTGTGTGTGTGTGTGTACATATGCATGCCATGGTACATGGACAGAGGGCAACTTTGGAAATCACTTTTCTCCTTCTGTAGTGGATTTTGGGGGTTATTCAGGTCATCAGGCGGCTGAGTGTAAGGAAGGACTTTCATCTGATAAGCTATCTCACTGCCCTGGTTTACAACAGTTCACAGTTTTGATTTGTTTGTCTGTTTGCTTGCTTGCTTGTTTAATGTTTTCTTTCTTTCTTCCTTTACTTATTTATTTATTTTTGTTTTTGTTTTTGTTTTTTTTTTCCAAGACAAGGTTTCTCTGTTGTCCTAGAGCTTGCTTTGTAGACCAGGCTGGTCTTGAACTCACAAAGATGTATCTGCTTCTGCCTCCGAAATGCTGAGATTAAAGGCATGCACCACCACACCCCTGGTTTACTGTTCTTAATTGGGCTTTTTTTTTTTTTTTTCTAGTTCATCACCTTAACCACTTGGCTGTGACTACACAAGCATGGCTTTTTTTCCATTCTGAAACCAGCCACCCTTTTCTTACATAAAATAGTTAGTGTTCCCCTGCTTCGACTCTTTTAAAGTCTGCATATGAGGGGATCATGTGATAGCTGTCTTGTTGTGTGTGGTTTATTTCATTTTGTGTAGAGTACTGTTCGTGTGGGTACACATGTGTGTATATTCATGTGTCCACATGGAGAGCAGAGGTCAGCCTCTGTCGTCCCTCCTCAGGAGACACCCACCTTGTTTTTTGAGACAGGGTCTCTCACTAACTTGGGATTTGAACCCAGGTCCTGTCTCATGCTTACATACACAGTAGGCACGTGGTCAGTAGACAGAGTCATCTCCCCCAGCCCACGGTTTATTCTACTTAATGTCTTACGTTATCATCTCAAAGGACAATTTCAAAAAGAAAACGTCTGGAGAGAAAATAGAGCACTGACGGGGACAAATAGGGCAACCTGCCAACCAAGCCGAGGAAACAAGTTACGAGCATCTCGTCAGTGGGATTTATACGATCAAAAACCACCAGGGTCTCCAACTCTCTCTGGCCTCATAGCTCAGATTCTTCTCCAGGTCCACAGCTCATAGCATGCTAAAGATGAACTACAGGACCTCAAACAAGGAAGTTGTAAGGGGCCATTTGGGAGAGCACTGACAAGTCAGCTTACTCCCACACAAGTTAGAAAGATCCTACATCTGGATTTTGTAGGATTCTAAAGGCTTAGTTCATGGAAGCCTTAAAGGAGAGTAAAAAAAAAAAATCATTATTTAAACATCTATATTTTCTTTATAAAGCCTTCCTTTGTTATTTAAAAAGCAACACTTCCATCTTAGGATGCTATTCAGGGAGAAAGTGATATGATAAAATGTATACTACCCTCCCGCTGAACAATTCGCATGTATACGCTGATAAATAGTTCTTATCATTCTAAGTCTATCTCCACACGTACTTTCTGACTGTAGAGCTGTAAACTGGGCTGCCATTTTTCATCATCCAAGGATTGGTTCTAAGAACTGTTACCCATCCCTGGCCTGTGGGTCATCCTGAATTTACTATATCAGGATGCATATCAAACGGAGGTCACTGACCATGGTCCAGTTCTAGGTAGGAGTAGATATTAGAGAATTGGATGGACATCAGCCTCGTAGAGGTGAAGGCTGCCATCTTTTTGTAAAAGCAAGCATCATAAAGGATCATTGCTAGTGGGTAGGAGAGGGTTAAAGAGATTTCCCCGGGCAGTACCCAAAGCCTCTGGTACTAATTCATCCTGCTCTCATGTGGAAACAACAGGTGAAACAACTATGACAGGTGTAAGTACCGACTTCTGGCTTCTGTACACCGATTCTCTTGTTCAATCCTTGCAACAGTCTTATGAGGTGGGTACTATTAGTAGTATGAGCACAAAGTTCAGTGGATTTTTCTAAGACGTTAAGTAGCCTCTCCACAGACAAATCAGACGCTTTCTTGCTAAAGAAGGTAGAATGAGCAGGAATCCATAAATTAGAAAAAAAGGTATGGTCGCTAAAACAGGGTCCGTATTTTGGCTCTGCAGGCGAATTCAGTGAATAAACCTGAGCAAGTGTTTTCACCTCCACTGCGAAGTCAGCCGTGGTACTTTATCCCTGCAATCAGAAGGCTGAGGCTGAGGCAGGAGAACTCAGCATTAGTAGTTTTAAGGTTAAAATATATGGCTGTACAAATGCCATGCGTGTGTGTGTGTGTGTGTGTGTGTGTGTGTGTGTGTGTGTGTGATATTAAAATGACCACCAAGAGTTCCAGGCCAAGTTGGGCCAAACAGGGGGTAAAAATCTCTTTTAAAACAAAAAGAGCAAACAAGGAACAGTGCTGAGCCTATGGCTCCATTTGTGGTATACACTCCTTATCTTGCAAATGTAAACCCCTTCTCTCCCAACTCCCAGACAAGACTCACAATCATGTTAAAATTCAATCCAACCCTATTTCATTGACCATCTCATTGCTCTCCTGGCACAAGCTGGTTTCTTGTTTTCCTCCTTCTCTACTCACACAAGGACTCTTCCATCCCCAACCGCACAAAATGAATGGCCATACCTGAAAATTGGCTACAATGCCCATTCCAATGCATCCCACCAATCCGAGAACTAATGACAGCAAGTTAAAAACAGGAGTTCCAAAATAGCAGGTCTCGTTTTGTTTCTCCACTATCTTGTACCTTGTGTACATTGTAGCTGCACCTGAAAAAAAAGAAGTTTAGTGAATGGTGCTGCTTGATTCTTAAGATTTATTTATTTATTTATTTTACATATTTGAGAGCTCTATCTGCATGTACCCCTTGCATGCCAGAAGAGGGCATCAGATTCCAGTATAGATGGTTATGAGGCACGGTGGTGTTGTTCCTGGGAATTGAACTCAGGACCTCTGGAAGAGCAGACAGTGCTCTTAACTGCTGAGCCAGTTCCCACTGCTTGATTCTTTTAATGAAAAACAAGAACATGTGTGAGTCTTTTTTATTTTTATTTTTAAAGAAAATGTCTTGATTATGGCTGGGGGAATAAGTAGCATGAGGCCTTGAGTTTGATTTCCAGCATGGGAAGGAAAAAAAGTCGTAATTTCAACACATTTTGTTCTTCCCATTATTCTCTACCACAAGCAATGGACAGACAGACACACACACACACACATACACATGCACACACGCACGTGTGTGCTATTTTCATGTAAACACCATTGCACTTCATATGCTACTCTACGACTTGCTTTTTCTCACTTTACAGTGTACCATGAAGACGCTTCAAAAAAGTCACTGCAAAATAAATCCACATTGTCATTTTTAGGAGGTTTTTACACGGCTTTTGAGATCCTATGCTTCACCTGTCTCTCACAGATGGGTTCCCACTCTGCTTCCTGGGTTTTCCAACCAAAAGCAATACTCAATTAATATCCCTGGTTTGTGGGTTTGGGGCATGTTTTCAGAGTAGTCATCTAAGGTTAAAAAAAAAAAGTAGTGATTGAAATACTGAAAAGCTTGTTCTCATTTGCTGAGTCAGCTAAGGTGGGTGAGTAACTGTATGCACATCTTTTTAAATAACCAGCCATCTCTAGAGTGAAAACTGGAAACTTTAGTTGGCATTTCCTCATTAGTGAGTGATATTTTCAGTCTTCTGAAAATTGCCTTTTGGCTATTTGTATGTCTCCTGAGACTTGTATGGCCACAGTGCTCTCACATTTCCCCCCTGGGTTTAAATTGTAGTGGTGTTGGCACATTCCGCATGCCAGAATTCTGTCCACTGCCAATATTATGAATCTTCTGGTCTGTTTTTAAAATATGTAAGACAAGCAGCCCTCGTTGTGATAGGGTGGACTTCATATGTATTGACACAGTTAAGGCCAGATTGAGCAACTTGGAAGAGAGCTTATCTCAAAATTCTAAAAAGTAAAACCTTAAGTAAATGAAAGGGAGGTTATGGAGGTGCAACAGTATATGACCATATTCCCAGCTTTTAGAAGGCTGAGGAAGGAAAATTGCAAGTTGTATGCAACGTCTGGACTACATAGCCAAGGTAAGTGGGCCTGCCTGGCTACACAACACAACGTTATCTGGAAGGGGAAAAGTTAAAAACGAATGCTTATCCTAATGTTAAAATTTGGAAATATCCTTGTCATGTATTTTGTCAAAAAGTAGAAGTCTAAACTTACCATTGATTGTAGTAAAGCAATTACTCTCTCTTCTAAGTCTAGTTTCAAAGATGCATAAAAAGATACCAGGACTGACTGGCCCTGTATTTCTTCTTCCCTTTTCTCACCTCCAAAACCAGGTAGAAGAGCCCAGAACTTTAATAGAAAGCCCATTTTCTATCAAGTTGCCCAAACAAAATTCTAAAGCTGCCCACTCCCTCAGTTGGGTTCCCAGAAGTTCTCATGGCTTACTTTACAGAGTAGAGAGGGAAGTTAGTGTTGGTGATACAATTGGTCCCCATGGTTCCAGCCGGTGGAGGATAAAGGAAGGACTGAGAGGCCCACATCTGACACCTGTCTCCTCAGATCCTCTGATAGTGAACTGAGTTTTGTATCAATGACAAAGTAACTGGAATTAGTGCAGATTATATTAGTTGGCTCATGGCAGGACTGCATCCCATAAATTGCTTCTGCAGTGCTTCTGAGTTATTGAAAACAGACAGACAAACGAATAAATGAAAAATCATACCTGAGACAAATACAAAGTAGTCTGGTTTTATTGATTTCCTTTTCTCCTAACAAGTCAGCAGTTCTCAGTCTATAGAAAGCACCGAAGTCCCTCAACCTGTTTTGATTTGGTTTGGTTTTAATTTACAGTACTGAAGATCAAACCCAGTACTCCCCACATGCCAAAAGTGTTCTACTTCTGAGCTACACCCTGGCTCCAAGTGTTTATTTACAACATGTGTTCCCTGACTCCCATGAAAGATCTTCACTGAGTACACCTGTACAGAATCTCAGGAACATGCGTCCAACATGATAACGGAACATGATTCCGTGCAAGCTGCCCTCAGAACACATTGTAAGACATTGCCTCATATGCTGACAACATACCATGTTTGTCTTTCTGGGTCTAGATTACTTCACTCAAGGTGATTTTTTTTCTAGTTCCATCCATTTTCCTAAAATTTTCATGATGTCGTTTTTTTAACAGCTGAGTAATACTCCATTGCATAAATGTGCCACATTTTCCTTATCCATTCTTCAGTTGAGGGGCATCTAGGTTGTTTCCAGTGTCTGACTATTATCTTGTTATTCTGTGTTTGGTTGACAACCCTGGGGGGGGGGTGCCCGCACTTTTCTGAAGGGAAATGGAGGAGCAGTGGATCTGAGGGAGAGGGAAGGTTGTGGGGAGGGGACTGGGAGGAGTGGAGGGAAGGGAAACTGTGGTCTGGATGTATTGTACGGGAGATGAATAAATTAAAAAATGTTTAAATGTTTACTGCTCTCTCATGAGGACTGGAGTTCAGATTCCAGCACCCACACTGAGCGACACACAGTGCTTCTAACTCTAAGAGATCTGACTCCCTCTTCTAGCCCCCAATGGTGTTGACACATGCATGTTTGTGTATACATACAAACAGGAAAAAAACCACCAACAGGTGCATGTTTGTGCATGCACACACACACACAAATTATTAAAAAATTTTTTTTTGTTTTGTTTTTTGAGACAGGGTATCTCTGTGTAGCCCTGGCTGTCTTGAACTTGATCTGTAAATAAGGAAAATGTGGTACATTTACACAATGGAGTATATGTACCAAGTACTAAGATTAAAGGTGTACACCACTACTATATGGTATAAAAATAAATATTAAATTAAAAAAATTAACTCCATTTCAAAAATTTGGAATTTAAAAGTAGCTCTTACAAATTCTGTCTCAAATTACCAGGTAAATATAATTCTGTAATAAGGCTATATGTAATTTAGGATTTTTAAAAACACATATTTTAGCTTCTCAAAGTAGTGCAAAATTCCAGTTACAGAGGTTGTGCTTTTTTTTAAAGTACACAATCTACAAATATCATTTTATTTCACTTGAGATTGTAAACTTCTCATTTATAATAATCATGTACCTACCAAGAAATGCAGAGAAGTTTATCATGAATCCAAAAATACCACTCTCTGGAGGTGTTGTTCCCGTGTCACTGAGAAAGAAAAAAAATGAATTAGTTTAAAAGGAATCTCAATTCCAACTCCTGGGAAGATAATTGGTCCATTTTATATTGTTCTTTCTAGGTGTTCAGACACTAAATTTCAAAGGGATGACCTGAATTTGTCCAGAAGTATTTTTTGTTTGGGCTCTAGAGAAACCTAAAATTGGGTTTTCTACCACGAAAGATTACATTTAAAGCTAGGGAAACAGGCCTATCAGTAGTAACGTGCTTGTTACTCAAGCATGAGGCCTTGAATGTAATCCCCAGAACCCATGTGAAAAAAACCTAGGTGTGGTACCACACACTTACTTGTAATCCTAAAGGGACTCATTGGCTGTCCACCCAGCCTGGCTGAATCGGAGATCGACTATGTGGTCTGAATGAAAATGGCCCCCAGAGGCCCATGGGGAGTGGGGATATTAGGTGTGGCCCTGTTGGAAAAAGTGTGTCACTGGAGGTGGGCTTTGAAATTTCAACAGGGGCCCAGTGGCTCCCTCTTCCTTCCTATTGCTTGAGGATCCAAATGCAGAACTCTCAGCTCCTCTCCAGCACCATGACTTCCTGTACACCAGGTGTACAGGATGGACTCACCCTCTGAACTGTAAGCTAGCTCCAGTGAAATGTTTTCCTTTGTAAGATATGCCATGGCACGGTGTCTCTTCTCAGCAAAAGAACCCTAACTAAGGCAAAGATCTTGTCTTGAAAACAGATGGAGAGCAAGTGAGTTTGTGAGTCTGTCCTCCAGCCTCCACAAGTAAGTGTACACACATGCACCCACACCTGCACATACACATGGACTCACACATACGTGAAGATGCTCTATAAACACTGATAAAAGCTAGAAGACATTAAAATAAACAGCACGACTGTTTCCCAAACAACCGCGATGGATAAGCACAATGTATGTTGACTCTCAATAAAGAACTGAGGGTGACTATTTTGAAAATAAAAAGTAACTGAAAAATGTGCTTGAAAATTCTATGGTTGGGCAGGAGAGAAGGCTCCGTGGTTAAGAACACTGGCTGCTATTCAAAAGGACCCGGGTTCAAATCCCAGCACCCACATGGCAGCTCACAACTGTTTGTAATTGCTGGGTGTGGTGGCACACGCCTTTAATCCCAGCGCTAGGGAGGTAGAGGCAGACGGATCTCTGTGAGTTTGAGGCTAGCCTGGTGTAACAAGTGAGTCCAGGACCGCCAGGGATACACAGAGAAACCCTGTCTTGAAAAAGAGAGAGAGAGAGAGAGAGAGAGAGAGAGAGAGAGAGAGAGAATTCTATGATTGAGATAACAGGTGCACATAAATGCACCACTTTAATCTTCAATGGCTGGATTTATGCACAATGTAATAGCAAAAACTGAGCGATATGCGGGGCGTGGTGGCAGAGGCAGGCGGAGCTCTTTGAGTTCTAGGCCAGCCTGGTCTACAAAGCAAGTCCCAGGACAGCCTGTTCTGTTACACAGAGAAACCCTGTCTCGCAAAAACAAAAATCAAAAAAAAAAAAAACCCAACTGATGGATATTACTGATCACTACTAAGTACACATGAAAACTCCACCTGAAGGGAAGAAGCCTCTTTTGCAGCTGTCCTCAATAGCAAGCAGCCTTTAGGCCATGGGATGAACATGCCACCTGCTAGTTTGATCAATTATCTTAACAAAAAGAGGTTCCTATTGAAAAAAAAAAATAAGTCCTAGGTGCAGTCTATCAGTTACTGCAATGACTCAGGAAGCAGCAACACTGAAGATCTAGGAGCGTGTGTGGCTCAGAATCAAAGTGCCCAGCATGCACAAGCACCCAGTTCCAGCCAGAGAAACTGTTTGGCATGCTCCATTTTCTTTTCATTGGTGTCAGGTTACAAAGACATCTGGCTACTCACAGGCTAAAAATGTTGGGACAAAGGTGCTCCCAACATGAAACAACTTGAACTGGTCTAGGGTACTTCCTGTTTGAAAAACAGCTCTGAAATGTATCTGTTGAAAGCCGATCACGTTGAAAAGACACACTTCCAGGCATGGGGAAAATTCCACAAGAAGCCTGTCCTTGCTGCCTCTCTCAGAAAGCAGGAACCTCTTTTACAGAGAATGTAAAGGGGCTAAGAGCACTCCCTGCTGTTTCCATCTTGGTGTCCCTGAGTCTGATTAGGAGGAAACATCCTGGCTTCCCCAGCTTCCTCTACACTCAAGGAGGACTGGAGAAGGCTACCGGTGTGGGTGTGCAGAGGGCCCTTTTGAGCCCAGGGCTGAGTAGGCCAGGGGGAAGGGATGAGAGCCAGGAACAGAATAATGAGTGGCAGACACTGCCTGAGCCCTAGGGCAGCACTTTTGACAAATGAGAACATGAGGCCACCCTGTCCTCACCTTAGGGTGTGAAAAAGCAACTAGCAGCCAAGGCACATCACAGTGCTTGGCTCTCATCTACCACCTTAGACAGGCACAGGGTAGGGACAGGAACTAGGGCAGATTTGTGTGTGTCTGGAAAGGAAAGGAAAGGGCATAATGGGTTGACAGGCAAGAAAGTATGTGGTTGGGAGGGGGGGACATTCTGAAAGGTCATGAGGAAACACCTGGACTTGGGCACTTGTCTGCTGATGCCAGACCAAGATACATGCCAAAAGCCTTAATGTAGAGTCTATATGCCATCAAACATGTGACCTGAAAGCTCAGAAGTTCAGAATGGCATTCTATTCCTGTTTATCTATTTCAAACCATATAGGTTTGACAGGGCTCATGGGAGGAGTGTGTGATTAATGTGAGGGAGGGACTCTGTTGGATATAGGACAATAAATAGATGAACACAGAAATAAATCCCTACAGGCAAGACATAAAGCACTCTGTAAATAACATTTATTTATATATGTGTTTACTGAATGAACAACTCGCACTCTCCAACCCTCAGAAAGACTAGTCCAGACTTGGTGAACACATAACATCTATAACCCTAGCACTTCAGGGGCTCAGGCAAGCTATGAGTTCAAGGTCACTTGGACTACATAGCAAGACCCTGGGGGCATGGGAAAGACCTAATACATATTACTTATTGAACATTAATTATGTCTGCATCAGACATGGTTTTTCATTTACTGTATTGCCATTTCTCCTTCATGAGCCCAGCTGAATGTCTATGAGGATGTCTTCTATAACTCCCATTTTATTCAGGAAGAAATTGGGTATCTGAGAGGTTTCACAACTTGCACAAGTCACAGAGGAATCTAAACCCAATGCTCACTCAGCTCCTGGATTCCCTGATTGCCAATGGCCATCGAAGAAAGCCATTAGGATGACTGGGAGGAGGGGATGATGTGCTGGCAAATGTTTAGCAGCCAACTCTAGAGGCTGCATAGTTTGATAGCATTGCCAAGTCCTTGGGGAAAATGTATCCATGAAACAAAGACTTCCAAAATTCAAGACACTGAGCACAGAATTGGAAAGAGAAGTATACAGATGCCCCCAGCAAACCATGGGAAAGAACCCCCACCAGGGCAGTGAAGAGAAACCACTTGTGCCTTTGCTGTATTCCTGGGGGAAATTAAGTAGGTGAGAGGTCTAAGCTTCTCAAATAACAGAATTAAATTATGAAGTCTCTTTGACAAGCAATTCCATGTTATATCTGATTTTTCCAGGATTCTGAATTCACAGCACCTATCATCGATGCATTATTAGTTCATACCCAGTAATACCCAGTAACTTCATATTCCCCTACCTTTTCACCCCCATAGGTATTGTCAGCATTACAACTATCTTTTAAAAATGCCATGACTCTACAAATAACTTTAGAATTTATTCACTTGTCAGTAGAACATATTAGAAACAGTCAGGCTTCATCAACAAAAAGTGGATGTGGTATGATTACTCACTCTGTATTCCCAGCACATGACAGGCTGAGGCAAGAGGGTTGGTTCAAGCTCAAGGACAGCGTAGGCTTATGGTGTGAAACTCTGTCTCAGAAAAAAAAATAGTAAAATATTTGAGCTATAATCTTGAGTTGCAGTTTCCCAAGTCTAACAGGTAAGAGGTGTCAGGTTTGGGAGTTTCTGTTATGGGATAAAATGACACCAATATATGAGCCAATTTTTTTTTCTCAAGAATATTTCATGGAAATTTTCCAAGCAGCAAATAAAATCTGGACATATCTACAAACTCTGTAGACGTTACTGGGAAGGTGTGAAGAGAAGACTGTTTGGAAGGAGTAAGGAACATTCGAGATGAGGACAGAAGGAATGGGGCATGCCTTGTGAGAGGGAGGAGAACAAAACCAAATATAATAATACATATATGTGTATGCATATATATAGTTTATAATTAAATTTGTTATTTTGTATGTTAATTTAAAAAATAATAGTAATAAATAATAAATAGTAGTATTACTTGTACATTATTATTAGTGAAACAGAAAGGGTTGTTATTATCAATGAAAAATGTCTTCATGCTGGGCATGGTGATGCATGCCTTTAATCCCAGCACTCAGGAGGCAGAGCCAGGCAGATCTCTGGGAGTTCAAGGCCAGCCTGATCCACATATTGAGTTCCATGCCCTGGTCAAGAGAGAGAGAGAGATCGCTCTTCATACATCTGTCAAGTCTTTGATATCACATATTACATGATAAGTAATTACATGTAACCCGATGTGGAAATGCAATGAATGTAACAGCAAGGGTTAGTCAAGAAGCCTTATGGGTGAACCTCTTTTTATTTTCTTGTTTAAGATCAAATGATACCATCACACAAGAACAGAGGTAGAGCAGTTGGCCGTCCATGACTGTATCTATATCTACTGAACAAATGGATTCAACAAAGCGAGAATCCAAATTGAATGGCATGTGTACTGAATTCCCTTGTCATTACCCTCTAAACAGTACTGTTCAGCAAGTATTTTCATAGTACTTGCTTTGTGTCTTAAGTAATCTAGAGATGACCCGAAGTATACAGGAGGATGTGCAGGGTTATATGCTATTTCATATCACTCATTTGAGCAGCCACCAAGTTCTGTATCCTCAGAATTTTGGAACCAGTCCTACAGAGATACCAAGGGATGTGGTTGGTTGTCTTAGGTATATCTGGGTACCTGATTCAAGAAACTGGGGAAGCTGAGAGGGCAAACCAGCTGCTTTTCAGTCATTCCATCTTGCTCCCAGTATATCACTCTACATCACATGGTTTCCCAGAGTGCTTGTCCCTGCCCCAGTCCCACCCACTTCACTGGCCATTATTCATGGCAGCAACTGGGTGAGAGAGAGATGGTTTAAAAGTGGTTGAAGTCACTGTAGACAGACTTCTGTCCAAAAAGGACAAAACTTGGAAGCAGGTAAGTTGACAGCCTAGCTCTGCCAAGACAGGGTAGGTAAGTCCTTCATAATTCCTGCTCTACAACCAATGTCTGTCAGAGAAATGGGGCCAAATGGCTGAAGATTGATGCTGTAATGTATGGAGAGAAAATGGGAACTGTCCAGGCAGCCACTGGTATGTCATTTTTTAGTTTTGGAAGCTGCAGGCCCTGCACTTCCTATATAATCAGATATACTTATCCCTCTCAGGTCTCTGAGGTGGTTGAAGAATAGATAGCTAGAGTCTCATAGTTAAATTTTGAGTTGTTTAGGAATCAAGAGGGTTTTCTGGATCTAAGAAGATATTTTTAAAATTATGAGGCAAGTTAGTATGAAAGCTGAGTTAGATATAGAACTTTAAACTCATGGAGATGGTTAGATAGTAGAATGTTAAAGTCAGGTGCCAAATACATATGGACTGGACATTGGGAATGTATGCTAAGCCATATAACTCTTATAATCGTGGCCTATTTATTTCTGTTGTTTTGTATTGTATTTATAGTTATAAGAAAAAGAACCATTATTTGGACTGAAAGGGAGAGCTGTTGGGGGGAAAAATAAATACCTTAAACAAAAAAAAAAAAAAAAGAAGGGAAGAGGATGGTGGGGCTGAGGGGGAGGAGGGTGGAATGGTGGGACTGGAGGGGGGAGTAGGGAGGGGATTGTGATTGAGATGTAACTTGAAGAAATAAAAAATAAATTATTAAAAAAAAAAATAATAAATAGGCCTATTTTGAAATCAGAATATATAGTGAAAAAAAAACAACATAACCTCAAATTAACAGAAGGCTGAAGTTTATGCCTTGTTTGTTGATCAAATTCATTTCACTTTTAATAAATTGCACTCTCCACTCCAAAAAAAAAAAAGTGGTTGAAGTCATCATACCCACAGTAATTTCAGAACAAGTTATACCTGGGAAATCAATCATGACCACATTTCCTGAATCTACATTTATATAAATTAAGCCAACTTTGGAAAATTCCAAGAAATTTGGAGGGACATACTCCAAATTAAATTTTTGCTAAGGCATTGAATAATCACGTAACGCTCAAACAATACAAAGAACACATGCCTGGTGCGTGTGACTTTCCTAAGCCTGGACAAATGATGTTCTTTAGCACCAGACACATGCAATTTCCCATTACCCAAGGCCAGGGGTTATGACTTACTGGGGGACTGTAGATGCTGAGCACAAGACGTGACATTATCTGTCTTCAGATTGAGGTTTATTAACCTAACGCTAGGTTCAGTGAGAAACCATGTCTGAATGGAATAAAGACTCTGGGTACATATACCCCCATCATTTGCATACACACTGTATACAATAAATAAGTACATTAATATAAAAATAAATACATTAATATAAAAATAAAGTCATTGGAGTGGCTAAGTGTGACAGCATGTGTCTGTAAATCCCAACCCTGATGAGCCTAAAGCAGGAGGATTAGGAGTTTAGGGACTTCACAAGAATTCTGTCTCCCTATAAAAAGGCAAGTCTTGCCTAGTTCAGTTTTGGGTTGACTGTTAACTTCCAAACCTAAATTCACAATCTTAACATGAAAATAAGAAAGCTACACTCTGAAGACCTTTTGACATTTCAGCCTATCAAGAACGCGTTAAAAAGTTATATTAAGCCAAACTCAACAATGGCCTCAGAAGAGGCTGCAACACCCTGACTGCAAGCATACAACTCTGCTTGCACGACAAGAGTGGGAAGAGAAAAGCTTAAGGAAATGTAATAACATAGGCCACCAGGAAAGAGTTCCTAACTGTGTCCATTGAAATTAGATAGTTGTAGATGTTCAGCACAGCTTCCCACTTATGTAGCCTTGGGCCAGTTACCTTTTTAAAGAATTTTTCCTTTTTGGGAGGGGGTTATGGGGGGGTTAGTTTTTTGCTTTTTGGGTAGCAATACTAACTACTTTGTGCTGGGTGTTTTGTTTTTGTTTTGAAGCAGAGTCTCATTCCATAGCTCTGGTGCATCTGGATCTCACTGTGTAGACTAGGCTGGCCCTGAATTTACAGTAACCCACCTCCCCCTGCCTCTCACGTGCTGAGACTTTACGTACACTCAGTTTAATCTTTTTTCTTAAGACAGGCTCTTACTGTGTAGCCCAGGCTAGACTCAAATTCAGGCATCCACCTGCCTCTGCGTCCCAGTGCTGGGATTAAAGGATTGTTCCACTACATCCAGCCTTAATTTAGACTTTGAAATTAAAGACCCAACCAAACGTTTTATATCACTTAGTAGACAATTCTGGTTCCTTCTTTAAAATGCCTTAATTCTATAGGTAGCCCAGTTTTCTGCCACCGTTTATTGGGCAGGAATTATGGTCATGAGGAAAAACTTAGGTGGTCAAAGGCCATATAGTCTGTCGAGCAAAACCACACTCCCCATAAAAAGTAAGGTGGGTATACTGACAAAAGGCCAGTTCAGGACCCAGAACTGACAAAACTATAATGGAGGATCACACGTCGGATACAAGCACACTTCCAATGGAGGTTTAAGAGGGCAGCCTAGACGTTATGGATGGAAACCCATATGGATAAACTGACGCCAGAGAGCCTGGGGGAGGAAAGAGACACTCCAAAGGAAGCACACCTGGCTGTGCTTGTGAATGTGGGCGTGGCCTAACCCTGACGTTGGCTCTCGCCTTTGTTCTTGGTTTTGATGCATTTGCATTAATGGGTTCAAAATGCACACACACACAAAATGACTGCTTTCTATTACCCCAACCTCCTACACGTAGCTGCAGTCTGATTCCATGTTTTAAATTTAGCCATAGGATAGAGAGACTATTTGTTTAAAATACTGAAAGTATACAAAAGAAAATATGCCAAGAAAATTCTTATGTCTTACTGACCTCAGTGGCCTTCTGCCACCAACATATTGTTAGTCTCTTTATTTGAGGGACTGGTGATTAACCCAGGACCTGGTGTATGCTAAGCTTGTGATTTTTGTAGTTGTTGATGTTGAGACAGGGTCTTAGTATGCTGTTCTGCAGCTTGCTATGCAGACCAAGCTGGCCTTGAACTCAAGAGAGCTGACTACTTCTGATTCCTGAGTGCTTGGGATTAAAAGTGTGTGCCACCACACCTGGCTAAACCTGGAACTTATCTCTGAGTTTAGTCCCGGTTCGTTAATTGTTGTTGAAGTCTTCCTATTCCTCTCAGGCTGTCCTCAGACCTGCAGTGGGGACTCCCGCCTCTGCCTCTGAGTGCTGAGATTAAGTACTACCCTAGCATACCCCGCTTCCTATTAATCTTTAGGCAAGCTGATACAAGTGTGTTTTGTTTTTCTCCTCTTTTGCTTCTAACTAAAAACTGCAAGTTTTGTACTGTACTACTGTACCTTGCTTTCGTTTTCTTTTTTTTTTTTGTTTTTCGGGACAGGGTTTCTCTGTATAACAGCTCTGGCTGTCCTGGACTCACTTTGTAGACCAGGCTGGCCTTGAACTCACAGAGATCCGCCTGCCTCTGCCTCCCAAGTGCTGGGATTAAAGGTGTGTGCCACCACCGCCCGGCTTGTACCTTGCTTTCTTAATCCATGTAATAATGTTTTCTGGAGATTTAGCCATAGGGATACAATGCTCCAAAGAGGAGACACCAAGAAGCTCTTGCTTGAAGCACTGCCTTTCTTCGGCTAATCTACTTACTTAGCAATTCTTTGTTGACTATATAGATGGTTTTCAAGCTAACTGAAAACAATGCTGTAGCTCAAATGGCAGAGACCTTGCCACATAATCTAAACTGAGTTTGCTCCCTATCACACACAGCAAATAACTAAATGAGTAACTAGAAACTAGAAACACTGTGAGCTACTTTACAGATAAGCATTTCTTTCACACAGACAGGTAAATCTATACTTAAAAAAAGCAATTGTCACATTGCAGGATGTGTTTGTCACTTTCATAGATTTTTTTTTTTTTACTAAAGTCCCTCCACAAAATTTAACTGGAGAGAAGATTCAATGGTTAAGAACACTGTCTTCTCTTCCAGAGGATAGGGGTTTGATTCTCGGCACCCACATAGTTATTGACAACTGTCTGTAACTCCAGTTCCAGGGGATCTGATACTCTTTCTAGCCTCCTGGGACACCACGGAATACACATGGTGCACAGACATATATACACGCAGGCAAAACACCCATTCACATAAAAAAATGATAATAAAATTTTCAATTTCAAATCAATTTACATTCCCACAAGCAATGTATGAAAGGGTCTGTTTCCCCTCAAGCCTCACCAATAGTGTTATCAAATGAAAAATGGTGAATTTGAGTATCTTTCCATGTCTCAGAATCATCGGAACATTTATGCAACCTGTTAGAGAATAGCAAAGCCTGTTATCCAAGTGCACTTGAGAGGTTGAGGCAGGAAGATCAGTAGTTCAAGGTAGTCCTTGACTTTGTATCAAGTTTTTGAGATCAGACTACTTGAGACTTGATTTCAAAAGACAAACAAAAATCAAAAAAAGACCAACAGTGTCACAAAGAGAAGTTCTCTGATAAGGAAGCTGACTTTAAGGTCATCCTGGAAAGTGGTTTCCCCTCTTATTTCATAAATGTGCTAAAAATACCAGACCACCGCAATGGCCAAACAGTGAAGGGAACACATCATGAGGAACTGAGCATAACCAACCAAACACTCATCGACCGCTCTTATTCTCCAGGGATCCACCATGACCTGGGGTAAACAGAAGGGGGAGGGGTACCTTTCTACAAGTGTATTTATTGTTTTTCTGTTTTGTTTTGTTTTTTGAGACAAGGCTTCTCTGTGTAGACCAGGCTGGCCTCGAACTCACAGAGATCTGAGAGCCTCTGCCTCCCCAGGGCTGGGATTAAAGGCGTGTGCCACCACGCCTGGGTTTACACGTGTATTTATGAGGAGCTGGGAATCAAGCACAGGGCCTTGAAGACACCAGGCAGGCACCCTTATCAATGGGGTCCACCCAACCTTCAGAGCTTTCGTGGATCTTTATATCCCTGATTTGTTAGAAGGCATTGCTAATGCATTTGGTTGGCCTTGGGTGTCTTCAAATAGTTGGACTAGAGCTGTGGTTGCCCTGCAGGAGCTAAGGAAAAAAACCCTTGGCGACTCACAGGCCAGTGAGCCACACAAGTGAAATGGGCATATTAAAATTAAATCTGCAAGCACACGGCCTCCAAGATGGTTCAGTGGGCAAAAGCACTTACTGCCAAGCCGGATAACCAGGCTTTGATCCCTGTGAACCACACAGCGTACTTAGAGAACTGATTCCAGAAAAATCTGTCCTCTAGTCTCCACTTGTGTGCCGTGGGACGAGGCATGTGTGCACTCACATACACATGCATACATAGACTGGTTACAGGAATCCAAGAGTGGAAACATGCAATTTTAAATCTTGAGCTACCCTTCTAGGCATTATCAGGTAGGACAGGCTTTGCTAAGATGATATTTAAAGAAAGGAGAAAATCTGAAGAAATCGATAGACAGCCAGTGCCACAGCTGTGAAGAGAGGTGTACTTGTGCCTACAGCACGGGAAGAAGGGCTATCGACATTGCTCAGTGGCAGAGCTCTTGCTGTGCAGTAGTTCTCATCCCCAGCACCAAGAGCCACAACAAAAATGAAGACAGCTGCCAGGAGTGGTGGCTCACACCTTTAATCCCAGCATTTGGGAGGCAAAAGGCAGGCGGATCTCTGTGAGTGAGTTCAAGGCTAGCCAGGGCTACACAGAGAAACCCTGTTTTGAAAAACCGAAGAAGAAGAAAGAGGAGGAGGAGGAGGAAGAGGAGGAGGAGGAGGAGGAGGAGGAGGAGGAGGAGGAGGAGGAGGAAGAAGAAGAAGAAGAAGAAGAAGAAGAAGAAGAAGAAGAAGAAGAAGAAGAAGAAGAGAGCCGACTCAGGAGTGGATGGTTTTGGTTTTTATCCCAGCTACTCAGGTGGCTGAGTCAGCATGGGCTGCAGAGGGGTGCCCAGTTTCAAAAAGGAAAGGAGGAGAAAGGCATGGCTCAATGTGGCGACTAGGGACTGTAATCCCGGTACTCAGGAAACTTATCCAGAAGGAAGGTCACAAGTACAAAGGAGTCTAGGCTACATAGCGAGACTCTGCCTCACAAAAACAGAATCAAGACAGGCATAGAAAGGAACATCACTGTACCTGGATGAAGTACAGAAGTACAGAGAGAAAAGGAGAAAAGAAAGGAGCGGGGAAGAGGGAAGGGAGGGGAGAAAAAGACCCGGCAGAGCCACTGAGATAAATAATAAATACAGAGGACTTCAGTCTGTTTGTTTGTGAGACAGGGTCTCTCTTTGTAGCCATGGATATGCTGAATGTACACACACCAGGCTGGACTCAAACAGAGATCAGGCCTGCCGAGGGCTTTTGGAACTTTTTCTCTTTGACTGGCTGTTGCTGCAGAGTTGCAGATTAAGCCTAGGGTTTTGTGCATGCTAGGCCAGCGACCTCTACACACTGATGTATATATTCCTAGTCCCCACATTACTTTTTGTTGTCTTGTTTCGTTTTGGCTTTCGAGACAGGGGTTCTCTGTGTAGCCCTAGCTGTCCGGCAACTTGCTCTGTAGACCAGGCTGGCCTAGAACTCAGAGATCCACCTGCCCCTGCCTCCCTCCTGAGTACTGGGACTGAAGTTGAGCACCACTACATCCATGCTACTACTTGATGTCCAGGTCTTACCTGGATGTGGCCCTGATGTCAAAGGTGTAGAGGCAGTCCTGTGCCCACCCTGCTGGAAAGGTAGTAGACAAACAATCCCAAATCCCCAAGCACACTTTGGCAATCATGTTTGTTTTGGCCTATAGTCCCTAGCAGGAAGGGGTCCATTCTGTGACGTGGAGCCCCATAGTTCGGCACTCCTTAAAGCCTTCCTTGTTAATTTGTAAGCCCCTTTCTTAGAGCATCTGTGATTTCAAAGTCTCACAAGTACTTCGCCTGGGTCAGCTGATTTCGCCACTCTGGTTATCTCCTGTTTGAGGTTTACTTTAGGATAAATGTCAATCATACATCAGACATGAAGGTCCCAGCCTTTGTGACAGCCTGAACAGTCCATATTATATAGTAGCTAGGAATGAACTTCAGGTCTAACAAAAATACAGCTATTATTTTCTCAGGAGGGCAGCAGGGATAATGGGCTCATTTTTGTACCTGTCAAAGGGAAGTGTATCTTGATTCAGAAAAGAGAGAAGGGAGACCGATGCTGGTACCCAAGGTTTTGTTCAGGTACATGAGACCAAATGCTTTAGTCTTTCTCAAAGGACACATCTACCCCTATCAGTAAATACATAGACATTAAAGAGGATCGAGCTGTTGTCCCTGACGTGGATACAGTGACCCTCAGGGAAAGATGGTGACTAAGTAGGAAACATAAAGTACTAAGACAACACAAGAAAGGACACAGTTTTTGACATTTTGAGGGCTCCCTGACTTGATTCTGAGGCAGGTCCATCCTCAGTTTGACTCCCAAGGCTCCGGCAGAAACTTTGTGCTGCTGTTGACACAGGACTACCAGGATGTGAACTCTGTTTCTGTCCTTTGGTAGCTTTCACACCACAGTCCTGGGGACATATCAGCTTAAGCCTCCATTTTTTTTCATGGAAAATAAGTTTAGCTGTTGAGAAGCGGGCCTGCTGTGGTGGTGGTGGTGGTGGAGGCCTTTAATCCCAGCACTAGGGAATCAGAGGAAGGTGGACCAGCTTACAGTTCAGGCCAGGCAGAGGTACCCAGTGAGATCAGGCTTCACAGAGGGGGTGGGGTAGTGGGAGGGGAGGAACCAGGATTGTTGGGAAGTGGAAGAGAAAGAGGTGAGGAGTCTGCCACATGCCTGGATCTGCTTACAATAAATGGTATCCATCCGTTAGGAACTCACCTTGCCTCGGTGTCTCCAAAGAAGGCTCCCCCCAAGATTTTATCCCACACCCCAGGTCTAAAAGAGCAACCAGCTGGCAGCCCTCCGGATGGTGCTCTGTGAACGGTTTCTCATAAAGGCAGAATCCACGCGTGTTCCCTGCCTCTCTAAACATGCCGGGGGATGTCAGAGATTATTTCTCATTGTCACGCCTCGCCCCTGCCCCAAGAAGAGCCCCCACTATGCCTGGCCTGGACGCCTTCCCACCCTCTTGGCAGCGCTGTCCCATGGACTCGATCTCCTCCCCTGGTTCCACCTGCCCCCTCACCTGATGTAGGGGAGAAAGGGGTTGACGTGCCCAGAGAGCACCGCGACCACGTAGGAGATGATGAAGGCTGCGGACGACCATGTCACCAAGAGGAAGGGGACGAAGGCCATTCCCTTGAGGAAGCACAGCATCGCTGCGCGAAGCCGGCTTGCTGCGGGCTGCCTGGTGGCGGTGGCCACGACACCGACAGCGGTGGCCACGACACCGACAGCTGCGGACTGCCTGGAGGCGGTGGCCACGACACCGACAGCGCGGCGGGATGGAGGCTCCGGGACAGCCCAGCCCCGGAGGGAGGGAAACGCTCAGAGGCGAGAGGCGGGAGGGCGGACGGGCAGCTGGGTGGGTGGGGCGCGGGCGGTCCTGGCTTGTTGCGAAACCGGTGAAGTCACAAAGCAAGCAGCCTGGTCCCGCGGAGCCCGAACGCGCGGCCACCTCCCCGCCCACGCCACGCCACGCCACGCCGGACATTTCGGCTTCCTTTCGCTTTTGCTTGGGACAGTGTCGGGTGGGTGTGTGGGGGAACGCGGGACGCCGTGGGGCTGGCCGGCTCTTGAGCAAGTCCGCCATGGTTGGCTGGATTCCCAGCTCCTCCTTCCCTCGAGGTTTCCCTCTGAGCCTCTCTCCAGAAGCCACTGGGCTTCCTTCCAGCGTCTGGCTTCTGGTGATGGCCACCCCATCAGGTCTCGCTGTGGATGCAAGGGTTCAGTGGGCATGGCTGTGACATATGCCTGGGTGATAAGCACCTGGAAAGCCAAATCGCAAAGTAGACAGGCCTGATAGTACAGGTCTGTCATCCCGGCTGCTTGGTTACTAAGGAGGCTGAGGCAGGATGACCACAAGTTCAAGGCCTGACTGGGGCAGCTTATTGAGAATGCCTCTAAAGGGCTGCGGGTGTAGCTCAGTGGTAGAGCACTTGCCTAGAATGGGTGAGGCTCTGGGTTCAATGCCTAAGCACGCAAAAGATGTCTTTCAAGCAAGTGACTGGAAGGGTTGGGTCCAGCCCTGGCCCAGCCTAGGCTGTCCACGTTACTATTCACGGTCTGTTTCCACCAAAGCTACCTGGAGTATGTATTTCCTATCAGTAAGACAGGATGACTTGATTCATTTCAGATGCACTTCTGACGCCACCAAAACCAAACCTATCGGCGTTCCTGAAGTGCAGGCCAGTTGTAGTTTGAGGATTCTGAGCCCCACTTTTGGCCAGGGATGACCTAATATGGGTTCATCTCAGCCACACAACCATGTCTTGAGTGTCACACTGTGCTAGCAAACAGCCTACAGGTTTGCTAGAAAACTGATCTCCTGGCTATGCAGAAGAGGCTTTTTAAAATGAATCAATAGGCAAGATCAGAGCTGGGGACCCAGAACTAAGACTCAGGTGAAGGACCAGAGAGGTCTTGAGACAGCAACAGAGTCTTCAAGAGGAAATCTGAACACATGGATGACCTCCTGCTAGCACTGTGCCAATCTCCAACTCCAAAAGGAAATAATTAACCAGAACAAAAGTGAGACAGCCTTGCCAGACCAAGGAAATAGCAAAAATGCACAGACTGAAAATGGCTGCTTCTTTAAGACTTTTAAGATGATAAAAAATGAGGCAAGGGGTGTCCTGGTTTTAGCCAGATGTGGAATTCACATCTGCAATCTCAACACTGGGAAGGCTGAGCAGGACAGAAGAGCTCAGAGCCTGTCTGGGCTACACAGGGAGTTCTAGACACACCTGGGCTACAGAGATCCTGTCTCAGATAAATATCACCCAGTTGTGACTTCTGGGAGGTTCTTTGGACCCATCTGCAGCCAGAACTTGCCCCTATACCTCCTGGAGCACCAATCTCCCAGTCACTTCAAGCTTATCGAAACCTGGGCCTAAGAGATGGCTCTGGGTAAAAGTGCTTGCAGCCGAGCCTAATGGCCTGAGTTCCCTTCCATGGACCCATGTAATGGAAGGAGAGAACTGACTGCCTCAAGGTGTCTTAGACTCCACACACATGCTCTGGCACCCCCAACATACATATGTGTTCACACATGCACGTGCACACATACACACACACACACACACACACACACACACACACACACACACACACTCGAGAGAGCACACGTGCAATGTAATCTTAAAAATCACAAAAGCTGAGTTAGATATAGAACTTTAAACTCATGGAGATGGTTAGATAGTAGAATGTTAAAGTCAGGTGCCAAATACATATGGACTGGACATTGGGAATGCATGCTAAGCCATATAACTCTCATAATTGTGGCCTATTTATTTCTGTTGTTTTGTATTGTATCTATAGTTATAAGAGAAAGAACCATTTGTTGGACTGAAAGGGAGAGCTGTTGGGGGGAAAAAGAAATACCTTAAACTAAAAAAAAAAAGGGTAGAGGATGGGGGGTTGAGGGGGAGGAGGGTGGAAGGTGGGACAGGAGGGGGAAGTAGGGAGGGGATTGTGATTGAGATGTAACTTGAAGAAATAAAAAATAAATTATTTTTAAAAATCACAAACGCGCCCATTCACAGTATTCACCATCTGTCTTACCTGGTTTCCTCTGTTTTGGAAAGCCACTCTCAGTCAGTGTTCGGCCCCATTTTCACCCATCCTACTTCTCCTTTTTTAACATCAGTAAAATCCAAATCAAAAAGAAATTCTCCCTCAGGCAGAGGACTAATAACACCCCCTGAAAGGCATTTTGCTTGTTCACCTTATGTTTTTGATTGCATAATTCTATATAAACTCCAACTTGACAATTATTATTTTTGTTGTTTAGGGGTCTCTCTCTCTCTCTCTCTCTCTCTCTCTCTCGTTTTTTGAGTAAGGTGTCTCTGTGGAACCAAGGTTAGCCTCAAACTCACCTTGAAGTCCTCCAGCTTCAACCCATGAATGCTGTGATTACAGGTATGTGCCACCACAACCGGCTTGCTGGCCATTTAAAACATTGAATATAATGAGTTGTCTGGCCCTAGTGGCAACAATATGTTTGCTGATGCTGTTTTAAGAAATACAGATGGGGGGATCCAAGATGGCGCCGATCATAGAGCAGTGCATCTGAGTAGTAGGTGAATGAGATTAGTCATTGTGGAGTGAATGTGAGGTCCCCTAGCCTACAGTGAAGCACAGACGGTGTCTGAATGCCCACAGCGAACATTGAGACCGGTCACCAGGTAAAAGAGCCCATGCAGTTCCCGGGAACACAACCCTGAGATCAGCCAGCTCCGTCACCGGTCTGGAGAGGAGCTCTGGCTAGAGATCTAGCCCAGGAGCGGATCCAGCCCACGGCTCCAGCCACAGACCAGCGGCCCTGCCTGTCTGCCTGATATCCAGCCTGCACTCAAGCCGCACCACAAGAGCAAAGGTAAGTGAGATTATTTTTTTCCGGAGTTTCCAAAATGGTGGCACAGTGTGCACTGTAGCGGAGAGGCAGAGACCTAACCCAGTCACAGCAAAGCAATTAGGAGCCAAGACTGCCTGCAAACAGAGCCCGGGACAGTGTGTTCTCCACAAATACTGGGGCGGGTGGGTCACTCACCCTAGCACCCAAGCATCTGAGGCAGTCAGCAACAGGCGCACTGAGGCCGGCATCTGTTGTGGGTGGAGCTCCCTGCCTGCATAGTCAGCCCAGCTGGGGAGCCAGAACGACTGGGTCAGTGAGAGGAGAACACAGACCCAACCACAGCTCTACCTGCCTTTCTGAGGAGACCTGTCAGCTCCCAGGTCCTCAGAGGCTAGCCCTCTCCCCACTCCAATCCCCTCTATATTGGTCCAATTGGGTCACAAGCAGTTGAGGAGAGCAGCAGCCACCCTCCTCTCCGAGAGCCAGTCAGTCTATTACAGGAACCTGCCCGCCATCTGGAGGTAAACACCAGGATCTCAGGATCAGCCAACCCCCAGGGCAGGGAGTTTTCCTGAGCACCAAGGTCAGGTAACAAAAGAAACAAACAGATAACACCTGGGTCCATCTGATGACAAAAGGTCAGCGCAAGAACATGGTAAAAAAAAAAACAAAACAATAGGATGTCTCCAGATCCTAGCAATAATGCTACAGACAACTCTGGACAGCTGAACCCAATTGAAGCAAAGGAAAATGACCTTAATCCTACGCTTATACTAATAATAGAAGGCCTAAGGGAGGAAATCAAATACCTCAGAGAGCAACAACAAAGTACTGCAAAGGAGGTGATGGAAATGAATAAAGCGCTTAAAGGAATGGAAGATCTGAAAAGGGAAGTTGAAGCAATGAAGAAAATCCAATCTGAGACATCCATAGAACTGGAAAACCTTAAGAAAAGAATCGGAACTACAGACACTAGCATCACCAACAGAATACAAGAGATGGAAGAAAGAATTTCAGGCTCAGAGGATAAAATTGAAGAAATGGATACATCTGTCAAAGAAAATGTCAAATCTAAAAAAGTCCTGACACAAAACCTTCAGGAAATCAAGGACACAATGAAAAGACGGAATCTCAGAATAATAGGAATAGAAGAAAGAGAAGAGTCCCACCTCCATGGACCAGAAAATATCTTCAACAAAATCATTGAAGAGAATTTCCCAAATCTAAAAAAAGAGATGCCTATAACTGTACAAGAAGCTTACAGAACCCCAAATAGATTAGACCAGAAAAGAAAATCTTCCCGCCACATAATAATCAAAACACTAAATGTACAGAACAAAGAAAGAATTTTAAAAGCTGCTAGGGAAAAGGGTCAAGTAACATATAATGGCAAACCTATCAGAATCACACCTGACTTTTCTTCAGAGACTCTAAAAGCCAGAAGGGCCTGGACAGACATCTTGCAGACCCTAAAAAACCACAAATGCCAGGCCAGACTACTATTCCCTGCAAAACTGTCAATCAACATAGATGGAGAAAACAAGATATTCCATGACAAAGCTAAATTCAAACAATATCTATACACAAATCCAGCTCTACAGAAGATGTTAGAAGGAAAACTTCAACCCAAAGAGGTTAACTACACACAAGAAAGCACAGGAAGCAAATAGCATGCCTGCAGCAAAAACAAAAGGAAAGAAGCTCACTCACACACTATTTCTACCAACATCAAGATGGCAGGAAGTAACAATCACTGGTCATTAATATCTCTCAACATCAATGGACTCAATTCCCCAATAAAAAGGCACAGGCTAGCAGAATGGATGCGAAAACAGAATCCCACATTCTGCTGTTTACAAGAAACACACCTCAGCAAAAAAGATAGACATTATCTCCAAGTAAAGGGCTGGAAAAAGATATACCAAGCAAATGGACCCAAGAAAAAAGCTGGAGTAGCAATTCTAGTATGCAACAAATTGGATTTTCAACCAACATTAATCAAAAGAGATGGGGAAGGACACTATATACTCATCAAAGGAAAAATCCACCAAGATGAAATTTCAATACTAAACATCTATGCCCCAAATGTAAGACCACCCACATTCATTAAAGAAACACTACTGAAGCTCAAATCCCACATTGAACCTCACACATTAATAGTGGGAGACTTCAACACACCACTCTCACCACTGGACAGATCAACAATGCAGAAACCAAACAGAGAAATAATGAACCTCACAGATGTCATGAATCAAATGGACCTAATTGATATCTACAGAACATTTCACCCAAAAACAAAAGAATACACTTTCTTCTCGGCACCTCACGGAACCTTCTCCAAAATCGACCATATAGTCGGTCACAAAGCAAGCCTCAACAGATACAGGAAAATTGAAATCACTCCTTGTAACTTATCAGACCATCATGGAATAAAGCTAGGCTTCAACAGTAACAAAAACAACAGAGTGCTTGCAAAAACATGGAAACTGAACAACTCTCTCCTCAATGACCTCTGGGTCAGGGAAGAAATAAAAAAAGAAATTAAAGTCTTCTTAGAACTCAATGAAAATGAAGGCACAACATACCCAAACTTATGGGACACACTGAAAGCAGTGCTAAGAGGAAAGTTTATAGCTCTAAGTGCCTTCAAAAAGAAACTGGAGAATTCCTATACTAGCCACCTAAAAGAACACCTGAAAGAGCTAGAACAAAAAGAAGCAAATACTCCCAAGAGGAGCAGACGAGAGGAAATTATCAAACTCAGGGCTGAAATCAACAACTTAGAAACAAAAAGAACAATACAAAGAATCGACAAAACCAAGAGCTGGTTCTTTGAGAAAATCAACAAAATAGACAAGCCCTTAGCTAAACTAACTAAAAGGCAGAGGGAAAATACCCAAATCAACAAAATCAGAAATGAAAAGGGGGAAATAACAACAGACATTGAGGAAATCCAAAGAATCGTTAGGTCCTACTTCAAAAACTTGTACTCCACAAAATTGGAAAATCTAAATGAAATGGACAATTTTCTTGATAGATTCCACCTACCAAGGTTAAATCAAGAACAGGTAAACAAATTAAACAGTCCTATAACCCTTAAGGAAATAGAAGAAGTCATTAGACGTCTTCCAACCAAAAAAAGCCCAGGCCCAGATGGTTTCAGCACAGAATTCTACCAGACATTCAAAGAAGAGCTAACACCAATATTCTTCAAACTCTTCCACAACATAGAAACAGAAGGAATACTGCCAAACACATTCTATGAGGCCACAGTTACCCTGATACCTAAACCTCACAAAGACCCAACGGAGAAAGAAAATTTCAGACCAATTTCCCTTATGAACATGGATGCAAAGATACTTAATAAAATACTTGCAAACCGGATCCAAGATCACATCAAAAGTATCATACACCATGATCAAGTAGGCTTCATCCCAGGGATGCAGGGGTGGTTCAACATTAGAAAATCCATCAATGTAATCCACCACATAAACAAGCTGAAAGAAAAGAACCACATGATCATCTCATTGGATGCTGAAAAAGCTTTTGACAAAATACAGCACCCTTTCATGATAAAAGTCTTAGAGAGATCAGGCATACAAGGACCATACTTAAAAATAATAAAAGCAATTTACAGCAAGCCAATAGCCAACATCAAACTAAATGGAGAGAAACTTAAAGCATTTCCTCTAAAATCAGGGACAAGGCAAGGCTGCCCACTCTCTCCATATCTCTTCAACATAGTACTTGAAGTTTTAGCTAGAGCAATAAGACAACTAAAAGAGATCAAGGGGATACAAATTGGAAAGGAAGAAGTCAAAGTATCCCTATTTGCAGATGATATGATAGTATACATCAGTGACCCCAAAAATTCCACCAGAGAACTTCTACAGCTGATAAACTCCTTCAGCAAGGTGGCCGGATACAAAATCAATTCAAAAAAATCAGTAGCCCTTCTTTACACAAAAGATAAATGGGCTGAGAAAGAAATAAGGGAATCAACACCCTTCACAATAGCCACAAATAATATAAAATACCTTGGGGTAACTCTAACCAAGCAAGTGAAAGACCTGTATGATAAGAACTTCAAGACCCTGAAGAAAGAAATTGAAGAAGATATCAGGAGATGGAAAGATCGCCCTTGTTCATGGATAGGTAGGATCAACATAATAAAAATGGCAATCTTACCAAAAGCAATATACAGATTCAATGCAATTCCTATCCAAATACCAACTCAATTTTTTACAGATCTGGAAAAAACAATTCTCAACTTCATATGGAATAACAAAAGACCCAGAATAGCTAAATCAATCATGTACAATAACAGAACATCTGGAGGTATCACCATCCCGGATTTCAAGCTGTACTACAGGGCAATAGTAATAAAAACAGCATGGTACTGGTATAGAAACAGACCAGTTGACCAATGGAATCGAATTGAAGACCCAGAAATAAACCCACACATCTATGGTCACTTAATTTTTGATAAAGAAGCCAAAAACATACAATGGAAAAAGGAAAGCATCTTCAATAAATGGTGCTGGTCTAACTGGATGTCAACATGTAGAAGAATGCAAATAGATCCATACTTATCACCCTGTACAAAACTTAAGTCTAAGTGGATCAAGGACCTCAACATAAATCCAGACACACTAACATTAATAGAAGAGAAAGTGGGAAAAAGCCTTGAAATCATTGGCACTGGTAGCAACTTCCTGAATAGAACACCAATAGCTCAGGCACTAAAACAAACAATCAATAAATGGGACCTTATAAAATTGAAAAGCTTCTGTAAGGCAAAGGACACTGTCCTTAGAACAAAACAGCAGCCTACAGAGTGGGAAAGGATCTTCACCAACCCAACATCTGACAGAGGGCTAATATCCAAAATATATAAAGAACTGAAGAAATTAAACACCAAAAAATCAAATAACCCCATCAATAAATGGGGTACAGAGCTAAACCGAGAATTCACAGAAGAGGAATCTGTAAAAGCTGAGAGGCATTTGAGGAAATGTTCAACATCTTTGGTTATCAGGGAAATGCAACTTAAAACAACTCTGAGATTCCATCTCACACCTGTCAGAATGGCTAAGATCAAAAACTCAAATGATAGCACATGCTGGCGAGGATGTGGAGAAAGGGGAACACTCCCCCATTGCTGGTGGGACTGCAAACTTGTGCAACCACTTTGGAAATCAATCTGGAGATATCTTAGAAAATTGGGAATAAATCTACCTCAAGACCCAGCCATACCCCTCTTGGGCATATATCCAAAAGATCTGAAAAGAAACCAAAAGGACATTGCCTCAACAATGTTCATAGCAGCTTTATTTGTAATAGCCAGAAACTGGAAACAACCCAGATGTCCATCAACTGAAGAATGGATAAAAAAACTGTGGTACATATACACAATGGAATACTACACAGCTATCAGAAATGAGAAAATCATGCAATTCAAAACCAAATGGATAGAACTAGAAAAGCTCATCCTAAGTGAGCTGACGCAGTCCCAGAAGGATAAACATGGTATGTATTCCCTTAAAATGGATATTAACCATACATCAGAGGATAACTATCCTACAACCCACACACCCAAATAGACAGGAACCTAGCATATCTATCCTAGGAAAAATTCTACCCACCAGTGAGTCATGGAATCTGCTGCAGGTTAGTGGAACCCCACACCCTAGATGGTGTGCCTTATCAAGCTCCAGTACGAGTGTAAGCTCTTGGGCCTCACATGACGCAAGATCTGAGGGAGTATATGTGAGGACCCACCTCATCTGAGGAGAAGGAGAGTACCAAGTAGAAGAACAAGGAGGGAGGGAGGGAGTAAGGGAGGGAGGGAGGGAAGGAGAGAGGGAGGGAAGGAGAGATGAAGGGAGGGGCCAAGAGGGGAGGAGGGAGGAAACTATGTTCTAGAAATAAATAATACTATTTTAAGAAAAGAATTAATAAGCTTAAAAATATAATAAAAATACAATATAAAATTTTCAAACTATAATTTACCTTACTGGCATGAAAAGAAAATGGCCTTAATTTCAGATTAGAATGTTAGACTGCAGGTGGCTAGCTACAGAGATTACACAAACTTGATAGCAGCTTAAAAGTTTTTTTTTTTGTTTTTTGGTTTTTTTGTAGAGGTATAGGCTATTTCCATGGTTTGGCATTAAAAAGCAGGTAACAGGTTTAAAACACTGTAAATAAATTAAAGGTGACAGCTGTTCAACCTGGTTTTACAAACCTCCAAGAGTTGAAAAAACTTAGAGCTAAGGTAAAATAATGCATGGTGTTAGCCCATGCCTTTACCTCCAGCAAGACAGGAGGATCACTATAGAATTAGTTGTCTTATAAATTCTAGAGTTACAAGAAACAGGGTGGTGATGGTGCACACCCTTAGTCACATCATTGGGGAAGAATACACCCTTAATCCCAACACACTAGAGACAGAAACAGGCAGATCTCAGAGCTCAAGGCCACCTGATACAAAACAAGCTCTAAACAGAGAAAAACTTTGATCCAGGGGTGGAGGAGCACATCTTTAATCCCATCAGTTGGAAACCACATGTCTTTGATCCCAAAATTTAGAATGCAGAGACAGACACATAGGATTTGGAAAGATTTAAGTTTAAAAGCTACTTACAAAAGGCAGGCTGCAATTCAAACAAATTGTCCTTTGAGATCTCAAAATATATACACTAAAGGTTTGTTTAGCTCCAAAATATCAAAATAATTTCTTCTTTAATCCGGATTGAAAGGTAATACTTTATATATTATCAAAAAACCAAATTTGCTCCAGGAAAAATATTACCTGACCCCCCCCAAAAAAAGGTAATTGTCCCAGAGTTAGGATTAGGGCAAGGCTCTGTTCTTATCTTTCCAGGAGATTTAAAGCATCCATTCAAGGAATCCAGGGACAACTGGACAACGGAAACCTCAGCAGAAAACAGATCAGACACCAAAGAAGACGAGTGGCCCAGATGATCCAGCCTTGCAGACTTCTTCAATAGCAGTTTCCTCAAAAGTCTATAACCACAACAACTCAAAATCGCTAAGATCGTTCAGTTCCACAGACTACTCCAGCCAGATCTTCAGTGAAGTTCTGAAGATCAGCTTCTGTCTATGAACTTCGTAGGACATCTAAATAGCTGAGCACAAAGGGACTGAACATCAAATGATTCTATTAACATTTTTAACCATTTTTCCATTCTTATTTGGGCCCCAAACAGGTTTACTACGTCCCAAATCAGCAGGAAGTCATTTTAAGAGAACAACGTCCCATCCCCAGAAGGTGGGGAGGGTGTTCTTCCCCTTTGGTTATTTGATAGATAATAGAAAATTTTGTTATTTAGGGGAAAAGACTACAAGCTGTTAAATGGTCTTGTTAAATGGGTTTTGGAGGTTAGACCCAGGGACTTCTCTCTTTTGCTTTTCTGTATCCTCCTTTCTCTCCTATATAGGAGTGAACAGACTTGAGAAAAATGGGACATAGACATAGCATAGGAAAGAACAAGAAAAAAGGACAGATTATTGAATATAGCTTTATACCTTTGTATACTGATACAAAATTAATATTATATTTGGCTAAA
>CAJQZJ010001638.1:4920685-4949528 GCA_907164525.1 Lophiomys imhausi
AAAGAAAGAAAGAAAGAAAGAAAGAAAGAAAGAAAGAAAGAAAGAAAAGAATCAGGAACCAGAGCAGGAAAACAAAAATAAAAAAACAAGCAACAAAAACTTTACAATAACAAGCAAACAAAAAAGGGATCCACTGTCCCTCATCCATCGGCCACATGAGTGCAGGTACTCAAGGCCCCCATGATTGACTGGGGCTCCTTTTATGGGGTTCAAGAAAAAAAAAGAGCTAAATACTAGGAAGCATGGCTTTGGTGGTTCTCTATTTTGAATGCTAGATTAGTTTATACAATTTATTTTTCTTACTAAGTATGTTCCTTTCCATGTCATCTTAATCAAATGTATGCCCGCCTATGCATAGGTGTAAGATGGTAAATAGAGCCTCCCTAAACTTTATTTGAGGACACAGCCTTTCATTATTTATAATGAACCCCAAATCAGTTCAGGCTGGATCTGGCTTTCTGTTCTTCTTATCTGGACACACTGGAAACACACTGAGTAGAAATGGTCTAAATTGTTAGTAGGAGTGAGAAAACTTATGCTATTGTTCCGACTGAGAGTATTGAACTTGTGGCCCGATGAAGGTGAAGGAGCTAGGATTGCAAGTGCACTGTTAGAATAAAGAGGCACATAAGCAAAAGCAAATAGGGACTCAGGCTAAACTAGTTTCTATGTTTGCCGCCTCAAAGTCATTAGCCACAGCAGAGGACGAAAATGTGTCCTTTTCTGACCTCTTGGAACTGTTGTGCAGCCTGGATTGTCTTTCCCTAGGCTTCTTACATAAAAAGAAACTTCTGTCTTTTACAAACCTCTGTAATTTGGAGAGTTTTTCTTTTATGTGTAGTCTCAATTAAAAGTTGTTTCAATTGATTTCATTATTCTCTCTCTTGTTCAAAACCATAAATTAAGTATTCTCTTTCTAAAGTACCAAACCCAAAGTATGCAGTTCACCAGCTGGCCACATTCCTAAAGAATTGGGTATAAATTCACTTTTCTAAACATCTTTGAAATATTATAAGTCCACTTATGAATTATCCCCAAATTTATTCCTTTTGAAAATCTGGATTTTCACATGCTAAAAATGCTTCAAAAGCAGTGTGTGTTCCTTCTACCAAATCACGACATTTTTTCCAAATTCAAACTACAGTTCTTTTGTTTCTTCCTTACACATTCCTTACTGGCATCTTCAAATGTTGCTCTGGCCTGTAGGTAGGCCAGGGATCCCAGCATTCAGGAGGCTGAGGCAGGAGGATCCACATAATGAATCCCTGGCTCAGAAAAATAATAGGTGGTGGCGCACGCCTTTAATCCCAGCACTCAGGGAGGCAGAGGCAGGCGGATCTCTGTGAGTTCGAGGCCAGCCTGGTCTTCAAAGTGAGTCCAGGACAGCCAGAGGTACACAGAGAAACCCTGTCTCGAAAAACCTAAAAAATTAGTAATAATAATAATAATAAAAGACAAGGCAAGATCATGAAAACTGAGAAAAGACTTAAGTGGCCCAGGCTGAAGAGGAGATACAGGCTGGATCGTAGAGCATGGATGGGTCATTAGTGAAAAGAGAAAATCAGCAAGACTTGAAGAAAGTCTGTCCTCAATGAGTGCTAGTGGACAGATGTTAACTTCTTGCTTTAATGAATGTACAATGGTTATGTAAGATGTCAACATTAGGAGAAAAATGGGGGAAAGTTATGTACAACTCTCTCTTTAATCTTCATAATTTTTCTATAAATTTAAAATTATCCCCAAGAAAATGTTTCTTCTAAAAGGAGCTAAGGCAATCCGGGTGTGGAGGCACACGCCTTTTAATCCCAGCACTCGGGAGGCAAAGGCAGGTGAATCTCTGTGAGTTTGAGGCCAGCCTGATCTACAAAGTGAGTCCAGGACAGCCAGGGCTACGCAGAGAATCTCTGTCTTGAAAAAATCAAACAAACAAAAGAAAACAAAAAAATGTGATATAGTAGTTATTTGCTATGAATTCATTGTAAAGTTCTTTAAATATAACACACACACACACACACACACACACACACACCACAAAATTTGTTCTAGAGATTGAACCTAGAGCTTTGTAAATGCCAACCACATGCTCTTCCACCGAATTGCAACCCCTCTGGTGACTGTTGTATTCAGACCTGGGAAAAGGGGCTGGGGTGCCTATTTAAACATATCAAACAAAGCTGGCCTCCAGGTTCTCCCAGCATCCCTCAGTCTCTACACATTACAGGACATGACTGGCACACCTGTCCTCTATCCTGAATTTTCCAGCCCAGGTGCTGGGCTTCCTCTACCCCAGAGGCTCTTCACTATATAATCCAGACATTTTTGGTTCTCTCTCGTCTCTCTCTCTCTCTCTCTCTCTCTCTCTCTCTCTCTCTCTCTCTCTTCCCCCCTCTCTCTCTACACCACTGTTTTTCTCTTTCTCTTTCCCCTCTCCTCTATCTCTCTCTCTTCATGGTGACTTCCCTGGCCATGTTTCTTAGGACCAGTGAACTCGTCAGAGAGCTGCGCCCAATAAATGTGCTTATACTTTAATTTGGCTTGAATTGGCTCATTTTGTTGGTGGAGAACACCTATCAGTAAGTTTCTTATGTTCCAATTTTCATACCTCAATCTAGGAGTGGTGGTCCTTATAATCCCAGCATTTGGGATGTGGACACAGAAGGATCAGTGATGGTGTAGTGTTAAGCATTCTAAATGTTAATTAATTGGTCCTGCTTGCTGTCTGTTACTTACATTGACTCTGATTGGTTAAATAAAATGCTGAGACCTGAGATTGGGCAAAGACAGAGAAGGTGGGACTTCCTGAGATTAGAACAGGAAGCCTGTGCTTTAGACAGAGGGTTAATGCATTTCAGCCAGGGGTAGGAAGAAGGAGGCACACACCATGGGTTAGGAAAAAGAACTTCACTCCACATGGCCAGGAACATCTGCATAGCATGGAGACTGGCAGTCCAAGGGCATGTATGTATATATGGGGTCATATTTGAGTAATAGAATTATGAGCTAGCTTAGATGGGATAAGTTTGCACAATTCAGGCCAAGGCTTGTTAAAATCCATGTGGTGTCTGTGTGCTCATTTATAATGGATGGTTAAGGATTAGATGCTGAACCAATTAACAATAATATAAATACAGGTTAAATAGCCTAATTAGCCTTTTTTTTTTTTTACATATGGCATCCAATTATGGCAATTAGAATTTATCCTTACAGCCTGAAAAGGCCCGGGTGAAAGCTGGTTTCCTAGCCAAAGAGCCGGGAACTGAACCGAAATGCATTTGAAAGGTGCGGCTACCTTAACAAAAACTGTTGCCTTGCAGCAAATGTGGAGATCGAAAGCTTAGCTCTCCTTACATACTAAAAAACTGGCAGCCTTCTAAACAGAACTTGAGAGTAGAATTAGCCACCTAGATTAAAAATGGAGAAATTCATAATGCCACAATACTTTTGGATTCCAATTGAGTTTGTTCCTCTTAGCATGCAAATGATTTTTACCCTGACAATTGTGGTTTTCTGTATCTTTTTTGAGAAAGTTCAGACTAGGATAGTCTTAAAGGAAAGACTTTACAGTTGGAATGCTAAATTGCCAACAATGATAATGGAAGAAGGAGGTAGGCCCTTCCTGATAGATAATACAAAACTAATGGTAGCTGGAGCTAAGAGCTCCCTGGGTACTAGGTGCCTGTCAGGAGTTTCTGGTATCGGTCCACCAATGAAATACAGTCGCAACTAGATTCCAAGGAATAATGAACAAGACTTTAATTGCAGCATGAGATGGCATGGTTAGACCAAGGCTTTTGGAATGTTGTTTTTTTGCTTGATTTTTGTTTAGATGTCTTTGATTTTCCTATATCAGGAGGTAGAAAGGATATTTTTTTGGTTTGGCATTGCTAAAATGTAAGAGATTTTTGAAGATTTTGGGCAATTTCGAATTGTCACTACAGTTCAAAGTTGCTCTCTGGGTTACAGAATTACTAATATCTGGGATTTAAGTGAAATATTTGAGCAGGGTGGTACTAGCACACGCCCTTAATCCCTTAATCCCATCACACTAGAGGAAGAAACAGGCAGATCTCTGAATTCTAGACCAGCCTGGTTTAAGCAATGAAGGCAGGGTGGGAACCCTGCTGATAAGATAAGGCTGCTTACTAATGACAGTCTAGAATTCAAAAATGACACATTTGTCCTTGATGTTAAGTTTAATAATATCCTTACTGATCTAATGGATAAATACACATAATCTTAAATTTACGTAAGGAGAAAGGAGTCACAAGTCAGTCTCCTTAGGTGTGGGACTCCCACTGGAGAAACTGCTTTCAAGAGACATTTTGCCCTGAAGGAGATATGTTAATCGAGGGGCATGGTAAACACCTTTAATTCCAGCACTTGGGAAACAAAGACAGGTGGATCCCTGACCTTCACCAAGGTCAGCCTGGTCTATAAAGTGAGTTCAGGACAAGGATACACAGAGAAATCATGTTTCAGGAAAAAAAAAAAGAGAGAAAGAGATATATCCTGTTAATCAATGTAAGGACCCAGAGTTAGACTGGGGAAGAACATGCAAACAGCATGCCTCCCACAGCCAATGGTTAAGAAAAGCTAACATAAAATAGCACATCATGCTATTCTACACCAATCTCCTTAAGAATGGAGCTTTCATGGGAGAACTAGAACTCAAACTAATACAAAATGGTTTAATTAATGTTATTGTTTAATAAGGGTAATTCAATTATTTAAATTCATACCATGATTTCAAAACTTAGGAGACAAGGAAAAAACAGATTCCTTGTGTGTTCGAGGCCAATCTAATCTACAGAGCTCTACAGAGCAAATCAAGACACCCCAAGCTACAAAGAGAAAACCTATCTCAATAAGGATAGATATATCCACATAGAAATTAAATCTCCAAAGAAAGGGGAAAAATGAAAGAAGAAATATGTAAATGCATACCTTTGTTCCCAAAACAAGGGAGACAGAGACAGATTGTTTCCTTTTTTGAGGCCAACCTAATCTACAGTAAGCCAGAACAACATAGAATAAACCTGTTTTAATCAATTAATATATTTATGTCAACTGTAGAGGAGAATACTTAAACTCCATACAGTCTTATGCTGTATTTTCAATCTGAAATAGATTATATATAGCATATATATGTAATACTATTACAGGCCATCCTTTTATATAACATCAATGGAGACTTACAAATGTCTTTCTTTTGTTCGAACAAAGCACAGAAGATATTCCTTAATTGATTTGTGCATCCTGCACATCCAAGGCATTTTGGTAATTGCAGAACTATATGTTATTTGTGAGAAATTATATATTTTCAGAACGGGACCAGAGTCCAAAGAAGACAAGTAACCCAAATGATCCAGCCTCATAGACTGCCTCAATAGCTGTTTCCTCAAAAACCTGTATCAAGAACAACTTCAAACAGCTTGCTGAGATGGCCCAGCCTCAAAGACTGCTGCAGACAAGACTTCAATAAAGCCCTGAACTTTCCTACCAAAAGTCCAGCTTTGGATTACAAACTGCTCAGGACATTCAAATTGCTGAGCACATAGAGACTGGACAACAAATGTTACTAGTAATTTATTAACCATTTTTTTCCATTTTATTTGGGCCCCCAAATAGGTTTTCTACATCCCAGTTCAGCAGGAAGCAGTTTTAAGAGAGCAACATCCCATTCCCAAAAAGTGGGGTGGATGATGGATGTTTAGGGGGAATGGTTACAAATTGTTATATGGTCTTGTTAAGCAAGGTATAGAAAGTTAGACTTGGAGATCTTTTTCTTTTCTCTATCCTTCTTTCTCTCTTATATAGGGGGAAAAGACTTGAAAAGAAAAGAAGGGGAATATATGTATATAATATAGAAATGATAAGATATAAGGATAGATTATTGAATTTCTATTAAATAAGGTTATGTTTTGATACATTGGTATAAAATTTTGTATACTGATACAAAAATAAAGTTATTTTTCAATACATTGGTATAGAATTTTATATTTAGACACATATTATGTATATTTAAACTCTTATGTAAGGTATTGTACCTATACAAATCATTTAAAGTACAGATTTAATTCTGATCCTTTTATGGGTTGGTTTTGCAATTTATTTAGGAGTCTGGATAATACAATGACATGGCCAGTTGGGCTTCTGGTCATGTCAAATACTAGCCTTAATTTATCACAAAATAGACTTAATAGGATAAACAGATAGTAAATGGATAAAAAATACAGTTTGCTTGTTTAAAGATAGATAGACTTATAAATAAATCAATAGATGTCTTCAAAACCCTCAGAGGAATACAGAAAATGGCATTTAAAGATTTTTTTATTATTTTAAGAATTGTTTGACTTAAGACAGTCAGCTCTCATTTGACTTGGTAGAAGACAATGAGCATCAAAAAGAAATCTCCCATCAGGAGATAATTCCTCAAAAAGAAATCTCCCATCAGGAGATAATTCCTCAAAAAGAAATCTCCCATCAGGAGATAATTCCTATTGGACAAAAATGCCCCTGTCCTCTCAACAGACTATATATAGTCCAAAGATGGACCAGAGCTTAAATGCAGGTAAGTCGATGTCCTGATTCTGCAGAGACAGAATGGGAAAATCCTTATTATTTCCTGCTGCACAATTTAGTCTGTGAAAAATGCTTGGCCAGAAGGCTGAAGATGATGCTCCAAAGATATCAAGAGATATTTGGGACTGTCTAGGCAACAAACTGTCATATTTCTTTTTGGAAGCTGCTCTCCTATGCTTCCTACTCACTCAAATAATAACTTTATCCCTTCTTATGTCTTTGATGTGGTTGAAGGCATAATAGTTATAAAATTTCAATTGAACTTGAGTTGCTTAAGATTTAAAAGGATATTTTCAAGTCTAAATAAATCTTTAGGTGTATAAATATAGGATATGATGGAAATTATTTAGGTTCAGAACTTTAGCACACCAAGATAGATAGATGATTTTTTTTTCTACTTCAAGATTGCCTGATACAAATAGGCTAAACATTATGTGCATAATTTTTATATATGATTTTCTTGATTGTTTCATATTTGTTATTGTTTTTACTATATGAGTTAAAAATGTAGCCTTTTTATTAGACAAAAGGAGGGAATTGATGGTGTAATGTTAATTAATTGGTCCTGCTTGCTGTCTGTTACTTACATTGACTCTGATTGGTTAAATAAAATGCTGAGACCTGAGATTGGGCAAAGACAGAGAAGGTGGGACTTCCTGAGATTAGAACAGGAAGCCTGCACTTTAGACAGAGGATTAATGCATTCCAGCCAGGAGCAGGAAGAAGGAGGCACACACCATGGGTTAGGAAAAAGAACCTCACTCCACATGGCCAGGAACATCTGCATAGCATGAAGAATGGCAGTCTAAGGGCACGTATGTATATTTGCGGTCATATTTGGGTAATAGAATTATGAGCTAGCTTAGATAGGATAAGTTTGCACAATTCAGGCCAAGCTTGTTAAGATCAACATGGTGTTTGTGTGTATTTATTTATAATGGTGGGTTAAGAGTTAACAGCCACTGAACCAATTAATGATAATATAAATACTGGTTAAACAATATAATTTAAGTATTTCTACAAATGGCACCCAATGTAATTTAATTAATATTTTCTGAACAGATCAGGAATTCAAAGTTAGCCTCTCTGATACATATCGATGCTCAGTACAGCCTAGCTACATGAGACCCTAATCTCAAACAAAATGAAAATTTTCATGTTTTTAGTCTCTTAGTTTAAATTAGGAGAGCTGTCATGTGTCCAAGATCCTAGTATCAGCAGACCCAAAGTCTGATAAACACCTAATTCCTAGTGTTCACCCTCTTGCTGTATCTTTACCTATCTGAGAACATAGAGAGGAAGCAAGATCTTTTGGTGATTTCTTCTGAAAAGGACACGTGATGAGGTAATCTTGGCTATCAACAAGGATCACAAATCAACTAAGAGACAAGATTCTAGGCAGGTGTGTAAAAGCATTTTCAGAAAGGAGTAATGTGAGAAGAGTCTCCCTGAAAGTGATCCCCTTCAGAGGGAGGCCCACATGTAAAGAGGTCAGAGGAAGAAAGGAGTCTTGCTTGCCGGCCTACCTCTGCTTCTCACTGGTGAGCATGCTTGTTTGGATTCCTGTTGCTCATTTTTTAGACTCCAGCTTCTTCAGTCTCCCAACAACTCAGACCAACGGCTCTCTGGAAATCTTCAAGGCCTTTAGCCCCAAATCAGGACTGCTGACACTCACCTCCCGCAACTTCATGGATTCCTGAGCAGCTATTACATTCTCAACATTTTCATTTTTGCAAACAGCCATTGTTGGATCATCCCCACTTAAGCCACCCCTTTTTATAATATGCATGCATCATATTGGTTCCGTTCCTTTTGAGAACTCTGCATAACACAGGCCAATAATTCCACCAGGAGAACACCATCCTCACAACCTAACTCATTCCCAAAGGCTTTTCCTTCCAATAACATCCCATCCTAACCCCTTCAGGTTAGAGCAGAAGACACAAATCTGGTGTATCTAAGGGTCACTTTATGACCACCATATTACTTTTGTAAGTATGTGATAGAGGTAGAGAAAACATACCATATTCGTTACTCCATTCATTGCCGTGATAAAATACCTAACACAAGCAACCTGAGGGAGGACAGGTTTATTTTGGCTCACAGTTTCAGGGATGGTTTCAGGCATGGCAGGCTGGCTCTATCAGTACTCGGTGAGAGGACTGTTCCTATGGTAGCTGACCAGGAATCTGAGAAAGGGTGTGAAACCATGGGCTCAAAGGCCCAGCTCGTGACTTACTCCTGTCCACGGCCTTCAAAATAGCACCAGAAGCTGGGATCAGCATTCAGTAGGTGAACCTGTAGTGAGTTTTAGATCCAAACTGTAACACATATATTGTGGCGTAGCTGAAGAGGTGCCCACCTACAATAATAAAAAGTAACCCCCCACCTCTTTTATTCCCTAATTACTATTTGTTGGGAAGGAACTTCTCAGGCCAGGACTTCATTTCCCACATTCCTTTGAGATGGGGGAACTACTTACTTACCCTTAGAAGACCAGAAAGGATGGAGAAAAGGATATGCCTTTCTCACTTGTCCTCATCTGCTGGCTGAATGCCAATGGCCAGGTGCCTTGAAAGTGGAATGTCATGATCCCAGACGGAAATTGTGAGGCCAAGCACTCCACCCACAACCCACAAACGAAAACAAAACACTCATTTGGATACACCTGACTCTCTTATCAAGTCTAACTAATCTGGACAGGGTTAGTAACACATGGCCTTTCTAGATTCACAGCATCAAGTGGATGTTAACAATTACTATGAGCCAGGCATGGTGGCACACGCCTTCAGCCCCAGCACTCGGGAGGCAGAGGCAAACAGATATCTATGAGTTCAAGGCCAGCCTGGTCTATAAAGTGAGTCCAGGACAGCCAGGGATACACAGAGAAACCCTGTCTCAAAAAAACAAAACAAAAAATCCTCAAAAAACAGAAACCAATTACTATGAAAGAGGCCCACCTGTTGCTTCTCTGTGTGCGTGCGTGGACAGGATGCTGCTACTACTATAAGCAAAGTATGTGGTGGAGAGATGGGAGAGATGTGAGCTATAAGGAGAGTCGGAACTACAGAGACAACAGCAATGAGGATGAGCCTGATGTGAGTAGCCTGCACTTCAACCTGAGGCCATAGTGATGAGGGGCCCCTACTGCTGCTGAGGGCCATGTCTGGGTCTGTGACCCTAACGCTGAAGGAGTCTGTGTTGGTGTCTGTGGCCCATGTTACCACCAAAGACCATGTGGAAGTTCATGGTCTGGGCTGCTGCCTGAAGCCATGTTGATGTCTTTCCCCCACCTCATCCCCCCAAACTGTGAACTACTGGAGAATATGAAGGGGCAGGCCCTGCAGAACCAAAACTGCAGGATCTCCATGACAAAGGGAAACAACAGGATATCCAAGAGGATCCAGTATTGAGAGTGTAGCAGGTGCCTCAAACCAGACCAATGACTCATTGCAATGAACATTTGCAAGTAAACATGTATGGACAAAAGGACATTCTGTATAACATATCTCGGCACACTGCAGCTTCCACAAGATGGTTGGTTTTTTTGTTTGTATTTTTTTTTCTTTTGATGGGGAGGTTACAAGGGTGGAGGGCGAATGTGGAAGGGCTGGGAAATGAGTGGGATTAGGATACATGATGTGAAATTCACAAAGAATAAAAACATATTCAAGAAAACAATTACTGAGGATGTAGCTCAGTTATAAAGTCCTTGCTGAGATCTTTAGCAAGGTCCCAGATTTGATCTCTTATACTGAAAAAGAAGATTCCAACAACTTATACCGGGGGAATTAGAGAAGGGCATAAAATAATTGTGTGATTCAGTATGTTTAGAATTAAAATAGTGTCATCCATACAGTGTTTTGTATTTTTTGGTTCAGGACCACAGTTCCTGGCTGTAATTCCCTCCTAAGTTGGGCCATTAAAATTCTTATCTTTCCCAGCCTTTGGCTGACCACAAAATAATTCTCTGACCTACCTTATCTGATATTAGGTCATAAGGCTCTTTCCATTCCAGGGGGACCTTGCCCCTACCCTGGAGGAATGAATGCTGAGGAGGGCCAAGAAAAGCACTAACACACACTCCCCAGGCTCCCTGCTCCTTCTGTTAGCGCAGGATCCCTCCTTTAGTCCAATCCCATTTCAGCATGATTGCCCATGTTTCAATCACATCTATAGATTGAATCCCCCCTAAAAACCCCAAAGGGGACAGCTGTGATGTGTTCTCCAGACAGCCAGCACTCAGGAGGCTGAGGCAGGAAAATAGAATTTGAAGCCAGCCTAAACTAGATTATAAGATCTTGACTCAAAAAGAAAAGAAGAAAAGGAGGAGGAGAAGGGAAGGAAGGATGGAAAGAAGGGGAAAGAAATCAATCTAAGAAGGAGGGAGGAAGAAAATGTCAATTACATCTATTCTTTTATATATTTAAGAAGAAAAATCAAGGGGCTGGAGAGATGGCTCAACGGTTAAGAGCACTGACTGCTCTTCCAAGGGACCCAGGTTCAAATCCCGGCACCCATATGGCAGTTCACAGCTGGCTGTAATTTCTGGACATGGTGGCGCACGCCTTTAACCCCAGCCCTCACGAGGCAGAGGCAGGAGAATCTCTGTGAGTTCAAGGTTTGCCTGGTCTATAAAGTGAGTCCAAGACAGCCAGGGCTTGTTACACAGAGAAACTGTGTCTTGAAAAAGAAAGAGAGAAAGAAAGGAAGGAAGGGAGGGAGGGAGGGAGGGAGGGAAGGAAAGGAAGGAAGGAAGGAAGGAAAGAAAGAAAGAAAGACCAAAATAGTCTTTTTCGGGTAGTGTCATGATCTCCTCCAGAGAGTCCTTTGAAACACAGCACTGCTCTGAAGTGAATAGCTTTGCGTGGTAGCAGGCACAACCTCTTTACAGAGCTGACAGTAGCGATTTCTTTCCCTCTCTTAAAGTGATACAATACTTTGATTAAAAAGCAATGTAAGGGGGGGGTTATTTTGGGTCACAGTTGGTGGGTACAACCCGTGACATCTGGGGAGCCATGCAGCAGGAGCTTGAGGCAGCTGGCCATATTGCACCCACAAAAGAGCAAGAAGTGTTTGCGTGTGGGTACTTTTCTCTTTTCTGTGCAGTCCAGGCTCCTAGTCCATAGGATGATGCTCCCCACACTAAGGGAAGGTCTCCCCACCTCAGTTAGTCTGATCTGGACAATCCTTCACAGACAAGTATATCTGGAGGCTTGTCTCCCAGGTGATATATGTTATCGCAACCAAATATGTTATTAACTTGTTATGGTCCTATCTAAGTGGGACCTCCAAATACTATCTAGTCCAGGAATAGCTGCACAAACCACACAGTCACTATTCTCAGTCAGATATTGATGGCTTGTTGAGCCCACACTCCAGAACTGGTCACGGCCATCATGATGAGGGTCACAGAGGTCTTGGAGTCTAACTGTGACATTGGTCTGCTTCCAAGGCAGGCTTTTTATAAGAAAAACCATACCAGGTAACAACCAGGTAACAAGGTCTAGGAAACAAACCGCATCCAGGTAGCAACCAGGTGACCACATGTAGGAAGCAAGGGGAGGGCAGCACTGCATCATTTTGACTGGCTAGACAAAGCATTTCTAACTGACCTTTAATTTGATTGGTCCCAAGTGGAGTTGTGGTTGGGGACTTTTTAGAGTGTCAAGGTAACAAAATAACAAAAGTATGAGTAATTTTATCTTATCACTAAAACGGAGACCGAAGACAAAAATAAAATGGCTGCAGTTTTACTAAGTGTTTCCACCCCCCCACCCCCCCCACCCCTCCACCCCACTTTGAGTTGTTGTTATACATCAAATCATTGACTCTAAATTATCCGGTACTTTCAGAGGATGATAATGGCTCCTCAAGACCATGATTTTAATTACTGAGATTCTTTTCTGGATGAAGGACAAGAGGGCATTGATAAGGCAGGCCCACGGGTAAGAATTAGTAGCAATTTACATAGAGGGACTATTAGGGCAGTAATTTGGGATGTTAGTCAAGGGGCCTAATTGAATAATTTTTCAAACCAATTCACACCTTGTTGTTTTTCTTGTTCTGTATCGAGGAGGTTAGTTTGAACTTCAGCCAAAGTGTTTCTAATCACCCCTGAATGGTTGGGATAGGAACATTTTTCAGCTAGGGCCATGCACAATCCTCCTTCCTTAAGGAATGACAAGTCAGTTCTGTAGGACTACTTCAGCCACCTGGTGCTCTACGAATGAGGTGGATGAATGTATTTGAGCCAAGTCTTTACCTACCTGTGCACTCAACTGTCGGAAGTTTTGCTGCCCTGTGATTAAAGCAGTGGTCCCCATGGCTGCTAACCCTGCAATGCCCATTCCGACCTACTTTGGCATCAAGATGGGCGTGGCTCTTTGTTGGCGAGGGTGGGAAAGGGGCCCATGTGAACCCATCCTGCTGCCCCTTCATAAAAGGTGACTTGTGGACACACATGTACAAGTACACATAATTCAGGCCTTTGTTTGTTTATGAGGTGGTTTACAGAGAGACAAGGGGAGAGATCTGTGGTACATACAAACCAACTGACTTTAGGGGCTGTTAAGAGTTTAGTTTTTATCATTCCAAGAGAGCTAGATGATTTTATATTATGTGTGTTAGAAGTGTGACAAATAACTGAATAGAGTGATGCTGGTAATGGATACTTTTGGGACCTAAAACAAATTCTGTCTCCCTGTAAGTCCCCCCAGGGTGATGTAAGTTTCCCAAGGACAAGAGACAGTACCATTTAAGGGGATCAGTTTGAGGAGTTGAAGGGGTTTGGCATCAATAATGGCTATTCCCTAAGGGGGTCTGGGTCTAAGCAAAACCAACAATCCTTGGTTATATCTGGTCTAGAAACATGGAGGAATTTAAAGGTAACTTTGATGGTGTCAACCAAGGAAGTCCCATGAAATAGTAGAGGCTTGGGGACCTCAAAAAGAGGAGGTGCAGTCTGAGGAGGCACCTGGGAGCTGTAATATTTGTTTTTGGGGCACTGAGGAGACCCATTGCTCATCTCTATGTGGGACTAAGTTTGGACATTTGTGCCAGAGTTCCCATTGGGTGTATACCTTCGGGTTTTATGAATTGCTGGATTGTAAACGGCATTCCAGGATCTGGCCCTAACATATAGGCTCTAAACCCCAAGGTGCCTTCAGCCTCCCAGTCATCATTGGGGAGGAATGAATCTCAAGATTGAGAGTTATAGCCAAGGAATTAGAAGTTCTAGGAACCTCACAAGTTAAATTATGATAAGTTCTATACTGATGGAGGGTCACGATCTATTTCCCATCCTGGGGCCCAGGTTTCACATCCTTAATGGTGGTAATTATGGTCATCAGGGGACTGAGCACATGCAGACCCTGTCTCTGCAGGGCACGCATAATATTTGTTTTGACCCAAGAGCTTTTCCTCTATTTTGTCATTAGCCATGCACCCTGTACCTTTATGTGAGCCAGAGTGGAGCAAAAACTGATTGATGAACTTCCTAGCCATGCACCCTGTACCTTTATGTGAGCCAGAGTGGAGCAAAAACTGATTGATGAACTACCTCGTTCTGGCCACAATTTACAAAGATCTGTAATAATTTGTGGAAACTGGGAATAATCCTCATGGTACAAATCAGTTATAATTTTGCCAGTTCTAGTATCAGATAGCCTCCATAGTCAAGTTCTTGGCTGTAATTATTAGGTCTTATCAGTCCCAATTCAACTGCTTTTCTCTAAAAAAAAAATCCTTGAAATGAGTTAAAACTAAGTCAAGGGATAAATGGCCAGCAGATGAAGTTTAGCCCTTTCCTCAGAATATGAAACACAGAGCAACAATCAGGCAATTAAACAAAACAACAGATATAAGTGGACAGACAGGTGCATCAAGGACAAAACAAAATGAAAGTAAGAGACGAACATTGACCAAACAAAACAAAACCTGTTTTAAAGACAGAAGGCCTCTTGAGTGAGAGTCTTGGCCAAGTCTAAAGGGTAGACCCAACCTGTCCCCCTTCACCAAGTCTGAAGGGGTGAATTGCAACCTGTCTGCCTTTGTCAAGTGGAGAAATGGAGTGTCCTCTGTTTCCTGACTCAAGAGCAACGCTGCATCTGGCTCTTCTTCTCTGAGTCACCAAGGGTCTAGGCCATACCAGAAACAAGACCAAACCAAGAAACCAAGAAAAGAAAACTTACCTCCTTATAGAGGTGCCGGCTAGTTTGCTGGCATTCATTTTTCAAACTACCCTTTGTAGGAGTTAGATAAATTAGATTTAGGAAATATATAGGAGTTTCTGATACTGTCTCTTAATTCGGGGCCTGAAGAGCATTATCAGCATGAAGTCAGCAAAAACAGGAAAGACTCAATAGACTGAAAAACAAATTTGAAGTCAGCAAAAACAGGAAAGACTCAATAGACTTGAAACAAAGTATCTGGCCTGACATTGTTTTCAGCTGCTAAGTGGGCAGAGCCCAAATTAAGCTGAAACAGAGTTCCTCCTATCTGAGGAAAGTGCGTGGAGCCCAGAAAGGGAAGAGGCCCCTGATGCTAGAGAGCTCCAAGAGTCCTGCTGAAAAAACGGCTGGCCATTGATGGCCAGCTCTCTCCCTGAAGCAGAAAGAAGCCGGTGAGCAAAGAAAGCCTGATTAAGACACCAAAAGGCCAAGGACTGGACCCTGTGGCTCAGCTTTTGCCTGGAGGGGTTTGATCTGTCCAAACAGTGGCCTAAAGGAAACAGTGCCTGGCTTTAAGGACTGAGGCAGAGCAGCTGAGTTCCTGATTCAAAAGAAGTAAGTTGGCCTGCAGACGGCTGGGGTCTCCCACAGAGAAGAAAGCATGAAGCCTTATTTAAGGTGAGACTGCAATAACCAACGACCCTGACGAACCTGCATCTGAGAGATCCAGAAGAAGGACTACTAAGTGTGTTAAAGAATCTACAACAAAGACTGTGTTCCTGACGACTGAGGACCTGCCCCAGAGACTGTATCATTCTAAAAGGTTATGAAAGTAGTTGTTATGATTATCAATAGGTTTAGTGGATAGGTTAAAGGGGTTGTAGGAATTTATAGGATTAATAGTTAAGAAATTGTTGGTGTTTGTTATAAGTGAATTTAGTAATAAATAAATAAGTGTTAAATAATAATTTAAAAGTTTGGTTACAGGTGGCGCCCAACGTGGGGCATTATGGGTAATTTTATTTTCAAAACTATAGAGAAAACTGCAGATTTTGAAACTATGATGCCAGTTGTTGACAATATGGCAATGTTTACTGCTGACCTCTACACTGTTTTTCAATCAGACCGAATGTTTTATGTGTTTACTTTTTTTTATTTTATTTGTTTGTCATAAGGAAGACGTCTGTTACACAATTAAAAATTATGGAAATGCAGATTGAGGAGCTTAAGAAAATTCTGGCAGGGCAGGTGACTGGAACTGAGAAAATGGCAAGTTCTTTTCTAGCTAGGTCTCCACAGTCGCCGCATGTGCCAGTAGGAAACCAGGTAGGTAATGGTGCTAATGTGGAACCAAGTGCGCCTCCAGAGGAGCTGCATGGTACTGCACAATCACCATCAACTTTTCCAGTTATGTTTCAGTTTAGGCCTGATAATAACGGTCAGCTCAATCAGGAATTAACATGGCGTCCAATAGACATTTTGGATTTAAAAAGATTTAAGGAGTCTATTGTCTCTTATGGAATGCACTCATCATTCGTTAAACAGATGCTAAATAATTGGGCTTTACAAAATAGAGTCATTCCCCAAGATTGGAAGGGACTGATATCAGCTGTGCTAGAAGGTAGCCAGCAATTACAATGGTTGTCATGGTGGAGACATGAAGCCACAAAATTAGAGCAGCAAAATATGGCAAGGGGAATAAATGTCACAACCCACCAAATGCTTGGTGAGGGACCTTATGCTGACATACGGTTACAGACTCAATTTGAAGATGTTGTCATCGAACAATGTCGTGTTGCAGCTCTGAGGGCCTGGGATATGGTGGCTGAGGCTGGGAAAAGGTTTACTTCATTTACCAAGATAATACAAGGTCCTCAGGAAACCTTCTCAGACTTTTTAGGGAGATTGACTTCAGCTGTGGAGAGAGATGTAGATAACCCTGATGCCAGACAGGACTTGATAAATGCCTTGGCATATGAAAATGCAAATGCTGAATGTCAAAGGGCAATTAAGCCATTGAAAGCTCGAGGAGCCTCAGTAGATGAATGGATAAGAGAAACAGCTGATATTGGTTTTCAAGAGCATCAGACTAATGTCATAGCACAAGCAGTTGCTAGGGGTCTTAATGAGTGCTTTAAAAATGGTGAACTTGGTCATTTCCAAAGATATCGTAAGGCTGAATCCTCCAGAACTCGAAATGATAGGTACCTGGACTCTGCAGAACATGGTCATAGAAGGGAACGAATGGCTTTTAATGGTGAACATGGTCATAGAAGGGAACGAACGGCTTTTAATGGCAATAGAAGGTTAAGGTCTCCAGGATTTTGTACTCGTTGTGGAAAAGGTAAACACTGGTCCCGGGATTGTAGAGCTCAAATGGATGTCAGAGGTAACCCTTTGCCGGGAAACGAGGGGAGGGGCCTACCGGTTCAGGCCCCCCAAAACAATGTGAACCGTCGTCCATCATCCAACCAGAGGGAAACAGACAGGCAGGAAGAACAAAATTAACTATTGCTGATCTTTTACAGGCTACTGAAGGTACTACAGTTTTAGATTTGACCACAGATCAATCTAAAACATTATCCAAAACAGATGAATGTTATATGTTAACCACTGGTATCTATGGTCCTTTACCATCAGGGACAATAGGATTAATATTTGGAAAAAATGGGTTAACTTGTCAAGGATTCTTTATACATCCAGGTATTATAGATGGAGACTTCAAGGAAGAAATTAAAATTATGACATCCATATGGAAAGAGATGACAATTAATGCAGGGGACAAAATTGCCCAACTGCTGCTGTTTCCTTACACCAAGGGCAAGGTTGTTCCAATAGACAGAACAGGAGCAGTCGAAAATAGTGGAAAACGTGTGAATTGGCAAACAATGGTGAGTGATACGAGACCAAAATTAAAAATACAAGTGAATGGTATTGAAATAGAAGGATTGCTTGACACAGGAGCAGATGTCACTGTCCTCTCACATGAGTCTTGGAATTCAAACTGGCCACTTCAAAGGGTTCCTACACATTTTATAGGAATTGGTAAATTATCACATGTAAAACAAAGTGTACGATGGCTTAACTGTGTGGGACCAGAAGGGCAAACAGGGAAGTTGAGACCTTATGTGGCTGATGTACCCATAAATTTATGGGGAAGGGATCTCTTACAACAATGGGGTACTCAAATTAATATTCCTACAATGCCAGAAATAACAAATGATGAAATGATGGATGCTTTTGAGGAAGGTATTGATATGCATACTCAACAACAATTGCAAGCAATGTCTAGTGTCCAAACACAGGACACCCCAGACATTGAGATTATAGATACTTTTGAGGAAGGTATTGATGTGAGTACTCAACAACTGCAAGCTGTATCTAGTGTCCAAACACAGGACACCCCAGGTATCGAGTTTCCAAATTTATACTAGGGGCCACTGCTGAAATTCCAACAGCCCTACCCTTGAAATGGCTATCAAATAAACCAGTGTGGAAAGAGCAGTGGCCCATAACAAAGGAAAAATTGGAGGCTCTTGAGCAATTGGTAAAAGAACAGCTGGAGGCTCGTCATATAGAAGAGTCTACCAGCCCATGGAATTCTCCTGTGTTTGTGGTAAAAAAGTAATCGGGTAAATGGAGAATGGTAACAGATTTAAGAGCTGTGAATAGAGTAATTCAACCTATGGGTCCTTTGCAGCCTGGTATGCCTTTACCTTCTCTGTTACCAAAGTCATGGCCTTTAATAGTAATTGATTTAAAAGACTGCTTTTTCTCAATTCCATTGCATAAGAATGATAGGGAAAGGTTTGCCTTCTCTGTATCTACTCTTAATAACAGTAGGCCAATCAAGAGGTATTGTTGGAATGTACTTCCACAGGGAATGTTGAACAGTCCAACTCTGTGTCAATATTTTGCACAAAAACCATTAGAAATAATGTGTAAGCAGTTTCCTCGATCTATTATCTATCATTATATGGATGATATTTTGTTGGCTGATTCTGATGTAGTTGTTTTAGAGAACTTATTTAAGGAAATGCAAAGAATTCTACCACTATGGGGGTTAAAAATTGCTCCTGAAAAAATACAAAGAGGAGATTCAATCAACTATTTGGGTTATAAAATAAGTCAACAGAGAATAAGATCGCAAAAGGTACAAATCCGTAGAGACCAATTGAAAACTCTTATTGATTTTCAAAAATTAATGGGAGATATAAATTGGCTAAGGCCCACCCTTGGTTTAAGTACTCATGAGTTAAGTAATTTGTTTCAAACATTACAAGGGGATTCAAATATAAACAGTCCAAGATGTTTAACTGCTAAGGCAGAAAAGGAATTAATGTTGGTAGAACAAAGATTGCAAGATGCATACATAGATCGAATTGATCCCCAACTTGATTGTATTTTGGTCATTTTACCATCAGCTCATTCTCCTACAGGGCTTATTATGCAACGGGAAGATAGTATTATAGAATGGATTTTCTTACCACATAAACAAAGTAAAAAATTAAAGACATACATAGAAAAGATATCTGAATTAATTGTAAAAGGTAGAATAAGACTACGTCAATTATCAGGAATGGACCCGGCTGAAATAGTAGTGCCTCTTACTAATGCTGAGATTATGTCATTGTGGGTAATCAATGAAGATTGGCAAAGAGCTTGCAGTAATTATTTGGGAGAAATTAATAACAAATTTCCAAAAAGCAAACGTATACAATTTATAAAAAGAACTACTTGGATTCTTCCTCGTATTGTAAAGGGAACACCAATTCCTGATTCACCAACCTTCTATACTGATGCTAACAAGATGGGAATGGCAGGTTATAAGACAGACAAAATCAGCAAGGTAATCAAAAGTCCATATACCTCAGTTCAAAAAGCAGAATTGTATGCAATCCTTATGGTGTTATTAGATTTTCCAGAGTCTCTTAACATAATTACAGATTCTCTATATGCAGAAAGAGTTGTGTTGCACATAGAAACTGCTGAATTTATTCCCAATAACACAGAATTAACTTCTTTATTTATACAGTTGCAACAGGTCATCAGAGGTAGAAATAATCCATTATATATAACCCATATTCGATCCCATACAGGTTTGCCAGGTCCACTGGCACAAGGAAATGAGGAAATTGACCAATTACTCATAGGAAATGTGTTGGAAGCCTCAAAATTTCATCAGAAACATCATGTTAACAGTTCAGGTTTAAAGAAAAAATTCTCTATTACCTGGCAACAAGCCAGGGAAATAATTAAAAAATGTCCTACGTGTTCTCTGTATAACCAAATTCCATTACCTGCTGGTAGTAACCCTAGAGGTACTAAAAAGAATGAAATTTGGCAAATGGATGTTTTTCACTTTGCAGAATTTGGAAAACAAAGGTACGTACATCATACCATTGATACATACTCAGGGTTTCAATGGGCAACTGCTTTAAGTTCTGAAAAAGCTGATTGTGTTATTGCACATTTGTTAGAAATAATGGCATTTATGGGTGTACCTGCACAAATTAAGACTGATAATGCTCCTGCATATGTATCTAATAAGATGAAGCAATTCTTTGCATATTATAATATAAAACATGTTACTGGTATACCACACAATCCTACAGGACAAGCAATTGTAGAAAGAGCTAATCGTACCTTAAAAGAGATGCTTTTTAAACAAAAGGGGGAATTAAAGAATCCCAGGGATAGATTACACAATGCATTGCTAACTTTGAATTTCCTAAATGTTGGTGAAAAGGGTACCACTGCAGCTGAGAGACATTGGGTTATACAAAAAACGGAGGAATTAAATCAACCAATATATTATAAGGATATGTTAACTTTAGAGTGGAAACCTGCAATGGTTTTAAGATGGGGACGTGGTTATGCCTATGTGTCTACAGGGAATGAAAAAATGTGGTTACCAACAAAACTTATAAAGATTAGATCTGACCAGGGAGAACCTCCCATTAGCTGAAATATGAATGTCTTCGCATGGTAAGAATATTTTATTAAGTTTATGGTGTTAATGATATTCCAATCTTTTATCCAGAATGGACAGAGTTTATGCCTTAAAATGGACTTACAAAGTTGTTCTATGCCTTCCATTTGCTCAAATTTAGAGAAAAAATTTATTTTCAGAGCCAAGGACTAAATGACAATAACAACAAGACAAATGGGCCAGAAGATTCAACCTAACATACTGCTTCAATCACTGTTTTCTTAAAAACTTTGCATGCAAATCATTTTTAAAAGCGCTAGTCCAAAAAATGATCGATCTTACAGAGACTGGACAATAAAAGCTATAGGTAACTTTCTGAGAATTGGCCAATATCTCAATTTTTGAAGGGTACCCGAAAATATTTACACTCCATTCCCAAAAGATGGGTTGGAAGCTTTTTGTTATGTGTTGTGATTGTTTGTTGTCGTCTGGAATGAATGGATACATGTTATGTGTTGTGAATTGGATTTGAGGATTTTCTTTTTTCCCTCATTTTATTTTTTTGTCTCTTTTATTATTAAAAGCTTAAGATTATTTTGTTATATTGGTAGAAATTTAAGATTCTGTTTATTGATGCAAGTTTAAAAAATGTTTTGTATGTAATAGAAAGTTTATTGATTAGAATTTAAGATGTTTTGTTTGTTTTAATGTCTTTTGTCAAAAGAAGTAAATACAACTATGTATTGTAAGAAGTTTAAGGTTATTTTAACACTTGCTTTAATGTATATTGATAAAAATTTAAAGTTAGTTTATGTATTGTACATAGACAATTTATTTACATTGTATATGTAGATATTATGTAGATTTATTTTTTATTTTACTAGAAGGGGGATATGTAGGAGTTAGATAAATTTATAGGATTAATAGTTAAGAAATTGTTGGTGTTTGTTATAAGTGAATTTAGTAATAAATAAATAAGTGTTAAATAATAATTTAAAAGTTTGGTTACAACCCTTAGTTTGACTGAGGGTAGGGGGCCATCCCAGTGGAGGTCATGAAATGTAAGAGTCCAACCTCAGTGGGACCTCCAAAGGTTAGAGTCCATGAATAGCCACGCAAACCATTCAGACACCAATCTCAGCTAGTGATGGTTTATTAAATGCACACCCCCAAAATGATCATGGCAAGGTCACAGTTAGACTCTCAAGCCCTCTTTTGGACTTTAACAAACTCTAGTCTCTCTCTCTCTCTCCTCTCTCTCTCTCTCTCTCTCTCTCTCTCTCTCTCTCTCTCTCTCTCTGTGGTGCTGGGGCTCCAACCCAGGGCTTTGTACATGCTTTCTTTTTGTGATCATAAGAAATTTTAAATGTACTCTTGAAGACAGGGATTGTGTAGAATCCTTTACATGTATTGTAATTACTGGGAATGGATCCTTTCAAAATAGGGAGTTAATACTAGGACCAGGCAAGGCTGTCAACAATCACTATGTGAGTGACTGATGCCGTGTATGTGTGTGTTTGTGTGTTGTATTTACATGCATGTTCCTGCATGCAGAACACACTTGTATATATTCTGAGCTGTGAATGAGTTCTGGGCTCTGTTCCCAGATATACAGGGAAGTCACTCTTCAATAGAGAAAGTCATAAAATTTCAACATGTCCCTAGCATGTTTTAGAGTAAGATAGAGATTACGCAGCATGCTTGATTTTTTTGGCATCTAAACAAAATAGCTGTACTTGCTTGCTTTATATAGTTAACACCAAAGATGTGGATTTGTTTCTTTTTAGAACATTCCTCTGCTTAACTCTGTTCTTTCTTGAGGCTTTTCCCCTATATATGGGCCCATTCATGGTCATCTTCCAGATGTGGAGCCATGTGCGTGATGCAAGTGTTTCATGACCATGATGTGAGCCATTTGTCTCAGAAATAGCTGTCTTCAGGAAATCTTCCCTACCAACCCAGATGTTTGACCTTTGAGCCAAACATCTCAGAACTATTTCTATTTCATATTCCACAATATTGGCATGCTACCCTACCAAGTAGTCCCTAAAGTCTTTGAAGGTAGGAATAAAATTTGCTAATTTTCTGTCTCCAGTGCAAATAACTGACACAGATTAATTGATTAATAAACATTTATTAAAACATGTGAACGTGATTGCTTGATACTAGTTTAACCCTATTACCAAGAATATCTGACTGTCTACATTTGTACACACCTGCTGCCTATTATTATCTCATAAGAGGTACTATGGCATTGAACACAGAAATCAAAAGGATGACTGACAACTGTTTGCCACTCCGGTTCTGGAGGATTCAATGCCCTTTTCTGGCCTCCCCAGGCACTGCATGTGTGTTTCCAAAGATATACATGGAAGCAATATACCCATACACATAAAATAAAATGAAAATAAATCTTCAGGGCTGGAGAGATGGCTCAGTGGTTAAGAGTACTGGCTGGGTTAAATTTCCAGTATGCACTTGGCAGCTCGCTGTGATTCCATTTCCAGGGGATCTGGTCCCCTGTTCTGCCCCACACTGACACCAGGCATGAATGTGGTACATACACAGACATCCATGCAGGAAAAACACCCACATATATAAATAGTCATGACAAGCCGGGCGGTGGTGGCGCACACCTTTAATCCCAGCATTTGGGAGGCAGAGGCAGGCGGATCTTTGTGAGTTCGACGCTAGTCTGGTCTACAAAGTGAGTCCAGGACAGCCAGGGTGACACAAAGAAACCCTGTCTCGAAAAACCAAAAAAATTAAAAAAATAAATAGTAATGACAAATAAATTTGAAGGAAATACAGGAGGCTTATGAATGTCAGTTGCTCAAAGAGACAGAGCATCAAAATCCTTAGTGATCATTGTAGTGATAACTCAATTGGTCAAGTCATTGTCATTTAAGGCAGTTGCATCTGGTACTTTCTCACTTTCATAATAATTTTTGGCAACTGGTTTGTATTAAAGATATGAAAAAGTGTTTCTGAGAAATTTGGGGATTTCCATTATGACAATGAGTGTGAGAATTTCTTGTAAGTTTTAAGAGGTCAGTTTTTTCCCCTCCTTCCCCTTATGCATAGTTTCTAAATTAAGTCAGAAATATAGGAACTCATATGATCTGAGTTTCTCAATTTGGCTAACCTCAAATCTTTACTGACTTCAATAGTAATGCATAGGACTTTTCTATTAGGTGAAATTCATGTTCTGTTGTTATTATCTATTGAAATCCCAAGGGCTGGTGCTATAATTTATAAAGATCAAGGACACACTGATTTTTATGCCCATTAGAAGCCCATAAGAGGTTCTGTGTGGTACAGACTTCATAGAGAGGAAGGAAAGATTTCTGTCTCTTCTCTTGATAGTCTATAAGCATTGAGCAGTATTTGAAAAGAAGCCAAGAAGGTGACTCTGGTGGGTAAATGTATTTGCCACCAAGCCTAAGACCCAAGTTTGTCCCCAGAAACCCATGTGGAAAATGGTGCAAACTGATTCCCACAAATTTTCCATGTGTGCGTGGGTACACACACACACACACACACACACACACACACACACACACACACACAACTTGAAAAGGGCTGAGAAAATGACAGGAACATCAGGCCAGCAGCAATTGCTTGCTTCTGATCTCCAAAATCAAAAGCGAGTTTGGGGTTGGGGGCTGGAGAGATGGCTCAGAGGGTCTTGCTGGTCTTCAAGAGGGCCAGAGTTCAGTACTCAGAACCCACATCAGAAAGCTTATAACCACCTATAACTCCAGTTCCAAGTGATCCAATGTTCACCCTTTCCTGGCCTCCGTGGGCACCACACACATGTATATTTGAATATATACATTCAAAAAGACATACACACAAATAAAAATCTAAAATTTAAGAAATTTTTGGAGGAAGAGATTTCTATATTGATGTGGTTTTTTTTTAATTTATTTTTATTTTTATTGGTGTTTTGTCTGTATGTCTATGGAAGGGTGTTAGATCTGGAGTTACAGACAGTTGTGAGCTGCCATGTAGGTGCTGGGAATTGAACCCAGGTCCCCTGGAAGAGCAGCCAGTGTTCTTAACCTCTTAGCCATCTCTCCAGTCACTACTGGTGTGTTTTATTTTGCCTTATGATTAGTGTTTTATTGAGTAGGCAATAGCCTGGAAATTAAGATTAGTTCATTTAAAGACACATTGATTGAGAATTTTTAATTTGCCAAACACTGTGTTTTGTGATTAAAGATGCACAAAGAGAACACCCAGTGCCCCAAAACAGGGTCATGGTGCTAAAATGAATCTTATCTAATAGGAGAAGCTAAGTGGTCCTATGTGGCAGGAACACACAAGGCTGGGAGAAGAGGTTGGATTTTTACCAAGAAAAACAGTAAGGAGAGGTCGTAGTGTCATCATTTGATTGTCTAATTTTGTGGTGATAACTACAACAGTTTACAGAGGATAGAGGCAGTACTATCTCACTAGAGATAGCATTAGGGGTTAAAGGTGAGTACTCTTAAGAAATGTTAGCCAGATGTTGAGGACACCCGAGTCCCAGCACTTGGAAAGCAAAGGCAGGAAAATTAGGATTCAGTACCAGCTTTTAGCTACACTACAAAGTCTGACACCAACCCCGGACTATATGACGTCCTGTTTACAAACAGAAAAGAAACACTAAACATGCAAGTTAAGATACTAGATTGTGAGCCGGGCGTGGTGGCGCACGCTTCTAATCCCAGCACTCAGGAGGCAGAGGCAGGTGGATCTCTGTGAGTTCGAGGCCAGTCTGGTCTTCAAAATGAGTCTAGGACAGCTAGGGATGTTACACAGAGAAACCCTGTCTCGAAAAAAAAAAAAAAGATACTAGATTGTGGGTGGAGAAAAAGGTTTTGGTGGTCAACTTTTGAGTGGAGTAAGAAAAAGAATTAATGATAGAGAGCTTGTTTCTTGTTGCCTCAGAGGCTCTGGAATTTTAATCATTAGTGGAGCCAGAGATGATAAGTGTGGCCAGGTTGCGAGTTTCGTTTTAGAATAGAGTCTGAAGTGTTTGTATGATATGTCCATGAAGACAAGTGCTAGGTGTTTGGAAACTGGAGGTGCCATTAGAAGTAGGGTGACCACTGTGGAGGAAACACTGTCACGGAATCCTGAGGAGGGAGAAGGGGGAGATGAACTGGAGCAGACTACCAGACCCTGGCAATCTTCCCCCCAGAATTCTAGGAGAACAGGGCAAGGAGAAGCTGGGGTGCTAGACTAAAGAGTGCCGGTATTGGAGTGCATAGCCCTACAGACATAGCAGAAGTGGGATGGGTGCCCCAAAGTCACAGAAACTCTGTCCCTCTGCTTGCTTTCCTTTAGCTGGTTAATCTGAAATGCCCTCTGCTGGCCCCTGTCTTGAATATTCTGTCCCCAGCTGGTGACTGCTTTGAATGCTGAACTGCTATGATAGGAATTAAGGCCTGCCTGTCAAGTAGGTCACCAGGGGTGAGCCTTGGAAGGTTATGCCCCACCCCTTCTCTCCCTACCAAACACACCCCAAGTTCCAGCATGTTTTCTGCTTCCTGGTTGACTGCCATGGGAAAGCTGTCTTGACTACCACAGCAGACTGAAATGTCTCTGAAATCCTGAGCCAAAAGAAACTTTCCCTCCTTTGAATTGTTTCTGTCAACTATTTTAGTCAAATATATATATCCCAAAGATATATATATATATTTTTTTTCTGAACAGTTTGTGTGTTACATACTTGTAATTCTGAAATTCCAGAAGCTTGGGGCAAAAGGATCACTATATGTTCAGAGCAGAGCTAGCCTGGACTACAGGGTTTCCCTGCCCCTCCCCCCCAATTAAAATAAATGAATAAAGGAAAATAAATTCTCTAGATCACAGACTTTTCCATCCAATGGGGAACTGCCCATCATCTGAAGGAAGAGAGGCTACCTAGGGAAAGAAAGGGGAATTGGAACAGATAATTTTGTTGGGCTTCCTCTCCCAATCTGGAAGTAATCGTGTGTGATGAAGTCTCTAAAAAGCCCCAAAGAGATGGGGTCTAGAGAGTTTCTGGGTAGCTAGCTGAACATGCTCTGGTTCCTACAAGTTGGTACACCTGAGAGGGTATGATGCCTGCAGATTCCTTTTTCCTTGCGTCTCTTCATTTTTATCCTTCTTTTCTTTTTGGTGGTGGGGGTATCAAACTCAGGGCCTGCACATGGTTGGCCAACACTCTATTCTTAGACCCTGGCTTTCTGAAATTCCATCTCAATATCCAGCCAGGGTAGCCTCAAATTTGTGATCCTTGGCCTCCGCCTCCTGGGTACTGAGATTATACAAGCATGAACTCCACGCCTGGTACCTTAGTTTGCTTCTGTGTTGCTGTAATAAACGCCATGATGAAAAGCAATGTGGAGGGAAATGGACTTACATAACTTACAAATTATAGTCAGCCTTGGAAGCCACGGCAGGAGCTAAAGATAGGAACCTGGAAGAACATTGCTTATCGGTTTGCTTTATGGCTTGTTCAGCTTGCTCTCTTATGCAGGAAGGGACCATGGGCTTAGGTGAGACACCACCCAGAGTATTCGGGCCCTCCCACAGCCTTTATTAATCAAGAAAATGCCCTGTAGACATGCTCACAAGCCAATCTGATGGAAGTATTTTCTCCATTGAGGTCCCTCTTCTCAGTGACTCCAGTCTTTGTCTAGTAGACAAAAGCTAATGGAAACACTTGGCCAATTTGTAGCCATTTTAAGGCTCACTATAACAAAGTAGCAATGTAAGTAAGTTATTTTCTGAGTTCTGTGAGCTGCTCAAGAGAATTAATCGAACCTGGAAAGATAGGGGTTGCATGAACTGTGTGAACTCCAGTCTGTATTCTGTCCATAAGCACTGAGAAATCTGGGGATTAGACTGTCATCTAAATAGACGGCCCGGTGTTGGGCCCTCAGCTGTTGGGATCTGTCACTATGTTTGTATCAGAATTTAACTGGAGTGGAGGACACCCGGACGGTGGGTGGGTGTCTTGCTTGCTAGTAGGTTTTGAGGTCACACGTCTTCTGTATTGATTACAGTGTGAGAGTAGAGGGAAAATGGGTGTTTACTTGTTGAGACAAGTTCTGATTGTATGGACCAGAAGGGCCTTCAGTATCTTGCCAGTAATCTCTTTTTGATTGACTTTCTGCTCCAAATTTGTACCCCTGAAAACCAGCTGCGTGTTAATGGCTATCCCCTTTGCTGTGGGTGTGGTATTAAGTTTGGCCAGTAGAGGGCAATAAAGGAATATTGCAGAAACAAGGCTGCTGCTTCCTTGGGAATGTAATGTGTGATTTTTGCTTCTCCTGCAGCTGCCTGGTAAATTGGTGTGCAAATATGTGAGAAGGACAGTGGTGACCGGACCCAGCCACGTATGCCCGGAAAGCAGCCTCCTCGCGACCTTGCCATTTTAGCGCGTGTTTGTTGACCTCCCTATCCTCCTTCCCCAGGTGGATACACTGGCTATAGGGCCTGACCTCTGAAGCAGAACCCCCCCCCCCTCGCCTGTTCCTTTCTCTGCCCCTGCGGCCCCTCATCCCCAACTCTCATTAAGAAGCTATACTCCATACCAATCTCAGTGGTAGCAGGAGTCTGTAATCCCAGTTGAAGGTAGGGACGGGAAGATTAAGAGTTCAAAGCCTGTCTGGCTACATTGGAAGTTAGAACCCAGTTGGGGCTACTTGAGACACTGTTACAACATCCTCCCCCTACTTCCTCAACCCTCCCACCCCCAAACCCCGCCAAAAACAAGAAACAAAAAACAAAACAATAGCTCCCAAACTAAGCAACAAAACAAAACAAACAAAAGCTACAGTGGATAAAGTAGGATAAACTAAAGAATACACAAAATGAAGCAAAGTAGAAAACAGGAATGTATTTTAATTTTCTTTTGTTTATTGATAGGGTATCAGTATGTAGACCAGATTGCCTTTGAACTCATAACCTTCTTGCCTCAACTTCCCAAGTGTCCTACAGGCGTGTGCTATTGTGTTCACTGCAATAGAGGTTTTTGAATGAGGGTAGTTTCCCATACAAAGACCACCCAGGGAGGCCCAACCAATTGTCCAAGTGAATTTGACCTAAAAACTCAAGTTTATTACCTCTAAACATTCTTCTTCTTCTTCTTCTTCTTCTTCTTCTTCTTCTTCTTCTTCTT
>CAJQZJ010001638.1:4949538-4988030 GCA_907164525.1 Lophiomys imhausi
TTCTTCTTCTTCTTCTTCTTCTTCTTCTTCTTCTTCTTCTTCTTCTTCTTCTTCTTCTTCTTCAATAAACAGTGTCAATTCATCAAAGCCACAGTTACGCCAATCCTCTCACTTTTCTTATTAGTACAAATAAAGGTCGTGCAAAATGCAATTTCCTCACAAAAAGTATGTGGAGTCCTTTTGTTGTTGTTGTTACTTTGGGTACTGATTTTTAGTATGAGTGAAAGAGACACTCAAAAGTGATTTTTGTTTGTTTTGTTTTTCAAGACAGGGTTCCTCTGTGTAGCCCTAGCTATCCTGAAACTCACTCTGAAGACCAGGCTGGCCTCAAACTCAGAGATTTGCTTGACTCTGCTTTTGGAGTGCTGAGATTAAAGGCATGTACCACCACTGCTTGGCTAAAAGTGATTTTTTTTAAAGGCTGTAATTCCTGAAGCAAAGTTCTTATTTTCTCCTGAATTGTGGGTGCACTGAGAACGTTGGTATAGAGAGTATAGGTGGACAGACCTCTGCTTCTCCTGTTTTAGTTGTGACGCCATCAATTGGAGAATGTTGTCTTACACCATTGGACAGGTGGAGAGCCCATTTCATCTCTGGGTCAAATAGGCTTTTCAGGTACTAGCCTAGGCCCATGCATATGTATTCTTATGACTGACCAAGTAGCTTGGATGTCTACAGCAGATCAGAATATAGGGCATTCAGATCACGGTGCAAATATATAACAAAGAGTGTTATGTATGTCCCCCAAATAATTGTATGGGATGTACTTATACTAGACTTTTTCTTTTAAAATGTATTGTGTGTGTGTGTATGGGTCTTTTGCCTGCATGTATGTTTGTGTATCGTGGGTACTGTGCCCTCAAAGGCCAGAAGAGGGTTTTGGGTCCATTGAAACTGGAGTTACAGGTGGTTGTGGGTCACCATGTGGTTGTAGGTCACCATGTGGTTGTAGATGCTGGGACTCAACCCTGGTCTTCTGGAAGAGCAATCAGTTCTCTCAACTGCAGAGCCATCTCTCCAGCCTTGCACTGTTTTTTTCTGAAGTTCAGATTTAACTTGGTATTCTGTTTCTGGCAACTCCTCCTTCTTTGGACTCACTTTACTGCCTCAGAACTTCCCCAAGATATTTTGGATTTTGTCACTCTTCATTGCCTTTACAAGAAAGTTCTTTATTTTAAAATTAATTAATTTTGAGACAGGGTCTCACTCCATAGCCCTTCCTGGCTTTGAAACTGCTATGTAGATCCAGCTGGTTTCAAACCCACAGAGATCCACCTGCTTTTGTTTCCTCAGTGCTGGGATTAAAGGTGTGCACCACCATGTCCAGTTAAGGTCCTTTATTTTTTTATATGATCTTCAAGGCCCTGCCAAACTCTCCAGCTCACTGCACTTCTGACTGTCTTACCATCAAGCTTCAACATGGCCAGACCTTCCTGGAATGTACCTCCCTTCCCATCTTCTCTAATCCCTAAGCCTCTTCTCCTATATCCTTCTGTGTTAGTCAGCTTTCTGTTACTGTTACAAATGCCAGAGCTAATCAATTTAAAAACCATAAAGGTTTATTTCAACTCACAGTTTTGGAGGTTTCGGCCCTTTACCTATTGCCCCCTTTTACTTTTGGGTCTGGAAACAGCCTGATGCTAATGTACAAATTAGCCATGCCCTAGTTGGTTTCTCATCTTGCACATACCTTGTTTGTATCATGAATTAAAAAACATTTATTTTATATCTAGTGGCTTCTGTATTTATCCTCTCAGGCAAGAGTGACCAACTCTTTGTTGTCCATACCTGATAGATACCTTGCCCTATGCCAGGCACCAAGCATTAAATATATATAGAGAGTGAATGAATGAAGCTGAGATTCAGAATATTAGCCCACAAGCTCTCTCAAACAAAATGACGATGTGTGAGGGATTTGGGGTGGGGTTCGTTACAACATCTTCTTTAAGTGCCTTGTATAAACGATGATTTCCTAGTTAAGTAAAAAGTGCATTTTGTTCATAACATTTGTTTTTTCCTTTTCTTTTTGGTATTAGGAGTGAACTCAATTCCTCCTCCATGTTAGGCAAACATTCTACTACTGAGTTACACCCCAGTCCAGACAAAGCTGTGTGTGCAAAAATATTCATGGTATTGTAAGTTCCCGGAAAGAACAGCCGCGCCCCTGTTAGAGATTCCACAAAGCCAAAATTACAGACCTTTGTGATACAGAGAGTCACAGTTGTTGCAGACCAGAGCCAAACTATCTTGTGATACTTTTGGTTCTTTTGAAAGCCGTTCCCATGTCTATGTCTAACCTAATAATCTTGTGACTATACAACTTTTCAGTTGTGTTGAGGGTCCCTAAACGGCTTATCGGGTTACAGTGCTTGCTTCCAAGCCTGACTACCTGAGTTCAATTTCCTGAACCCACAGCACAGAGGTACAGAAACGACTGACCCTCACCCTAGGCACACACGAGAATGTATGTGCATACACAAACATACACGCAAATAACCAAATATGTAGAAAAAACCGCAATAAAATGTGTTCTTAGCAGATCACCTATCAAAAGCTAAGGCATCAGATAGTTTCCAAACCCGTTAGTTTTCCCTGCTTTGCCGCAATCAGCCTCAAAAATGTATTTGGGAAATGTCATGATTGGTGACTTTTCGTCTTTTCTCAGACGAATTGAACCACATTTAAAAACGTCCAGAGTAGATCATGTCATTTGGGGCAAGCGGAACGTGCGTTCCCTCCCTAGCCACGGGGGTGGTCACTCACATTTGCGTCAACAATAAACTGCAGACAAGAGCTGCGTTTTTGACCCGGCAGCATTGTCCATCAGGGAGGGTACTGCTGGGGACACACACCACCCGGCCCCCGCCCCGTTGGTTACCTGTCGAATTGGGTGGGTCCTGCCAGCCGCGGCCCCATAGGGCCCGGTGGACGGAGCCCGCAGCGCACGCGCAGACGGCAGGGCGCGCGACGGCCCTCGCCCCTCCGCCCTCCAGGTGGCGCTGGCGACCCGCCGCGGCCTCCCCGAGGCCATCGCGGGCGGCGCCGGCCGCCTTGCGGACCCCGGGTCCGCCTCCGCCGCGCCGAGGGCGTGGGCTCCCGGCTCCCGGAAGCGGCCGCCGCGGCGTGGAGCCCAGCGGGCTGTCGGTCCCCGGAGCGACAATGCGCGGCGGCCGGGGGCTGTGAGCCGATCGCGGCGGCGGCGGCGCGGCCGAGGCCACTGAATGGCGGCTCGCTGAGGCGGCGGCGCGGCGCGGGCTCCTCCCGGCGTGGGTTGGCGGGGACCGGGGTGATGCTGCTTAAACTCCTGCAGAGACAGACCTATACCTGCCTATCCCACAGGTATGGGCTCTACGTCTGCTTCGTGGGCGTCGTGGTCACCATCGTCTCGGCTTTCCAGTTCGGAGAGGTGAGTAGCGGAGCCCAAGCCCAGGAGCCGCTCGCGCGGTCCTCCCTGGCCGAGCCCCGCAGTGCCGGCGTCCCACTTCTCCCTCCTGCCTCCCCATCCTCCCTGCACCCTGGGGACCAGCAGCGCATGGCCCACCGGCCTGGGGCTCGGAGAACGCGCATCCTCTACCCGGCTCGGCTGCAGCAGCTGGACTGCACGTCCCGGCCTCCCATGCTTCGGCGTGCGGCTGGGTCCCCTTCCTTCCCCGGGCTGTCCCCAAGAGTCCTCCGGTGGTCATTTGACTTTTGCTCTCAGGCCTTGCGCCGGTGAAACTCCTTCCGAGGATAGATAAGCAGTTCGTATTTTTTCTGTAGTGATCTTTCGTTCCTTGGCTCTCCTTCCTATCCAACCCTCCGGTGCCACCCTATTAATCTTTCACCTTTGACAAAACACCTTATCTTTTTAATCCAGTTTTCTTCTGGATCTCAGACTTTATCCAAGAGGCACGTGCGGTTTTTGCATGTGAATTTTGCAGAGTTAAAGGAGATTTTTTTTTTAAACTTTTTCATTTTTCACAACTGCCCTACTGTTGTGTACAGCTGTATGCCAGCGGGTGGAGGCCTTACTGCTAAGAACGCATATGCTGGTGGGGAAGCACCAACTGTGATTATCTCAGATGGGCTGAGGGTAGGGCCCTTGTCAGGTGAGTAGGACTGCCTGCGGATTTTGGACTCCAGCCCTGGACCTCTTGGGAGCCAGTACAGACCCTTGCCTCATGGGGTATGCTAATACTTCTTAGATCAAGTGGCAGGTCCTTCTTGGACTGAGACCTGTGCTTAATTCATGTGCAGTAAAGCAGTTTGGTTAGATTTTAAACTCTTCAAAGGGCACAGACAACCACCGGTTTGTGGAGGCGAGAAGCACCAAGTTAAACGAATTTTATGCTCCTTTGGAGACATACCTGGAACGTTTTGGTATGAAATTACTCTTTGGTTTAAAACTCAGTTATCTGATTCTTGGTACTGATGTGCTATACTCTCTTAAGCATGCAAAGGGCTATGAGTAGGTCCGAAATGGAAATGCGGGCACATGTGTGTGATTCAACAAGACAACTGCTTCTGGAAACAGGAAGGAAACTTGTGCTTCCAAAGGGTTTGAACTTTGTCTCCCTGCTTTATTTCTTTGCTTATATTTTAGTAAGAGGTTTAAGGGATCTTATACTTAACAGAATGCTTTTACGAAACGGCGTAATACACACGTGCGGGGTCTGCTCCCACAATGAACTGACTATATGTGGAGGAGGTGATAACCAGTTTAAATGCTGAAACTCTAGCCCAAGCTCAGTTACTGACACTGTGTGCAGATTAAGCATTTGTTTAGTGACTGGCTTATTGATATGGCATGTTTCTAAGTGGTTTTTGGTGGTGGTGGTGGTGGTGGGTTTTGTGTGTGTGTGTGTGTGTGTGTGTGTGTGTGTGTGTGTGTGTGTGTTTCTACGGACTAGGAAAAAAATAGTCTTGCAGGTGAGGATGAAAGCATCGCAAACTTCTAAGTGTGGAATATTTTCTTAATATTACACTACCTCATAGTCTGTCTCTGTTTCTTGTGTTGTAACTTGATAGTTAGCGTCTTATCGCTTTTGGATGTCTTGGTTTTTAAGATAGAGTCTCACTAAATTGCCCAGCTAGCCTGAAATTCACAGTCTTCTTGTCTTAGCCCTTCCAAGTGTTAGGGTTACTGGGTTATGTTTTTAACCTGGTTTGCTTTAAGTGAGCTGTTTACTAACCATAATGTAAAATACATTTGTTACAGCCTTGAAGTCCCCACAAATTTTTATTCCATTTTATTTTGAGGGGGTCTCTTCATGTAGTTCAGGCTGGCCTGGCACTCCCTATGTAGACCAGGCAGGCCTTGCACACACAGAGATCCACCTGCCTCTGCCCTCACAGTGCTGCGACTCAAGGTGTGCGCCATCATGCCTGGCTTATGGGGCCTTGTGGGAAAGGTAGTATATGAGGTGGTGGCAGCTGGCCTGTGGTGGGCTGGAGGATTAGGAAAATCTAATCTGGATTTGACTCTTGGCTTCAGTTAATACTAATCATGGTAACAACTTACATAGTCCTTATTAAGCGTTCTCTTAACTGCCTTACATATTAATTGAGTCCTCACAGCATCATCTGATAAGGACAGTATTATTTTACTCACCTCACAGGTTTTGCAACTGAGGTGTTTGCAGAAGTTAACACAGATAATTCATGGCACATATGTCCTTCAGACTTAGATACCCGGCTATGATTCCAACGTCATAATAACATCTCTCTCTTTTTTAATGGTTTTCATTATTACATTTACTTATGTTATGCGCACACATGTAAGTGTCACATTGTGTTTGTGGTTCCCAGGGATTAAACTCAGGTTTGCCTACAGCCCTTATCCCCGAAGCCATCACATTACCACCACCACCTTTCCATCCACTGCTGGGGACTGGACCTGTGACCTGGTGCATCCCAGGCAAGAGTTTTACCACTGTGCTTTACCCCTAGCTCGGGATGGTTTCTCAAGCAGCCCAGGCTTTGCTTATCTGATCTGGCGAAAACAAAAACAAAAACAAACAAACAAACAAAAAACTCACCTCTCTTGGCTTCCTTTTCTTTAAAATAAAGGCACAAACTTCTTCTTATCAGGGAAAGTAAGTGTATGAAGTACTTCATCCGACTGATAGTACATAGCAAACCATTGCTAAGAAGCCATAATAGTTAATGCTACTGTTCATGTTGTCACCTTAGATTGTCTTGTCTTGGTCTTCACTTTGAAATAGTAGTTTGATTATATAAGTAGCACCAATCCGTTAAACTAGCTGTCTTACTTATTAAGGTTAAGATCATTGTTAAATTGTGAATTCATTGTTTTCCCCCTCTTAGTGTACAGGCAAAGTGGGCATTTTTTTTCAAACATTTGTGCGTGTCTGTCTGTGTGTGTCTGTCTGAAGATCTCCTGGAGCTGGGGTTACTGAGCTGGATTATGAGTGGCTCAGTATGGGTGGTGGGATCTAAACTCCAGTCTACTGGAATACAATAAACCATCTGTCCAGTCTTTGCCCTACCTTTCTCTGTCTTGGTGTGCGTGTTTGAGTTTGTGACAAAAATCACATATACCCCAGGCTAGCCTCCAGCTCCATTTGTACTTGAGGATAAACCTGAATTTTCTGATCCTCCTGCCTCAACCTCCGTAGAGCTGGCATCATTATTGTGAAACACCATGCCCAGTACTGGGGCTCTAACCCAGGGCTCTGTGCATGTTAGGCAAGTATGGTACTAATTAAACTATCTTCCCCAGGCTTAGGTTGTTGCTGTTTAATAAGCCATTTGAACACTCAAATTTTGAGGGAAAATAATCAAGGGAGGGATCTACTAACTAATTGTTTTCCCCTACAAGTTGAGCCAAGTACTTTCTGGAAAACCCTGGGGAATTCTGATAAAGTAGAAATAGAGGGTGGGCCCTCAATGTGGAGATACTGGCCTGAATCAAATAAGGATGCGACAGCTCCAAGGTATGGTTGAAGAGAACATTTTATTGTAGGTATGAAGGGAGAGTGCAGCCAGAGGCATCTGGAAGAGTCCTGAACAGGGAGAGAAAGCCTAAACACAGAGGAAAACTGACTGGCCGTGGGAGAATGAGGAAGAAGAGTGGAGGAGAAGAGAGGAGAGGGAACCAAGAGAGCAAAGAGAGAGCACATGGCTGAAATGGGGGGGTTATATAGGAATGAGAAACTGGGGAATGGAAGCCCATGAACTGAAAAAGTTTGAGGTAGGGGCTGGAATGAGAAAAGTTGAGGGGAGCCCTGGACTCGAACAGGTACTTACTTTGCTGAGAGAGCCTGGAGGCCAGCATGCTGTTTGGTATGCGAATAAGCACCACGGTTAACCATTTGTCCCAAGTTTACTCTGCACTGGACAGGACCCAGTGATGAGGGCAGCAGGGACGGATTTGTTTGTTGTAAGTCATGTGGGTCTGGGAGTCCGGGTTTCTTATAAATCAAGCACTAGACAGTATCCTTAAGAATCCTTTAAGGGTCAGGATGTGGTGGCGCATGCCTTTAATCCCAGAACCTGCGAGGGAGAGGCAGGAGGATCTCTGTGAGTTCGAGGCCAGCCTCTCTACAAAGTGAGTCCAGGACAGCCAAGGCTATTACACAGATTGTCTCAAAAAAAAAAAAAAAGTAACTAGATAAGTTGATAAATAGAGTCCTTTAAGGACTCTTCAGCAACTATGCCCTTAATTCAGAAATTTTTGATTCTGCTTTGTATGGTATATATAACATGACTGTAATATTAGCACACAGGAGACAGGCAGGAAGGTTGAGCATTAGAGGCTAGCCTGGGCTACACAGTGAGACATTGACTCAAGTAAAAAAGAAACTTCTGGCTTTAACATTAGTATTTGTTCTGTCTTATAGTTGCTATTATGTATCTTAAGACATGTTTTTTAGGGGAAAATGTATTTCAGGCTCATTATCATTTATATACAAGTCTACACCCTTTCCTGAAACTTGTACAACTACTATATTATCTTACCATCAAATGCTTGCACTCTCTATAGTGAAGTACATGAATATTTAGTCTGTGAGGAGAATACTGACTATAAATAGTCTCAGGTCAGTTAGGTCAGGTTTTACCACTGGATGAGTTCAAGGCAGGTCAAATGTGCTGCCAAGTGAGGAACAAAAACAACACTGGTGTTTGGAGCTCTTTTGATTTTAGGATTGTGAATAAAGGGTTGTAGGTTACTGGTATGTAAGTATGTGTGCCTTCTCTTACATTGAATATATCACTTCTCTTACATTGAATATATTACTTTCTTACGTAAACTCCACGTGTAAACAAAATTAACTCACATAAGAAAGTCAGCAGGCTATGTTAAAGTCTGCTGCTACTGTCTGAGAATTTCCTCCCTGTCCCTTTTGACTGCCTATCTATGATTATGATGTTGGATTAATGAAATACTCTTTTTCAATGATAAAGAAGATTAAAAACCCAATCCAGGCTGGGTGTGATGATGCACACCTTTAATCTTAGCACTTGGGAGGCAGAGGCAGACAGATCTCTGTGAGTTCAAGGCCAGCCTGGTCTACAAAGAGAGTCTAGGATAGCCAGGACTCCGTTATACAAAGAAAAAGAGACAATCCAGCCCAAGTTACCTTAGTGACTAGCTTCTTAGCTGGTCCAATTTCAGGAAAGAAATGTGTTATCATATTCATATTTGGTTAGTTTCCTGACTAAACTGTTAGATTTTTAGTGTGTTCTTGGTCAGGGGGGAATAAGAAAGAGACTGTAGAGGAATTTTTATATAGAAACATGGCTACTCTGGCTAGAATAGAGACACGCCCTCAGCACACTGAGACACATCCATAGTACTCACCTTTAATCCCAAGCACTGAAGTTAAAGTTACTTTGTAGAAGGAAGCACTCATGTTTGAAAGGGATGTCTCATTGAGTGACGGACAAAGTGACGAATCAGAGAAAGATTTGACAGACTAGCATATGCCCAACTCTCATGAGAAGAGGCAGGAAAGGGAAGCTACTTAAGGGAGCAGCACAGAGGGAGAGGAACAGAATCAGCGGGAAAGTTTTACAGAAACAGGTTGAAGAGAGAACAAGTTAGACACAGGTAAAGACAGAACGAACAAGTGAATAAGGAGGAGCCAGAAGATTAGAACAGATTGCTAGAGTTTGTTTGAGGCCGAGAGAGAAGCCAGATTGAATCAGTCAGCTTGGAGAGGAGTTTGAGCCAGAACAGCTGAGTTGAACCAGACAGACAGAGTTCAGAAAGAACTAGAAAGGGTGAGCTTATTCAGCAGTAAGTCTCAGAGGCTGAAAACATTCTAGGCCTAGATTAGATTGTGTGGAGACCAGAAGCTTCCAGAACTAGGCCTAGTGGGCAGATGGAGGCAGTAAGCCTGAGACAACAGTTACAGAGACAAATAAAAGACACTGTTACAAGAGACTGAGGGGACAGTCCCTGGCCTGCACAAACTAATTCTCAGTGTGGTCCAAATTAAGTTATTCCCAGCTGATCCTATGTGTTGGATTACCTCTCACAGCTATGGTTTATTTTTGGCAGCAGAAGTTTTATTAAAAAAGTAATTGTTTTGCTACCTATGATGGTATATGTCTTTAATACTAGCACTTGGGAGACAGAAGCAGGTGGGTCTTTTGTGTTTGAGGCCAGCCTAATCTATATTTACAACTAATGGCTGGCTACCCAGAGCTATGTAGTGAGAACCTGTCTTACAAACCAAAAGTAACTAAAACAAAAAAATGGGTTCAAAACCACTAGCCAACATATTCATAGCCCCTTCCTCCCATTTTAGTGTTCAAGAATGTCGGTTACTGGGCACTTCATATAAAAAACTGAACTACGGTTGGCAGTTGGATTTCTTGTAAAGGCTGAAGGAGATCCTCTGACTTACACACACACCATACCACTGAAACAAAATTTTAAAAAAATGTAAACTATAATATTAATGGAATTTGAGCTATGGAGAAAATGCTAAGGATCACATAGAACATTTCTTTAAAAAAATAAGTTTTTCTTTGGGGACACTACTATCAGAGCCTAGTTAATAAACAAAGCAAAGACTTTGTCCCAGTCACTGCTTAACTCCTGGTAAATGAAAAATGCTTATTAACCAAAAGGTGCCAAGTAAATTCTGGAGCACAGTGAGTGGAGGGATGAATTATGGGTCATTTTTTACCTAGTGTCCTTTTAACCTGAATTTTAATGAAGGTAAGTTTTCTACTCTGATATAATGTATGGCTACTTTGTATTTTTCAAACATGGTTAACATGACTGTAACTTGCCCATTTTCATGTTCTGAAATTCATTTTTGTTCTAGGAAAATTTTCCTAGAAACCAGAGGCCTGCTGTTAGGATGCACACAGTATGGCAGAAGGTACCATCAGGATGTACTGCTAAGGCTAGGGGAGATGAGACCACCGCATAAGAACTGCATTAGTAGTTTAAGAAAAAGAGGAGTTTAGTATGTGGATAGGTACACAATAACACTTAGTTTAAGGGAAGAAAATGACTGGTTGAAGCATTTTAGAGGAACCTTAGAGACCTTTGCAGGAGGCACAAGCTGTAGGATTGGCTTCATAAAGGAGTAGATGTGTGGACAGAGGGAAGGAAAAAATACTTTGGACAGTAAGACTATTTGGAGTAGCTGACCTGCAGCTTGGTAATGTAGACAAGTGTGCTCTCTTTTACATTTTGGATCACTAGTCACTGAAAGTGACTGCTAGTTGTCACCAGTAGTCCTGGGTTGCTGGTGGCAGATCCCAATTCAGACTTGGTTTAAGAAAAAAAGAGGAGCTTATTAGCTGATGTAACTGGACAGGGTAAAGCTCTGACAGGGTTGAAATCAAGGTGCTTGAGTGATGTCAGGAATCCCTCCTTGTGTCTCAGGCCACGAATGTCGCCTCCAGTTTCTCATCTGCCAGCAAAGTAAACTGCAGACTTCCTCAGGAGGTGGGCCGCACTGGGCGCTGCCTGCCCGCCTGCCTTGCCCTGAGGGTGAGTGCCCTTGTCACACCTATGGTAACTACGGAAATCATCTTCAGAGCCTTGGGGCTGGGCAGGCCTGGGAGCCACAGCTGAAACACGTGGTCTGAGAAGGCTGCCACTGAGAGCAGTTACCAGACTGTCATCAAAGGATTGGCCAGAGCAGCAGTTGTCAAAGATACCAGCTTCAGATCAAACCATTTCCTTTCCTTGGCCTTCACCTTATGCCCGTGATAACTGTTGCCCTTTATTGTGTAGATGTAATCGCCCACAGCTGTTTCCGTGGAAGGCTCTGTGAATCTGTATTCTTGTATGGGCGTATTATCCTAGGGGTTTGCTAAGCACAGCTCAAGGGTCCTCATGCACCTCCCAGCAGTGATTCAGTGTCTTAACATGCGTAGCAAACTTCACGGTTGCATTTGGTCAATTTTTTTTGAGGTCTATTCTTTTTATTAATGCTTTTTAGTATGTTGTGAAAGCAAACCTTAACCTGACCTCTCTCAGAGCTCTGGCAGACAACACTCGTCTAGATGGTCTCTCTTTCTGCAACAGGTTCCCCTCCCCTCTCCCTCCCCTCTCACCACTCTTAAATGCTAGAGTTGACAAGACTACCCAGTTACATACCTCCCGCTCTCTCCTGTGGCAGACATACATGTTTATCATGATGGTGTTCTTTCCACCCCACGCTGGACACAGTGTCAGGGTTTTGAATGCAGCAGTCTGGGGTTCCCCAGAGCTCCCCCAGAAATGGAGGAAGAACTTGCTTGAGACCCAAGCAATTCTTCCCTGACATTGTCACCATGTACGTTATAGAACAATGCCTGGAAGAACTCCCAGAAACTTGTCCTATATAGGGCTGAAGTTCCTTAATGAAAGAAGAATAAAGGCAAGCTGCTTGTCCCTATGAATATGAGGCTGACTGTTGGGCCCAAGACACATGTTGCTCATTGGTAACAAAAACTTCTCTGTTGGATGAGGCACGGAAGTAAAGTGTACACCTTTAATTCCAGCAACGAGGAGCCACAATAGGCAGATGTTTGTGAGTTGGAGGTCAGCCTGGCTCCACACTTCTGCTGTCACTTCAGCATTAGAGTGGCCAATTCCAGGAAGTTACTGGTTCCAGAGCCTAAGCTGACCCTTGGTGCCTTCCCCTAGCTAGGCCTTCAACGGACAGCAAACCAAAAATTAAGGAGAGGAGATGGGTTTGTGGGCCCCTCTGTTTCCCAGCCCAGTGTGTGTCTTTTTCACTGTGAGCATGCAGAAGGTGGCGGGCGAGAAAGGGCAGGAAGTCCTTCCTGTGTAAGTATGAAGACCTCAGTTTGGCAAGTGTGAAAGTTTGTTCTCTTGGGCACCTTCTGAGACCACTCTCACCACCATGCTTAGAGCGAGCTGTCACTTAGTCATCCCGGTGAGGCTGAAGGTCACATTCATTCAGATGGGTTTCTTACTCTTTCCGAAGCCTCTGGACCTTTTCATTGCAGCCTCTGCCTCTCCGGGGTAGGGGTGGAGGAGTGATGAGCCTAATATTGGGTGATCCCCTGCAGGTTCTGTCTTGTGTGTGACCCCCCTTTTGGTACAAGGTCTATCCGTCTTTGGCTTCAGCTAGGGAGTGTTGCGAGCTCATTTTAAGGCTGTCAACTGCCGCCTCCTCCTGAGAACAGTTAACTGGCAGCCCTTCACATTTCTTAGGTGTGAGGCAGGGTTGGCATTTACTAGCATCATGAACTCTAGCGAGCTGTAGTAGTGATCCCGTGAGCCTTTTTCCTGGGCTTGGGGGAGATGGGAACGGTTTGTGTCCTAGTCCTTGGATGAGGTGGAGCAGCAGTTACAGAATGCCAGCCACTCCTGCAACTTCCTGTCCTCTGGTGGGGATGAATTTCCCTCTGTTCTGTGAGGAACTCTGTGTTTTGGTCCATTACTTGTTTGGCCCTGGAATGTGGTTTCTTGTATGTGGTACTTCAGAATACATGGTTATTTTTATGTGCACAGCAGCTTCTCAGTACAGCTACAAGTTCACATAGCTTGCTTAGAAGACAGAACACAACTTCCCATTGAGTACAGACTCAGCATCCTGGGCTCAGAGATGGTATCTCTCTCTACCCTTAAAACTCTGCTGTCCTCACAGAATGCCTGGCTCATTCATTCAGTTAGGAAATACTTAACCAGGCCCCTAGGGGCACACCAGTCAAGAGGAGATGGTTGCTACCGCCAAGGAGCTTATGCAGTGAGGCATTAAATGCTACTTCATCACAATTGTGAGCAATGCTGTAAAGATGCAGAGGGTGTGGTGGGAAAGACCAGCAGTCAGAACAGACTTGTCGGGTATCAAGACTATCAAGATGGCTTTCTTAATGTGTAAGCTTAACAGGAGGGCCAGAAGTACTCAGGCACAGGACAGAGGAAGGCAGGGCTGTTTGAAGCATTCACTTTTGGCTAGTGGTGATATTTCCCTCAGGGGATGTTTCACAACATCTGGAGACATTTTAGATCGTTATTGCTGGGCATGGAATGAAATAGTACTACCTGCTTGAATGGGTAAACGCAAGGTATTCTGTTAGTATATGGGACAATCCCCCACAGCAAAGAATTATCCAGGCTCAATGGCAGTGGTGTTGATAGTGAGAAACTACCATTTCTCAACCAAAGAAACAGAGTAAAGGCCTTGACATTAGGAGGACAGTCTAAAGGGTAAATGCAGGGGCCAGGGAGATGGGGCAGTGAATAAAGGTGCCTGTCATCAAGTCTGGTGACCTGAGTGTGAGTCCCAGGACCCACATGACAGAGGGAGAGAACAGATTCCCTAGGTTGCCACAAGTTGTCCTTTGCTCTCTATATCCGTGCCGGAGAACTCACATGCGCCTGCCATACACAAATAACCAAGTTGAAAGATGGATAAGAGGGTGTGTGTGTGTCAGCGAAGGCCCTTGTGGCTAGAGACAGAAAGGAAGGCAAAACTGATATAAGGGTGACTGATGGAGTTGTGGTGACCTTTCTCCCAGCATCTGGGATTTTGGTGGTACCATTAAAGGTTGTTTTGTACTGGACTCTAGTAGTTGAAGCCCAGGAATACTGCTACATGGTGATAACCCAGCCTTCCTAAGGAAAAAAAAAAATGAAACAAAAAACTATCAGGACTGCTTACCAGGAAGCGAGTGAGAATGACTGAGGGTAATCTGCAGGAGTCTTGGACCAGGCTGGTAGAAGGGCATAGAGAAGTTGGGTAGACCGGGAGCGCTCAGGAGGCCCAGTCACCTGTATGTTTGCCAGCCACTCCACTAACATCTCGATCAACAAAAGTGAGCAAAATAGTCAGTTGGCGCTCCCCGTTCCTAATGGTAGGTGATCCCTGAGCATCTGTTGAAGGAATACTATGAGCATCAAAAGTTAGTTCACTGACTGTGCTGGCTAGTTTGATGTGAACTTGACAAGCTAGCCTCCTCTGGGAGGAGGGACCTTAATTGATAAACCGCCTCCTAAGGATCTGGCTGATGGGAGAGGGCTCCTCCCATTGTGGGTGGGGCCACCCCTGGGCTGGTGGTCCTGGGTTCGATAAAAAAGCAGGCTGAGCAAATCATGATGAGCAAGCCAGTAAGCAGCACCCCTCCGTGGTCTCTGCATCAGCTCCTGCCTCCAGCTTCCTGCCCTGTTTGAGTTCTTGTCCTCACTTCCCTAGATGATGAACAGTGATTTGGAAGTGTAAGTGGAATAAACCCTTTCCTCCCCAAGTTGCTTTTGGTCATGGTGTTTTGTCGAAGCAATAGAAACCCTAACAAAGATACTGATTGTGACTAAGTCTAGTGTGGACAGGTGGGTTAAATGAGGTGTCAAATGTCTACAAGGCACCTTGCTGCTTGGTGGAAAGCATCCAATAAATACTAAGTGCCATATGTCCCCTCTGGGGAGCATTTCTAGCTTCGATGCTCATGCAGACAGAAGTGGGAGACCCACTCTCAGCTGATGCCTGTCAGCTGTTCCCTAGAGACAGAAGAGAAGTTCACAAAGGCTGCCTGGGTGTGCTGTATTATGTTAATGGGATAGCAGAGGGGCAAGTACTTTATTAATATGGCTTGCACTTTTATAATTACTATGTAGATGTCTTCTCTAGTTCCTTCTACTATAATGAATACTGTAACAAACCATTATTCATAGTAGATGATGTATAGTCACAGTATGCAGTTTTATATTTCTCCAGTCTTGGGACAGGCTGTTCCAATCTTGTGATGCAGATGGCAGTATCTTTAGCTGGTGATTAGTCAGCCTGTGGGTGATTCATACACGCAGCACATTAAACAGGAAGGAAGGATCTCAGAGACACCCTACAGACAGGGTTCATTCAAACAGAGGAAGGGGCATTCTGAGATGAGACAGAAAGCCATATGGCCCACTTTTAAATTGATTTGTAAGTTTGTTTCTTCTTTTAGGATTCTAGTTAATCCTTTCTCCTTGATATGCCTGTTTTCTCTTTCCTCTTTATTAATAGATTTTCTTATTTTATGTGTGTGCATGTTTTTCCTGCATGTTTGTATGCCACCGTGTGTGCCTAGGGCCCTTGGAGGTGAGAAGAGGGAATCAGACTCCCTGGGTCTGGAGTTACAGATGGTTGTGATCCCACATGTGGGTGCTGGGAATTGAACCCAGGTCCTTTAGAAACACCACCAGTGCTCTTAACCAGGGATCCATCTGTCCTGCCTCGTATATGGCTGTTTCTCTTTTCCTTTTTATTACCTCATTCCTTTAACTCCATTTCTGTTTCTCATTTATTCCTATTTGATAAAGATTCTTCACCAAAATTTCACAAGTTGTCCACACAACAGATTTATGGAAGTGTTTACTCTGGGCAGGTTCTGCATGGGTTAGGTCTCCTTTTGTATTTGAGGAACTCACAATCCATTGGGGAGATGGCCAGGAATTAAAATCTTTGCAGGGCAACAGTGGTAAAGAGAGGTCGAGTAAGTTTAAAAGATGTTGACAGAGGGAACCACAGACAGAATGAAGAAAACAGGACATGGAGGGAAGTGAGAAGAAAGACTGGAATACACAAAGGCAGGCCAGCAGTGGGAGGAGGGCAGCCACATTTTCTGGACGTTCAGGAGGACCTCAGGCTGCTCCGCTAGCTCACAGAGCTATGAACAGAATACTAAACAACAGGGCACCTTTGTCTCTGTAGCTTGGTTTAGGGCATTTGATAGCCATGTGATACACGCCATGCATAGTGACTTTAATCTCCTCAAAGAATGAGTCAGACCTGGATGGGAGGATGTTGCAAGTAGAGATGGTGGCAAGGGGTTATCTGTATGAAGGGCTTGACCTCTAATCACTGGAGAATCTCACATTGGCCGTCTTGGGGGAATAACTTTGGGTCAGGGAGGAGGTCAGAGGCAAGCACTGTCTTGTCTACTTCTGGGCTGGCATTATTTCAGTGAGGAGTGACATGGCCACTGACCAGCCACCCATAGTGTGAATCTAAAGTGTACTTGTTGAGTCCTTAACTTAAAACACCATCATGGAATACAGTACACCCTGGCATCAGAATACCAGGCACACTGGGACACTGGTGGCTGCCTTTTGAAAACCTTTAGAAGCTACTGTTGAAGGTGATAGGACCTTCTTTCTGTCTACCTACATGGTACCACTGTCCACTGTGGCTGGAGTCTCTTGTTGGTATGCTACTGGAAGAGATTTTAGTCTTTTAAGAACCATTGACACAAACAACAACTGAAATACCAGCTGAGGTCACTTGTTACTAATCTTTCTTTTTAAAAAAATGTGTTATGGTAAATGAAATTGAAAAGTAAAATAAGTAAATATGTAAAGAAAAGCTTCTGCCGGGCGGTGGTGGCGCACGCCTTTAATCCCAGCACTTGGGAGGCAGAGGCAGGCGGATCTTTGCGAGTTCGAGGCCAGCCTGGTCTACAAAGCGAGTCCAGGACAGCCAGAGCTGTTAAACAGAGAAACCCTGTCTCGAAAAACCAAAAAAAAAAAAAAAAAAAAGAAAAGCTTCTTTAAGGAATGGTAAACTCTCCAGATGTGGTACTGTACAACTTTAATTGCAGCACTCCGGAGGCAGGGGCAGGACAGTCTCAGCGCCAGCATGGTCTTACGCTAAAATCAAGCCGGTGCCTGAACAGTTACTGTAGATGCAGAAAATGCACTGTGGGCTGGCCATGGTGGCACATCTTTAATCCCAGCACTTGGGAGGCAGAAGTAGGTAGATATCTGTAAGTTTGAGGCCAGCCTGGTCTACAAAACGAGTCCAGGACAGCTAGAGCTATTACATAGAGAAACCCTGTCTTGAAAAACCAAAAAAAAAAAAAAAAAAAGAAAAGAAAAGAAAGAAAATGCATTGCTGGAGGAAGAAACTTAGCAAAGTGATGGATTATAGCAGGAATCAAGTGGAAGTTCCTAGGTGATGGCAGTGACTCAGAATCAGCAAGCTTTTCCCTCTTCCTCCTCTCCTTCCTCGTCCTCTCCACCTCTCTTCCTGCTTCTCCCCCTCCTCACTCTCTCTCATTTCTTGCAATGAAGTCTTATGTAGCTTGGGTTGGCCTCCAACTCCCAATGTATGACTCAGCCAGGAAAGGTTGCCACAGACTAGTCAGTTCTTTGGTTTTCCTCATTGTGTTCAGTGTGCTTTAACTGGCGCTCATTCAAGACGAAGGAGTAAGTATTCCTGCAACATCTCATGTGGCCGCGACTGGTTCCTGACAGGGCCGGGGGCCCCTTGCAGACAGAACCTTGATTTCTATTTGTGCTCCTTAAAAATCTGTTTAACAAACACTGCTGTATATTTGTGGCACAAAAGAAGGATTCAGAGAAGGTGGACAAGATCTGGGAAGGTTTGCATTTTATTAGCGTTACAGCAAGAAGTGGACATTTCTCTTGGATTTAGATCATCATTTGCTTTAATTTACGTAAAGTGGGGAAATCACCCCAGTTATTTCATTTTTTCTTTTATTGAAAACAGATTCTTTTCTCATATAACATATTCTGATTACAGTTTCCCTTTCCTCCCAGTTCCTCCCCACCCTCACCCCCATCATCAGAAAACAACAGGTTTCTAAGAGATAATACTAAAATACAACAAGATACAGTAAGAAAGATAAAACGAAAACTATCATGTTGAAGTTGGACAGGACAGACCACTAGGAGGAAAAGAGCCCCAAGAGCAGGCACAAAAATCAGAGATCCACTTGTTTGCACACTCAAGAGTCCCATAGAAACACTAAACTAGAAGCAATGATGTATATGCAGAAAGAGGGTCTTGTACAGACTGGTTCTGTCCCTGTGCATGATGCTTCAGACTCTGAGTTCATATGAGCTTTGCTCATGTAGATTTGGAGGGCTTTGTTTTCTTGGTGTCCTCCAGGGTTCCCTGAGCTCTGAGGGGAGGGATTTGATGGAGACATCCCAACTTGGGTTGAGGGATCCCCAGTCTCTCACTCTCTCTGTGTGACATCTGGTTGTTCATCTCTGTATTTGTTCCCATCTGTTGCAGGAGGAAATGTCTCTGATGATGACCAAACAAGGCACTGATCTAAGTATAGCATGATATCATTAGGAGTCATTTTATCACTATGTCTTTGATTGTTTTGTTTTTGATCAGTAGTGTTTGATTTTACCTTAGGTCCCTGGGCTATCTAGTCCTGGTTCTTGGTCACCCAAGCAGTGTTGGGTATGGGTTCCATCTTGTGGAGTGGGTCTTACATCAAATCAGTTATGGGTTGGTTACTCCCGCAAGCTTTGTACCACCAATGCCCTAGCATATAATGCAGGCAGGACACTGTTATAGATCAAAGGGTTGTGGGTAGTTTGATGTTTATGTTTCTCTTTTGGTAGCATGCAGAGTACCCTCCTATACCAAAGACACTAGACAGTGGTTCTCAACCTTTCTAATGCTGCAACCCTTTAATATAGTTCCTTATGTTGTGGTGACCTCCAACCATAAAATTACTTTGTTGCTATTTCATAAGTGTAATTTTGCTAAGTTACAAATCATAATATAAATATCTGATATGGGGGATATCTGATATGTGACACAGTTGAGAACTGCGGCACTAGAACTTAGGGATAAAGGTTCTATGTAGGCACCAGCTCGATTTTTCCATGTTCAGTGAGTTGTGTAAGTGTTTTCTTCAGCAGTGGGGCCTTGCTGTCAGTTGGTGGAAAACAACCTATTGTCTTGGCAACAGCCTGGGTTGTTTCAGAATTCCCATGGGACCCCTTTGGGCACCAACTCAATTAGATGTAACCCAATCTTGGTACTGGAAGGTACATTTGGTGAAAAGAGATGGCTAATTGGCACTCTGTCTCTCTCATTATTTGGTAATTTCATTTAGATTGCCTTCATATATGTATATATTTTAGGAAGCTTCTACTGTATTTGGTTTCCATACTACCCCTCAAATGGCCCTTAATTTTAGCTATCTCTCCCTGTATCCCTCCTTCAATTCCCTCGCTCCTCCTGCTCCCCTCTTGTTCCTCCCATTACAACACCCTCATCCATCCATAAATATCTATTCTACTTCCCTTTCCTAATGAGATCTATCTCTCCTAGTTCCTTACTCTATACCTATCCTCTGTGGTTCTATGGCCTGTAGCTTAGCTATCATTGATTTAACAACTCATATCCACATAAAAGGGAATACTTATATGGTATTTGTCTTTCTGGGTCTGGGTTACCTCACTCAGAATGATTTTTTCCTAGTTCTATCCATTTTCCTGTGAATTTCATCTTGTCATTTGTTTTAATGATTGAGTAATACTCCATTGTGTAAATGTACCACATTTTAAAAAATCTATTGTTCTGTTGAGGGACATCTAAGTTGTTTCCAATTTCTGGCTGTTATGAATAGAACAGCAGTGAAAATAGTTGAGCAGGTGTCTCTATGGTAGGATGATGTGACCTTTGGGTATATGCCCAAGAATGGTTTAGCAGGATCTTGAGGTAGATCTATTCCCATCTTCCTGAGGAACTGCCTCATTGATTTCCATAGTGACTACACAAGTTTGCACTCTCACCAGCAATGGAATAGTGTTTGTTCCCCTTATTTGACATCTTTGTTTTGTTGATCTTAGCCATTCTGACAGGTGTGAGATGAAACCTCAAAGTAATTTTGATCTGCATTTCCCTGATGACTTAAGGATGTTGAACATTTCTTTTAAGTGTTTTTCTGTGGTGGAAGTTGGGTCTCTTTGGTGAAATTGGTGAGCAGTTTGGGTTGCCATCTGGCAGCACATGGGGAACAGCTTGGCATCCCTTTGCCTGCTGGGATGGACAAAGCCAGGTTGTGACTGGACAATATGCCCTATTGAAGGGGCATGGCTAAGAAACCTCACAAGCTACGCAGATGACTTCAGTTATCGTGAGAAGTAACAGAACCGTTGGGCATCTCAAGAAATCTCATCGACCCTCTAGACTGCCAAGTATCATGAGATAATGTGATATATAAGCCGGAGAATTCCATTCGGTCTCTTTCTTCCTCCTGCCCTCACCAACTGATAAGTCACTGAAGAAGAGCACAGCAAGGTACGCCATTAACAGGACTTAGATTGTTATATTCCAAGGCAAAGGCCTGGCATAAAAAACTGCTGAGAGTTCTTTGAAGGCATCTGTCTGTCTTAGGCCCCAGAGCACCGGGAAAGTGAGTGAGGCAAGTGGAGTTAAGAAGCCGCTTGGAGAGGCTTTGGCTTTGAGACTTGCCCACCCAAAGAGATTGTGGAGGCGAGTCTTAGCCGATTGAAAAAGCCACCCTCAGTTGGTGATTGGAACACACTGATTTTATAAACCGGCCACCATTTGATGGTGGAAATAAACTGGCCTTATGATCTGGCAAAGTAGGTCCAACAAACACTAATCTTTGAAAGGGACTGCCTTCTGGGACTGCCATAAACCAAGCCATCCTACACGGACCTATGCTAAGAATATTAATATTCTTTTAAGAAAGTTAAAATAGTGTTAAATGTTTTTAGATAGGCATTAGAGTGCTTTTAGGTATTAAGGTATTTTTAGATAGATTTTAGATTATAAGGTTTAGGTATTTTTATAGATGTTTGTTAAATATTAATAAGTATAAGTTTTTATAAATAAAAATATTCTGTTACATTTCTCAGCCATTGGAGCTTCCTCTTTTGAGACTTCTCTGCTTAGATCTGTACCCCATTTTTAATTGGGTTACTTTTATTCTTGATGTCTAGTTTCTTGAGTTCTTTATATATTTTGGATTAGCCCTTTATAGGATGTGTAGTTGGTTTAAAAAATTTCCTATTCTGTTGGCTGCTGCTTTGTTCAAATAGTGGATTTCTTTGCCATGCAGAAGTGTATTAGTGTAAAAAGGTTCCATTTATTGATTGTTGATCTTAGCGCCTATGCTAATGGTGTTCAGAAAGTCGTCTCCTGTGCCACTGTGTTGAAGGCTGCTCCCCACTTTTTCCCTATCTAGTTTAGTGTATCTGGTTGTATGTTAAGGTCTTTGATTCATTTGTAGTTGAGTTTTTTGCAGCTTGGTAAGTATGGATCTGTTTGGATTCTGCATGGATATGCAGACATCTAGTTTGATCAGCATCATTTGTTGAAGATATTGTCTTTTGTATATTCTTTGTTTTTTTTTTTTAATCAGAAATTGGATGTCCATAGATGTGTGGGTTTATTTCTGGGTCTTCAACTTAATTCCACTGGACATCATTTTTGTGTCAGTACCATGCTGGTTTTATTGCTGTAACTTTGTAAAAAAGCAACACTTTCTAAAGGTCTGGGGACAACCAGTGTCTTCAAATCCAGGATTGTTCACCTGGGCAAGGGCTGGATCACAAAGAACTGTACATCTCTAGGCCAAAGTATATTCTTAAAAGTTGTTTGGTCTCTTTTATCTCCTTTTTTGTTGCCTGAAACTAAAAGATATACCATGATGAAGGGTGTTGGGTTTGTGGTTGCCGCCCTAGGAAAAGCCCTCGCTGTGTTAGTGTGTGCTTGCAGGCTCCTCCAGCTTCACAGGGTAGTTTGCCACGCCTCTTCCATACTTAAAAAAAAAAAATTGCAGAGAATTCTGTATGCCATGTGTTCGAGCCTGCTCTCACCTCTAAGTTCTAGCTCTCAGCTTCACCATAACCCTGTGGAAGTGGATCCAAAGTAGAAAGTTGTGGAGAATAGACAGCTAGAGTCTCATAGTTAAATTTTGAGTTGTTTAGGAATCAAGAGGGTGTTATAGATGTAAGAAGATACTCTTAAAATTGTGTTGCAAGTTAGTATGAAGGTTGAGTCAGATATAGACCTTTAAACTCATGGAGATGGTTAGATAGTAGAATGTTAAAGTCAGGGGGCAAATATGTATAAACTGGACATTGGGAAGGTATACTGGGCCATTTAACTCTCATAAATGTGGCATATTTATATCTGTTGTTTTGTATAGTATTCACTGTTATAAGAGAAGGAACCATCTGTTGGACTGAAAGGGGAAACTGCTGGGGGGAAGAGGGTGGAAGGGCGGGATAGGAAGGGGGAATAGGGAGGGGTTTGTGACTGAGATGTAACTTGAAGAAAAAAAATAAAGTATTAAAAAAAAAAAGTTGTGGAGAGAAACTTGGGAGTGTTAAACAGTTCCAAGATTCCGCCCTTGTCCATCCATTGTCCTTGTTTGAGAGTGTTGATTTTTCTGCCAGGCATTGTGCAAGGTTCTGGAAACTAAACTGTCAGATCAAGTTCCTGGCTCATAGGCAAGGGGACAATTCTGCTTTTGAATTGATGTGTAGAAATTGTACATAAATCTGTGGGGAGTTGAGGGATATTTTGATAGATGTATACATTGTAGAAAAGCTCTGGCAAATATTTTAACACTTAAATTGTAGTATTAGAAGTACCATTTTATGAGTCTTGTGAACAGTTTGTCTGTAAATATTGTTGTACAGTCTTGTAAAGCAGGTGGCATTGATATTGTCATCACACAGAGGGAGAAGTTGAAACTAGGAAAGTGTCCTAGGTTTATAGAACTGATAAGTATCAGGTTCAAATACATATCTTCTGATTATGAGTCTTTTGATCTTTGTATTGTGTGGGGATAAATGCAGCACTCTGCACAAACTGTGCACATATTCTATTCCTGATCTATAACCTCTCTCCCCAGCTCTCATCTTTCTTTTTCTATTAAACATTTACTTATTATTTTTATTTTATGTACACTCAAAAACACTCTTCCATATAAACTCTTACAAGAATGTTTTACCTGCATTTGTGTATATGTATCATGTGTATGAATGATGCTGAGGAAGCTGAAGAGGGTATTGAATTCCTTGAAACTGAAGTAACAGACAATTTGAGTTGCCTTGTAGTAGGTGCTGGAAACCATGTAGGTGCTGGGAACTGAATCCAGGTCCTTCACAGGAAAAACAAATGCTCTTAACCACTGAATCATCCTCCTAGACCCTCCTTCTCCTCTTCTATATTTATTTTTAATTACATGTGTCTTGGTGTGTGTATTACAGGTGAATATAGTTACTGGCTGACATCAGAGGCAGGTGAAGGCCAGAGTTACAGCGGTGGATGTACCCTGAGCAATGACGTGGATGCTGGGAGTCCATCCATCTCTCAGCAAGAGCAGCGTGCTCTCTTAACTGCTGAACCATCTTTTCAGCATACCTAGCTCTCCTTTAACAGTGCCCTCCCTGATATAGAGGACCCCAAGGGTGCATGTCAGTCACCATTATTCTACTCTGACATGCATTTGATCTGGTTTTGACCTTTTTAAATTCAATGAAACTGTACTCTCATTTTACATTAAATTTTAAATTACATTTTAATTAATTTATTTTTGTGCATGTATATGTACATGTGTGCATGTGTATACGTGCGTGTGTGTGTGTGTGTGTGTATACACATGCATGTTGTGAACACGCAAGTGTGTCACGGCATGCATGTGGAGATCAGAGGACAAGCTCTCTACTTTATCTGAGAATTTTAGCAACCATAAGGACAGAATAAAAAATACCCTTTTGAGCTGGGTGGTGGTGGCACACGCCTTTAATCTCAGCACTCAAGAGGCAGAGGCAGGTGGATCTCTGTGAGTTGAAGGACAACTCGATCTACAAACTGAGTCTCGACAACCAAGGCTCTGTTACACAGAGAAACCCTGTCTCGAAAAAAACCAAACCAAATCAAACCAAAACAAAACAAAAAACCCCACTTCTTATTTAATTTTGGTCATTTATAGCCATCTGGGGCTGGATCAATAGTTCTGGATCACTGGGTGTCTGGGGCGTTAGGTAAACATCAGCTTTAGAACTGGCAAAGTGCTGCCAGTGAGTCTGACGGAGCAGCCTGGGCAGAGCTGGAGTCACGTGACACAAGCTCGCCTAAAGGCTACGGAGGGAGGAAACATGGGAGTGGGAGATGGCTCACTCAGGAAAGGACCCACTCTGCAAGCGTGAGAACCTGAGTTTTGTCATCAGCACCCACATTAAAAATGAGTGAAGAAGCATGCTTCTCCAATCCTAGTCCTGGAGAGAGAGGTGGAGACAGGCGGATGATCCCCGAGCTCGGTGGCTATCCAGTCTAGCAGAGTCAGTGTGCCTCAAAAGCTCAAATCAGAGAGCAACTGAGGAAGATATCCTGTGTTGATCTTTGACATCCACGCACATGCTGATGTGTACATATCACGTAAAGAAACATGTGTACCTGATATAACAAACCTTCTAAATGGTACTTGTTTTTAAAACTAATACCACTGTATTGTGTGTCAGAGATCATTTTTATAAATAGTATCATAGTTCATCTAGTCTCAGATTTTACCAACAAACCGCCCTGATGGGTGGGATTTTTTTTTTTTTTTTAATCAACAAACCATATTCTGTGGAAAATGGTTTAGAGCAGTCAGTGATCTCAACCTTCCTAATGCTGTGACCCTTTAATACGGTTTTTCAAGTTGTGGTGAACCCCAACCATAAAATTACTTCATTGCTACTTCATAACTGTAAGTTTGCTACCGGTATGAATCATAATGTAAATATCTGATATGCAGGATATCTGATATGTGATGAGGTTGCAACCTGCAGGTTGAAAGTCGCTGGTTTAGAGGTTGGTGTCTGGTGGAAAAGTGACAATCACTCTAGCATTTCATCTGTAAAAAGGGACATTAATTTCCATGTAAAATTTTTAATTTGCATTAGTGCCATATAATGTTTTAAGTGTCTTGCCATTCCAATGATGAAGGTTCCAGAAGCCATGCCGTGTTTAATAAGATGTGTAATAGGCCTGGCTAGCACAGGAGGAAAAGTAAACAAGGACGACAAAACTGGAGCTGGAGAGGTGGCTCAACATGTAAGAGCACTGGCTATTCTTCCAGGGGACCTAGGCTGGAGTCGTAGCACATATGTAGCACTTCACAACTGTCTGGGACTCCAGGTCTGAGGGATCTGATACCTTTTTCTGGCCTCCACAGGCTCTACATACATTTAGCATACAGACATACATGCAGGCAAAGAATAAATAAAAAGTTTGAAAAATAACCACAAAGCTAACAGGCATGGAGTTCAACAGACAGTGGGTGTGGCTAATTTCCAAGTCAGCAGTCAAGATAAAAGTTGCTTGGACAAAGAAGGGAGCATTTGGATTGAACCAAGAAATAAGGAGTTGTTTTTCTCCCATATCAAAGCACTCTGGAGTTGGAAAGGTTGGCTTTCCATGTGCCAGTGGGCACATGGAGGGGCCATAAGCACATGAGCCAAGTGCACCCCTCGGTGGCATCATACCCCCTCCCTTCCGCCTACTACATCTTCTGGACAGCCTGTTACCCAAGAACAATTTTCCCAGCTTAATTTTTTTGTGGTTTTTCAAAAATGTTAAGTGGTTGTCGGTCCCATGGCAGGCTATAGAAAGGTATTGATGGAGAACTGCTGTGTTCATATATAATAAATTGATACTCATGCAGTTTAGACTCCTGAAAATTGGCACACCTGTGTTTCACAGTGCATATGACATTTTATAGCTATGGGTTTGGTTCTGTGTGATATCAGAGACAGAGCACTCCGGAGGAATTTGGAGGATAGCTGTATGCATGTTTAACATCATTCACTAGGATGATGACAGGATCCTGGATCTCAATAGCCACCATACCTTGGCAGAGAAGGAGCATGAAGCTAGAAGGTGTATGGCCATTCCAGAATGAAAAGACATATTTAGAAGCCAGATATAAGATGACCTGACAAGCTGCCAGAGTGGCAGAGGGGGCAGGAAGTGCTTCTAGAAAGAGGAATTGGTCAGCTATCAAGAATTAAGGTAGAGATCCAACAAATGTCATTGGACTTGACAGCATGGAACCTTGATAGGCCACTGAGATGGGGAAGGGCAGAAGAGGACTGAGGGTTCTAGAAGAATACAGACGCCTTTGAAAGCTGTAGGTGTGGGATAGAGTGGTCAGCTAGAAGGGCATATAGGGAAGCTTGCAGAGCCCCTAGCACGTGTCTGTGCACCAGTAGGCAAAATCCTACTGAGAGGAAAAGAGAGGAGGAAAGGCCAAAGGCCATGAGGTGAGAGCTGATGAGGCCTAGAGCAAATACAGAGGTGTAGGTGTTTGCAAGGAAGAACACTTCCTAGGTGCTCAGGAAATGGAAGAGGAAACAAGATCTTTGTGTGGGTGGGTGTGTGTGGATCATCCATTGGCAGCTTCTCTAGCAAGGCCATCATTAGGACCCTGGGGCAGTAAGGTCACCACCCTCCAGGTCATGTTGGCTTCTTCTCTCACTGTTGGGGTTCTAATGGGCTCTGAGAAGAACCATCCAGTCTTTAGCTGGGGCAGAGGGTGCCTTCCAGCCCTCCAGAGCTTCTGCTAATTCATGTGTGACAGGCAGGCCATAGTCAGGACTCAGCTTCCTGTCCTCAATTTGATCCTCTCCTCATATCTACCTATTCTCTGCTTGAAAAGGCCAACCACGCAGGGCTGGAGAGATGATTTAATGGTTAAGAGAACTGGCTGCTCTTCCAGAGGACCCACGTTCAATTCTTAGCACCCACATGACAGCTCACAACTGTCTGTAACTCCAGTTCCAGGGGATCCAACATCCTCACACAGACATACATACAGGCAAAAACACTAAATGCACCTAAAATTTAAAAATAAACATTGAAAAATCGCAGCCAGGCGTGGTGGCGCACCCTTTAATCCCAGCACTCAGGAGGCAGAGGCAGGCGGATCTCTGTGAGTTCAAGGCCAGCCGCCTGGTCTATAAAGCGAGTCCAGGACAGCCAGAGATACACAGAGAAACCCTGTCTCAAAAAACCAAAAAAAAAGAAGAAGAGAAAAGAAAGAAAAATCCAGCCCCACGGTTGCCCTCAAGCAATCTTTCAACTAGCTGACATTGTCCCTTTTTCATCCTCCTTCAATACCCCATTCAAACATCACTTCCTTGTAGACGTTTTGTATTCCCAGGCCCCTTCCTAAGGCCAGTGAAGTGAGATCCTGCATTTCAGATCCTGAGCCACAGTCGTATCTTGTTTACTACCCTGAGCAGAGTGGTGGGCACAGGCCTGGAGTGGGTGGACGCTTTGACTGCTCAGTAGGGCCCTTTAGCAGCTATTTATGAGTTGCAGTGGACTTCTGTATTGAACTGTTACTTTTTGGTGCACAGAAAGTATTGGTATTTTCTTTTTATTCTAGGTGGTTCTGGAATGGAGCCGCGATCAATACCATGTTTTGTTTGATTCCTACAGAGACAATATTGCTGGGAAATCGTTTCAGAATCGGTAAGATGAGAGTTATTTTGTAGAGCATCTGTTACTTGAATTTAAATGATAAGTTGTGTTTTAAATATGGTGGTTGGTTTAAAAGGTCTTTCCAGGTTGTCTATGTCAACACAAAACATATCTCTCACCTCCGAGGAAATAGTTTACTTTTGAGGCAAATATAAGTAGCCAATAGCATGGATTCTAATTGTGTCAAGATGTTCCAATGTGGAAATGGCTTATGAAGTTTTTATAGTTGTGTAGCAAAAGAAAGTCATTAATGTATTTTTCAAGCACATTGGGTGTCTTAGGGTTTTATTGTGAAGAGACACCATAACCATGACAACCCTTATAAAAGAAAACATTTAATTGGGGCTGGCTTACAGTTTCAGAGGTTTAGACCATTATCATGATGGTGAGGAACATGGCAGCGTGCAGGCAGACATGGTGCTGGAGAAGGAGCTGAGAGTTCTACATTTTGATCCACAGGCAGCAGAAGGAGACTGAGTCACTGGACATAGCTTGAGCATTGGAGACCTCAAAGCCTGCCCCCACAGTGACTCACAATTCTTCCGATAAGTGACACACACCTCCTAATGGTGGCACTCCCTATGGTCAGGCATTCAAACATACGAGTATATAGGGGCCATATCTATTCAAACCACCACAGTGGGTCACAACAAATTGGGGGAATCTCTGTTACAGGTTTCAGGTGATGGCATTCCTGGCTTTTGGATGATGGAAACTGGTGATCTGTTAATATACTTTAAATGTTTCTTGCCTGGTAGTGGCAAGGATCTTAGATCTGACACAGAGGTGAGCATTCAATGACTGTTAAGGATATTAAACAATAGCTCAGGAGGATTTGGCTCCAAATCTGCAACATACCAACTCTCTACAATCGGATGGTTCTCAGCACTCATTTATCCATGTAGAATCTTTAAAAGAGATGTGACTTTGTTCTGAGAACTTCAGTTCATATATTTCAGAATATAAACACCCACCTGAAAAACGCTTCTAGTTCATCCTAGTTTGTAGGTGAAAAGCCTGATGGTACTAGGATCTGAACCCAGGTCTTCTGCAAGAACAGTAAAGTGCTCTTAACCACTGAGCCAACTTTCCAGCCCAAACCTTCTCTTTCTGCTTTGTCTTCAGTGCACACTATCTATGAATGACATCCCTTCCACAAAGATTAACTCTTTCAGCTTTACCCTTTCCAGACACAGAGATGTGTGTACTTGTAACAGCTGTAGGGGAGAGAGCATGTAGTCAAAGTAAGGAAAAGATACCCATCGTTTAGGATCTTTAAAGTAGCAGTTTTCAAAGATGCCCAAGCTTCCCAAGACCCCCAGGGATTCAGTGAAATAAAAGATCTTTCTGTAACAAATGCTTGTATGTTATTTGTGTTTTAAAAAGTATATGCATTAATGAATGGTATAAAAGCAACAGCGTGTTATATTGCTCATACCCTAATATTTTACCACTGCATTGCTTAAAGGGAACAGAACAGGATGATTCTATTCATAAATGCTCATGCTGCAGAACAGTTGTTAGCCCGATTATGTGTTGTATATCTTTTTTTTTGTTTGTTTTCAAAACAGGGTTTCTCTGTGTTGCCCTGGCTGTCCCGGACTCACTTTGTAGACCAGGCTGGCCTTGAACTCACAGAGATCTGCCTGCCTCTGCCTCCCCAGATTTGGGATTAAAGGCGTGCACCACCATGTCCAGCGAGTGTATATCTTTCTAGTACTCTAGATCAGTGGTTCTCAACCTGTGGGTTGAGATCCCTTTGGGGGTGAATATCAGATATCCTGCATATCAGATATTTATAATACAGTTCATAACAGTAGCTAAATTACAGTTATGAAGTAGGAATGAAATAACTTTACGGTTAGGAGTCACCATAGCATGAGGAACTGTATTAAAGGGTTGCAGCATTGGGAAGGTTGAGAGCCACTGTCCCAGGTGATGCTCACATTGTCTGCGGGATGATTGCTTAAGTAAAAGCCGTTGGGCAATTGAGGCACAAGTTTCAGCTAGCCATCTTTCTCATGGTAACTCTTGTTACTTTAAAGAACAAACAATAGTGTGATTACTCAGACTTAGCTTTTTTTAAAATTTTTAATTTTTGGCAATGAACAAGGTGATCTTGTCATTTCAAGGAAAGCAAATAATAGTATTTTTTAGGAATGATGACATTTGTGTTCTCAGGTTTATAGAACATGTTTCTAACATGGAGACATTAACAGGTTCACAATGCTTTTTTGTGATTAGGTTTGGTCTCATCTCCAAAATCACATTTGTTATTATTATGTAAGAAGATTAATAAAACATTAACATTTGGCAGATCTACATGACTGTTTACGCTCTTGGTTTCTACTGAGTGATGTCACAGAATCTTGCATTAGCAAATTGAGATATTCAAAGTGCAAGAAAGGCCAATTTTTTTTGTTTTGTTTTGGCGGGGGGGGGGGGTCAAGACAGGGTTTCTCAGTGTATCCTTGGCTGTCCTGGACTCACTTTGTAGACCTGGCTGGCGGTGAACTCACTGAGATCCACCTTCATCTGCCTCCCGAGCGCTGGGATTAAAGGCGTGCACCACCACACCCGGCCATTTCAGACAGCTGTGAACTGCCATGTGATGCTGGGACTTGAACCTGGGTCCTTTGGAAGAACAACCAGCACTCTTAACCGCTGAACCATCTGCCCAGCCCAGGCCAATGGGTTTTAATGTGGAAGCCCTAGAAGTTCGTTGTATGTTTTCAGATCCCGTACTGCAGCTAAGCCTTAAGTTGCTGTGGATTTAGTGTCAGAGGACCATATAAACTATTGTCTGAAAAGCTATTGAGAGATGCCCCTCCTCCATGTCTGTGTAAGCAGGAATTTTCTCCAAGAACTTTTCCCTGTTTGTTGGCTAACTAAAATGTCACATGTAAACAGATTGAAACCAGAAGCTCTAAGACGCTAACTTGCTTCTGTTAAGCCAAACAGAAATTTTCAGTAATTACAGTAATGGCTCTCTCTAAATTTTGCCTAGAAAATACAATTTCTGAGTTTCAGAGATGGACTGGTAAAGTGTTTGTAGGTAATCACACGAACGCAAAGTGATCCCCAGAACCCAGGTCAGAATAGCCAGGTGCTCACATGGCATCCCAGGGCTGTGGAGGCAGAGAGGAGCATGTGCCAGGAGCTGGCTGGCAGCCAGTCAAACCTATCTGATAATACTGGAGATTGTCCTCTGGCCTGTGTGCACACACACCTCCTGCACACACACACAAGAAAACAATAGTTTCATTGTTTGGTCCTGGGGCTCAAACTCTTGTGCTGGCAGAACAGTCATTTTATGTCCCCCCCCTCCAAGAAAAATTTGGTTTTCATGACAAGAACTGCAGACATTAACATGTGAACAAGCTCATTGCTTTAAGATGTCTCATTCCATTGCAAATATGGAAAACATGGATAATTATAATCTATAAGCAAAAGCTCTTGTGGACCTGGATAGTTTTAAGTATTAAGGGCAGTAGACTCATGTAAGGCTGAGAAACATTCACTAATTGCATTGGATGTTAAGTTTTGCATGCGGTGGACCGTCCTAGCAAAGGGTTGTTTCCTCCCACCCCAGAGTCTCCGAGAATTTGAAGCTAACCAGTTTCTAACCAGTTTCTTGATGGCCCTGAGGCTGCAGGTCTGGCAAATCATGAAAGGATGCATCATGAAGTATGATTTTCATGCTTCTCTACTTTGCCCTTCAACACCCCCCCCACACACACACACACACAAACTCAAAATGCGATTCTCCCCAGTTCAAATTATAGAGCACCGTCTGTGCACCTTAGGGTTTTGGGCTGCATGTTGATGACGCTCAGATCAATAAGTCTCTGCTTTAAAGAAATGCCAGCTTTCAAGAAAAAAAGAAAGAGGCGAGGGAGGTTTCTGCTGCTCAGCTTTGGGGGCAGATTTCTGGGGCCTGCTGGGAGCAGGACTTTTCAGAAGCAAATATGTCTGGAAGTCTGTGGTGCCAGACCATTTTTGCTGGCTACAAGCGAGGTCTCTGGAAACAAAGGGGGCACACAGAGCTTCTTAAAATTGAAGGTGTTTATGTCCGAGATGAAACTGAATTCTACTTAGGCAAGACATGTACGTATATGTGTGAAGAAAAAACAACACAGTAACTCCTGAAGGCAAACCAAACAAAACCAGAGCCATCTGGGGAAAGTAACTCGGGCCCATGGAAGCAGTGGCATGGTTCATGCCAAATTCTGAAGCAACCTTCCTGCAAAGGCCATTGGACACAGAATCCGAGTGATGCTGTATCCGTCCTGGATTTAAACTAATGAAAAGTAAATAAATAAAAGCAGAAAAATAAAAAAAGAAAGCAATGTTGTTAGAAAATGCAGATTTTTTGATTCAGTAACTTTAAAAAAATTAAATACATTTATTTGTCTTAATTTTTAATTATGTGTATATATGTGGTGGTGGTTGTGTGTGTGAGTACAGCACCCACAGAGGCCAGAAGAGGGCACTGGATTCCCTGGAGCTGGAATTACAGGCAGTTGTAAGCCACTTGACAAGGGTGCAAGAGTCAAACCCAGGTCCTCCATGAGAGCAGAGCATGCGCTAGACTTCTGAGCCCAAGTTCAGCAGTTTTAATCAAATACTCTTGTTTTCTCCCTAAAGGATTTTTTGTTTTGTTTGAAACAGGTCCACATTACATAGCCCAGAGCTTGCTGTGTAAACCAGGCTATCCTCAAACTCACAGAGATCTGCCTACCCTACCTTCTGAGTGTTGGAATTGAAGACGTGTGCCACCACACCCAGATCCCCCAAAATTTTCTCTATTATTTATTTATCTGTGGGGTCTCATGTGTAACCCAGTCTGCCTGGCTTCACATTTAGAGTCCTGCCTCAGCCTCCCAAGTGCTGGGATGGCAGGCTAAAATCTTTGCGGATGATGTTTCTACCATTTTTAGGTGGTACTAAATACTGTAATACTTATTGAAAGCTTCCATTGTTTTGCTAGTTTCTGTACAATTTTTATTAGTGCAGTTTGTTCTGAGTGGAAAGGAAATCCCAGCCTATGTGCTAGTAACAAGCAGCTACGTAAGTCATCTACTACTGCTGATTTCAAGGCAGCCTTTCCTTCTAGGGCCCTGTTTCATCATGTGCAAAATATGGGTGTTAAATTGTGTGTAAATCCCAACTATTTAAGTGGTTTTTTTTTTTAACTGTAGAAATAAGGGTCTGCCAAATGACTTTGAGAGTTACTTGTAAATGGTGATTTGAACACAAATTGTATCACATATTTGTCACCATTACTTTCATTCTGAGTCACAGGCTTCCTTGACATCTGGAAACCAAGGTCATGGTCTGGTGGTTATAACGAAAGGCCCAGACTCCTCTCCGCCATGCTTGACAGAAGAACCACTGACTCATGGCCACGAGCCCTGGTGTGATCTCTTTCATGTTTTCAGTTTAACCCACGAGTTACCCTGGGCATGTGATAACAGGCTCATTTGAAGAGCCTGCATATAAGTAAATGACGTACAAGCTTGAGTTGTTTTCCTCAGCTGAACATTTACCTTTATCTCTTGATTCTATTGAGCACCACTGTGAACGAGTAAAGAATATGCATTCTCGCCGGGCGGTGGTGGCGCACGCCTTTAATCCCAGCACTTGGGAGGCAGAGGCAGGTGGATCTTTGTGAGTACGAGGCCAGCCTGGTCTACAAAGTGAGTCCAGGACAGCCAGGGCTACACAGAGAAACCCTGTCTCAAAAAAACCAAAAAAAAAAAAAAAAAAAAAAAAGAATATGCATTCTCTTCCCTCTCCACTTTTCCATTGAAAAGTATTGAGTCAAGCAGGGGCTTTTTGTTTTGTCTTTCTTTCTTCTTTTTCCCATTTTTAGTGTGTAAATGCTTGACACGCAAACCTAATGACTTGTATGAGAACTGACACCTCAGTGTTCTTGACTGAGCACATGAGCACGTGCTCTCGCTGCCACAAAGAAACAAGCACCCACCACACACCACAATAAAGACCAGTTGGGATTGGGGAGTCGGAGTGATTTTGAATAAGTTGTATGTGGGTATTCTGAGCCACACAGATCTCAACACACATGTACTGGGCTGAAGAAATTACAGTTACTGGGGCTAAAGAGTTGGCTCAGGGGCTAAGAGCACTGACTGCTCTTCCAGAGGACTGGGGGATTGATTTCCAGCAACCACAGGGCAGCCCACAATTGTGAACAAGATGAATTCGTTAATCTTACGTATAGGAGTGGCAGTGCAGAGGGAAGATGAAGCACAGCTCCGTAGAAGTCATCTGACTTCAGAGTGCAGCCTCCCAGGTTAGCAGAGCGTACATTAGCTGAGAACTGCTTAGAGAAGAGCGTTCTTAGGCCCTACCTCGGAATGGAGAGCAGCAGCCTGTTCGTACGTTCTCCGTGTAGCTGCCGGCTTCTGTGTGAGAGCCACTCACCCACGTGGACACGTGCAGGGAGAACCTAGAGGGGAAGTTTCTGAATACTGTCGCAGTGGGGAGAGAGGGCCTGGAGATGCAGGAGAGGAAGTAAATGACAGTAAAGCAGGCCACAATATGCAAAGTTCCACTTCTGCCCCGGGTGGGTGGCGGTCTCGTGGACGATTCACACACCGAAGTAAAAAGTAGTGTGTGGAACTAAGAACACTCAGAATCCCTTCCAGTAGGAAGTGCTGGGGAAGACGTGTATTGAGGTCATTCTCTTCCAAGAGAATGGGGCTGAAGAGGGGGAGTGGATGGAGGAAGGAAGACATGAAAGGTGGATGAGAAGCATCCTGCGAGTTCAAGCTTAGACTGTCTGGGGCGGGTAGGGGGGGGGTCCATGGTGACCGTCACCACTCAGCCACCACATATATGCATCCTCATTTCCCTCTTACCCCTCTGATCTCCATTTCTTTTTTTTTTTGGTTTTTCGAGACAGGGTTTCTCTGAATATCTCTGGCTGTCCTGGACTCGCTTTGTAGACCAGGCTGGCCTCGAACTCACAAAGATCCACCTGCCTCTGCCTCCCAAGTGCTGGGATTAAAGGCGTGCGCCACCACCGCCCGGCTCTGATCTCCATTTCTAGTTAGGTTCTTCCATTTGCTTGGTCTTCCCTAGATTCTTGGATAAGCCAGATATTTGTGTGTCTCGGGGCACATGATTCCAAACTGGCTCGTTTCTACACTTCGCACTTTTTTTCTACTATGCCATATTCTCAGCACTTTTCCCCCAGGGCTGAGGTTGGGGCCATGGATCTCATGCACACTGAGAAAGCACTCTACCACTGGGCTACATTCCCACCCAAAACTACTTTCTCAGTAAGGCCATCTCTGATATCCCCATCTAAAAGTAGTCCTACGTAGACAGGTTTTCTAAATTTTCTGCTTCTTTTCTCTGTGACATTTAGCATCTATGGCTTCATATCTGTTCAGTTTATTTCCTGTTTTTACTCATCTAGAATATAAGCACCACATCATTTTGGGGGGTGGGGTGGGGGCAGGGTCTTGGCTTAACCTGGGCTGACTCAGGATCATCCTTTCTTGGGCCTCTTGAGAGTTTTAGAATTACAGGTATATCCCACCAGTTGCTTGCCCATTTCTTTCAAGCAAAAGGTTGTGGTCACTTTCACTATTTACTTTCCCATGAAGTAATTTATCTGTGGTGAAAAAAAAAAAATGTAGTTGCATCCAGAAACCTAATCTACTAAGCCCAGGCTGCAAGGACAAAAAGAGTATTTCCTTGTTGCTGTGACCAAACACCTTCCAAAGAGCAACCAAAGGAAAGAAAGGTTTACTTTGGCTTGATTCATAGTGGGGAACCTGCAGGGCAGCATGAATGGCTTTGCAGGTGGGGCAGGTGTGTAAATAAGGGAGCAAAGGCAGGGAATCCAGTGGTCAGCTAGTTTTCTGTTTTCCCACTTTTTATTCTGTCTGATACCCCAGCCAATGGAGATAGCCTCTGAATCTAATCAAGTTGATAATCAGAATTAACTGTCACAAAGGACAAGCTTTGGAAGTTGGCCATAAGAGAAAGGAAAACTGTCCGCCTATTTGGAAAACGGAAAAAAAAAAAATCTAAAACGTCAGCACCCAAACAGACATGAAGTCTGTATCATAGGTCAATGTGGTGGGGTTTTTGCTGTGTTTTGTTTTATTTTGGTAAGTCAGTCAGCAAGGTAAAGGAGAAGCATTCTTTTGGTGGGATAAAACCTCAGCAGGCAAGGCTGGACCTCGTTTCTTATTTTGCAGATGATTTAAAAACTAAAGCAGGTTGGGGAAAAAAATCCCATCCTGGTGGCTCACCTGTGGGCTTTCCTGTAGTCACTGGCCGCCTCCATGTCAGGCGCTGTACTCCGGCTGCTTTGGGAAGCAAAGCAAGAAGGTCCCCTGCCAGCTTGGGCACACGGACCTAGTGGAAGAGGCAGCAGTATAGTCATTTAATATATTAGAACGCTGTCAAGGGCTCTAGAGCAACAGGAAAGAAGAGGAGGGCTGGATTTGGCCCTGTCTGCGCACACAGGGCCGCGGCAGTATGTAGGCCGAGTCTTCCACCAGGCTTTTACTCTTTAAGCTTCTGATTGCCTTTCTGTGTTTGGCCACATTTGATCCTATTGGTCCTGCATTTGTGGAATATATGAGTGGCAGATTATCTAATTGAAACTGAACTCCAACAAGACTATACCCTCTAGTCCCAGAAAATCTTCAGTCTCACTCTGCTTGACATTTCTTGTAGCAAAACTTCCCATAGCATGAAGGTTAGCATTCTCACCATTTTTAAAGTGCTTGGCTGAGAGCAGCACCGAATGCATTTACAATGGTGAGTGGCCGGCTGTCATCACAACTAGCTCCAGAGCGGTCATCACTCCAAACAGAAACCCCATACCTCATGATCACTCCTTGCTCCACTGGTGCTCTGAGGCCTCTAAGGAGCTGCTTCTGTCTCTCAGAGTCTCCCCATTCATCTTTTATTTATTGTGATTATCATCATCATCTTGTGTGTGCATGAGGGTGGGGGTACCATGCCATGGTTCGTGTGTGGAGGTCGGGATAACTCCTGGAGTTATTCTCTCGACCTTTCCAGGGATCAGATCGGTCTTAGGTTTGTGTGGCAAGCACTTTGAATTCACTGAACCATCTCCATAGCCCCACAAGTAATGTTTAAAAAGGGAAGATATCAACCTCCTTGCTGTGTGGTTGTGAGGATCAAATGGTACAAATCTCAGGAAGTTTCTAACATAATGTAGTTCATAGAGATGCTATTTGAGAGACACCACACCCACAACAGGACAGCATGCCATAGTTCTTTTCATTGATAATGTCTAAATTTAAACTCTTTTGCTGTTGTTTGTTTGTTTGAGACAGGGTTTCTCTTTGTAGCCCTGGCTATCCTAGACATCGTAAACCAGGCTGGCCTCGAACTCAGAGATCCACTTGCCTCTGCCTCCCAAGTGCTGGGGTTAAAGGAATGCACCATGCTTAAATATAAGTTCTGTTATAATCTTTTCCCCAAATGTTCTGGAAAACCTACAATTAAGCTGGAGGACTTGTGGGTTTGCCCTAGGCTCTGTCTGCCCATGCCAATCGATGTGGTTTACACCTGGGTGAATGGCACAGACCTTGAACTGCTAAAGGAACTGCAGCAGGTCCGAGAGCAAATGGAGGAAGAGCAGAAAGCTATGAGGTAAATCAATTGAACAAGAAGTCCACGCACGACTGTGAGCACACGTGGGTGTACACTGGAGATGGGTGAAGTGATGGCTCAGCTGGTTCACTGCTCCTCCTCTCATCTGGAAGATTCCCTGAGAGCTTCCCCACTTATTTCTTTATAAACATCACCAGTACACTCCAGTTGCAGGACATTTGCTCCATATACTGCAACAACGTCTCTATCATGGGCTATAAAACTGTCCCACTGCATAAAATAACTGACACCCTCATTCCAAGCTGTATAAGTAAAATGCCAAGGTAGCATTTTAAGTGAACTTTATCGGTTGCAGTTGGAGGTTCAGGGTTATTGGTAGCATTTCATTGATATGATTTGTTTACATTTTCAGTGCCGTAAGCATTGTGATATTTCTTCCCCTTGGCATATTAGTTCCAGTGAAAGTCACCAAGAAAGTCAACATTGCAAAGTCCCCTTGTTCAAGTTTGTGGCTCCCACTAGCTGACACATATGTAACAAGCTGTATTTGCTCTTTATTAGGGAAATCCTTGGGAAGAACACAACAGAGCCAACAAAGAAAAGGTAAGCATTTTGGTTTCTTCTCACAAATAAAGCTTGAGGAGATGGAGTGCCAAGATTACCACTTGTGGGCACACACTGTACGGTTTTGTATTTAAGCAAGTGCTCATATGCAGCCCCTCCCCCGCCATCTCTGACACCCCAATTAAGTGGATCCACTAGAGAGAATTGCAGTGCTCAATAGCAGAACTGACTGAGCGCTCAGTGCTGTCGGTGTTCTAGCCAGCTTGGTTTTGGCAAGGTTAGAGTACTCATTTACCTGCCCTGATGCATTGTTCTCTTGGCCCCTTCAGACTAATCGTACCCTGTGTTTTGACTACAAAATATATGCCCATCATGTATTTGTATATTTATAATCTTTCCTTATCTTTGGAAACTGTTGGGTTGTATATATTTAAGGACATGGAAGGGGTTTAGCCCAGTGTCAAGAACCAGATACAAGTCTTTTGCTAACTTTATCGATTTCAGTCATGCTCGGCTCTGATGAGTCCCTAGAACGGCTCTCACTGACCAGCAGAAGTCTTAACTGCTTCTTTCCACTGAGACTTTAAAAGAGCTTGTCTGTGGGGTGGTCATGACCCT
>CAJQZJ010001638.1:4988040-5016309 GCA_907164525.1 Lophiomys imhausi
GCAACAATCCACTGAGACTTTAAAAGAGCTTGTCTGTGGGGTGGTCAAGACCCTCATTCCTCAACAGTCCACTGAGACTTTAAAAGAGCTTGTCTGTGGTGTGGTCAAGACCCTCATTCCTCAACAGTCCTTTTGCTTGTTTCTTTGCTTGCTTGTTACTTTTTTTTTTTTTTACTTTTGTCTGCATTTATTTTATGCTGAATTTATTTCCATGCCATTGGTTTTTGTTTCTTCAGGGATATATTTTTCTTCTGTGCAACCTCCTCTTCTGGCTCTGGAACAATTTGTTCTTTCTCAGTGAGGATCATCTCAATGTGGCAGGGGGAGCTCATGTATGGGTTAATCCTGCCATGAGCTCTGTAAGTTTGACAGCACATTTTAGGTGCCTTGTTCTCCTGGATATGTTCAATGACTAGAGAATCTACATCTAAACCCTTAAGTTCAGCATTACCCTCAGCATTTTTAAGTATGCGCAGCAAAAACTCGGCACTCTTTTTTGGCCACTGACCCTGAGTCCATCCCCACTGTTGGCCTGGGCACACTTACCAACTCCACTGTTATACCGCCTGAATGTCACATGCTGCTTCTTTAACGTGACGTCTTTCAGATACTTGGTGGCTTTTTGATATGCACACCCTTGATGGCCTGGGCAGTCATCCTGGTGTTATTAAAATGAACACAAAAGTTTGAACCTCTTGGTTTGCATGATTTTGTAGGGTTTCTGGGGTCAAGAGAGTAACGAACCATATTCCCAGGTGACCTATGGCTGCTTACAGGAAGAGGGCTTGTTAGTTTTTGAAACAGGGTCTCATATAGCTCAGGCTAGCCTTCACACCCACTCTGTGGTTGAAACTAGCCTTGATCCTCCTGCCTTTTCCTCAAGTGCAGAAGTGTGTGGCTACACTCAGCTTATAACTGTCAATCACAGATCATGGCCTAAAGTCTCCTGCTGTTTGTTCCTACATCAATGCAGTGTTTCCGTGTTTCATACCTCCCAGTATATTGGACAGGCATGTTACAAGTATATGTGTATGTGTTGTAAGAATACAATGTATATATTTTACCACACGGTGACCCCAAGGAGCTGTGAGGCCAGAAATGTTTGAGAGGGACAGACTTGGATTAACTCTGAGTCATCATTTTTGAGGGGGTTACCTGAGCCAACAGGGTGACAGTTGCTTTCTTTTGTATTTCTGTTATTATCTAAGAAGGTTGCACAGTTTTATACAACATTCTACTACTTTGTGAACTTTCTAGCCATGTTATATATCCATTGCTTTTATTCAGATAGAAAGATCTCCTACATGTTCATGTTAGAACCTTGCTGTTATTTGTATCAGTGCAATGTCCAGTGTAGTTCATATTGTTTTAATTGGGGTGGGTAAGTTGTATTCACTAAAATGACATTATTAGCCAGAATATCTTTATATTATATATACACATATATATAGTTTATTTTATTTTTGTTTTTTGAGACATGGTTTCTCTGTGTAACAGAGCCCTGGCTGTCCTGGACTCAATCTGTAGACTAGGCTGGCTTTGAACTTACAGAGATCAGCCTGCCTCTCCCTCCCAAGTTCTGGAATTAAAAGCATTTGCCACCACACCCAGCTGGATATATATATATATATTTTTTTAATGGTAATACTGTAATGCTTAATTTCTTATGAATTTTTGAATTAGTAAATTTTGGTGGCAAACAATTTTTTTTGAGACATGTTTTCACTGTGTTTTCCAAAGTGGCCTAGAATTTATAATTGATCCTCTTCTTTCAAGTAGGAGACATCACCCTTGACTGGTACTTTTATAATAGAAGTTTGAAACTGTATCTTTAAAATGTGTCTTGTTATTGTTATTCCATACTTACTAACAAAAAATTTTTACATTCTTGAGATGAACTAATTTAGTAAGGTATGATAATTTTATATAGGCTATGGAATTTTAAAATCCACCTCATCCAGTAGTGGCCACAGGGCTTTCCTTGTTTGAAGTGTTGTCTGTCTCTGCAGTGAGAAGCAGCTGGAGTGTCTGCTGACGCACTGCATTAAAGTGCCCATGCTTGTTCTGGACCCACCCCTGCCAGCCAACAGCACCCTGAAGGACCTGCCATCTCTTTATCCATCTTTTCACATGGCCAGCGACATGTTCAATGTTGCAAAACCAAAAAATCCTTCTACTAATGTGTCTGTTGTCGTTTTTGATAGTACTAAAGATGGTAAGTTTTTTTCCCTATTTTTTCAAGATTTACTTATTATTTTGTGTGAGTGTTTTATCTGCATGTATGTCTGTATACCTTGTGCCTGGAGGGCAAATGAGGGTGTTGGACCCCCTAGAATTGGAGCTATAGAGAGTTGTAAGCTACCATGTTGGTCCTAGGAATTAAACCCAGGTCCTGTGGAAGAGCACCAAATGCTCCTGACTGCTAAGTCATCTCTCCAGCCACTGTGTGTATTATTTTTATTATTATTTATGGATATTTTGTTGTTGGGGGTATGGTCTGTCTATTCTGTAACCCTGGCTGTCCTGAACTATGTAAACCAGACCTTGAACTCTCAGAGATCCACCTACCTCTGTCTGTCTCCTGAGTGCTGAGATTAAAGGTGTGCACTACCGCAGCCACCTCCGAGTGTGTATTTTTAAACCATGTTATCATTGATGTGCAGAATAACAAAATTCTGAATGAAACAGATGATTCTGTTTTTAAGAATGGTCTGATAATCTAAAAAATGTCCAAAGAGCCATTACTGTATGGTATTGTAAGCTGTCTGTCATCTCAGAAAAGGACTGTACAGCATTTCCTCCATCTGCATGCAGACACATCACAGCCTGTGTTCTGAATGTCCTCTGAGGACCTTCCATCTGGTATTCAAAAAGTGCCTCCTCCTGGCTCAAAGTTATTCTGAAAGTTTGTTCTTTCTTTCCCTCTCTCCCTCCCTCCCTCCCTCCCTTCTTTCCTTCTTCTTTTCTTTCTTTACCATATAACATACCAGAGCCTACTCTTTATTTGGAACACACTAGAGCATTCATACTCTATTCGGAAATCCTTGTTTTCCTTCTAACTTTGCACAGTGAAATCCGAACTCCCAAAGGCATGGCACAGAAGGTGGGCCCTCTGGGAGATGACCAGGGCATGAAGGCTGAGCCTTCATTAGTAGAGTTAGCATCCTTTTATAATACAGACCCCAGACTCCAGTTCTTCTCCATGGGAAGTTAACAAGATGATACCTAACTGCAGTGGGGAAGAGGGTCCTACCTACAGCCCAAATATGCTGGACCCTGTTCTTGGCCTTCCTGCCTCCCTGTGAGGCATCCCTGTCTGCTCAGCAGCTGGTGGAATTAGTTCTGGCATGAAGCTGCTGGGTCCCTATGCTGAGAGACATGAGCTGACAAGGTCACACGTGTGTCCCAGCTCTGGTCTCTCTCCTCTCTCAGTCTTCCTGTGCTTGGACATCTCTACCTGCAGTTTTTATGTGGGTACCATGAAACCTCTCAGGCTCCTTCCGTGATACAGAGTGCCTTTTTGTCCATGTCATACCTTCCAGCCCTACTTTAAAAAAAATTAATTTTCTGTGTATTGGTAGTTTTCCTGTATTCGTGTGTATATGTGGTTATCAGATCCCTTGGAGTTACAGACAGTTGTGATTTGCCATGTAAGTGCTAGGAATTGAACCCAGGTCCTCTGGAAGAGCAGCAAGTGCTCTTAATCACTGGCCCATCTCTCCAGCCCTATATTTTTATCTCTGATTCTTCCCTCATAAACTAATAACTAAGCTCATCTTGCCACTTGGCTTTTGTTTTTCCAACAGTTCTTAGGTTCCTCCCCTGTTCATTTCTTTTCCTTCACAGACTCCTGTAACAGACAGTGAGCTGTTCTTTCTATCTATATAGTTCTCTGCCTAGCACAAACTGGCAAATAAATCTAAAACTCTTGATCTCATTGGGTCACTCTCCCCTAGAAGACAGTACCTCAGTAAGAATGTATTTGCTTTTCATACAGGTGTGAACTCTTCCCTGTTCCTGGTGTTGCAGATTCTGCTTGGCTGTGCCCTCAATTCTCTTCCTTGTGTATCTTTTATCATGCTGCAGCTGGCAGAGTAGTCACCGTGGAGGGGGTGGGACATCGCTAATGCCATAGTCTGTTATCCATCTCGTGTTCCTCCCCATCCATCTTTTCCATGGGAGGACTAGGACATTCATAATACTTTTATCTATGCTTCCCTGTCTCCGTGGTATTTGTAATATATTTCATATGTTTATTTTTTTGTTTTCAATTGCATAGGAGTTTATGGCATCCTGTGTAATTTATTGACTGAGTCAAAACTTTGCCACACACCAGTTTATATCACAAAGGATGCCACGCCGCTGCTCCTTGTCCTGAGGTTATTTTTAGGTGGAAGGGAATTCTGACCTTTCTGAATACAAGCCTCTCCCCTTTCAGATGAGAGGTATGTTTAGCAGTCACTCAGCCCAGCAGCCTGCTCCCGGGACTCCAAAGTGGCTCTTCCAGTCAAGCTTACGTCCTTTGATTTAGAAGAAACGATGCCTTCTTGTGGCGGCTTATTTTACTTCTGGACTAAAGTGGCTTTTAGAAAAACCTACAAATGGCTCTCTCATATTTCTGTGCACAGATGAAATGTGTTTCCAGTGGACATAGAGCAGGGAGGTAATTCCTCCCCCAGGGGGTGCTCCTTTCATTCTTGACCTCTTAGTTCTTGATTGCTCACTATGGATATAGCTTGAGGTAGAGTTCTTGCCTAACACAGGCCCTGTGTTTGATCTTCAGCACTAAGAAAAAATTAAAATGTTTCACCTGGACATGACCTTTGTATTTCTGTAGCTTGCTCTGCAGGGAAAGCAGGCTTATTCACTTAACAGTGTTTTATTAAATGCCTACTATGTGCCAGGTTCTATCCTTGGTGATAGAAATAGACTCTGCCCCGAATTGGCAAATAATTAACAAATAAATAAATTCTATACTTTGTAGAAAATAAGCACGCACACACACACACACACACACACACACACACACACACACAAACCTGAATGGGGGAAGTGGAAAAGGAAATGACAGTCAGGAAAGGGGGTAAAGATTCTAAACTGGGTGACAGGGACAGGATTCGTGTAGAGGGTGACATTTTTAATGAAATGTGAAGAAGGTGAGGGTGCCAGCAGCAGGACAGATTGAAGAATTCTCAGGGAGGCAGAGGCTATCTGTCCCTGCAGCAAGAACTTGGCTGCTGTGTTTGAAGAGCAGGAGGCCCGTGTGAGTGAAAGAAGGAGAGTAAGAGGAAGCAGGCAGAAGATGAGCCTGGAGAGTTGGGGGAGAGGGCATAGCAGCCACATCGAACCCAGAGTCTTTAGCCCATAGTGCGATGGGGGATCTTTGGAGAGACAGTCTGACTTGTGTTCCACACAAATCGGTTTGCTGTGCAGAGGATAAACTAAGGCAAGAGTGCTTGGCAAGGGGGAAGTGTCTGGGTTCTGCCCATTTTGAAGGCCAGCCCACTCAGGTTTCTTGGTTAGTACTTCTTGTGATGGCTGTTTGTAGAACCAGCCTGTGGTGCCCACTTACAGATTGTACCTTTTTAGAAAACTGTACCTCTCTGCATTTGATGCATTGCTGTAAGCAGCCACCAGCTAGCCTGTTATCTAGATAAGAAATCCCGCTGGGCTGTGGTGATGCACCCCTTTAATCCTGGGGCTCAAGAGGCAGAGGCAGGTGGATCTCTGAGTTCAAAGCCAGCCTGGTCTACAGAGTGAGTTCTAGGATAGGCCGGGCTAATACACAGAGAAACCCTGTGTCAAAAGACAAAAAATCCCTATCAGCTTTGTCTATACATTTCACAAATATCCTTCCCATTTCTTTCAAAGCTTTGGTGTGGGGTTCATGGAGACAAGAACCGTGGCAAAGCTCTCAAGCATTTTTTCCAGATTGGCTACAGCCTTATGATTCATATCCTTTGGTCAGAATGGGTCAGACCATACATTCCCCTTCTGAGTTTTCAGGTTGTATGTCTCTTATAAACATGAAGATGGCATAAGAAAGCTGTGAAGACTTTGATGAGATTTTACATGCATGCGTTTATTACATATACCAGACCTGTTAGAATTCTCCAGTTCACCAGCATATCAGCCTCTGTATCTGTGGAGACAGAGTTACCTGATAAATGTATTCAAAAGTTAGGGTCACTGTTAACATCCAGCGCCACTGCTTTTAGGAGTGGGGCTGTCGGTGCTGAGGGTGGCAGTCTTGTGACATCGAATACTGCCGCATGGCCCTGACTGGTCTAGCATTCGCTGTGTACACACTGGTGTTGAAGTCATGGCAGTCCTCTTGCATCAGCTTCCCTGGTGTTGCAATTACAAGAATGAAGTGCACCCCTGGCTCATTCCTTTTTAAGACCATTTTAACAGGTCCTTCACTGCACCATTCCCAGGGCCTTGTGCATGCTAAGCAGGTGCCCTCCCCCTCAGCTGCAGCCCCGCCCCAGCTCTGTTTTTAGGGTATGCTTTGAGACTCTTGCCCAGGGTTGCTCTCCATCTCCCCAGACTGTAATTTGTAGGACCTGCCTCATTTGTCCCTCTAGAAGATCCGAATCAGAGCCCCCTGAGATTTCCCGTTTTCATCCATGCTGGATGTCAGCAGCACCTTAGCGGGGTCACTTGTGCCCTTTTCTTCAGACTTCTCTTGCAGCTGAGTGCCCGCCAGCCCAGCCCTGTTCCACATCACCTGATGAATCAAGGACTTTCCTTGTGGGACAGCTGCTTCTTAAGGGAAAGGGCTGTGAGGCAGCTGCTTGCTTCTGTATGAACACCTCTGCCTGTTGTTCAAGCCTCCTTCCCTAGTCTGGCTACTCTTCCTTGCTAGGAATGACGCTCCCGGAGGTTTTACTGCAATCAGCCATGCTTTCCTTTTTCTCACCCAGGTTTATTCTTACATCTGTGATTTTTCCGTCATTCCATCATTTCTTCCTTGCAGTCCAACTTAAGTTTGCTTATTCTCATAGAGCACTGCACATTTCTACAGCCTGCATAAACCTCTTGGCAATGCAGAATTTAATGTTTAATTATACACTGTTTTCCATTGTGCCTTCTTTGTTGAATGTGATAATTTTTACCTTCTCTAACTACTTTTTTTGAAAGTATGTATTATGCTACTCTAATAGCTCCCAAAATGCTCTGTGTAGTGTTCTGCCAGAGGGTATAGATAAGTATTTGTTAAACGTATGCTTGCCTTTTGTATTGTTTGTTGTAGTTGAAGATGCCCACGCTGGACTGTTGAAGGGAAGCAGCAAGCAGACAGTTTGGAGAGCCTACTTGGTATGTCATTGTAAATCTAATTGTACTTTTGCATTGGACTAGAATAAAAGTATGAGTAATCAAGCTGTTTACCTTAGGTCTTGCAGTGTAGTCCCAGATGGCTTTGAACTTGGAATCTTCCTGCCTCCACCTTGGGAATCCTGGGAGTGCAGTCCCGGACTGCCATGCATTGCTCCTTAACAGCCTTTTCTCTCAAACTAGCTCGCAGTGTTAGTGATTGGCCAGCTACAGTGCTGTTCTTAATTAGAGGCTCAGAGAGCACAGTGGAAGCGCACCAGCTTCTCTGCTCTAAGTTGTTACCAGCTTCATGATACGGAAGAGAGGCTGAGTCTTTTCCTTTTGTTTTAGACAACGGACAAAGAAGTCCCAGGCTTGGTGCTGATGCAAGACTTGGCATTCTTGAGTGGATTCCCACTGACATTCAAGGAGACAAGTCAGCTGAAAACAAAACTACCAGATAACCTGTCTTCTAAAATAAAACTGGTAAGAACAGAAAAAGAGCCACCAGGATGGCATGTGTCATTCACCCATGACCCTCTGTCATGACCCATTTTGCATTTTGCTCAAAGTTAAGCCAACAGCTATAAAAGGCGAAGATTAACTCTGTCCTGTCACAAAGGTTAGTCTTCACAGAGGGTCCTCATTGCTTACTCTTTTTTGAGACTAGGTCCTACTCTACTGTCATGCTGATATTGAACTTGCAGCAATCCTCCTGCCTCAGCCTCTCAAGTGCTGTTATTACAGATTTGTGACTTCAAACCAAGCTCTAAAATTACTATTTTTATAATTTATCATTAACTTTTTTTTTACAGTGTGTGTGTGTGTGTGTGTGTGTGTGTGTGTGTGTGTGTGTTGGGGAAAGTTATAAAAAGTTGTACGACCTCTAACCTCCATATTTTTAAAAGCTTTCATTCATAAAGGGGTTCTGTATCACATACTTACGTCTGATAATATGAAACTCTGATTGGTTAATAGCAGATCCGGGGATTGATGTATTTGAGATGTGAGTATACTTAATTTAACCCTTCTTCCCTGACCATTCTTTTTTTCTGAGGATTGACTGGCTGGTGGTGACTGGCCTTTCTTTTCCTGAACATTTCTTGTTCTCTGAACCATTAGCCAGGTAGATTCAGGACACAGTCAATGGGGATGTGTTTCCTAGTTGACCTTCTGTCATGCTCTTGTGACACATTCCAGGGATAAACATGAGCATCTTTTCTCTTAAAGGAGAGGGCATAGCGTCCTTGCCTCTGGAACTCTTGGAGTCTGGAGCTTGAATTTATGAAATTCTGCCACTAGGCTTAGCTTGTTTGATTCCCATTTCTTCCTCCTGTTTTGCCCATTTAGCAGTTTGTGGGGAGATAGAGAAGGTAGGGGTAACGGAAATGAAGTAGGAGTTCTTACATTAGTCCCTCCATCCTAAAGTCCCCCAAAACTCACTCCTTTTTCCTCTTTCACTGGGTTTGAGGTTAAGATAGTTTGTGTTATGTTTGTAAGAAAATGATGATGTAAATGACATCTAATTTTTTTGTTGTTTCATATCTCTCCCCATAGCTAGCTAGCTTGGTTTGTCCATGTTTGCTTGTCCTCTTCCTTCCTCCTCTTCTTCTTCATTTTTGTTTGGGACAGGTCTCGCTACGCAATTCTGGTTGGCCTGCAACTTGCTATGTAGACCAAGCTGTGCTCAAGCATGTCTCTGCTTTCCAAGTGTTGGTATTATAGGAATGAACCACCATGCCCAGCTGGCCCTTGCAGCTTTTCTTCATTGCCCTTTGAAATATGGTAGGAGGCCCAGAAGTGCAATCAATTAGTATGCAGTATGTGTATGGAATGGAAGAGCACACAGCTCTATCTGGGTTGTATTTGTGGTTAATCTGAAGTTACTCTAAAATAGATCCCACATCTCCTCCTTCCCCTGAGGTGCTTTCAGTACAGATTTGAGCAGCTGAAACCATAGATTAGCTTTTGTTTCAGCCACAGTTTATTTGGCTTCTGGTCCTTTTAGTTGCTAGTCTCAGAATTACAGACATGTGTGCATTTGCCCTTTTCACTGTCAGCTGTCCCTTATATGGGAAGAACGACTTTCTTGATTCTATTTCTGTAAGTCCACATTAACCAGTTTTTTTTAAAGAAATTAGGAATTCATTTCGCTTCTCCATCTTACACTCACTGACAGACATTTCACACCCTGCTGTGCTGCACCCGCTCCTCATTGCTGACAATGTTTGACGTGCCTATGGGCGATTGGTGTGTACTGACAAAGATGATAATTCCAAACAGTGGCGCCCCTCCACAAGTTCTTGGGTGGCCTGGTATGTGGTGTGTGCGTGTGGGTGTAAAGTGTAGTGGTGACTTGACTTGCCAGAGGAATTGAGAACTAGGAGGAACAGATGTGGTGGTATTTGAGTCCAGATCTTCAAATCTGTGTGTTGGGGGGAGGGGGTAATCCTTGTTCCTGTGTGTACATGTGTGTGTACGGGTGTGGGCTCATGTGGAGGCCAGATGTTGGTGTGAGGCGTCTTCCTTGGTCACCCTCCCTTGAGTTTTCTTCTTAGCCAAAATCTCTCATTGAGTCTTTGGCCTCATCAGCTGGCCAGGCTACCTGACAAACAGAGCTCTAGGAAATCTGCCTATCTCCCTTCCCACTACCAAGTGCTGGACTTACAGGCACGTCCAGCTCGTACAGGGGTTCCAGGGGTCTGAACTCAGGTCCTCATACTTTCATGGAGCCGTTTCCCAGCCCCCAGTTCTTCCTCTCTTTCCTTAGGCTCTGCTTTCTGCTTCCATTATGTATTTCTGGGAACCGTGTCTCCTGTCATAGGTTCTGAGGCCATCCAGATGAGTGTTATCAGATAACTCCAGCATGCCCGGGAGTATGTGAGGGAGAATTGAGGGAAGGAATTGAAACATTTACTTGGGACATGAACATTTCCAAATAGTAGTATAAAGTGCCCCGAAACACCTGAGCTTTAGGCACATTAGGGGCTAAGACAGGCTTTGTAGCTTAGCTAGGCCATAAACAGAGCCACTGTTCTCAGGTTGGGAAGGAAGTACAAAGAGAACTGCCTGAACAGAGGGGATGGGGTTGGAAGTAGATAGTGTGTCTGGGGAGTTTCTAGAGGCAGATTGCCACACACTTCCTGAGGGGTGGGGCTGGGGAGATAGGTAAGACAAGATTGCTGGACTTCCTGGAGGAAGGGAGGCTGTGACAGGAAGAAGACAACAGCCTGGTGTCTTTCTAAGGCGCACAGTAGGGACAGGTATGGTAGGCGTTAGACAGGAAAAGCCAGAGGCAAGGGAACCAGTTGAATCTGCAAGATATTCCTGTTCAAGGACCTCTGGCCACTGGGATGCCAGTGACGGGAATAGTTCCTAAACATCTGGAAGACACTGAACATCAGGTGTTGACAAGCTGCCAGGGAGAAGGAGGAGGACTGAGTTAGGAGTAGGTATACAGAGTACAGGCGGAGGTGAGAGGAATTGACCACACTGAACTGCCCACGGAGAAGCGAGTCCCGTTTGGAGTTTTGCATGAGAGGCACGTGCAGCATGTGAGAAAGACGGAAAGCACTGAACTTCAGGACCTGAGCAGTTTTGTCACCTCATGCTCCCGTGCTCTTCCTGAGGACTGTGCTCCAGGACTCAAACAGGGAGGGCCCGGCTGCGTCCAGTAGACATCGCAGGCCGCGTCTTAGGCCATTGTTGTGTCATCTCTACCTCTACCCAAGGGGCTGAGCACCGCTATTGGAGGACACTCAGTGTGCAGGCCTTGGACCAGAATGGATAGCTTGTCAGTACTGTGAAGGGTGCACTCGCACCATGCTGGGTGTGGAGGTGTGCCTGCTGTTTATCTGAGTTGTGTGCCTACCCCTTCCCTCCGAGTCCTGCTTAGAAGAAAACTTGCTTTTTGTTGCTCTAAAGATAGGACTAGGACTAGAAAGTGCTGTATTTGTAAGATGATGGATTTGAATTTCTACAAACTTTCTGTTCACTCTCATCCTATACCACAAACAACCCTCTCTCAGGTATTCCATTTTGAGACACCTTGAGGTAAGTCATCTTATAATCTGACTAATTATCTACAAATTTATCAGTAGAATTTTTAGTTGTGACAAATTCAGAATTTCTCCCTTGTTTTTGTTTTGGTTTTTTGAGACAGGGTTTCTCTGGGTAGCCCTGGCTGTCCTGGACTCACTCTATAGACCAGGCTGGCCTCAAACTCACAGAGATCCGCCTGCCTCTGCCTCCTGAGCAGAATTTCTCTCTTGATAACTTACCCATTGTCTTTATTTTCAGTTCACTACAAATCCGTCTGTGGTTTTAGACATTTTCACTCATGGCAGGGCTTTTCCACTTACTTTTGATTTGGGTTTTATTCTGTTCTATAACATGTGAGGGGCAGATGTTCATAGGGAAATACAGTAAGTGAAGTTCGGTGATGGCGGTTGCTGAGTGGGTATTGAGGAGCAGGGGCATGTGTGTCCAGCCCTCAAGAATTTAAATTGTGTTTGGAAGCACAAGAGTTACAAAGTGTCTGGAGAGTGCACAAGTAATTGAATCGACTGCTATAGATCGACAGAGTTGCTGTGTTATGATTTGGACAGAAATGTACCCGAGAGGTGCCTGTGTTTGAGCACTGAGCTGGTGGCACTCTTTTCAGTGATTTTAGTACCTTTGGGAGATGGGTCCTAGCTGCAGGAAGTGGACTTTAGAGGTCACCCTGAGTTTACAGGCCAATACCGCTTACTGGTCTGTTTCTGCCTCCTGCTTGCTGAGACATGGACAGGCCATCTCATGTTCCTGCCATCATGCTTTCTGCACCATGATGGACAGCTCCTTCCAACAATAACCAGAGTGCACCCTTCCTCCCTTCAGGTATTCCTGTCAGGTGCTGTTTCACAGCGACACAAAAGATAGGCAGTGCACGTGTGGAAATAGAGAAGGTCTGTGTGGTTCAAAGACTGTGTCTGTGCTGGCCCACCAAAGGCTAGAGAAGCTGATTGGTTAGGTAGGAAGGATGGTACAGGCAAGGTGGTCGGTCACAACCTAGTGACCCACCTGCATTCTACCCACTCAAAGTTCTGGTTAATAAGGTCACCAAAAATGATGCTGCCAGTTAAACCTCTCTAATTTGAAAATCTGAAGTGGAAGATGCTCTAAAATCCAAAACATTTTGCACCAACATGACACCTCAAGTATAAAACTAGATATATATCCTCATATGAAACTTTGTTTCATGGACAGAATATTTAAAATGTGTTAGATTATCTTTAGACTATGTGTACAAGGTATAAATGAAACACAAATTTCATATTTAGGTTTGAGTTCCATTGCCCATGTAGTTCACCACATGAATATGTAAATATTTGGAATTTTTGTTTTGAGACATGGTCTCACTTTGTAGCCTAGAACTCACTCTGTAGAGTTTGGGCTGAGCCTCAAACTCAAGTTTGACTCCTCCTCCTGAGTGCTGGAATTAGTGTGTGCCATCATGCCATTCCTGAAAGAAATAGGCACAGTGGGATGGTGGTGCAGGCCTTTAATTCCAGCTCAGGAGGCACAGATGGGTGGATCAGAGCCTCTGTAACCTTCCCAGCCACACACAACCCCTTCAGCTTGAGAAATTTGTACATGACTCTAGATGTATAGATATAGGTAATAGGTATGTGTTTACTCATAATAGATTATAAAGAAGAATTTTGTTATTTACACGTGTGCATGCACATGCATGCGCTCTCGTGTGTGTGTGTGTGTGTGTGTGTGTGTGTGTGTGTGTGTGTGTGTGTAAATGCCACAGTGTGTATGTGTGGAGGTCCCAGGACAACTTTCAGGAGTCAGTTCTGTCTACCATGTGGGTCCCAGGAATCAAACCTGTGATGTCATGCGTGCCTGGTGGCAGGTGCCATTGTCCACTGAGACATCTTGCCAGCCCAGGGAATTCATGTTCAAATAATTCTTTGGCATATATGTAATTTTACCTTTTATCAGATATGAAAACAAATTTCATACTGTTGAAATGGTCATAAATAATTACATCCTGACCATAGTTGATACTCCAAAACCATCTTCAGTGTCTTTCTTTTTTCTGTACCTTTTTTTTTTGACACAGGGTTTCACTGTGTAGGGCTGGCTGTCCTGGAACTCATTCAAACTCACAGCAATCAGCCTGCCTCTGTTGAGTGCTGTGATTAAGGGCTACTTTCTCCCAGTCTTCAGTGTTTTTCAGTTGAAAAAAAATTTTTGTCATAAGTGCTAAGAATTCTACTTTGTATAAACAGTGCTAATGGTAGAAACATGTTTAGAAGTATATCAGAAAAATTTGAAGCTAAGGATGTACCTCAGTACCAGAGGCCCAGGTTTGGGTCCCTAGCACTCTCCAAACCAGATGATGGCTGACAGAGAGGCCCACAGTCCCAGCTCTGCAGAGCTGCTGGCCAAACAATCAGGAGTTCCAGCTAAGAACTCTATCCTTCATCAGAAACAACAGATACCCAACCTTTACCAGAAAACAACCTGACATTTGCTACAAAAAAATAATCCAGGATCTTCCAGCTAAAGACACTCCTACAAGTCAATAAAGAGTTGCAGGATTGGGTTGCCACCTAGTGGACAGCAGAGGATACTGCATGCTTGCTACCCCTCCCCCTTATAGAGCCAGAACAATCTCATGCTTTGAAACGCTCTTTTAAAGTTTCTTACATTTTATCTCTCTTTCAACTATTGTGTGCTTAGGTGAGAGAACCTCTTTCTGATTTTTGATGATGTAATCAGAAGCCAGTCCTAGGCAGTTGCTGGCATGGGCTGGCAAGATGGCTGGCTTAGTAGTTAAAGGTGCTTGCTACCAGATCTCATGATGGAATTCAGCCCTAGCAACCCACATGGTGGAAGGAGAGGACAGAGTCCTGCAAGCTGTCCTCTCACATCTGCACTGTGGTGCACACACCCTTCCCTCTCACAAGATGCATAAATAAAATAAAAAATTTTAAATTATTCTAAAGTATATTTTTTAAAAGGTTGCTAATTTAAGAACAAATTTCTTGTCCCAGTTCTTAATACAAATTATAAAATAAATTTAGATGTCATTTTAAAATAATGCCGTGAATCTTTGGCTCTTTTATTAAAGGTCTCAGGTTGTCTTAAGAATCTCTGAAACATCTTTTCTTTTTAAGTTGATGGTGCTAGGTTGGATTCTAGAGCCTCACACATGAGAGTCAAGCACTCTACATAAAGTCCATTCTTAGCCCAGTTTTCTTCTTTTATCAGTAATACAGCAACAACAACAATAATAAACTTTTACACTTATTGGTTAACAGTTAAAAAAAAGGATTGGTTGTTGTTGTTTTTGTCTCAAAATGGAAATTCCTAGCCTTTCGGGGGTAGTTAGCTGGGCTTCTCTGTGTTGGCTTGGGACTCTGTAGGAGCTGTGCAGTAAACATTTCACACTGGACGTGGTGAAAGCCTGGTTCTTGCTTTGCTCTCCAGCCCCGCTGGGGGATTTTCTTGCTCTGACACTAACTAACAACCCCTGGACTGTTTCCCGTAGGGAACAGAGCTGAGAAGAGAATACCACTTCATCTGGATTCAGAAAGGTCAGGTTCTGGCTTACAGGGCTCAGCTCGACAGGCCGCAGTGCCCGCAGGTCCTGGATGACCCCAGCCAGCTTGCCGACTGCTTGCCTCTGTTATGCCTCTAGCCCAGCCTTCCACTTGAAGGACAGGTATCTGCTTGGCCATTACCTGCCCCTGCATCTCACAGGCCAGCTCTGCCATGGCAGTCTAAGCCTGGGTGGACGGCATAATCAGGCTCAGAGCAGTGTAGATATGAGTTTACGCTGTAACCGTGGTACAATAATAGCCCAAGGCAGTGTCTGGTGCACATTATGAGCTCAGCCAGTGGTAGAAATTGTAGTGAAAGTGCCATAATTACCAAGTTAAAGTATAACGCAGGCTTGTAATCTGCCTCAGAAGGCTGGGGTGGGAAGATTTGCAGATTCAAGTCCTGTTTGGCACATCAGAGAGATCCTGTCTCAAAATGTGTAGCCTAGTGGCATTTTTAGGAGGCTTCAAGATAATTTCTGAAGTAAAAGCAGTTTTGACAGGAGAGATCAAGATGCAGATATTTTCCCTTTAAGTTTAAAATTAAATTATAATATTAAATTACCGTTTATTTATTCTAGAATAATGTTTTTCCTCTAGGGGGCCCATAGAGATGTTATGGGAACCAGTGAATGGGAAGAAAGGGGCACAGAGTTTTGTAGGGAGAGGTGGAAAGGTACCTAGGAAGACTGCTTCCCCTTCCCAGCACAGAGAGATGGGAATGACATGGCGCCTTGAGTTCTTGATGTATGCCAGGACAGTTAAGGTAAGGGAACAGAATCAGAGAACAGTGTGCTCACTGTTGGTGGTTAAGAGTTGATGGCATATGCCTGGGCTGTGGTGGTACATGCCTTTAATCCCAGTACTCGGAGGCAGAACTCTGTGAGTTCAAGAGTTCAAAGCCAGCCTTGGCTGCTGAGCGAGTTCCAGGACAGCCTGGGCTGAACAAAGAAACTGTATCTCAAAAAAACAAAAGAAAAAGAGTTGATGGCATACATGACAAAAAGGAGAAAAGACAGACATGAAATTCTACCACTCTACAGGCTTGGCAGCCACCAGAAACCCAGGGAACTGCTTAGAAAATGAGTTAGGACAGTCTAACAGCAAACACAGAGCCCAGAGTGATCCTGTGATTGTATGTGTTCTTTTCTTTTTTATAGATTAAGAAAGAAAATGGCCACTTTGTTGGAGGAGCCAGTGTGGCAGGAGGATTTTCTGTCTTCGGTGGGGTGTTTTCTCCTTAGTGTCTGGTTGACAAACCTCTTTTCCTAGGAAATCTTGATTCAGAGTCAGAATCTGGTAGCAGGAAGGGGTGTGGACACCGAGAGCTTGGAGAAGCCTCTGCATAAGGCTGCTGCCATTCACACTGTTCCCTCAGATTTACCATTGCTCCAAAGCTTTGCCCACAAGAGGTATTTTCCCCTGGAAGCACTTCGGACAGCCAGGCCCAAGGTGCTCCAGGAGTGAGGCCGGAAGCTGCTGAGATGCTCATTTACAGTGCATGGTAACCTCATGCCGCCAAGTACACTGCAGGTCTGCCACTGTGTGATTGATCTCGCTGGTGATACTCTAGACCAAAGTCAGAAACTGTTGGCCTTTATTTATTTATTTATTTATTTTTAAACCTTGAGACAGGGTTTTTCCACATAGCCCACATAGCCCTGGAACTCAGTAAATAGACAGACTGGCCTTGAACTCTCAGAGCTCTTCCTGCCTCTGCCTCCTGAGAGCTGAGATTAAAGGCATGTGTCACCACACCCAGTACATTTGGTTTTTTGTTTTTGTTTTGTTTGTTTTAGTGAAGAGCAATGAAAATTATTTAAGCCAGCTCAGAAAGAAGAGTTAGGGGATTTTCATAAAAGAGTGTGACCTCTCAGGAGATCTGGACTCTTTTGTGGGCATTGAGGAGTGGCACCAGCTGTCTAAAGATGCCCATCCTGCCCTGTTCATGGGCTTCTTCCACTCCTTCCTGGTATACCACTGTGGGTCTGTCTTTACATTTCAACATTAAAAGTTAAAAAGCTGGGCATGATGGCTCACACTTGTAATCTCAGCACTTGGGAAGCTGAGACAGGAGGATTGCCATGAGTTTAAGGTCAGCCTAGACTTTGAAACGTCTCAAAAAAAAAAAGGTAAATCTGTGTTTATCCCGTGCAGTCTGTATACCCATATGAATCTCTTCTTACCCATCAGTTGCAGCTGTATTCGGAGGCCAGTGTCGCTCTCCTGAAACTGAATAACCCCAAAGGTTTCCAAGAACTGAACAAGCAAACCAAGAAGAACATGACCATCAACGGGAAGGAACTGACCATCAGCCCTGCGTATCTTCTGTGGGACCTGAGTGCCATCACCCAGGTGAGGTGTGACTTCTACAGCTCACATCAAGAGCTCAGAGTGCTTGCCTTGCCAGCACAGCTCAGCTGAGAGAGCGAAAGGAATTAGAACCTTAAAAATTTACAAGTCGGCTGGTCGTGGTGGTGCACGCGCCTTTAAGCCCAGCTCTCCGGAGGCAGAGGCAGCTGGTTCTCTGTGAGTTCAGGACAGCCAAGGATACACAGAGAAACCATGTCTCGAAAAACCAAAAAAACTCACAAGTCAATTTATTAGGAGAAAACAAAGGACCTACAGCGAGGTGGCCTGATTAAAACTTTTCCAAACTTTCATTCTCTACTGTTGGTTTGATACTTGTTGAAAAGAACAAAGCTGGAGAGATGGCTCAGCTGTTCAGAGCACTTGCTGCTCTTCCAGAGGACCCATGTTTGGCTTTAGCACCCACATTGGATACCTTATAACCTCCTATAACTCGGGCTTCCAGGAATCTCACACCTGCTCTGACCTCCAAGGGCACTCACACACGCGTACAATCACACTGTCACTCACACATAAATGTAAATAAAAATAAAATAAAGGTTTGGTCGGGCTAGATGGCATATGCCTTTAACTCCAGCCCTCTAGAGGCAGAAGCAGGCAATTTTTGTGAGTTTGAGGCCAGCCTGGTGCACAGAGTGAGTTTCAGGCCTGCAAGACCTGTCGAATCTAAATCCTAGATGTAAAATATGACAAAGACATGGTCACACACACACACACACACACACACACACACACACACACACACACTCTTGCATGTTAAAGGTCAGCCCGAACCCCTGTTTTAGTTAGGATTTCTATTGCCATGACTAAAGCAACTTGGGGAAGAAAGGGTATATTTGGCTTATATTTCCACAGCACTGTTCTTCACTGAAGGAAGACCTGGCAGGATCCTGGAGCAGGAGCTGATGCAGAGGCCATGGAGCAGGGCTGCTCACTGGCTCACTTCCCCTGGCTTGCTCAACCTGCTTTCTTATAGAACCCAGGACCACCAGCCCAGGGACGGCCCCACCCACAATGGGCTGGTCCTTCTCTCATGGTTGACTAATTAAGAAAATTCCCATAGGGCAATGGAGGGGGGGCACAGGCTCTTAATCCCAGCACTCAGAAGGAAGAGGCAGGCAGATCTCTGTGAGTTTGAGGCCAGCCTGGTCTACAAAGCGAGTTCCAGGGCAACCAGGCTACACAGAGAAGCCCTGTCTCATAAAACAAAAACAAGAAAGAAAGGAAGCAAGAGAGAGAGAGAGAAAGAAGGAAAGAATTTCCAACAAAGTTACCTACAGCCTGATCTTATGGAGGCATTTTTCCCACTTGAGGTTTCCTCCTCTGGGTGACTCCAGCTTGTGTCAAGGGCCCCATAAAGGAAAGCAGGCAGAGGGTCATGATGGAGCTTGGGACTTGGGGTAGATACTTCATGACTCGATGTGTCAACTATGTCTTCCTTCTCCCAGTCCAAGCAGGATGAAGATGTGTCTGCCAGCCGTTTTGAAGATAACGAAGAGCTGAGGTATTCATTGCGATCTATCGAAAGACATGCACCGTGGGTACGGAATATTTTCATTGTCACCAATGGGCAGATTCCATCCTGGCTGAACCTTGACAACCCTCGAGTGACAATAGTAACCCACCAGGTGCGTGACTGTGCACGTAATCCCAAGGCTGTGGTTTTCCCGCCTGTGCTTTCAGTGTGATACAGTGAGTGATGCCATAATTTCATGGCCTCACCTTCTCCGACTCCATGTCTAGCTGCTTTTTAATTACCAGGGTCTCTTCTTTTCTCTCTTTCTAAATGCCCAACCAGATCAGAACAACTCCTACTTACCCTCTGTGTGTGTTTTCTGTTAAAAGGACATTTTCCGAAATTTGAGCCACTTGCCTACTTTCAGTTCACCTGCTATCGAAAGTCACATCCATCGCATTGAAGGACTGTCCCAGAAGTTCATTTATCTAAATGACGATGTCATGTTTGGGAAGGATGTTTGGCCGGACGATTTTTACAGTCACTCCAAAGGTCAAAAGGTAAGGCTAGGATGGGTGGGCCCCTAGCTAGACAATCACTATCAGATGAGGACATCTGTCCGTACATTCCCACATTCAAGAATTAACAAATATGCATTTATGATTTCCAAGTCAGCAGCTAAGCAGTAAGAAGACTACTACAGTGGGAGCTTGCTTTCCTGCAGTCTCAGATAACCAGAATTCCGTCTTGCTTGTTTTTTTCCCTCCTTAAGCCTTTATATTTTTCCACTATAGCAAAACCACTTTGCAACAAAATTGCAGCTAGTGTGACAGCAAAATGCCCACACAGAAAGTTATTTTAGTTCTTAGAGAAGTGGGTGTGGGGAAACCTCAGGTGAGCTGGCCTGTCTGACGCTGGTGGTTTAAATCAGGAGGGATGGGGAGACCTCCTGTCGGAACTGAATTTGGTTTTTGTGCTAGGGTTGAGCCCCAGGAACTCATACACACTAGAAAAGTACTCTACCACAGAGCCAAACTCTAGCCGTTGGCAAGCTCTAGTTTCAGCTTAGATTTAGAAAATAAATTCTGACTGAGTTTAACGTACAAAGGAACCGTGACTTTAAAAAAAAAAAAGGACAGGGTCCATTTATCTTTAGTGGATTGAGTTTATAAAGTAACCTCCGACCATGTAAGTCATTTTGGGAGCTCGGAGTGTTATACTAACTAATTTGCCTAAACATGACCTCAGCATGGAGATAACGGCTCCTACCATCATCTCCTTCCCTGCCTTGAGATTACAAAAAATGCACTCAGGGCTTACTAGTAAGTGTCCTGGCCACAGAGTGGCTGCGGCAGGATTCCTTCCTACTTGACATGTTTTTAATACTCACATGTAAGCCCGGCACATTGTTACTTCATTTCAAAGTGGATTATTGAAGTAGACCCCCACGTAGTGGGGGTTCTCCCTTTTGGATTAGGCACAAACCACACGCCAAAAGCCTGTTTTCACAGAGCGAGAGATCCTTTATTAAGAGGGGAAGAGAAGGTAAAGTGGCTGCTTTCTGGCACAGGCAGAAAAAAGCAGCAGCAAATGACCTCGCATGTGTAATTTTTAAGAAGAGAAAAAGGGGAGGTATGTGTTAGAACGGGCTAGGATGCAGTGGTATATTTTAATTAGACATGTTAATTAGGTGAACCAAAGGGGGCTTTTGATGGCTGGACTTCAGTACTTTGATAGCTGGACCTTGGTGGTCAGCCTCAGGAGGAGGAAGTGGCCCAATAACAGAATAGACCTTGGGGGCTAGCTTTAGGATGTAATCTAATGGTTTTTAGCAAGGCCGGGGGAATGGGGGAGAAGGACAAGGCCTGCCAGAGCCAGAGTTTGCCCAGTCCAGACTGGCTCGAGTCCCTTCAATTATAAGGGCTTGCTATTAAGCCTAATCCATGAGCTAAGTACTTGTTCTCGAAGCAACTGGGAAAAGAATAACCATGTAGTCAGCTTGGCAGGCTTAATCTACAGTGGGCATTGTCCAACCTAAGGCAGTGCCAAATATCAGCTGCTCAGTTTTTCCTAAAGAAGAGTAAGAAGTGTCAGGAATCATTGTGTTTTCTCTTTGATTTTTATCACAGGTTTATTTGACGTGGCCTGTGCCAAATTGTGCAGAGGGCTGCCCAGGCTCCTGGATTAAAGACGGCTATTGTGACAAGGCCTGCAACAATTCAGCCTGCGACTGGGATGGTGGTGATTGTGCTGGTGAGGATGTGCTAAATGTGACTAGTTTGTTTGCTCATCCTTAATCCAAGAATCTGTGCTATCTAATTTTTAAACCTCACGTTGAAACATTCCAGAATATAGAGTTTCCTGGTTGGTGTTGCCATGTGGCCTAGATGATTCATGGGTTCCCTTGTTGAATGCATTTTTCTGATGTAGGCTCTGCACTTGGAAATATCTTTGTTATTACTTAAAGCATCTAGAATACTCTTAATTATGTAAACCCAAGGATCATTGTCACCGGTTCTCCAGGAGTCCATGGCAGTAACTTTCACCAGGAAACCGCAGCAGGCTGTGAAATAATCTCAGTTGCATAATAAATGGGTCTTAATCTGCCTAACACACCCTCTATGCCCACCCCACCACCCACACACACTGCCACTCACCTTTGGACTTGATGTTGGCATTTTAAAAATATGTTTACTTACTACCTTTCAGTTCATAAAGCACTAAATTCTAGAACATTGTTCATTACTACCTCATTGAAGTTTTCGGGCTCTGAGAAAGAGAGTGTGCCCTGACCCTGTGGTCCTTGTGTTCTAGAGGAGGGAGTGGACTTGTTAGAGTGAACAAAGTAGACCTAGTAAACATTCACACTGGACAGCATTAATGCCTGTGTCTGGACATGGTCCTTGGAATAATATCTTCCTCTTCCCTAGCCTTGCTCTCCTGTCTTAATCACCACTGCCTGTATGCTACCAGCTGATACTCCCATTTTGGGTTTTCCTTAAGACCCAGGGAGTCTTCCATTACTGAGCCTCTGTAGCTGCAGTTCATGGATCAGTCTTACAAATGTTATGATGAGCTGTCTTCTTTCACAGTTGTAAGCCCAGCAAAGACTCTTCTTTCCTCCTCTCTTCAGGTAGCAGTGCAGGGAATCGCTATGCTGCAGGAGGTGGGGGTACCGGGAATATTGGAGTCGGACAGCCCTGGCAGTTTGGTGGAGGAATAAACAGTATCTCTTACTGTAACCAAGGATGTGCAAATTCCTGGCTTGCTGATAAGTTCTGTGACCAAGCCTGCAATGTCTTGTCCTGTGGGTTTGATGCTGGTGATTGTGGACAAGGTATGTTTATTGCAATGAAAACACTAGAAACAAAGGGCTAAAGCCACAAATAGTGGAGCATTCGATGGTTGTCATTATTTAAAGTAATTATTCTCAAATGGGCAAAAAAGTTGGAAATTAGTCACTGAAATTCATTGATAAAAATCATGCCATATCTCTACAGTGAGTCAGGGCTAACCGTCCATGTAAATTGCTGTGGCCACTTCACCTCAAATGGTGATATCTCATAGCATCGTATTAAAATTTGTGAGCATTTTAAAATACATTTAAAGTTAACCTTAGAAATTAAGAACTTGAACCCAGAGAATTAAGGGAAGGGAGTAAAAATGCCTAATTAAAAAGAAACCATGTTTGTGTTTTTTCCTCTAGATCATTTTCATGAATTGTATAAAGTAACTCTTCTCCCAAACCAGACTCACTATGTTATCCCCAAAGGTGAATACCTGTCTTATTTCAGCTTTGCACAAATAGCCAGAAGAGGAATTGAAGGTGTCTACAGTGATAATCCAATAATCCGACACGCATCCATTGCAAACAAATGGAAAACCATCCACCTCATAATGCACACGGGAATGAATGCAACCACGATACATTTTAATCTCACACTTCAAGACTCAAATGATAAAGAGTTCAAAATCCAGATAACAGTCGAAGTGGACACAAGGGAGGTGCCAAGACTGAATTCCACAACCCAGAAGGCCTATGAAAGTTTGGCTAGCCCAGTGACACCTCTTCTCCAGACTGAAATCTCCTTCGAAGATGTTCCCAAAGAGAAACGCTTCCCCAAGGTGAGGAGACATGGTGCAAATGCAACAAGGAGATTCCAAGAGCAGGTCCAAATCCCCTGGGTAAATATTTCACAGCTTCCAAAAGAGGCCCAGGTAAGACTGAGCAGCTTGGATTTGCAACTGGAACAGGGAGACATCACTCTGAAAGGATACAACTTCTCCAAGTCAGCCCTGCTGAGGTCTGTCCTAGGAAACTCACTAGATACTAAGGTAAAACCACAAGCTAGAAGGACCAATAAAACCAATGACAACTTGGAGGTCCTACAGGAAAAGTCTCACAAAAACCCACATGTCTCTGTTGCTGGGCACAGATGGACTCCCACCTCGGGGACAGTGAACGTGAATAGCCGTGACCACGATTTGAATCCACCCCAAATCTTGGAGACCAATGCAAGATTTACATTGGCAACTCATGCCCAGCGTGCTCTAGGTGTGAGTACATCCAAAGAAAACCTCTCACCACTGAGTATTCCCCCGGAAAGCCACGTGGGAAAAGAAGAGCTCCCAGGGAATGAGGAGGAGAGAGCAGAGGACAATGTTGACAGCCATGTGACTGTCAAGCCAATAGGGCCTGGAAGAAGGTTGCAGCAGCACATGCAGAATTACCCAGGCTTTTTGCCTTGGGAGAAAAAAAAGTATTTCCAAGACCTTCTTGATGTAAGTTAGATCCAGCCTTATTCTTTGTGATGCCCAGGAACATAAATAACTTTATAAGCAGTAATATGATAGTAACTACCATTTATCTAGCATTTCCTGTGACCACAACTGAAGTAAGTGCTTTTCTTGCATGATTTTATTTACTTTCCCCCAATAACCCTAATAGTAAAAATGCCACGTAAAACATGAGTGAGGATTTTAGCTAGGGGTGGAGGCTGGGGAAATGGGAGAGCAGGGCCAACGTCCTTGTCGCTCCTCAGCCTATAGCTCTGATATTATTCCAGCTTTACCAGTGAGAGAACCGGAAGTTCAGTTAAGTCTGTTAGCATTTCCAACATTGGTGCAACTGGCCATGTAGGCCAAACCTCAGAACCAGGGCTCTTGTCCCTCGTGCCATGGGTGGCCTTCACTATGCCGTGGTGCCACTTTCCTTCCAGGTGCTCCACAGTGATAAACTCTGGGGAAGACAGACACAGTCACTGCCCAGGAAGACTAAGAGGCCACTAAGGACAGATATAAAGCTGACATTTGTGGCCATGAGGCATCTCTGTTGAGACATAGGCAAGGATCCCAGGGGAGATGGCCTCAACTTTGCCCAAGGCACTAGGGAAGGCTTCCAGGAACCAAGCCCTGTGAGCTGACCCTAAATGGGTCGGAGTTGACAGACCAAGGAAAGTTGTTGTATGGTCGAGGCTGGACAACGAAGATGAAGTGGGCCTGTGGGTCTTGTTCTGCCTTACACATTGGGTATTTACTAATTGAGTGGAAGGCGGTCTTGCCTGTGTTTCTTTTTAAACTTTACTACCTTTCCTAAAAGTATAGAAGTTTTTGTTTCCATTTGTAGAATTGCTAGGTTTCGTCCTTGTAAACCTTGTGTCCTAAAATGTGGCATGATGTCACACTCCTACTGTGCACAAAACCACTTGCCATTCTGTATGCTAACCAGCCCCGACCATTGTCATTCCTTCACATTTTCTGCAGTTTGGGAAGCAGAAAATCTCTTCTATTAAAGTATGTCCAAATTATTGGCCAGTTTTCTTCCCATGGTTAGTTCTGCCTAACTGGGTTTGTCTCTATCACATAGTGAGCTCAGTTTCTTTTGGTCATATCCAAAACTCAGATACATGCTCCTTTGTCACCAGCCCAAGTAGCTTGACATTTAAGGCACTATAAAATTTGTATGTAAATAATTTTTCTAAGTGTTGCACCAAATTGTCTTTGAAGTCACGTTTTCTGCAAATAGCTTTCGACTCACACGTGACCTGTCACGTCGCTGTTTTTCTCAGGCCAGTGCACAGTGACCTGACAGTGTGAATGCCCCTTACCTTCAAAGACTGTTAGTGACCAGTTGTTATTGAATTCTATAACAGTGCATGGGGATGCCTTTATCTCTTGTTAATAGAATCCACTCTGGACTAAACACATTGTTGAACTGCATAATTCTCTTTCAGGAGGAAGAGTCATTGAAGGCACAACTGGCATACTTTACTGATAGCAAACATATGGGGAGGCGACTAAAAGATACATTTGCAGACTCACTCCGATACGTCAATAAAATTCTGAATACCAAGTTTGGATTCACATCCAGAAAAGTCCCTGCACACATGCCACATATGATTGACAGAATTGTTATGCAAGAACTACAAGACATGTAAGCCTCAGATATGCCTGTGTTGCCTGCCTGTGTACTTGGCATTTGCATATTTGCCCTTCTGAGCCTATGCCCTTCATATTTGATGAGTCAAAGATGCAATATAAATAAGACATAAAGCCAGACTTCTGTTTTCACAAACGTCCAATACTGTATGTACCTGGGATATCCAGCGCTCTCTCTGTTTGTTGTGCTTGGACAGGTTCCCTGAAGAATTTGACAAGACGTCATTTCACAAGGTGCGCCACTCTGAAGACATGCAGTTTGCCTTCTCGTATTTTTATTACCTCATGAGTGCAGTGCAACCCCTGAATATTTCTCAAGTCTTTGATGAAGTAGATACAGACCAATCCGGTGTCTTGTCTGATAGAGAAATCCGAACACTGGCTACCAGAATTCATGATTTGCCTTTAAGCTTGCAGGTAATGTATTGTTTTAGCCTTAAGCTTGTGACATGTCCTGCCACAAGTGAAAAAAAATATAATTCTGGCATTACCTCCTTTTCTACTACATTTCAAGTAAAGATAATTCTGAGTATTTGGTGGGTTGGCTAGTAACTCATCCATTTACTAGTGCCAGAATTAAAATAATACTTGAAATTTGTGTTTTGTGGGTTATTTTTCTGAGGCCTTGCATTTGGGTTAATCGTCTGCTAGTTATCTGGGGGGAGACTCAGGTGGTGGATACCTGCATATGATTCTTGTGGCAAGTTCATTCAGGGCCTACAGGTGTGACTGACTGGAAATCTCAGCTGAGTCCCTCTGTGACTGACTGGAAATCTCAGCTGAGTCCCTCTGTGACTGACTGGAAATCTCAGCTGAGTCCCTCTGTGATCCTTGGGAGTGCAAGACTCATGCACGGAAATATTAAAATGAATAGAGCTGCACGGCGTTCTTTCCTTGTGACCCTGGACCACCTTGTAGAAATGGGTGTCTCACGGGCCTCACATTCTGTTTCAGATAAGGATGAAACATTTGTTGTTGTATTGTCTTATTTTGCTCTTTTGAAATGTTTCTACTTTATACTTAAGAATTCTACTGCTTTCGAGCCATTTAAAATAGCCATTTTGGGGCGGGAGAGATGGCTCAGTAGTTAAGAGTACTGTCTGCTCTTCCAGAGGTCCTGAGTTCAATTCCCCGCAACCACATGGCGGCTCACAACCATCTATACTGGAATCTGATGCCCTCTTCTGGCATGCAGGGAGGGGTACATGCAGATAGAGCTCTCATATATGTTAAATAAATAAATCTTATAAAATAGCTATTTTTAGACTTTCACATACTTTTTATTATGATTTTTCCTTTTATCATTTGAGATTATAATGTAATTATATCATTTCCCCCTTCCCTTTCCACCCTCCAAGTTCTCTCATGTACCTCCCTCCTTGCTTTTTCAAATCCATGGCCTTACCCCCCCCCATTAACTGTTGTTAGATACATGTATGTGTATATATATGTGTGTGTGTGTGTGTGTGTATACATATATTTCTAAATACATAAATTTAACCTGCTCACTCTATATAATGTTACTTGTATGCACATACTTTTTATTTTTAAACCACAGTTTTATCTATGCTGTATGTAACAGATTTATATTTTGCTTTGTTAGGATTTGACAGGTTTGGAACACATGTTAATAAATTGCTCAAAAATGCTCCCAGCTAACGTCACTCAACTAAACAATATTCCACCAACTCAGGAAGCATACTATGATCCCAATCTGGTAAGTTTCTTGTTACTCTTTATCAGGTGTATCTCCTCCCTCGTGTGCCACATCAAAACTGGAGGTAAGTTTCTTGTTACTGTTTATCAGGTGTATCTCCTCCCTCGTGTGCCACATCAAAACTGGAGGGAAAGTAGCAGGACACACACAATTGAATCTTCCTCTAGAATCCCTCCCCACTCTGTGACTATGTAGGCTAACATTCAGAATGGTCACTTAGATTCCATAAACAGACATCCTAGTGACCAAGGATGGCAGCCAGTAACTCTCCTTTGGAAAGAGAACACTCCAAAGAAATAAGTGAAATGGGGTGCTGCTAGCCCTTCCTGGGTTTACGGAGGACATCGATGAGTTCCACATGCGTGTTGTTACATCACTGTCCAAAATAATCAGAAGATTGTGAACTATCAGAGATGTCCCCAGAGTTGTGAAAATGTGTGCACCTCAGAATTGAATAAATAATATAGTATTTAACATGGTTTTATAAGTAGTACATATAATATACATTATATATACATATATAATATATATTAACATGAAATAATATGGTATTTAACATGGTTTTATAAGTAGTACATATATATATGGAAAAATGCTTAGAAAATCAAGTGGATGAGGAGGGAAATGGGAAGTATACACTGAGCTGAATTATCAAAAATCCACAAATACCATCCACCCTTCTTAAATACACAGACTAACACACCTCAAGTGCGTCACACATAGTTCTTTAGTAACATTGTCTTTCTTTAACTTTTGCTTTCATCGTCAGAATAAACTGTTTTAAAAAAATTACTAGAATAGAGAGGTGGCTCAGTAGTTAAGAGCACCTGTTGTTCTGTGGAAGACCTGGGTTCAGTTCCCAGGACCTCCATGGCGATTCACAGCCACCTGTAACTCCTGTCCTAAGAGAAACACAGCTGGTTCTCAGGGTATTCTTTTAATCTGTGAAAGAATATGTGTGTCATCATAGTAGGCATTTTCTGCTTCTGGGGAGAATAAAATCTTTTTTTTAAATAGAAGTTAAATTATACAGGCTAAACAAATTTCTCAGAAGAGTTTTTTAAAAATAACTCCTTTTAAAAATTTTCCCAGATTTATTTATGCCAATTCTATCAAAGCTAATACAGTCAGTGGTATCTGCAGGTTAATGACCCGTTGTTTGTTTGTTATTTTTTTATCTAATTTAATCCAGGCCTGGTGGTGCATAGTCTGTCATCTATGTGAGAGGCAGAAGGGGGAGAATCACAAGTTTAAAATCAGCCTACATCTCCTTAGTTCCAGGTCAGCCAGGACCTCACTGGGAGGTGCTGTCTGAGAAGACAAAATAATAATAATAATAATAATAATAATAATAATAATAATAATAATAATAA